>WOXC01007141.1:0-736998 GCA_011680675.1 Gymnobelideus leadbeateri | reverse complement strand
TGGGACCTGTATTTGGGGGAATGCGTTGGCTCCCTCCCCTGGGGGCTAGAAGTCGCTGAGGAGACACGCCATTTTGTAGTTTTCAGAGGCAGCTCCAGCTCCTGGCCTGCAATTAATTGTAGGGAGATCCAGCGATCAGTCTTGGGAGGGTAATCGCTCTTGCTTTAACCTCCCTGGATCTGGATTGTGATCTAGGGTGGAAGTCGTGGGTGGGTTTACAGCTTGCCAGAAACGGAAGTTGCCCCCCACACGTTCGGGACAAAAATTCCTCTATCTGGCCTTAAAGCCATAGTGTGACAACAAGCCCAAAAGTCAAGTAACTAAGTGGCAACATGCCAAGGCAAAGGAAACAGAAAATGCAACCCTAGACTCCTATTTTGGGGGCATAGAGCAGGAAAAGGACTGTGAGGTCAGAAGTCCTGCTCCAAAAGCCCCAGGGGAAAACATGAGTGGGTTGCAGGCCATAGAGGACCTTAAGAAGGACTTTAAAAATCAAACAAGAGAAGTGGAGGAAAATTAGAAAGAGAAAATGAGAAGGATGTGAAAAGTATGAAATGAGGTCAACAGCCTGACTGAGGAAAACACCACCTTAAAAAATAGACTAACTCAAATGGCAAAGGAGGCCCAAAAGGGCAATGAGGAGAAGAATGCCTTAAAACGCTGAATTTGCCAGATGGAAAAAGAATCTCAAAAGGTCACTGAGGAGATTCATTCTCTCAGAGTTAGACTGGAGCAAATGGAAGCTAATGACTTTATGAGAAATCAAGATGCTGTTAAGCAGATCCAAACAAATGAAAGATTAGAAGGCAATGTGAAATATCTCATGGGAAAAACCACTGACCTGGAAAATAGATCCAGGAGAGACAATTTAAAAATTATTGGACTACCTGAAAGCCATGATCAAGGAAAGAACCTAGAAATCACCATTCAAGAAATTCTCAAGGAAAACTGCCCTGATGTTTTAGATCCAGAGGGCAAAATAGAGGTTGAAAGAATCCACCGATCACCTCCTGGAAAAGATCCCAAAAAGAAAACTCCCAGGAATATTATAGCCAGGTTCCAGAATGCCCAGATCAAGGAGAAAATACTCCAAGCAGCCAGGAAGAAACAATTTCAATCTTGTGGAAACACAATCAGAATAGCCCAGGACCTGGCAGCTTCTACACTGAGGGATTGAAGGGCATGGAATATGATATTCCAGAGGGCAAAAGAGCTGGGAATGAACCCAAGGGTCACCTACCCAGCAAAACTGAGTATTTTGCTTCAGGGAAAATATGGTCATTCAGTGGAATAGAGGATCAAGCATTCTTGAGGAAAACCAGAGTTGAATAGAAAATTTGACATCCAGACGCAAGAAGTAAAGATGCCTGAGAAGGTAATCCAGGGAAAAGAAATCAAAAGAAACTATCAGTTGAACTATTTACATTCCTACATGGAAAAGCAATATCTGTGACTGATGATATCTTTCTCACTATGAAAATAATGGAAGAAGGGTGTGTGGCCATATGAATACATATGTGAATGTGTGTGTATATGGTTACAGTTATATATGGATAGTGGGCATAGGTTGATTTTGTTGGGAAGGGAGAGTACTCAAGGGATGAAATTATGAGGTGAGAGAGGAAAGTGGCAAGAGGAGATGGGGAGAGACATGGTAGGGTAAACTATCTCATGTAGGGGAAGTGGTGCAAAGGAGGGGGAGAATAAGGAAGGCTAAAAAGGCAAAACCACATTCACATTGAATTTGGTTCAGGGAGAAAATGACATACATACTAAATGGGATATCTCAACCTGCAGCAGGATAGGGGAAGGGGGATGAGAGGAGGGATGATGGATGGGAGGGCATCCTTGGGGGGAGGGGAGGTTGGGAAGTACCCACTATAGAAGAGGGACAGGATCATGTAGGGAATGGACCAGGTGGGAGGTGGGATGAGTGGCAGGGAATTATAAGCAGCCTTGTACAATATATCTACTATGATAATGTTTTGCATAGCTAGACATGTACAACATATACTGAATTCATTTATATCCCAATTATAGGCAAAAGAGTATTAATAATAGTATTTATATATATATTTGAAACATTTAATGTTACGACTTCGAATTTCAGATCCATTTCCTTCCTCCCTTGTCACCCATTCCTTCTTGGGATATAAGTAATTCAGTATATGTTGTACATGTCTAGCTATGCAAAACATTATCATGGTAGATATATTGTACAAGGCTGATTATTCCTCCCCACTCATCCCACCCCCCACCTGGTCCATTCCCTACATGATCCTGTCCCTCTTCTATAGTGGGTACTTCCAACCTCCTCTCACCCCAAGGATGCCCCCCCATCCATCATCCCTCCTCTCATCCCCCTTCCCCCTATCCTGCTGCAGGTTGAGGTATCCCATTTAGTATGTATGTCATTTTCTCCCTGAACCAAATTCAATGTGAATGTGGTTTTGCCTTTTCAGCCTTCCCCATTCTCCCCCTCCCTTGCACCCACTTCCCCTACATGAGATAGCTTACCCTACCATGTCTCTCCCCATCTCCTCTTGCCACTTTCCTCTCTCACCTCATAATTTCATCCCTTGAGTACTCTCCCTTCCCAACAAAATCAACCTATGCCCTATCCATATATAACTGTAACCATATACACACACATTCACATATGTATTCATATGACCACACCCCCTTCTTCCATTATTTTCATAGTGAGAAAGATATCATCAGTCACAGATATTGCTTTTCCATATAGGAATGTAAATAGTTCAACTTTGATAAGTTCCTTTGATTTCTTTTCCCTGATTACCTTCTCAGGCATCTCTTGCTTCTTGTGTCTGGATGTCAAATTTTCCATTCAATTCTGGTTTTTTCCTCAAGAATGCTTGAAAGTCCTCTATTCCACTGAATGACCATATTTTCCCTGAAACAAAATACTCAGTTTTGCTGGGTAGGTGACCCTTGGGTTCATTCCCAGTTCTTTTGCCCTCTGGAATATCATATCCCATGCCCTTCGATCCCTCAGTGTAGAAGCTGCCAGGTCCTGGGCTATTCTGATTGTGTTTCCACAATATTGAAATTGTTTCTTCCTGGCTGCTTGTAGTGTTTTCTCCTTGATCTGGGGATTCTGGAACCTGGCTATAATATTCCTGGGAGTTTTCTTTTTGGGATCTTTTTCAGGAGGTGATCGGTGGATTCTTTCAACCTCTATTTTGCCCTCTGGATCTAAAACATCAGGGCAATTTTCCTTGAGAATTTCTTGAAGGTGATTTCTAGGTTCTTTCTTTGATCATGGCTTTCAGGTAGTCCAATAATTTTTAAATTGTCTCTCCTGGATCTATTTTCCAGGTCAGTGGTTTTTCCCATGAGATATTTCACATTGCCTTCTAATCTTTCATTTGTTTGGATCTGCTTAACAGCATCTTGATTTCTCATAAAGTCATTAGCTTCCATTTGCTCCAGTCTAACTCTGAAGGAATGAATCTCCTCAGTGAACTTTTGAGATTCTTTTTCCATCTGGCAAATTCGACTTTTTAAGGCATTCTTCTCCTCATTGCCCTTTTGGGCCTCCTTTGCCATTTGAGTTAGTCTATTTTTTAAGGTGTTGTTTTCCTCAGTCAGGCTGTTGACCCTCATTTCATACTTTTCCTGCATCCTTCTCATTTCTCTTTCTAATTTTTCCTCCACTTCTCTTATTTGATTTTTAAAGTCCTTCTTAAGGTCCTCTATGGCCTGCAACCCGCTCATGTTTTCCCTGGGGCTTTTGGAGCAGGACTTCTGACCTCACAGTCCTTTTCCCGCTCTATGCCCCCAAAATAGGAGTCTAGGGTTGCATTTTTCTGTTTCCTTTGCCTTGGCATGTTGCCACTTAATTGCTTGACTTTTGGGCTTGTTGCCACACTATGGCTTTAAGGCCAGATAGAGGAATTTTCGTCCCGAACGTGTGGGGGGCAACTTCCGTTTCTGGCAAGCTGTAAACCCACCCACAACTTCCACCCTAGATCACAATCCAGATCCAGGGAGGTTAAAGCAAGAGCGATTACCCCCCAAGACTGATCGCTGGATCTCCCCACGATTTGTAGGCTGGGAGCCGGAAATGCCTCTGAAAACTACACAATGGCGTGTCTCCTCAGCGGCTTCTAGCCCCCAGGGGAGGGAGCTGACGCATTCCCCAAATACAGGTCCCAAAGTCCATAGGACACTAACCTCTTACTTTGTCCTAGGCAAGTCTATGTTGATAATTCTGGAATCTCCACAGTTCCTGGTGTTCTGGGGTTCCTCCAGCCGGCTGCTGGCCCTGCCGCCCTGGGGCTAAAACCTCGGCTCACGTGGACCTGGGCTCGGCTCGGCTCAGCTCCTGTGCTCTGCGCTCTGGGCTCTGCGCGCTGCCGGCTCCCAGACCGCTGTGCTGGTCCTTCCTGCAGGGTGCTGGGCTGTCCTCAGCGGGAGGTTAGCTTCTCTGTGTCGTTCTGTGGGTGCTGGGGCTCCAGAAGTTTTTCAGAGTCCTTTTTTACATAGTTTGTGGAGAATCTGGGGGCAGAGAGGCTTGGACGAGCTGTTTCTACTCCGCCATCTTGGCTCCGCCCCTCCTGTATTTTTTTTAAGCAAGCACAAAGTTTTTCATCCTCTTAGAATGTTTCTGTTTACTTTCTCTAATGAAGCAGAATGGGAAAAGATAGCAGAAATCTGGCCACCACAAAATCTCTATTGGCTCAATAGAATAACTATGGTATCTTCTAGGAAAGTCAGGGAAACATAATAGATGCTTTAAAAAATATTACATGAATTAGAGAAGCCATAGCTTTTGTATCACTATGGGGAAAATAAAACATCTATATAGTCAAATGAATACAATCTAATTTCAAGAGAGTGAGAATATTAATAATTTCCAACATCTACATAATACTTTAAGGTTTACAAAGTTTATACAAACTAACTAATTTTGTTTTTCAGTCATATCTGACTCTTCATAAACTCATTTGGGGTTCTATTGGTAATGCTACTAGAGTGGTTTACCATTTCCTTCTCCAGCTCATTTTACAGATGAAGAAAGTGAGAGTTAAGTGACTTGCCCAGGGTCACGGATATTAAGTGTCTGAGGCCAGATTTGAACTCAGGAAGATGAATCTTCCTGACTCCAGGCTTGGCATTCTATCCACCAAGCCACCTAGCTGCTTTATCTCATTTATCTTTGATAGCTACCATTTATATAGAGCTTTAATGTTTCCAAAGGAGTTTACATAGATTATCTCACTTTATCCTCACAACTACCCTGGGAGGTAGATACTACATTATCCCAGTTTTACAGATTGGGGAACTGAAACAGACAGAGACTTATGGATCACACCGCTGCTAAGTATCTGAAGCTGCATTTCAACTTGGGGTTTCCCTGCCTCCGGGCTCAGCAATCTATCCTCTGAACTACCTAGCTGCCCCTTGAATAACAACTGGGTGTTTGTTTTTGGTGGTGGTGGTGGTGGTCGTGTGTTGTCCTGTCCAGATCTTCATGATCCCACTCACCATAGCATGCCAAGCCCTTCTATTCTCCACTAGCTCTCAAAATCTGTCCAAGGTCATGTTCATTGTTCCCATGGCACTGTCTAGCCATCTAATCTGCTGCTGTCCCATTATCCTTTTGCCTTCCATCTTTCTCAGCATCAGGCTCTTTTCAAATGAGTCCTATTTTTTCATTACATAGCCAGAGTATTTAAGTTTCAGCTTCAGTTTCAGTATTTGACCTTTCAGTGAATAGACTGAATCAATTTCTTTAAGTATTGACTTTAAGTCAATACTTATATTCTTCTTATATATTCTTTAAGTATTGACTGTTTTGACTCTCAAAAGTCTTCTCCAGTACCATGATTCAAAAGCATCAATTCTGTAGTCCTCAGCTTTTCCTATAATCCATCTCTCACAGCCATACAGTGCTACTGGAAAAACCACAACTTTGACTCTACCGATCTTTGTCAGCAAGATGATGTCTCTGTTTTTTGCATGCTGTCTAGATTTGCCATAGCTTTCCTTCCAAGAAGCAAGCATCTTTTCATTTAATGGCTGCACTCACCATCTGTAATGATCACTGAGACCAAGAATATAAAATCTGACACTTCCTCCATTTCTTCTCCCTCTATTTGCCAGAAAGTGATGAGACCAATTGCATGAGCTTGGGTTTTTTTTTTTATGTTAAGCATTAAGCCATTTTTTAAACTCTTTCACCCACATCAAAAGGCTTCTTAACAACTGACTTTAAGGCTGTTTAAATCAAGGAGACTGAGACCAGCAAAAAAGCCATCGTATTTCACAATGAGGTATTTAAGAATGACCTTGAAGAAGATGGATAGCACTAGAAGCCAAATTGCAAATCAGATTGCCCCATACTAAAAGACAGCACAATGAGGGGGATGAGACTAGGCATGACTTTAGATGAGCTAAGCATGAACAGAAGTATCGTACAGTGGATTAGAGCAATGAACAAAATCAGAAAAGACCTGGGTTCAGATCCCATCAACACTGAGACAAAATGAGACACACATAGATCACTAAACAGTTAATAAAAGGGGGTTTTACTTAACCATAGAATGGAAAGGACATTCAGCAAGAATACAAAACTGCATCAGGCAGATGTCCCCCCCACTCCCACTTTTTAGTATCTTTATAAAAAGACTATCACGTTGTCCTTACATCTTTTTCCCCTTCAGGCTAAACACCCCCATTTCCCTTGATTGATCCTCAAGGAGATAACATAAACTCAAGCTTCTTCCTCCCTTTTTTCCTTCCTTCTCCTTCTTCCTTCCTCTTTCCCTCCCTCACTCCTTCCTTCCTTCTTTCTTTCCTTTTTACTTCCTCTTTTGAGACTAGGTCTCCCTTGCTCACCCAAACTAAAAGTGGAGTGACCATTAACAGGCCCAATCCCAATGATAATTGGCACATAAACTTTAATCTTTTCTATTTTTCCAACCTGGGCCCCTTCACCCCTCCTTAGGCAGCTTGGTGGTCTTCCACTCCCCAGGGCTCACCATGTTAGTGACCCAATCAACTTTAGTCCTACAATTCAGAACCTTCTGAGCTCAAATTATCTACCAGCCTCAAGAGTCCCTGGACTAGAGGCTTGTACCAACATTTCTGGCCTTTGGACATTTTCCAATTTATCAATGCCCTTTTTTAAAAATGTGTCTACCACTGAACGCCATATTCCAAGTATGATCTGCTAGGATAGAACACAATGGAGCTATTAACTCTGAGACATATCCTTATTGTCTACCATTGTTAGAATGTGCACACAACTTATCTTCACCATTTCATTCTACTTGGCTAACTAGTTTAGAGATGATATAAGCTGAAGTGCCTTTAGAATTCTATCAGGCAATTGTGCCATTTGGTTTTTGTAAGTACTAGTTTAATATAAATCAAAAGTCCAAAATGGCATCCAAGAATACAAATGTTCTAGGCCTGAATGACTCCACTCCAGCAACTAAAAACGTTTTTGTACATGCAGTACTTTTTTTGTACATGTAGTACTCTCAGGACTCCCTCACCCAGAATGATACTAGCTACATTCCCACTTTCAGGTATCCCTGAGGGGTTGTGGAGTATCTTTCTTTAATGCTATCAGCTAAAGCTCCCATTCTGCAATGCTTCCCTACACCACCACCTCCAACTCCCATCGATTAACACTCCAGTTGCATTTAACCAGTAACATAGATTGACTTTTACAAAGAGAAATTTACTTGGCAAATATAGCAAGAATAGAAGCACAAATATGGCCCAACCAATACCTAAAGGGAAGACCCTCCCCTATATCCCTTCATTCTCTGGGGAGAACAGGCTCAGACTTTACGAAGTTTCTACATAGCTTTGGTCCCATGAAGTTTGTTTCCAAATCTAGCATCAATTCTGGATGGTTCCTCACTTCAGTTACCATTGGGGTGGGTCCTAGGGGTAATTCCTCTCCTAGGGGCTTCAGTGCTGGATTGGCTAAATGTGAAAACTCAGGATGGACTTCACTCCCATATCTCCTGGTAATTCACTCCCTAGACTGTTCCAAGCTCTTAACATTATAACCATTTCCAATGCCCTTTAATATAGAAGGAAGAAGAAATGGACAAAACAGGGACTTAAGCAACAGAAAGTCATGATGCCATTTCTGAGTGAAAGAAGGACTCCTCCCCTACTCGGTGGCCCTTAGCAATTCATCCTCTTTCACCAATTCCAGCAAGTTCAGAAAGAATCCATTCAAGAGAATAGCTTTGCTGACTAGTGTTTTTTTCTTAAATGTGTCCTAGTTCTCTTTATTCGGCTAGTCAAAAATTTTCCTTTTTACTATGTGGTAAGCAGACCAGAACCAGTTTCAGAATACCTGGGAATGCTCTAATCCAGATGTTCCCAAATTTATTTGGCCTATCACCCCTTTTAAAAAAAAATAATTGATCTGACCTTCAGGGTCACGGGCAGCCGGGTGTTATCTGCCTCAGGCCTTCAGTGTACATCTGGTTGTGGCCAGCCATGTTCCCCAAGAACAGAGTCACAAGCCAGGAGAGTCAAAGAGCAGCAAGACTTTATTCAGCAGCATCTTTTGCAATAACATCCTAACTCTACCCTCCTCCCAACCCTTTGAGCTTTCCTCCTCTTATCCCCTTTCAACCCTCCTTCCCCTCAGGCAGAAGTTACCACATCAGCAAGTCTGAGTTAAACCTAAGGCAACAAGTGAGGGTCCCGGAGCTTTCATCCTGGAACAGAGCTTATCTCATGAAACATCTGATTCTCCATCACAGTGCTTGTGCAAAACATGAACCACAGCAAGGTCAGCATGTAATTTATGCAAAGCATGATTCATTGCAGTCAGCCCATTCCAGGTCTCATGCCTCCAGGGTAACTGCATGTATATCCCCAACAAACAATTTACTCAGCACCCCCTTGGAAATATACTTTCTTTAACCTTCAATAATATTTTTTAAGAAATTTATGTTATTTCAAAATAATATAAAATATATATTTTTTTAAAAAACTGGGGAGGCTAGGTGGTGCAGTGAGTAGAGCACTGGCCCTGGAGTTAGGAGCACCTGAGTTCAAATCCAGCCTTAGACACTTGACATACTTACTAGCTGTGTGACCTTGAGCAAATCACTTAACCCCAACTGACTTGCCTTCCCCCCTCAAAAAAATGATGCACCTTAAATTTAATCATTTATTCTAAATTTGTGGGTTTTTTCCCTGCATTGAAATTTTGATGATGCAATATTGTGTTACATAGCCATATAGTATCATATTGTAAACAAGTCATTCCAGGCAAACATTCCTGCCAAATGCATGCTGAACTTTCCAACAATGTGTAACAGGCTTGCCTGCCAACACTTACTTGTTAATACCTGTTGGCAGACTTGACCACTGATGGGTTATAACTTGTATGTTGTGTGTTTATTTGGAAAATAATGTAATCACTATGACTTTAACTCTGTTACACAACAGATGGACCATGTAGGAATGTTTTTTCAAAATTTTCTTCTTTCCTTAGGCTTCCACTGCCCCCTTATTCTTATTCAATGCCCCTCAATTACACAAGAGGGTACTACTGCCCCACTCCCCATCATTCTAGCACTGCCCAGGGGGTGGTATTGCCCTCTTTGGGAGCCTATGCCTCTACATCTCACATCATCACGCCTTTCTGGAAGCAGTCTTCCCAACTTTTTCTCCTTTCTAACTTCTCCCCTCCCCCATTACATACATTTGGGAATATCTCTTAAGATTGAATTTCTGAGCTGGAAGGTTTGATGTCCTTCTTGCTGTAACCTCTTCACTACCCCAAATCCACCCACACACACACACACACCCTGCCATGAGTTTCAGAGATTGGTGCCATGGATGTTGATGCCTCAGATGCAGAGGGAAATGATATCACAACAAATGGGAAAGGGATACTTATACAATGAGGACCATGCTAGTCAGTTAAGCTGACTACCACTTCCCCCAATCCCAGGTATGATGGGTTGGTTAACTGTCAAAGACCAGACAAATCACTGACCCTTCTGAGGTCTAGTTCTCATTGGATGCCCCTATTCGAGCTTCTGGGCTGTGAGGAAACTAAGATCCTGTTTTCAAATGATCTACATCTGTACCCAGTGACTAGTCCTATGGAAAAATATGAGTCAACTATCCTGTAGGAACCATCATTCCATTGTTTTTATCAGCTCAAGGTACAATTGACAGTACTCATTGCCTTGAACTCCTGGATCTAGATTGATCCAATGCTTGGGGAGAATTCCAGAACTTAAGAAAACAGCAAGCTTACAGATACCTCATAGATATTTAATAAGTTTTGTGTTTTCTGTTGTGTTTTTGTTTTAAAATTGGAAAAAAAAGTATGACAGGACTGTATATTGTCACCTTATTTAGTTAACTTACATGCAGAGTACATCATTCAAAATGCCAGGCTGGAGAAATCAAAAGCCAGAATTAAGGTTGCTGGGAAAAATACAAACAACCTCAGATATATAGAAAATATTACTCTGATAGCAGAAAATGAAAAAGAATTAAGAAATCTTTTGATGAGGGTGAAAGAGGACAATGTAAGTTGGCTTGAAGCTTAACATCAAAAAAATTAAGATCTTGGCAACAGATCCCACCATGTCCTGGCAAACAAAGGGAGAAAAAAATGGAAGCAGTATCAAATTTTATATTCTTGGGTGCAAAGATCACTGCAGCTAGCAACTGCAGCCATAAAGTGAAAAGACACACCTGCTCCTTGGAAGGAAAACTACAGCAAATCTGGACAGCAAACTAAAAAGCAGAGATGTCACCTTGCTGACAAAGATCTGTATAATCAAAGCTATGGTTTTTCTAGTAGCAACGTATGGCTATGACAGGTGAACTATAAGGAAAGCTGAATGCTGTAGAATAAATACTTTTGAATTGTGGTGCTGGAGAAGACTTTTGTGAGTCCCTTGGACATTGAGCAAATCAAATTAGTCAATACTCAAAGAAATTAATTCAGACTATTCCCTGGAAAGTCAAATACTGAAGCTGAAATACTGGTCACATAACAAGAAGATAAGACTCATTGGAAAAGAGTTGATGCTGAGAAAGATTGAAGGCAAAAGGATAACTGGACAACAGAGGATGAGAGGGATAGCTAGCATCCTCGAAGCAGTGAACATGAGCTTGGACAAACTTGAGAGATACTGGAGGATAGAAGGGTTTGGCACACTATGGTCCATGGGATTGACTGAATGACTGAACAATGTGTTCTCTGATTTTTAAGTCCTGCATATTGACTTATGAATTCTGTGAAGGGAGGCGGGGAAGGTTGTATGCAGAATCTTAGTCTGATTCTGCTTCTGGAGGGAACCAACTTCCTTATACAGTTGTCACATGACTATCATTCATGAAATATAGAACCATCATAAAGAAGGCAGACTTGGAGGGAGGGGAAGGTGTGGGGGTGATCCCAGTGCTAGTTTGATTGGATAGAGCATCACAGCAATACACACCTAGACAACTCCTACCTGTGGGGTAGAAGTATCACCATCCCACAGAAAGAAGATCAGTTGAGGAATAGGACTCCAGTAACCATAAAAAGCAGGTTATGGACTCCACATTTCCACCTCATTTGGGGCATGCACAAATAGAGTGAGCCCCTCCACATTGAGGGGCTCTTAATACCACCTAATGGCTACAATGAAATAAATCATCTCTGCTGCTGGTCATTTAAAGATAGAGGGCTACCATGGGGAAGAAGAAAACTAGATCACCCATTGACTGTTCACATCATGCCACAATTTGCTCTTTGGGGAAAATTTCTGTTCTAAAGATGTTCTTTTTACTTAGAGAACCATCTGGGTGACACAGGAATTCATAATCTCTGCTTTCTTGACACTCATCTTTGCTGCAACAACATAGTTTACTTTCTCTAGACATGGAAACTATATGGGTTCAAATTTGCACATACAAGGCAAAGTGGAGGCTATGGACTCTGTCCATCAAACAGTCTAAATTCACAAATGGCCAGAAATACTCTAAGTATTTTCTGAAAGAAACTTTAATTTACAACTACGCTGTAGTGCCTACATCCTGGTAAAGACCTATAATTATGCATAGGAAACCTAATTGGAAGACTTCCCTTGTTAATTCTGTCAGAGTGAAAAATGTGAGCAGAGACAGTTTTTTGATTTTCATGATCTTTTTAGGGGAGCTTCAAGTGTGGCCTTTGGCATTTTTCTGAGGCTCTTAAACTCTCAGTCATGCTTTCCTCTGCTTGAGTTTGAAATAATTTCTTATTTCCAACCTTTCTACATACACATCAGTGAGGAGTTTTCCATTCAGCCTTCACTCTCAGTTTAATCCTTTGTTGATACAGCTACCAGGTAGTATTGAAATTCATTAGAGATTAATTGTGCTGGCAGCCATGTGTGCCTGTATATTAATCTCCATCTTCCATCTTTCTGCTCTGAAACACTTTGCTCCATATGTCATAGAGTCAAATTGGTGACAATTTATGTGACTGCTGTCAGAACAGGCTGGGTAATTTTCATGAAATTAATGTCAATCCCTATATAGCTTCCTTGTCGAAGGACCTTTTAAATCCCATCTATACTCAGTCACTGGGTCATACCACTATTTTTAAAAGTTTCAGAGGCAGATCAGAGCTGGTCAAAGTAATTTGTCAGACCTTCTGGGTTCATTTCTATGATGATCTGACTTTGTGATCTGGCTTATTGACCTCACCTTTTGTACATCAACCAGGACAGTGACTTCCTTGTTCAGGTTTTCTTCATTTGTTTATTTTTAATATGGATGAGGAATAGCATGAAATGAGGTTCAAAAGTTAGAGCATTGCTGGGTTATGGACAGCTAGAATCCTTGAGAGTTTTGAATTTTTTTGGTAAGTAATAAGAAGTGAGTCAATTAGAACTTTGAAATAAGGAAGATTAACCAAAACACAAAGGATGGCTTTGAGTGTAAAAATAGGAAGACCAACTAAAAAACTCTTGCAGCAGGGTAGAGAATAGTGTTTTTGGTTTGTTTTGTCTTTGCTTAAGATAGTTCTGCTCAGATGTCTAGTTAAAGCAATGGAGATAGACATTCACTGGGTATGCAACAGTTTCTGGCTTAGGTTGCTAAGGTCAAATTGCTGGAACAGTCAAGTTCCAGGGCATGAATTTAATACTTACCTGGATGGTACAATGGATAGAATGCTGTGCAAGCTCATCCATTCCTGTGGCTTCAACTATTACTACCATGCAGACGTCTCCCAAATCTCTATCTCTAGTGCTAGCTTCTCTTTTGAACTCGAGACTCATCTTTAGAACTGCCTGCTGGATATTTCCACTTGGGTTTCCAGTCAGTTTCTCAAACGCAGCATGTCCTAACCTACATATGCTACCTTTCTTCCCAAAACTTGATCTTTCTCCTAACTTTGCTATCTTTGAAGCCTCTGTGTTATTTTGGACTCTTCTGTCTCCCTCACTTCTCAGATCTAATCGGTCCCCACTTCCCATGGATTCTCCCTCTGTAATATCGCTTAGATCCATCCCAGCCTTCCCATTTTCACTGCCTATCACTCTTGTACAGGCCCTCTTTACAACCTGCTATTGCAGTTCTGTTGTTTCAGTACTGTCTCACTGAAATGACCCCATTTGGGATTTTCTTGGCAAAGATACTGGAGTGGTTTACCATTTTCTTCTCTGGCTTGTTTTGCAGATGAGGAAACCAAAGAGTTAAGTGACTTGCCCAGGGTCACACAGCTAGTAAGTGTCTGAGGTCACATTTGAATTCAGGAAGAGGACTGGCACTCTATGCACTATGGTGCCACCTATCTACCCCATTTACAACCTCTTTGGGTCATACTGTACAGGGCAGGACGTAACTGGGCAGGCCCATGATAAGTGACTCCTTTGTTCTCAAGTGCCTAGGTAAGAGTACGCTTTTCCAAAAGATTTATAAAAGCATCAACAGCTAAACATAGCTGCCTGGCCTTAGCACACTTCTATCTAAGTCCCCAAAGTGGGCATTTGGATCCCCTCAGTTCTGAGGGCTTTATCAATCATCTTTGAAAGCTCTACCTCCAATCACAAGCATGATGTGGGATTCTCTGGCAGTGTGGCTACCAGAATCCAGCAGCATGCTCTTACCTAGACATTCCTGAGGACAAAAACCATAAAACAAATAGAAGACAGTCAAGGACCAAACTTTGTAGAATACCAAAATTAAGGAGTTGAGAGGACACCCAAAAATCAGTGAAGGAAATGAAGGACTAATTGGAGAGATAAGAAAAAAAGCAAGAGATCGTTGGTAATTTTGGATAAAGCAGTTTCAACTGGGAGAGTGATAAAAGTCAGATTATAAACAGTAGAGCACTAAGTGACAAAAATATATTATATATAGTTATATATTATGTGTATAATATATAACTATATATAATACATAATATAAATGGGATCATAATTTGAAAGGTTAGACAAGTTAAATTGGAGCCTTTTTTTTTAGTATGAGTGTGTCTATAGGTAGTTGAGGCAGAGGCAGGGAAAATGGAGGTTTGAAGATGTATAAAATAGGGAGGGGAAATGATTGATGGAGCAAGATTCTGGAAGAGGTTGAAGGAAATAGGATCAAAGACACAGACAGAAAAAATTAGGCTCAAGGGCATCTAGGATGCACAGCAGATAGAATACAAGCCCTGGAGTCTGAGTTCAAATCCAAGCTCAGACACTCACTAGTTGTGTGAACCTGGTCAAGTCACTTAAACCCAACATATTTAAAAGAAAACAGATTAGCCTCAGGGAGGAAGAAGGCCACTACTTGCCCTCATAAAGAAAAGAAGGGTGAGGGATAGCTATGAGGAAAATAAGGATCTAATCCCATGAGGAAAATGGTATCTAATCCCAGATTTCCTTTTTATGACCTACATGACCTTGTCAGGTCACACCTTTTCTGGTCCTCAGTTTTCTCATTTGTGAAATGAGATTTAAAATCTTTGTAAATCCTATGCTACAGCTATCAGTGTAAGGTGTACCACAGGGGCTTTGAGCAGAAAGGAAAAAATTAAGAACAGTCAATGAGAGGAATAAAAGAAGAAATCAGTGAGGGCTATCTAAGAGATTTGCTGAGCAGCAGTGAGAGCCCAGATCACATTAAGGACTAAAATTTTAAAAGAGCTTCTTCATAGCCCTGGCAGACTACCGTTGGCATCCTTAGCTTGACAGATGCTCACAATATCTCAATTAGCTACTTCAATGATTCTCTATCATCTCTTGTGACCAACTGAAACACTTCCTCAAAATTAACCCAACTTGGAACAATTACTTGGGGCCGACCACATGAACAGGCCATGTGGAACAGAAACTATTATAATTGGTCAATTCCACCACATGGTATAATTATCCCCTGCTTGCTATCACTGATTTTTATAACACATTTCTTTCCTTCCTTTATGCCGCTGCATTTATGACTCCTTCAGCATCCTACATGCTGGTAATTGAGTATCTTTTAGGTTGGGCAGCTAGGTGGTACAGTAAATAGAGCACTGAGACTGAAGTCAGGAAGACCTGAGTAAAATCTGAGCTCAGACACTGTGTGACCTTGGGCAAGTCACTTAACCCTGTTGGCCTCAGTTTCCTCATCTGTAAAATGATCTGGAGAAGGAAATAGCAAACCACTTCAGTACCTTTGCCAAGAAAACCTCAAAAAGGAATGTGAAGAGCCTGAAACAACTGAACAACACAATGAACAAAATACAAAAGTCAGCCATATTTCAAAGAACTGTTTACCCTCCTTGAGCCTCATTCTTCTTTTAGGAAATTAATTCTATTAATGTTTTAACTTAAATCAATCTCCTTGCTTATTCCCATTAGCTCCCCTTCGAAGGGAAAGATAATAGAAACACCTGCTCTTCATTGCCTGCCTTTCTTCCAGACTTACTTTATCTTCCTTTCCTACCTGGCATCTCCCTGAGCATCTGTCTCCAATTTTATGGATTGTTTCTCTTGATGCCACGTGATCAATACTGCATTCACACTCTTTTCCACTCCAGCCCAGAATCTGCATTACAGGAAATAAAATGTGAGCTAGAGTCTAATAGATGCTAAAAGTTCATATAAATGAAGAAAATATATTCACCAAAAGAAGGAAGGAAATGATAATGTAGGGGATTTTAAATCTGCTTTCCATTAGTAGCAAGACAAATGAGCCACACCTCAAAACTTTCTGCAGAATCAACCAGATGACATTCCCCTTGCCTTCAAACAAGGTCAAGGGGTGCAATTTTCCTAGATTGGAAATCTGGTCAATATTTTCTTCATTTAGCCATTGATTCTGGAAACAGAAAATCATGAAAATAGCCAAAACAGGAAATAACAGAAGACAGGACAAGCCATGCAGTGGATCACAATCTTCATTCTTCACATATTATGCATAGTCTCCAAAAGCACAAGACTGAAATACATTCTTTTGATCTAAGAAAGTAATGGGAACTAGATAAAATGGATTTGCTGGAATAGCATGGTGATTTTTAAGACTTTTATCTCACTTTAATCTCATGGAGAAGGCTGGCAGGAATCTGAATGGATGACATTTTCCTGGGTCTGGTTTCCTTTCTATGACCCCCTGAAGGCTTTATAAAGTCATTATGAAAAGGCATAAAAATTAAAAATAGTAAATCCAATAATGTTGACAGTGCTTGGCAGACTTGATGAATCTAATTATAGAAGCATAAATACAGATGCATTTCAGCTCAATATTGCCTCACAAATAGTAGATGTTCCATATCGGTTTGTCCAATGAACAAATTAATGAATGCACACAATATAAAACATATCCTAGGTGGTATTTGTGGAATTTAAGTTAGTCTTCTATTGAGGTTAACCTCAATTTTTCCTACTCTTCAAGGCCCCATCTCTCCCACTCAGGAACTACCACAGCATAAAAGAAGGTTGAGCTCACCATATTGGCTCTCCCCAGTGGCCCAAGCTTGAACCCTAGCCACCCAGATCCTACCAAGATCTCCCCTTCCCAACAGTGCACCCTTGGACTTTGTCATCTGCCCTTTTGCTAAATCTTAAAGACAACTGGGACTTTCTAACCACCCTGCAACTACACCCTTACATGTGCTATCTCCTTCAATTAGTATGTGAAGTCTTTAAGAGAAGGAACAATATCACTTTTCAGTCAGTATTCCCAGAATTTAGCACAGTGCTTGGTGCAGAGAAAGCACTTAATACATTCTTTTTCATTCCATCCAATGAAGCTCTCCTTAATTTCCCCAGCTGAAACAAGCATGTGTTTTCTCTCTCTTTCCTTCCCTCCCTCTCTCTCTTCTGTCTAAGAGAACTATTTTCTTCACATTTTACTTTATGACCCTATTTTTATGTGACCATGCTATGCTTATATTAATCTTCTGTCACTTGGCTTTGCTTCCATCTTATGCATATTTCTTTTTTTTTTTTTGAGAGAGAGAGATGCAGAAAATCTTTATTGATGAGCAGTGGACTAAGTCATTGCATTCCAGTCCATCCCATTCTTTTTTTAATAGTATTTTATTTTTTCCAAATTATACATCTTTTCCAACATTTATCATTTTCCTTTTTGTCATATTAACCAATCTGACAGGTGGAGGTGGCGGGTGGGGGGGAGAAGGGGGACTCGAGGTACTCAGAGTTGCCTTAATTTGCATTTCTCTAATCAAAAGTGATTTAGAACACTTTTTCATGTTCCTATAGATACTGTTGATTTCTTCATCTGAAAACTGTCTGTTCACATCCTTTGACCATTATCTATTGGGGAATGGCTTGTATTCTTATATATTGTAAATTTCTTTTTTTTTTTTTAATTTAAGCTTGTTAGTTAGTTACCTCTGCACCTACCCTGATCTCTTCAGATAAATCCCATTTTTCCTCTCCATTGGAATTCCTCCTTTGTGTCTTCAGATTTCTTGAACATCTCCCATTTCTCTTCAGCTACTTCCCTGGTAGAATTTTAGTTTGTGGGATCCTACCAGCTTCCCTCCAAAACCTTTGAAATCTGCTTTGCAAAATCTAAAGTTCATGTCTGACTATGACTTTTTCTTCTCTTCTATCACACATTCTAGAAGGGGGAGCTTATTTTTCCTCAGGGTTCTTATCACTTGCACCCCAATAGGCAGTAGGAATTATATCCAAAATAGAATTTCCTTTTGTCAATTCCTCCACCTTTTGCAAGATGAAACTATTGTTAAGACAAGAAGTTCTTAAGTACTCATCTTTTGTCAGAGAGAGAACTCCAGCAGATGTTTGGATAATCTGAATCCCTAATCACTACATGCTTGTGACCTGCTCCCCAAATTCATCATCTATATTTCTTGTTTCTGTCCTAATGATTTAAAGTATATTCCAGTGATAAAATCACTCGTTTCTCCCTCTTTTGAACTTTATCCACCATTACTTCACACCCCATAGCCTCCACTATGCTCATCCCAACTCTTGCCACCTGGATTACCTCATATAAATATATTGGTTTTGTTTGGTTTTAATGTACAAATGTACCCTGCTAACCTTTGCTTTTACCCATACTGCTGCTTTTGACTAAGGCATGCTCATCCAGAAATATTTTTCATTCAAGGATTTATTTCATCTCACCAACTCTCAGTAATATCTACATAGATGAGGTCAAATATACCTCTTTGGATTAAGATTTCTAGTTTCCCTTGCTTGTTAATTAACTTTTGGGCATTTGTGTACAGAAATGTGAGGACAGGGGTTTTACTACTGCTTCCTTCTTTGGGTTTTGTCTCTTATGAACTTCTGGGAGACTCTCTTTTTTATTGTAGTTAGCCTTTTATGGTAATTTTCTAATGGGGTATTTCAAAACATCAGCAGGCTTCTTCCTCCTCTACCCTTTTTAGTTTAAAGTCCCTTTGAATCACACATTCTTACCAGTCTTTGTTAGGTACAATATGTCTCTGGCCAGGAAACTATCATTCCCACCTCTTAAGCCGTGATCTAGAAACCCAAATCCCATTTTCAGAAATTAGTTTCTCAATCAAGTCCATTGTTTTTCTTAGTCAAGTTCACCTTCCAAATCAATTTTTCTTCTAGACATCCTTTGTAATCCAATGAAGAAAATCCAGGTTATGCTCCTATGGTCTTCAATTGCTGAAACATTCTGTAATATTCTTGGTACCTTCCAGCAGTATCATTTATATCTATGTGGATCATTGGAAATAGGTAATCCATTTTGATAAGACTTGGGAGCTTCTCTGTTATAATCATGAATATTATTTTGATATAACAGACACTTCTCAAACATCCCTAACAAAATTGAATTGCCAAATAGTCTAATTGTGACTGATGTGACATGTCACTAGTCACCTTGATAATTTACTATTTGTTACCAGAAAAGAAGGATTTGCTATGATACAACATTCCCCATTGGATTGGATCCTGTTTTGTTGCTATTTAGCAAGGACTGTATATTGTTAGAGCAGTTGGCTATATTATTCACTTTATATCTCTTCATATGATTTCTGCGAACTCTTTATTTTTTTCTCATTCTTTATGGTACAATCATATTCCATTAATGTGTATGTGGCTTATTACAACAAAAAATACTCATTTTACTCTTTTTTTGTATATGAATGTTTTCTTACTGTCAAAAATCTCCTTAGGATATAATAGCAGGAAAATAGAACTAGTTTAATATATAAACTGTTCCTGGCATAATTGCAAATTATTTTCTATAACAGTAGAACCAATTCACAATTTACAGTTGTACAAGTAGTGAATAGTATGACCATCACTCAAAAATGTCTGCAAAAAGTTTCCCCTTTTACCATCTTTGCTAATTTGATAATTATGAGGTGGTATCTCAGGGCTATTAAACTTTACATTGATGTGATTATTAATGATTTCTAATATTCTTTCATTTGGGGTTTGTAGTTTGCATTTCTTCTTTTGAAAATTGTCCATATTAGAGTACAGCTGCCCCAAGAGATGAGACTCTCTTCTCTCTTACACCAAGAGTGACCGGGACATGAGTATAAGAAGGGTCCCATGTGGGTAAGGTCTAGTCCAAGTAGGTCATCTTAGCAGCTCAGAGAAGAGGAGATGTGGAAACTTTCAAGGAAAGGGCTGCTAGCCAAAACAAACAGCATTCTGTCACAAAGAACACAGTCAAGCTAGACTGAGAGACTGAAGAACTTTACTATGACAGAATCCTCCTAGAAGAGGGCAAAGTAATATAGAGCAAGAGACTGAGACAAAAGGATCTAGTCACAAAAATCAATAAAAAGCTCCAAGTTATGACTGTCTATGACCAAAGGCAAGCTTTGGAGTCTATAAAACCCAGATTCAAGTCCTGCCTCTGATATATAAAAGACTGTGTAATTCTTGTTAATTCATTTAATTCCTCAGTGTCCCAAGCAACTCTCTTAAGACTGAGATGAGTCAATCATGTGAATTGTTGGAAAGAGTTTCTTCACCAGAAATGTCCTGCATTGGTGAAATTGTAGATTCAGAACAATGGTAAAAAGTATATTTCTAATTAGGCACCTAACTCATCCTTTGTGTATTTACAATACCTCGAAGGAAAAAAAATCTTTCCTAGGGAAAGATTTGCTTAGAGTTATCATTAGACAGGAAGTTCAACACAAGTTACCCGTGAAAGAAGAGATGAGGGGCTGCTAGGTGTTGCAGTGAATAGAGTACTGGCCCTGGAGTCAAGAGAACCTGTGTTCAAATCCGACCTGAGACACTTAACACTTACTGGCCATGTGACCTTGGGCAAGTCACTTAACCCCAATTGCCCCTATGAAAAAGCAAAAAAAAAAAAAGAAGAAGAAGAAGAGATGAACACATATGGTAGAGATTCATGACCTAGCCCCACTCCTTATACCTACTTCAATAAGAACTGAGTATATTCCTTGCTGGTAGAATAGATGGATACAGAATGTACAGTGATGGCATGTGTCACCAAGATCAGCAATCACTACACCCATGGAAGTCTGAAAGAGACAATGAGACAGGAAAGCTGACTCTGCTTTCTGAAAACGAATAAAACTAGAGTTTAGGGCTTAAGAAATCACTACCTAGAAAATACAAGCCTGAGTCTATTATCTAGCCTCAAGTTTAGAACATCTACTGACTTGCAGCATTTTCAGTTACTTTGTTTGAACCAAGAAGAAAATCATAAAGACACAAATATGGAACATCACAGGGTACTAAGTGGAGCTGAGAGCAGAATTTAGGTCACCCACTTTTTCATCCATTATAACACCATTTCTCCTTAAATATACTCATACCCATCACAGCTGAGTTCTATTCTTCCTTGTTCCCAAAGACATAAAGCTCTCTCTTGAAATCCACGAATAACAATGTTGATTACTGAGCCATGGCCTCCAGATTTCTTGAGAAATAATAATAAATCATATTTACATAGAACTTTCCAGGTTATAGATTACTTTTATCCCAACAACCATGAGATAGAAGGTACCTATATAATTACCCCCAGGGGACCTTAATGACTCCCGGGCTTTTATTTTTCACTAATTCCTAAATCTGTACCAGTGTCTAACCTTTGGCTTTAGACGCTGAGCCCCTGGCTTTCCTGGTTTCTTAACATAATTGGCCTCTTGGATTCAAAAGCCTGAAGCATCTTAGCTTTCTTCCATTGTCTTCAGGACTGAATTACATCTAATTATGACATCTGTTTCTTTCTTCCTTTCTTACCCTGACTTTCACAGCATGTTTTCCATGGTTTATTCACAAAAGCAAAAAGAACATATAAATCTAAAATTGATACCTTAAGGCAGCAGTAGTTTCCCAAGTTTTATTTAGTAATGGACTCCATTTTTGAAAAATTGAGCCTCTCTAGCTACTTTTCCTAAAAGAATTTATACAAATAATTTTCTTAGCTTTTATTTTATTCAAATAAATTTATGAAGTTTTAGCTTTACAGCTACATAAATCTTAAGCAATTAAAATAATGTATCAGGTATTCATTGATAATCCCACATCATTTTCATATTGTTATTAATTAATCATTATACATAGCCTTGCTTTTTGGTCTAAATTTTCTCAATATATGTCATTAATCATATTGTTACTCATAATTCTTTTTAACTACTAATAGATATCCATATTTTGTTTTTACAGCAACTAAAGAAGAAAACTACATACAAAGAATGTTAAGAATGGTAGTAAAATATATCATTGCATCATTTGGTAAATCCTCTTCATTTATATATAGGCAAAACCTAAGATAATTAGGTTCAAACACTTATTTCTGTATAAAAATATCGATATTGTAAGCCATTTTAGGCATGTCTGCTAGAAACTATTTTAATTAATTTAATTTTAATAAATTTAAGATTATTCTAAACCCAAATACTTGTAGCTTGGGAAGAGAAATGTCCAAACCAGCATATCCTGCCCCCTCCAACCTCCATGCCCACAAGTCATCTCTATCTCCCTCTCCATCTCTCTGTCTCTCTTTCTGTAATTTGAGGTGTATTTGTAGGAATCTTGAATGAAAAAAAGAATCACAATTATGTTAAAATACATTTCAAGTTTAATATTCTAAAACAATAATCACCTAACAATTGTCATTTTAATCTTCTCCTAGAACTACTCAATTCCTTCCTTGACCATTCCCCTCAAGGATTAAAAGAGTTTCTCTTTCCTATGATCTGAACAGAAAACAATCCCCTTGAGTGGGATGTATTAAGTGAAATGTATTACTATACTAAATGGTGTGTATATGAGTGTCTATGTATCTAGGTGCACATGTGTGTAATCTTCCTCCTATGACTGGATGAGAGTGAGGTTCAAGTGTCAGCTGCTCTCCTGACCCCCATCTCTGTAACACCAAGCAAACAGCTTCCAAGGTTTGGATTGTAAGCATAGTAAACTCCACATTTATTCAGTGACAGATTAAGGCAAAACATTCACAGAAAAGAGAAAAATCAAAATACAGAGTAACTCAATCATTTAGTAAGTCAATTGGAGATTAGTTTCCAATCATAAACAAAGTATATTCATTTGGTCAGTCACAAAGTACAAAGGTCAAAAGTTTTCTACCCCTGGATCACAACTGAATTACAATAACATCAGTCACCACCAAGCACCCTCTCAAGGGGCAATGGAAAGCACAAAAGCCATCCACCCTTAGGTCACAACTAGGTTATAATATCATCACAGCATACCCAAGGAAAGGTCTTTTCTGCATCTTGACCCAAAGCAAGTTTTCAGCAGTCTCTGTTCCTGGGAAGACAAAGTTTAACAAAGCCATAATAACATACATGCACATTGCCAGGGTTCTTATCAATTCACTCTCTGCCTGTGAAATCAACCTAGACTCAACAACAAAGTCTGAGGAATCTGTACAAATAATCAGTACAGTTCCAGGACCCCTGAAAACATCAACAAGACCCTCCTCCAGAATTTCTGTAAACATACAACAAGAAAATTCTCTTTCAGGGTTTCTGTAACAACAATAGCACTGTCCTTCACCAGCAGATAAATCTGACAAAAGTAACATCAAAACAGACAAAATACCAACACCACAGTCATGCTCCCTCCCAGTTCCCCTCTCTTCTTGTGTCTCAGGAGTTCTCAATTCTCAGTTCAGTCCTCAGTCCTCATTTCTCTCTTTCCAGCAATGGCAGCTCAGCCTCTAGATGCTGGCTCCCAGAAGTCCTGGGCTCCCTCAGCTTGGGCTTCTCCCTGTTCCACCCCTTCCAGTTACATCAACAAGTTCAATGGGCATGGGAGATCTTCAAATTCCATTACCATTACAACCTTCTGGAGGGCTAATTGTGTACCTTGATTATGTAAGATAGTTTTCTCTAATCTTCCTTTCCCTTCCCTGCCTCTTCTCTACTCTTGCCACTCTTCTCTTAAGATTATCATGATTTAACAGAACCATTCCCAACTCTGTCTAATTAAACTCCCCCTATAACCCCTAATGATGATGTAATTCAGAGAAGACACACATATCATCTTCTCTGTTAAGAGTGTAAACAGTTTATGTTGTTTGGTTCCTTGTGGTTGTTCATTTGTATTTACCATTTCACACATCTCTTGATAACTGTGATTACATTTGAAAGTTTCTCTGGTCTTTTCATCAGGAATTCTTAGAAGTTCTTTATTTCACTAATGTTGAATTTTCCCCCTATAATACTATAGTCAATTTTGATGAATACATCACTCTTGAATGTAAATCTATATCCTTTGCCTTCTGGAATAGTGTATAACAGGCTCTCTGTTTCTCTTTTGTGGTGGCTGTTAAATCCTACATGATATTGACTGTGGTTCCTCCATACTTGAATTCATTATTTCTTGCTGCTTCCATTATTTTTTTAACCAAGAAGCTCTGGATTTTGTCTATAATGTTCTCAGAGTTTTCACTGTGGAGTTTTTTTAAAGGAATTTACTAAAGGTTTCTTTTTCTTTCCACTTTTCATTCTGGGTCTAAGAGATCTAAGGTGGTTTTCTATTATGATTTCTTGAAATATGATATCTAGGCCCTTCTTTTGCTCATGGCCTCCAGGAAATCCAATGATTCTTAAATTATCTCCCCTCGATCTTAAATAATACAACATAATATTAATTTTCCTCAGTAGCCAGTGAAAATGTCCAGAGGAGGGTGTACATCATGCTAAAGGAGAGATCCCAGTTCCAGCATAAAGGGGGTATAAGCTTGTGTTGTGTGCAGGAACAGCTGCCAATTGGTAGCTCTACCATTCACAACCCAGCTCTGTTTTTCAGGGAAGTTGTTTTTCCTATGAAATACCCTACATTTTCTTTTATTTTTAAAAATCTTTCTGACTTTAAAAAACATTTTCTGTTGTTTCATGGAGTCATTAACTTCTATTTGGCCAATTCTAATTTTTAGGGGAGTTGTTGCTTGGGCACAAATTATGCCAAGCCACAAATTTTCTTTCCAATTTTTCCTTAAATAGCTAACATTTATTTTCCAAGTTTTTCCTCTAGCACTCTCATTTCATTTATAAAAATATTTTTAAATTCTTTTTTAAACTCTTGCTTCATCTCTTCTAGGAATATACTTAAATTTATACCCAAAATGTGTTTTTCTTTGAGGGTTTGATTATAGACGTCACAAAGTCAGTCTCTTCTGGGATTCTATCTTGAGTATCTGTTACCATAATACCTTTTATGGTAGGTTCTTTTTTCTTTGCTTATCCTCTCATCCTATTTCCTGATTTCAGACTCTTTGTTGGTGCCAGGCTTTATATACTTCAGGAAAGAATTTTTGGGTAGACCCTGAAATTGTTTACTTAGGGGGTTTGAACTTTGGGTCACTCCACGATCTCAGGGATAGGCCAGGTTACAGTCATATGTAAGCTTTGTGTTCCCAAAATTGTCTGAGAAAATCCTGGGAAAATCTGATTTCTGCCCTCATGGCCTGAGTTCTACAAGTCCCTCATGTGTTTTTGGGTCTGAGCAATGGGACTGGAGGCTTGCCCCATTTGGAATTTCAGTAGACTGCCATTAGATCTACACACTACCAGCCAGCTGGAAATCTCTGCTGGTTCAGAGTGACAGATTTCCTGCTCTAATTATTCCTTTACAGGCTTCAGACTGAGCTAGACTACAGAACTGAAATTTTATTCTGCTAATAGTGCCACATCGTTACTGCTGCTTCTGAACTTTTTCCTTACTCTTAAGAAAATCTAGAGTCCACAACCACTCCCTCACCTTGGGCTGACACCCCTAAGCTCAGTTCCCCTTTTCAGTCCATCTATGACCAAGAACTGGGCTGCCAATTGGCAGCCTGTTTCTTCAGGCACAAGTTTCTTCTAAGCACAAGCTTAGGCCCTTCTGTGCTGGATCTGGGATTTCTTCTCGGTGTTATGCACAGTCTCCACTGGGCATTTTTACTGGCTATTGAGGAAAATTAATATTATGGTGTATCATTTAATAATCAGCATTACCCTGTAATCCATCCTATTCCCTATTTTGTTAAACCCCATGTATCAGTCTAGTTCAAAAGACAAGTCTCTCACAGTTCAAACTAAATGTGTGGTTGAATAATATGATCATTCCTAGCCCCTGGGGTATCTGCTTGCTAATGTCTGCCCTGGACTCCTTGCTTAATTTACCTTGTAAATAAGGAACCCGCTTGGACTGGGCACTTTCCCTGAAGATGGCTCTCCAGTTGTTCTCTCTCTCTCTTTTTTTTTGCCTTTTGGAGGGCAATTGGGGTTAAGTGACTTGCCCAAGTTCACACAGCTAGTTTTTTGTGTTAAGTATCTGAGGCTGTAGTTGAACTCAGGTCCTCCTGACTCCGGGGCTGGTGCTCTATTCACAGTGCCACCTAGCTACCCCAGTTGTTCTCTCTTCTTCTCAGAGTTAGAGGTGATTTGAACTCCAAGGGGAAGGCTAGGGAATGAGTGGGGTAGAGAAGAGAGGGGGAGGGAGAGAGGAAATCTTGATTGGGGTGGTTGTGATAGTCTGGTCAAGATTACTAGAGGCAGCTGAGGCCCATAAAGAATTAGCATCCTTTAATTGTCAGAGAGGATCTGATCAGACATACCTGAAGGCCAACCTGCTTTCCCCAGCTTCAGTTAATTGTAAGGCTTTTCAACTACATCCCCCCACTTTGAAACCCCTCAATAGGGTCTCAAAAAAATATGGTTTTTTCAGGCCCTTCATGGTCACAGACCCAATTAAGGGTGGGGGAGGAGGAAAATGGTCTGACCTACTTTATTAACAGCTATTTGTGTCACTGCTAACAAACTGTAATCTTGCTCTGTAAAAAATCATGCCTCGGGCGGCTAGGTGGCGCAGTGAGTAGAGCGTCGGCCCTGGAGTCAGAAGGACCCGAGTTCGGTTCCGGCCTCAGACACTTAATGCACACACAAACAAAAACCTAGCCGTGTGAACTTGGGCAAGTTACTTAACCCCAATTGCCCTCCAAAAAAAAAAATCATGCCTCAGTTCACCTCAGTGTCATTTTACTCGCCACACTGTCCCTCCTGCCTAGAATGTTCTCCCTCCTCATATTTTCCTCCTAGCTTCCCCAGCTTCAGTCCAAGCCTAACTAAAATTCCATCTTCCACAGAAAGACTTCCCCAATCCCTCCTAATTCTAGTGTCTTCATTCTTTTTACCCCCTACTTATCTTACATATAACTTGTTTGTACATAGTTCTTTGCATATTTTCTCCCCTAGTAGATTTTGAACTTCTCAAAGGCAGGGTCTTTACTTTTTTTCATATCTCCAGTGCTTAGTATAGTGTCTGGCACACAGTAGGCACTTAATAAATGCTGTTTGGCTTATATGTGTCACTAGAGATCATCCTAATATTATTGATTCATTTGTGCAATTCATGGCACAGTACCTGAAATCGAAGCTGGAGTTCTTCCCTCTCTGAGAACTTCAGATGTTCTAGGATGCTGTGTGGACCCCCAAAGTCCCAGCCATCAAGGCTTTCTCCATTTTGGTTTTTTGTTGTTGGCTGTTTGTTTTTTTAACAAAGCTGCTGTCTCACTATGGGGAGATCTCACCCTCTGGGTGGTTGATACAGGAGGAGAACAAGGTACTGCTAGAAGTCACTGGGAGTAAAGCCTCCCATGGTCTTATGAACTAGTTTGCAGATGTGCTCTTCATAATCAACAGACACTGTTTAAGTTGAATCAGCAGTGTATGGGGTATTCAGGGAGGACTATCTCCTGTGGTGGGAGGGCTTGCCAAGCCCTTTTCAGGGCTACTCATTCACCCTGGGTGTCCACCTGGCACCCAACTCTCACCTGTGGCTCCAAGAAGCTGTAACATGTGCAGTGGCCACACCCCAGTAAAACTGTCTCAGCACATGGACCAAACCAGATTAAAGATAAACAACAGGTCTCAGACCCAAAGGTGAGTTAGGGAGACGTCTACCCCAAGTACATGAAGACATCCCTAGTAGAATGGGCAGATGAGGACAATTCATTCTAGTGACCATGAAGGAAGCAGGTGCTGTGGAATGCTTAGATCCTGTTCAGACATCAAAGATGCCAAGGTCCTCCACTGCATCCCAGGTCATCACTAGTCATGCTGACTTTTGTCTCACCACTGGATTTTGGAAGAGAGAGTGAGGCTGATTACTTTGCTTAACTCTGCCTCATTTAAATCCAATTCATGACCAAGTAAAGATGGTGTATCAGCAATGCAGTATTCACAATGCTGACAGTAACTATAAATATGTTGATATGGTTATTAATCACAAAGTATAACAGGATCTCTACATGGGGGACAAAGCTAGAACATTTATTCAAATACCAGAAAACTGAGTCCCAAAATCAGAAAATCAAAGCTATCACAGTAGCTATAGAGTTGGCACAAGTAGTTAATGCAGTAAATAGCCACATTCTCAAGCCTTCAAAACAAAACAGGCTACCTCAGGCAAACGTCCTCCTCTCCTCATTCACGACAACTGCTCAACATCCACAAAGCTCACTCCCAGCAGCCAGCCCCCCACAGTTCCTATCCCCAGCAGTCCTCAGCAGGAGTCCTTAGCAGAAAATCTATCTGGCTTAAAAAAAAAGGAGTTCAAGCCACCCCCACTACCGACACACTTCCACTCACCACACTGGCTTCAGCTCAGCTCTGGCTTCCTCCTGTTCCACCCATTCCTGCTACATCAGCAAGTTCAAGGGGAATGGAAGATCTTCAAATCCCATAACCATTATAGATGGTCCTCTTTGAAAAGGACAGACAAACAACAATAGATCAAAGAGGCAATATATCTGACATTCAGCCTTGCTAGAGCTCTCAGGGCACAAAAGACTGCCTTTAGTCAGCAGATGCTCAGAAAGGGAGTGAACAAGCAGTAGGGGAGGGAAATAGTGAAGGAGGTCATACCACTGTGCTATAGTCTCCATGGCACTGATGATACCAGTAACTACTAGACCACCCCAGCTAAGGCCGATTTTGATAGAATAGTACAAATGTTGTGATTTCACGATGTGTTGTGGTAGAACCACCTCAAAGAATTCAGAGTCAAACCACCTCTAATCCAAGTAGAGGCATTTATTAAGATTGATGTCAGGGGTGGCTAGGTGGCACAGTGAGTAGAGCATCGGCCCTGGAGTCAGAAGGACCTGAGTTCGGATCTGGCCTCAGACACTTAACGCACACACAAACAAAAACCAAGCCATGTGACCCTGGGCAAGTTACTTAACCCCAATTGCCCTCCAAAAAGCAAAAAATAAAAAAGATTGATGTCTCTCATTAAGTGGGCTACGATCCAAGAGGAACCAGCAATATCAGAGAAAGCAAGATGAAATTTTATAGGTTAAAGATGCAATATCATAACAGAAATTATGAATATTAAAAAGGCAGGAGGGGTTTATTAAGGGATTAGGTAATAGGGGAGGAGTCCCAACCACAGTGGAACTGAGCATACAATTACCCACAATGCATACAGAAAAACCCATGGGGGATGGTATGTATGTATGATAATGATATTATAATAAGCCTCTCAACATCATAAGTTCACTCTAGGTCACTTCTTTACTACAACTGCACAGGTATCTAAGGAAAATACCTTCTATTGTTTTAGGGTCTACATCCTGCTTGAGCATCCTGGTGGGGCTGCTTTCTGATTGGCTGAGTATTGTGGCCCTGTCTGAGACTAGATGGATGTGGTTGTGGTTAAGTGTATGGGCACACCTGCTGTTTCTATGAGAAATATGAGGAATGTGTCTGGGGGCAGTGACTAACTAGAGGCAGGGCTTGGATCCCATCACATGGACATGCCTGCTGTTTCTGTAAGAAAAATGAGTTCATGGACACACCTGTTGTTCTAGTAAGCAGTGAGGCATGTATGAGGAGATTAGGATATTGAGTGGGGGGAGGTGAGTGGCTAGGAGGGGGTAGTGGGCCTGCTGTTCAGTGGGCTTGGGGCAGTTTTATTAGAAGAAATAATCACTAACCATTAGCATTTCTATATTGCTTTAAGGTTCTCAAAGTGCTTTACAATATTATTTCTTTTATCTTCACAATAACCTTGAAAAGTAGGGATTATTATTATTATTATTATCCCATTTTACTGTTGAGGAAATTGAGGCAGGCCAAGGCAAAGTTATTTGTCCAGGGCCACTCAGCTGTTGTGTCTGAAGCAGGATTTGAACTCAGCTCTTCCTGATTCCAGGCATAGTACTTGATCTTCTGTGCCACCTAGCTGCCTCAAAGCAAAGGGCCAGGCAAAAAGACAGCTATTATTCAAACCACCCCAAATCTAGAGTAGGGAAAAGAGTAGTAGATTGAGAGGGTAAACTTAATTCTGGCTGCATAAGCTCAAACAAGTCATTTAACTCTATAAGATTCAGGTTCTTTATATGTAATTGTTATATAATACCCCAAACTTATCTCTTGCAGCTCGGTGGCACAGTAGATAAAGTACTAGGTCTGGAGTCATAAAGACTTGAGTTCAAATCTGGCCTCAGGGTCTCACTAGCTATGTGACCTAGGGCAAGTCACTTAACCCTGTTTGCCTCAGTTTCCTCATCTGTAAAATAAGCTAGAGAAGGAAATGGCAAACCACTCCCATATCTTTACCAAGAAAATCTCAAATAGGGTCACAAAGAGTCAGACACAACTGAAATGAATGATTTAAGAGATTATTCAAAAAGACATGTAAAGAATTATATGAACTAATGAAGAATGAAATGAGCTCCTAAGAACAATTTATACTATAACATCAATTTTATAAAGATGAACAGTTTTGAGGACTTTTACAAACTGATGAAGAATAAAATAAGCAAAACCTCCCCCCCCCTTTATTTTAAGTGGGGAAGGCAGGGCAATTGGGGTTAAGTGACTTTCCCAAGGTCACACGGCTACTAAGTGTTAAGGGTCTGAGGCCAAATTTGAACTCATGTCCTCCTGACTCTGGGGCCGGTGCTCTATTCACTGAGCCACCTAGCCGCCCCAAGCAAAACCTTTTAAAGAATCTTCATATGGTATGATCTTGAGACATTTCACTCTCCTAGGTACCATCCCCTAGAAATCCTCTAGTTTATCACAATCTTTCCCAAAATGAGGCACAGAAGTGATGACAATACTAGAAATGTGGCTTGGCCAGAGCAGAGCACAGCAGGCTTTTCACCTCCCTACTCTCGACAGTTTTGCTTTTCAATGAAGCCTAATGCCAACCTTTTTTATTACAATATAACAATAAAATTACTCCTTTTGATAATGTAATCTACTAAAAACAGTAAATCTTTGTGGGCAAATCTGTTATCTGGATATTTCCCCCATTTGTAATTGTGAACTTGATATTTTGAATTCGTGTAAGACTTTACATTTGAATCTATTAAATTTGATCTTAGAGTCAACCTAATGTTCTAGACTGTTGGATTTTTGTTTTGGATTTTCTTTTAAAATTCTGACTTTATCATTCAGTGTAACATATATGCATATATATGTATAGATACACATATATGTTTGTGTATGTATATACAGTGTGTTGTGTGTATTTCCTAGCCCTTTATTTTCTGCAAATTTGATAACTGTGATAACTATACTTTCATCTAAGACAATGATAAAAATGTTAACTAGCACAGGGCCAAACATAAATCCCTGGGACACTCTACTGAAGACCTCCTCCAAACTTAAATTAAACTGTTAATGAATAATTCTTGCATACAGTCATTGAACTATTTCTTAATTTCCCTAAATTAGCTAACATCTGACCAACTTCTCTTCACCTTGTCCACCAAAGTAGCATAAATCTTTGTCATGTTTTTGAGGCACACCTTTGGGCTATGCTAGTATACTTGTACTCTCACTAGCAGGTTGGCTTCTCCAGAAGATAGATGCTATCTTGGGTCTTAGGGGTGATCCTGTGGGTGACTATTCACACTATTGCATCTTGTGAGCCCCCGCCAATGTGTTTCCAATTAACAGTCAATAGATTTAATTAACTCTCATTAAATGTATTCAAAAAATGGAGCAAGAATAGTAGTTACAGAAGCATTCCTCTTGCCTCATCAGTCTAGGGCACACTTCTATAAATACTAACAAAATTCAAGGGAAAAGTGGGCTAAAACAATGCATACTATTACTGAGGTACATTAGTAAGGTACAGAGCATGGCAAAGGCAACTCACAAGTTAGCACTGTAGGGCTTTGAAGTCCTTTCTCTCTTCATGAAAGTTTCACATAGTTCTCCCCCATCCAAGGTATAGCATTGCTGTTGAGAATGATGGTTATATTAAGCAATTTGCTCAACTGGGCTCAAAAGCCACAATGTCTCTGCTAGCAGGGGTCCCATTCCTTGAAGCTATTTCCTTTCTCTGGTGACTATTTCTCTATATCTACATCTGTCAAGAATGTATGTCTCTCCCCTCCCTCTAGTGTGTCCTACCATACAACCTCCTACTGATTCAATGGCTTCTCTCAAAGCTTCATAGCTGATGTGGTACAGAGAGGAGAGAAGAATTCTCTCCTGACTCCCTGCAGTGATCTCCTCTGGAAGCTTCTAGCTTGTAATCCATTCTACTCTCTGATTCAAACAGCAGAAATTCTTCCAAGGCTTAACTATTTAAAGCCCTCACAGGTATGCCCAATTTGCTTACTCAGATAATTCTTATTCCTTTCTCTGACTCAGTCAAAAATGTTAATTTCTCAGAAAGGTATCTAAGAATATACACATGTTGGGCAGAGCCAAGATGGCGGAGTAGAAACAGCTCATCCAAGCCACTCTGCCCCCAGATTCCCCCCAAACTATGTAAAAGGGGACTCTGAACAACCTCTGGAGCCCCAGCACCCACAGAACGACACAGAGAAGCTAACCTCCCGCTAAGGACAGCCCAGCAGCCCTGCAGGAAGGACCAGCGCAGCTCTCTGGGAGCCGGCAGCGATCAACGCGCAGAGCGCAAGAAGCAAGCCTGAGCCGAGGTTTTAGCCCCAGGGCGGCAGGGCCAGCAGCCGGCTGGAGGAACCCCAGAACACCAGCAGCCGAGGCGACTCCAGAATTATCAACATAGACATGCCTAGGACATGAGGTTAGTGCCCTATGGACTTTGGGACCTGTATTTGGGGAATGCATCGGCTCCCTCCCCTGGGGGCTAGAAGCCACTGAGGAGACATGCCATTTTGTAGTTTTCACAGGCAGCTCCAGCTCCTGGCCTGCAATTAATTGTAGGGAGATCCAGCGATCAGTCTTGGGGGATAATCGTTCTTGCTTTAACCTCCCTGGATCTGGATTGTGATCTAGGGTGGAAGTCGTGGGTGGGTTTACAGCTTGCCAGAAACAGAAGTTGCCCCCCACACATTTGGGACGAAAATTCGTCTATCTGGCCTTAAAGCCATAGTTTGGCAATAAGCCCAAAAGTCAGGTAATCAAGTGGCAACATGCCAAGGCAAAGGAAACAGAAAAATGCAACCCTAGACTCTTATTTTGGGGGCATAGAGCGGGAAAAGGACTGTGAGGTCAGAAGTCCTGCTCCAAAAGCCCCAGGGGAAAACATGAGCGGGTTGCAGGCCATAGAGGACCTTAAGAGGGACTTTAAAAATCAAATAAGAGAAGTGGAGGAAAAATTGGAAAGAGAAATGAGAAGGATGCAGGAAAAGTATGAAATGAGGGTCAACAGCCTGACTGAGGAAAACAATACCTTAAAAAATAGACTAACTCAAATGGCAAAGGAGGCCCAAAAGGGCAATGAGGAGAAGAATGCCTTAAAAAGTCGAATTTGCCAGATGGAAAAAGAATCTCAAAAGTTCACTGAGGAGATTCATTCCTTCAGAGTTAGACTGAAGCAAATGGAAGCTAAAGACTTTATGAGAAATCAAGATGCTGTTAAGCAGATCCAAACAAATGAAAGATTAGAAGGCAATGTGAAATATCTCATGGGAAAAACCACTGACCTGGAAAATAGATCCAGGAGAGACAATTTAAAAATTATTGGACTACCTGAAAGCCATGATCAAAGAAAGAACCTAGAAATCACCCTTCAAGAAATTCTCAAGGAAAACTGCCCTGATGTTTTAGATCCAGAGAGCAAAATAGAGGTTGAAAGAATCCACCGATCACCTCCTGAAAAAGATCCCAAAAAGAAAACTCCCAGGAATATTATAGCTAGGTTCCAGAATCCCCAGATCAAGGAGAAAATACTACAAGCAGCCAGGAAGAAACAATTTCAATATTGTGGAAACACAATCAGAATAGCCCAGGACCTGGCAGCTTCTACACTGAGGGATCAAAGGGCATGGAATATGATATTCCAGAGGGCAAAAGAACTGGGAATGAACCCAAGGGTCACCTACCCAGGAAAACTGAGTATTTTGTTTCAGGGGAAAATATGGTCATTCAGTGGAATAGAGGACTTTCAAGCATTCTTGAGGAAAAAACCAGAGTTGAATAGAAAATTTGACATCCAGACACAAGAAGCAAGAGATGCCTGAGAAGGTAATCAGGGAAAAGAAATCAAAAGGAACTTATCAAAGTTGAACTATTTACATTCCTATATGGAAAAGCAATAACTGTGACTGATGATATCTTTCTCACTATAAAAATAATGGAAGAAGGGTGTGTGGTCATATGAATACATATGTGAATGTGTGTGTATATGGTTACAGTTATATATGGATAGAGGGCATAGGTTGAATTTGTTGGGAAGGGAGAATACTCAAGGGATGAAATTATGAGGTGAGAGAGGAAAGTGGCAAGAGGAGATGGGGAAAGACAGGGTAGGGTAAACTATCTCATGTAGAAGAAGCAAGGGGAAGTGGTTGCAAGGGAGGGGGAGAATAGGAAGGGGAAAAAAAAGGCAAATCCACATTCTCATTGAATTTGGTTCAGGAAGAGAATGACATACATACTAAATGGGATATCTCAACCTGCAGCAGAATAGGGGGAAGGGGGATGAGAGGAAGGATGATGGATGGGAGGGCATCCTTGGGGGGAGGGGAGGTTGGAAGTACCCACTATAGAAGAGGGACAGGATCAAGTAGGGAATGGACCAGGTGGGGGGTGGGATGAGTGGGAGGGAATTATAAGCAGCCTTGTACAATATATCTACTATGATAATGTTTTGCATAGCTAGACATGTACAACATATACTGAATTACTTATCTCCCCAGAGGAAATGGGTGACAAGGGAGGAAGGAAATGGATCTGAAATTCGAGGTCTTAAGATTAAATGTTTCAAATATATATAAATACTATTATTAATACTCTTTTGCTTATAATTGGGAGATAAGATGTGCAGGCATTGGGACACAAAGATTCACCTTCCTCTAATGGAAAAGTCGAAGGGGGTATGGGAGAAGGTATGGGAGACAGCAGATTAGAGGAAGCGATATCTTGTGGGACTGCTATTCTGGGAGGTTGGGTAGGGGAATACAGGGGAGGAATGATTGTAACTCAAAATCTGGTGGAAATGAATGATGTAAAACAGAAGTTAATAAAGCATTTGTTTAAAAAAAAAAAGAAAATAAGGAGGCCAGGCTAAAGGGTCTCTAGCTATAGGATCCTCTGCTGCTATAAAATGCTATATAAATGTGATTTTTAAATCCCTAAAAAAAAAAAGAATATACACATGTTTACATTATGATTAACATCTTGTCCTTATATTCTGGGCCTTCTGTGACTATATGAACTGAACAGGGAAGTAGAGGGAAAATCATATTCTTCCTGTCTTACACCTCAATAAAAAAAATCTAACTAGACTATATCTGCAAGATTTCCCTGATAGACCACTTTTGCAACTCTTTCAAAATGAGGTAGCAAGATTAAACCAACATAGTCTGTTTCGTTTTAAAAAAATTTTTTCAACAAACAAAAATCTAGTTTCTCTTCCTCCACCCTTTCTCCTCCCTGAAAAGAAAAATAAAAACCAAAATCTTTGCAGCAAGTATGTATAGTCAAATAAAACAAATTCCCACATTGGCCATGTCCAAAAAAAAGTCTCAATCTGCATTCTGAGTTTATCACTTCTCTGTGGGCTAGTAGGTAATGCAGAATAATCTGCTCTTAAGAAAGTCATGCAGACCCTTAGTGATTACCATTCCTCTTGTACATATTCACTCACCATATCTTTAACAATGTATTCTTGAAGTCCACTCACTGATCTTTTTTGAAAAATCATGATATTTGCCCTTCTCTGATGCTGTGGCAACTGTCCCATTCTCCTTCATCTTTCATAACCCAACTGATATCCATTCTATTAACCAAACCTAATAACTGCACATTCAAGGCAAAGGCATTTAATGAAACAGATTAACTTGGAATTAACTCAGCTATTAAAGTCTCCTAGCACTTATTCTCAAATGGCTGCCATTCACCCTCTGACAGTGGTCAATCAATCATACCTTCTAGTTTCTTCAGTACTCTGGGATGTAGATCATATGGTCCCAGTGACTTGAACTCATCAAGGCCAGCTAAATGATCCTTTGCTATCTTTTTATTTATCTTGGCTTTTAACTCTCCATTAGTCATATTTATTCTGTTCTTTCCAGTTCATAGATTAGTCTTCTTAGAAGATAAAACAAAAGAAAATAAAAATTCAGCAATTTTCCTTTAGCACCATCATCAATTCATTCACTAAAGTAGTGGTCTTTTCCTTCTTGATCCTCCTCTTCTACCCAATATTATTTTTTGTTTGTTTGGTTTTTTTGTTTTTGGAGGGCTATTGGGGTTAAGTAACTTGCCCAAGGTCACACGGCTAGGTTTTTGTTTGTGTGTGCGTTGTGTCTGAGGTCGGATCCGAACTCAGGTCCTTCTGACTCCAGGGTCGATGCTCTACTCACTGCACCACCTAGCCGCCCCCCAATATTATTTTTTTAATCTTTTGTTGTTGTTCTTAGCATTCCTTGCAAGCTTTCCAATCCTGACACTGTTTATGAAGGACTGTGACAGACTTAGTACTCATCCTCAGTTACCTCTCTTTGCTTCCATCTTCCAGGAATATTTTTTTAATCTAAATTATTTTATAACTACCCTATGCATGTACCCGTATTGTAGTCCTTAAAAAAATGTGTACTCTGTCTCCTCCTTAGAATTGTTTCTCTCTGTGTTCAAAATTGTACTCTCGAGAGTTTCTTTCTGGGCTGATTTCCTTTGTAGAATTTTAGGCCATTGGATCCTACCTCTCCTTTCTCCGAATCTTTTGAAATCTGCTCTTGTCTAATCTAGGATACATGTCAGACTGTGCCTAAACATTTTTATAGTGATTTCCATACATTCACTGTCGAGATTGTCAACTCCTTCTAAGAAGGGATATCCTCATCTTCTCTCACATCATTTAGAAGAGGGTACATCATTTATCATCATTTGTCATCATCATCATCATCATTGTCATAACTAACATTTATGTAGCATTATGTGCCAGACATCGTGTTAAGCACTTTATTATTTCATTTGATCCTCATAACAGCCCTGAGAGATAGGTGTTATCATTAGAGTGTATCTATAAGTGCTCAATTAATCTCTTCTTGTTCATTCATTTTTCATTTGTGTCTGATGCTCTGTGACCCCATTTAGAGTTTTCTTGGCAAAAATACTGGAGTAGTTTACCATTTCCTTCTACAGCTAATTAATCTACATATAGTAAGTGCTCTATATTTGTTTGGGGCGGCTAGGTGGCACAGTGGAGAGAGTGCAGGGCCTGGAGTCAGGAAGAGACATCTTCCTGAGTTCAAATCTGACCTAAGATACTTACTAGCTGTGTGACCCTGGGCAAGTCACCTATGTAAAATGAATTAGAGAAGGAAATGGCAAGCCACTATAGCACGTTTGCCAATAAAATCCCAAATGGGGTCACAGAGAGCTAGACATGACTGAAAAATGACTGAATACATGCATAAAATATACTTGTTTAATGAATAATCCATTTTAGGCCACTGCACAGTATTTCTTTGCAATCTTGTCATATGTAAAGAATTTGGGATACTTGAAAGGGCTATTATTTGTACACTACCACCCCCCTTCTAAAAGAATTATTACTCTTTCTCTTGGCAAAGTTCTTGTTATCTTGTAATTTGTCTTTCACCTTCCTCTGCTGACTTCTCCATTCTTCCTACCACAAACTCCTTACAAATTCTACACCCCTAGCCCTCTCCCACTCTCTGTCAACTGGCTGAAAAACAACAGGATAAACTTCCCTCTCCAAAAAAAAAAAGCTAAATTATATTTAATAATAATGTCATATTTATACAGCTTTCAAAAGTTTACCAAATGTTTTCCTTGGAAGAACCCAGTGAGCTACGTGTCATAGCATGTAGACTGTGCACATAGATCATTAGTCTATAAGCTCCCTGAAGGCAAGAACTGTCTTTTGCTTCTTTTGTACCTCCAATGCATTGCTTATAGTAGATGCTTAATAGATGTTTATTGTTTGATTGATCGAATGAGATAAAAGTAAACACACATATGCTGCTTGTCCCCTTTCTCCCCAGTGTGTATGTCACATAAACATTATCGCCCCCATTTTACAAGATAAGAAAACTGGAAATCAAAGAGATTAACCAACTTCCCCAAGATCACATAGCTTATTGATTATTGATATTTAACCTGGATGCCTCACTGATATCTCAAACCCAACGTGTCCAAAGTTGAACTCTGTTTTTCCCTTCTTAACTTCACTAATACTATGGAGGTTACTGCCATTCTTTCAGTCACCCAGGTTTGCACCTCAGTGTCACCTTTAACTCCTCATTCCATTTCATCCCCCATATCCAATGGTGGGCAAGTCCTATAGTTTCCAGCTTTATATTGTCTCTCATACACACTCCCTATTCTCCTCTGACACTGCCACCACCCTGGTGAAGACTCTCATCACCTCCCACCTGGACTATTGCAGTAGCCTCCTGGTTAGACTCCCTGCCTCCAGTGATTGCCCACTCCAATCCATCCTCCACTCATCTGTCAAATTCATCTTCCTAAAGTACAAGTCTGCACAGGCCACTCCCTTCTTCAATCAATTTCAGTGGCTCCCTATTACTTCTACGATCAAGTATAAAATAATCTATTTGGCTTTAAATCAAATAGAGGAGATCCCCCTATATGCCCGGCCCCCTTTTACCCATTCAATCTTCTTACACCTTACATCTCATCCCACCCTTCAACACATTTATTCTGTTCCTCCCACATCTCCCGACTCTGGACATTTTCACTGACTGTCCTATGTGCAGACATGTAGGAACTCTCTTCTTCCTCATCTTTAGGACCTGACTTCTCTGGTTTCCTTTATGTCTTAACTAAAGTTTCCAGGTGAGCCAGTCAGCTGTAGGTGAATACTACTTCTGAAAGCTTTTGCTAGTCCACCTTAATGCCAGTGCCTTCCCTCTGATGATTCCCTCCAATTTACCTTGTGTTTATCTTGTTTGTTTGCAGTTATTTGCATATCTCTCCCATTAGAAAGTAAGCTTTTTCAGAGCAGAGACTGTCTCCCCCATTTGACTGTGTGAGCTCCTCAAGGATAAGGACTTTTTGTCTTTCTTTATATCCATAGCCCTTAGCACAATGCCTGGCAGACACTAGGTGCTTAATAAATGCTAGTTGACTGACATCCTTCAGTTTCATTGTGCACTCCCAGAAGGAGGCAGGATCCCAACCCCCTCACATTTACAATTGTGTTTTATTCTTTCAATCTGATTTGTGAAAAAACGTTTATCTTTTGGTTAGTTGATTTAAGTGTTAAGTTCATTCAGAGGATACCAAATATTATTTTCCATCTCTCTCCAGTCACCCTCTATTCCTGATATGTTTCATTGGAGGTTCTTAGACAGGAAATTTGTAAATGAAGATGATGATCTGGGAGTAGGTTGAATTCTGAAGGCAGAAATACTTCTTGGGCACAAGGTGGGGATGGGAAAGAGGGAATGCTTCAGGTAGAGGATGTTTGCTGTTATTTAGGCTTATATACCACCTAAAACTGTGCTCACACTGCAATACAGACATCCCCCCATTCACTTGTGACTTGCAGCTGAGTTTCTTGAAACATTTTTCTTATTGGCAGAATGTTATGCATAGAAGCAGAGTAAACTGTTCCTGCATTCACAATTGCTCCTCCTATCTCTTCCCTGATTTCCAGAGAGACAAGACATGAGTTAAAAGCCATGCTATGTGACCAGCAGTCAAACCATGAAGGTAGAGGAGATATTAATAGTTGTACATTATAATCAAATTAAACTTGGTAAGTGTAATCTGATATATGCTAATTACATGTGCGTGCACGCTCGCACACACACACACACACACACACACACACACACACACAGGCCTTAGTCCAGGGGTAGGGAATCTGTGGCCTCAAGGCCACATGTGGCCCTTTAGGTCCTCAAGTGCAGCTCTTTGACTGAATCTAAAGTTCACAGAACAAATCAAGTCAATCAGCCATACTTGAGGACCTTGAAACCTCAGGTTCTCCACCCCTGCCTTAGTCTTTGCTCTCCTTTTCCCTTCCTAATCAACTTCCCTTGAAAAGAGCATAAATCAGTCAGGCAATAAATATCTATTAAGCACCTACTGTGTACCTGGCATTGTGCTAAGTACTGGAAATACAAAAAGAAGTCATACACTGGAATATGTGCACATGCATACACACACACACACACACACATATATATGTCCATGTGTGTATATACACAGACATATACATATATGTATATTACATATATTGTGTTTCATTATAAAGAAGGATTCACAATAAACAATTCAAAGAAATGTCTATAACTATTATTATTTTATAACTGGGAAGAGTCAAGGGATGTACACCATGCTTCCTTTGGGAAACTACATCATCAAAAACCAGAGTATAAGTCAGGAATTTCCATCCCTCTCAATTTAAGAAAAACAATGGCATAATAAAAATTATGATGATGATAGTTGACAGATAGCTGTGTTAAGTCTGGAATTAATGTCAGTGGGTACTAATACTCCCCTCAGGATGTATACAGTTACTGGACAATTTTGAATTACTGAGAGAGTGTATACTGGAATATGAGAGGACTAAAAAATCTTGACAGGTTAGAACCCTGAGATAAATCTAATAAAATGTAATTTAATAGGAGAGAAGGGCAGGGAATAAAGTCTTATTTGTTGTACTTGGGTTCCAGTATGTGGCTATTTCTTTTGAAATCTATCTGGTGGTCTGAGTGGACTGCAAGTTCCATATAAGTCAACAGGATGATATGGCAGGCAAAAAAACACTAATGGGATCTTGAGAGACATAGAAGCACGTTTTTCATTGTCCTCTGTCCTGGTCACATAACTTCTGAAGTATTTATTTTAGTTCTTAGCAAGGACATTGATGCTGAGCTATGGAGCATCTAGTGGCCTTGACAGAGTGTGCCAGGAAATTTTGAGGAAAGACAGATTACTTTGGCAGGTGAGAAAACAACATTAACCATGAGGATAGCACCAACAAACACAAGAGGCATCGTGATGTTGTGTATGGAGAGCTAGTCTTGGAGCCAAGAAAACCTGGGTTCAAGTCCTGTTTCTCACACATACCCAGTTCAGGGTTGTATGTCCCTGAACAAGTCACATAACTTCTATTTGCCTCAGTTTTCTCAACTGCAAAGTAAGGACAATAACAGCACCTAACCCCTCCCCCACCAGGGTTGTGTGAGAACAAATAAGATAATATTGATAAAGCACCTAGCACCACGCATGGCATGATATTGTTACTATTACTGTTATTATTGTCTAGGTAACTCCCTAAGTTACAGACAAGGTGCCAACCTGCATTGCTAGATGAAGTTCCTCTTTTAAGAGCTCCCTAAACCATTGAATTTATGGGTCTCTTACCTATTTGGAATGTAATAAAAATATACAATTGGCACCTGAAAACTCTTTCACAGGAGACTCTTTATTGGTGAAGATTAATTACTCTGTGCTCTTTGTGAGATACAGAGTTGGTAAGAGCCTTGGGGGGGGGGGGGAGGAAGGAATGTTCATGGTCAATTGGGTTTCCAGCTTTGAAGGGAAAAAAAAAGATGTGGCTCTAAATTCTCTTCGGATCCTTAAAGGGACAGCAAGACTCTGGAAAAGTTAAAATGTGGGGGAACCAGCACCTTGATCATATCCCTATCCCTAGTTTACATGTTCCTATCGCTCTACTAGAGATTTCAGGGAATTTCTCCTTAGGTGAGATCTGGAACTATCTCTCTTGATTGAATGAAAGTTCCTCACACCCAGTGGGAAATCTCATTTATTCTGTATTGTCTGACATATTCTCTTCTAGGTCCTTTCTCAGATTTCTATTTGTTATCAACTTGGATAAAAGGGTGCCAGCAATTAACAGTGCAGGACGGACGGTGAACTAAAGGGGATCAGGCTAGGCGAGCGTAGTTGGATAACAAGGCTGGTTTATTGAAGTAGTATAATTGATTATATATCTTTCTTGTTTATACATGGAAAGTTTTACAGTGAACTTAGGATCACCAGTTTCAGCGAAACATAGAGATCAGCAAAAGGTCTTGACTACCAAGGCTGCGTGCTGCAAGCCCAGACTGCTTGTGGGAGACACAGCAATATTGCTTGATACTGATTGCCAAATATTCTTCTTGGGGAAAGATATGGCACACCTGTCCAAAGGGAACTTTGTACCCTCCAGGATATGAACAAGTCAACCAGTCTGGACTCAGACATAGCTCAACAAGTCCTTGAAAGAGGAGCAAGTCACAAGTCTCTGGACTCAGTAGCTCAAGAATCCATTAGACTTGGCCCCCCACAAATGGGTTTATTTGCTACGTATTCATGGTGGAACTGGCATTTGGTAGGAAGGGGATCGATTCTTGGCTATATAGCTTAGGACACGCCTTTTCCCCTAGACTAACAATATTTAAGGAGGTGAATGTTTATAATTCTAGCCCGGTACTATTTCTCTTAGGAGAGCAGAATGGCTAACCTTTGGTCCCATTTCTTGGTTGCCCCCTGGAAGGAATCAAAGTCTCCCTAAGAGAAGGGAGGATGGAGGAAACATGCCTCCCTGTGAGCCATATCCAGAAGGACCCTTGTGGACACACATAATCTACATGAGCAATACACACACACACACACACACACACACACACACACCCTTTACAAATGTGAAATGGGTTTTCTATTCTATATTTAAATTATAAATGTGGCATTTTCCCCTAAAAATTGGAACCAAAAAATTCGGTAGTCTTTCAAATGCCTTTGATTTGGTCTTGAAGATTGTTATAGCTACTTTGTAACAGGGACAGTTTAGCCCTTGTAGGTCCCTCCTGAGGATGAGGGACAGCACTAAGAAAAAGCCCTGAATAGGAAGCTTCACAGAGACCACGAACAAACTTGGTACCTTTTCGTTCTTTCTTGGTAGAATCCCACAAATGAAGCCTGGGTGGAGGCGTTCCTCAGAAATGCAATCCAAAGTCATCTCCCCACAGGAATGACCAGGCGGTTTAGAAATAGCAGGCTGAGGCTAATTCCACAGCCAAGGTTGCGGTCTTTTCTTTTTCAGGCCTCAGGCAGAACAATTATGATTTTATCTTACAAGAAGTTTCTATTAGTCAGCTTAGAGCTTTCTCTTCCATAAGAACAGCCTGGATTACTTACTTTCTTCCCATGCCTCTGGGCATAACACAGGGTCAGCAACAATCAAGTACAGGAATATTATTGCTGCAGTGATTGGTAAACTCAAAATCTTCTTCAAATACCGAAACAGTATTTCTGGATCCGCTTCATCAACCAGTCAAGATGAAAAGAGCAATGTATGGGTAGGCTTTTTTTCCTTTTGTTACCTTAAAAATTAATTTTATTTAGATAACTACATGCTATAATTGTGGCTACATTTTGATATAGTATTTTTGTTTTCAGTGGGTTGGAGTTTACCCTTTTGCAAAACAAACAAACAAAACATCTTAAAGGGTCAGCTAGGTGGTGCAGTAGAGTACCAGCCCTGGAGTCAAGAGGACCTGAGTTCAAATACAGCCTCAGACACTTACTAGATGTATGATCCTGAGTAAATCTTTCAACCCTGACTGCCTCCAAAACAACAACAAAAACTACCTTAAAGTAGCCACAAAAAGTTTTGTAATCAGATACTGTTGACCTCCAATATGGCTGACAAAAGCCAAAGTCTCCATCCCTGAGTTCTTCTATCTCAGTATAAAAAGAATTTGGTTACAATGAGGTTTGAAGAAAAAGGGCAGGGTAACTGGGCTAGGCATCTCTCCCTGTTCCAAAGAAGAGGACTAGTCAATCCAGAGGATGGAGACTGTACCTCATGGTAGCAAGTGTATGGCACTTCAGAACAAAAAAAGTATTGCCTGTTAATCTCATATGTGACAAGTCCTCTTAAGTGCTTTTCTGTCATTCACTGGGATTTAGCTCCCTCCTGATTCCATGTTCATGAATTCCAAAATTCCTTTATCTGATCAAAATCATTTATCATTCCATTTTTCCCTAGGCTTTATGACCCATAACTCTATTCTTCATCCTCAAAGTTACCTCTAGTCCCTCAACCCCTAGGTTCTTTCCCAGGCCAACATCTCCTCATCAACTACATTCTCTTCCCTTCTTTATCTCCCTACCTTGGTGAATCAATTCAACCCTATACTGTCTCTACATTCTTGACCCCTGGTCCAATTATCATCAATGATAATGGCCTTGCCAGACCTCAACCACGATTACTCCTACCATCTGCCTCCTTCACCCCTATTCATATGCTGTTGAATAGTTTGAAGAAAATCATAAACCGTGCAGATTGGATCCACTATAAATTTATTTTACATGCTCTCAACTTGTCCTTCAAGGCAGCAAGACAATCCTTTTATACCTCCCTAATCAATTCCCTATCCCACTCATACCAGTTGCTATTCTAAACCTTTCCATCCTTTCTTAAGTTCCTGGTGGCATCTCCTCCCCCCACCTCCTCATACTCCACTGGAAAAAAAAAAAGGAAGCTATTCATCAATCCCTCCTTCTCTTCCCTTCTCCTCACATCACTCTGCAATCATCCCACACTATCTCCTCCTTCACCTCTGCCTTGAAAGTATAACCCTGAGTGATTGATTTATTTAACCATACCCTCCTTTAAAGTAAGTGATAAGATACACAATTAGTCATAGGCCTTAGACTAAGTGTGAATGACTTCTTACAAGACTCCTGTTATGACAGGCCCAGGAAACTTGACCATACACCAGAGATCATTTTAAAACTATCAAGGGAGTTGATAAGACATTCATTCCAAAAACTGGGGCAAATATGGCGTTCTAGCACTGCCCTCAGGAGTAAGAGTAAGAGTAAGTAAGTAGTTGAGTTATAGAAGAAGAATGGAGATGTCCAAGAAAGTCATTAGCGCTACAGACATCAGGAAGACCTGAGCTAAGGAAAATCCCAAGAAAATGCTGGCTCTTTTTCCCAACTTCCATTCCTGGTATCTATTTACAGAAATAATAACAACAAGAATAACTAGTCTTTATTTACCACTTAGGGTTTACAAAGCATTTTACAAATATCCCATTTGGTTCTTATTTTAGCTAGCTCACAAAAAACCTGCCAGGTAGTGGCAATTATTAACACCCATTATACAAATGTAGAAATTGAGGACAGTAGTATTTAAATGACTTGCCCAGGGTGACCAATAACTACTGACTGTCTAAATCCAGATTTGGACTCAAATATTCTTGACTCCCGGTACCCAGATGTTTCCAGTAAGCCCAAATTTTGCCTCAACCACAAAGAAACCAGGAATTAGTTGGACAGATATAAAGTTACACAGAGAACCCAACCCCTACCTAAATGTTAGGATACACTACCCAATGGTTACAATGGAGTTCATAACAAGGGGCTCAGTGACAGACTGAATAACTTTTTATCTAAAATAAACTACCTAAAACTGAAGGATTTTAGAGGCCTAAGACATAGGGGACTTAGAGGTCATCATCTTGCTCCCCACAATTTGAAATGAGCTATTTTTTTAAACAGGGTGTTACATATGAAAAGTAGTAGCCCTTCCCTTTGCCAAGGCAACCCTCTCTACACACACTCTTAATCCCCTTCCCTCCCATCTTCTCCAGAAGATCTTTGTCACTATCATTTCCACTGTGTCCCTATCTAGCAGCATTTTTTCTAGTGTGTACAAACACACTCATGTCTACTGACCCCTACAAACCCTCCTCTTATAAACCATACCTGCTAGCTATGATTCTACATCACTCCATCCTTTCTCAGCTAAATTCCTTGAAAAAAACATCTGTGTACATTCAGAACCCCATTTTACAGATGAGCAAACTGCAGCTGAGGGAGTTTAATGACTCATCCAGGGTCATGAAGCTAGTAAGTTATAATGGAATTTGCATGTTGTCTTTCCCATTGCAATGTAAGATTCTTGAGAGCAAGAGCCATGTTTTTGCTTTTCTCTGTAGTCCCAGCCCTTAGCTTAAAAATGCCTGGCACATAGGAACTATTCAATAAATGCTTGTTTTCTGATTGACTTAACAGGACATCTTTGGAATGAGAACAATGCTGCAGTCTCAGTCTGGAATATATGTGAGGCTCTTGAAAGAGAACATTAATTAGGGCAATTAGAAAAGGCCATTGTCTAAATAAAAGGACCCAAATGAAGTAGCTACAGGTATGTTTGGGAGAGTTTCACATCATTTCTGCACTAGACAACCACATGGGAATGCTCCTTTGTGCATTGATAAGTAAGGCTGTCCAATTGGACAATGCGCTCCAATGAGATTGAAAGCATTTTCTGAGGTCCAAGATTTCTTGAAAGATTGTCTTTGGGTCATATGTAATGACTTCATTCATAAGTATTGACCTGTTATCTACATGACAAATCATGGATTTCTCAGGTTGGGAATGCAGTCACTCAAAATTCACATCTATAATTTCTTGTTAAAAGGGTCAAGGGCCCCAGTTTTCATATAATCTTACATATAACCAAGTTTGAGATGTTTTGTAAACTCCTACATATTTTGAAAGATAAAGGACTCCAGAATCTAAGGGGTAGGGTATCTTCGGCCTTAAGGCCACATGTGGCCCTCTAGGTCCTCAAGGGTAGCCCTTTGACTAAACTACTCCAGATTGGTAAAAAGAATGCTGAGTACCATGTCAAGCTGAGGATGTGAATGAGGGACAGAATTAGTGCCAGAACATCTTGGTAGGAACACATATGGAGTTCCAGAGACACCTGAAAATACATAAAGAAGGAAACTGCAGACACAGAAAGGAAGCTGGCAGTCCAATATGTCCTTTTTCTTCATTCAAGCTGAGAATTCATGCTCATCTCATAGTATCTGCAACTACTGCTGGGCTGCATTTGCCACATCAAAGTCATATTTATGAGGCAGTGAGAGTAATGTCTCTTGCTACTAATTATATGCAGCTTCAAGGAAGAGCATATTAAAACTGAGATCTTAGAATTTATGATCAGATACTGTACTCAAGATTAGTTTGTGCTAAATACAAAAGGAAGGAGGGGGGCTTATTTGGATGTATATACCCCTAAGGCCTCAGTTATGTAACAAATATTAAGAAATAAAAACATGCCAATGTCCTGTTCTAAAGTCCTTGGTCTTACTTGATTGAAAGATCTAATTGATCCCTAAATAAAAAGACAATAAATTCTCCCCCATTAAGGAAGTAATTTTGAACATATTTCCAAGAAATGTTATCTTCTTTGTGATGACCAAAATAAGATCGGAAGGATCTTTTTGTAAGCCAATTTAAAAGTAGTATTTCTTTGAGTTTACTTTTGACCAGATTGAAAAGGAAACTTTTAGAGTCGGGGTTCTTAACCTTGTTTTTGTCATGGACTCCTTTGACAGTCAAGGGAAGCCTATAGGCATATTCTCAGAATAATGTTTTTAAATTAATATAATAAAAAGCATAGGATTAAAATAAAAGTCAGTTATATTAAAATAGTTATCAAAATAGTTTTTCAAGTTCATAAATCCCAGGTTAAGAACCCTTGCAGAGGGAGTGATTAAAGAGGAAATAATTGGTTTAGGGATGTTATTTACCCAAGGATACACAGATAATAACATTATTATAGTTCTGTTTGAACTGTCAAAAGCCCTAACCTATCCTTTATATGACCTTATCTTACTGTGGAATTATTTTGTCTTGTTTCTTGAACACTATAAAATGGAAGCAGACATTGCCTGGATAGGGAGAATTCCAATTAACAGGGGAACCTTTGTAGATTTGGCTCTCCCTCTGAGCAGCAATGCTTATTAATATTAATAAATGTTCTCTGACAGACATTGCCTAATAAATGAAGAATGCAGTTTACCACCACTAGGCCTAGAAGGAAGCTTAAGATCCAAGAGTTTCATCTTACAGACCCACTTCCTGAACTTTCACGTGCATTTAATACTACGGAACAATTTTCATAGTACAATAGCCTACAGTTTGGACTCTGCTCAACAAGCCTCTTCCCACACCACTCTATCCTCCCCTCAACTATCAAAATAATCTTCTGAAAATACCAGTTTGAGCATATCATCTCCCTATAAAATAAACTCTATCACCTCCAAGATCAAATATGAAATCTTCTGTTTGTCATTTAAGTCCCTTCATAGCCAGCCCCCTCCCCCTCTCTGATCTTCTTACTCTTTACATTCCACTCCAACAGCCCCCAAGACTCCCCAGTCCAGTGACAATGGCCAGCCTGCTGATCCTCCAACCAGACATTCTACCTCCCAGTTGTAGGCATTTTCTCTGGCTGACCTTCGTGCCTGGAATGCTCTCCCTCCTCAGCTCCAACACCTGGTTTCCCTGCTTTCTCCAAGCTCCAGCTAGAATCCTGCCTTCTACGGGGAGCCATTGCCAATCAATTGCCTGTAATGCTCACACCTTTTTTCTGGTGATTATCTCCTATTTGTCCCATATATAGTTTGTGCACCTGTTACTTCCTTCATTAGATAATGAACTGCTTGAGAGCAGGGACTATTCTTTGTATACACAACCCTTAGTGTTGGAGTCTAGGCTTTCCCCACCCAGGGACGACAAAAACTGTTGGATTTCATGATGTGTTGTGGTGGAACCATCTCAAAGAATTCAGAGTCAGACCACCTCTAATCCAAATAGAGGCGTTTACTGAGATTGATGCCTCTCATGAAGCTGGTTAAGTTCCAAGAGAAACCAGCAACTTCAGAGAAAGCAAGATGGATTTTTATAGGGTAAAGATGCAATTACATAACAGAAATTATGAATATTTAAAAGACAGGAGGAGTTTGTTAAGAGATTAGGTAATAGAGAAGGGGTCCCAGTCACAGTGGAACCGCACATGCGATTACCCACAATGCATACAGAAAAACCCATTTGGGGGGGTATGTATGTATGATAATTATGTTATAATAAGTCTTTCTACATCATGAGTTCCCTCTAGGTCAGTTCTTTACTATTAATGCACAGGTGCCTACTTAGACAAAGTTCCTTCTTTTGTTTTAGGGCCCACCTCCTGCTTGAGTATCCTGGTGGTACTGCTTTCTGAATGGCTGGCTGTTGTGGTCCTGTCCAAGACTAGATGGATGTGGTTGTGGTTGAGTGCATAGACACACCTGCCACTTCTGTGGGAAATATGAGGAATGAGTTTGGGGGCAGTGGCTAGCTAGAGGCAGTGGCTTGGATCCCATCACATGGACACGCCTGCTGTTCTGTGAGAAAAATAAGTTTATGAACATACCTGTGGTTCTAGTGAGCAGTGAGGCAAGTATGAGGAAGTTAGGATATTGAGAGAGGGGAGGAGGGAGTGGCTAGGAAGGGGCAGTGGACCTGCTGTTCAGTGGGGTCTATAGGAAGTTAGAATATTGGGACTGGGAGGAGGCTTTACTAGAATTCCATCATTAATACAGTGCCTAGCACATAATAGGTACTTAGTATTTTTTTTAAGCAATTGGGGTTAAGTAACTTGCTCAAGGTTATACTGCTAGTTATTTCTGTGTGGGTGCTAAGTAACTGAGGCTGGAACCAATCCCAGGTCCTCCCAACTCCTAGCCGGCACTCTTGCTCACTGTGCCACCTAGCCGCCCCTGGCACTTAATATTTATTGACTTTTATTGACTATCTCTAGCTTTGATTTGTTTTTTTAGTTTTTTATGGTTGTATTATTCTTTTTTGTTTTTATACCATTAATCATTTCCTTTGACTACAAACAAAAGAGGGTGGAGGAAGGAGACTTCTTTGGTTTTTTTTTTTAATTCCAGGATCCTTCCTACTAAGGAAGGAGCTCCTGGCCCTGCCACAGTCTAGATCAGGATTGAGTACCTATGGCCTTTCAGCCACATGTGGCCCTCTAGGTCCTCAAGTTCAGCCCTTTGATTAAATCCAAACTTCACAGAACAAGTCCCCTTAATAAAAGAGTTTCTTCTGTAAAACTTGGACTCAGTCAGAAGGTGTACCCAAGAACCTAGAAGACCACATGTGGACTCAAGGTCTCAGGTTCCCCACCCCTGATCTAGATGCAACCTCACTCCCTCCACCTACACACACACACACACACACACACACACACACACACACACACACACACACTCCCTACCCTCAACATATTCACACTGAAATCTTCTTCTGGGGTCAAAAGACAAAAATTTAAATCCCATCCTGAACCAAGGTAGTAGTGTGTAGAATGAGAATAATGGGGTAGGAGAGGAAAGGCAATAGCCTTTATTTAATGTTTTAGCTTATTTAATATTTTAGAGAACAAGTCTCCCTGGTATCAAGTTTTTCTCAAGGTACCTTTTACTTACACTGTACAGAACACACTCTGGGCTATTTTTCAAATGCTTTGATAATAACCCTAGAACTACTTGGGATTTTAGATCCTACTGCTTTTTAATGAAGGAAAACTCAACTACTCATGATCAGAGTTTCTTATGTAGCTATAGATTTCACACTTCCTGAAGAAAGGAACATCATGTTTTCTTTTAGTTTTGGGGTTTTTTTGCTTTTGCTTTTTGGAGGGCAATTGGGGTTAAGTGACTTGCCCAAGGTCACACGACTACGTTTTGTGTGTGTGTTAAGTGTCTGAGGCTGGATTTGAACCCAGGTCCTCCTGACTCCAGGGCTGGTGTTCTATTCACTGCACCACCTGCCACCCCAGAAAGGAACATTATGGAAGCCCTTAATAAAAGGACTGTTGTTTAAATTGCCTGCTGTAATCATTTTTAATTGCCACAGTAGAAAGTAGTAGAAAAAAACACAGGATTTAGAATCAGAAAAGCTGATTTCACATCTAGGCTCTACTCTTTATTAGTTGTATAAAATCCAGTCCCACAACCCCCACTGCTTGGACATCTCCACCTAAATCTCACATATAGGCCACAATGTGTTCCCTCTAAACCCACCCTCTTCTTAATTTCCCTATTTCTGTTTGAAGGCATCACCATCCTACCAGGTTATCAGGTTAATAACTTTCCAATTACCTTAAATTCTTCAATAACCCTCACCCCATCTCCCATATCTAATCAGCTGACAAATTGTATTAATTCTGCTTCAACAAAGTATAAACAGAAATTTCATTTAATAACCTTGAAAGAAAAGGAGTATGGGGAAGGTTGTTCCTCTTACCCAGTAGAATGTAAGAGACATCTATGCCTTTCTCTCCAATCACACACACACACACACACACACACACACACACACACCTCATCTCCTCTTGCTTATACTACTGAAATAGGTTCTTATTGAAATTGGTCTCTCTGCTCTCCAATTTACCTTCCACACAGCTGCCAAAGTGATATTCCTATGCTGTTGTTGAATAGCTTCAGTAGTATCTGACTCTCCATAACCCCATTTTGGGGTTTTCTTGTCAAAGATATTAGAGTAGTTTGCCATTTGGTTATCCAGCTCATTTTACAGATGAGGGAAACTGAGACAAAGTTAAGTGACTTGTCCAGGGTCACAGAGCTAATAAGTGTCTGGAGGCTGGATTTTAACTCAGGCCTCCCTGATTCTAGGATCAATGCTCTGTCCTTTGCACCAACTAGTTGCCCCAATATTGCCATAGCACGGGTCTCTGAGCATGTCACTCCACACTCAAATAGCTTCAATGGTTCCCTATTACCTCTACGACAAAATATAAACCTTTCCCTTGGACATTCAAAGCTCCATGCTATAGGAACCCAATTTAACTCTCCCACTTCCTTTAACTTGATTCAACCAAAATGTTCCACTTGCTGGCCCCTCCTACCTCAATATTTATATTGTAACCCACTACCTGTAACATTCTTCCTCATCTCCACATTTTAGCGCTCCAGGCTCCCTAGAAGGCTCATCTCAGGATCCACCTCCTACTTGAGCTCTTTGTCAAATCCTACAAGATGACTTTGTGCTTATTTTGAATCTATATTGCATTAGCTTACCCACATGTATATTGAAAGTTTTCATTTTAGTTTTTGTGTATCCCCAGAACCTCTCACGGTACCTAGAACATAGTAGGAGTGTTTATGGAATTGAACTGATCTTGTACAAATCATTTCCACCCTCTGAGTCAGTTTCCTTATCTGTAAAATGACATTTCTCGTACCTGCCTCAAAAAACTTTGAGGAAGGCTTAAGTAAGATAATCTATGGAAAATGTTAATTCAATGTCAACTTATTATTCGTATTATTATTACTATTTCTGCTGATAATAATGCAGCATCCAAAACTGAATGCAATATTGGAGGTGCAGCATAGTCAATGCAGGGGATACCTGTCAGGTGGAGACAATCAAATCTGACCTTGTCCTCGATACTAAGTTTCTCTTAGTTGTAGATAACTATCAAAACAAAAAATCAAGTCTTGATCTAAAGTATTTGTGATTTTTTTTAAATTTAAAAGTCTTTTATTTTTTCCAATTACATATAAAGATGTAGCACCCCAATATCCCCAGGGTGACTGCCAACACAGGTTCTTAGATCTGCTTTTCAGAAGGAAAGCAACTCAAAATGGGTTAACAAGCTTACTTTAATCAAACACACATTACCTAGTTCAGGGGAAAAAGGTCAGCACCCCAAACTTCAGAGTTACAGACAGGCTTCCAAACTGTCCCAACATTACATATATCAATACCAAATCACAGTTACCAGAGAGGGAAGCATCAACATCTGGGTTTTCAAAGCCGGGGGGCTCTCAACAACGGCTTCCCAGAGTCTCATCTGGTCAAATCACACAACACTTCTCAAAGTGAGCCCCAAAGCAAAGCCTCTCCTCAGGGCTTATATAGCCTTCTCCTGGCTCAGAGAATGTAACAACCTCCTTGACCCACTGCCCAATCACAAAGTATCAAGGTGTGGGCTTCCCTGAAAAACAAGCCTCCCACCACAGGCTCCAGGTGCACTTAAGCTAGGGGCAGGGAAGATCTTTAAATCTGCATTTCCATTACAAAAGACCATTTTCAACATTCATTTTTGAAAAATTTTGAGCTCCAAATTTTTCACCCTACCTCCTTTCCCCCCCCCCCAAGACAGCAAGCAATTTGATATAAGTGTGCAATTATGTAAAACATATTTCCACATTTGTCATATTGTGAAAGAAGAAACACAACAAAACGGGAAAAAACATGAAAGAAAAGTGAAAATAGTAAAGCATTTGTGATTTTTAAGGTATAAATGTTCACAGTGGAAATTTAAATCAGGTAATCCTGCTCTAGCACACCCTTAATAACTCTTAATAACTTCAGGGGTTGGGGAAGGCAATGATTTAAACCTCACAGGAAATATTTTGTGTTCTAAATTCAATTACTACCTTTAACCCATTTTCCTGTCCTTAGCTTAAGTTTTGACCTTTTACACATTTTTCTTTAAGAGTACTTTGCTCTAGAGAAAGCTATAAACCCTTCCACATCAGGACTTTCCCCATTGCAGTTTTGACATGTTGCAAGTCAGCATAAGAAATTACATGGAAATTTCGGGGGAATTTTGTAGAAGTCACAGATGATACTGGAAGGCCAGCAGATGACACAGAGAAAGTTTAGAAACTCAGAAATACATAAAATGTATGCACAGTATTATATAACATCAATATATTTTATCTTTTAATACTATAACAATTAAGATTTCTTCTCTGATACAAAGGGAGAGCCAAAAAAGCTTACACCTATTTTCCATATCGTGGGGGTGCAATGTCCCACCCCACTGTCCCTTTCGATGTGGAAGAACTATATTTTGAGTTGTCAAGCCAACAGCATTTATTAAGCACCAGCCTTTGTGCCAAACACTGTGCTAATCCCTTTGGACACAAAGAAAAGGGAAAAAACCCAATAGACCTTCTCCCAAAGAGTTCAAAATATAATAATGGGGAGACAACACGAAAACAAAATATAGACAGGACAAATTGGAAATAATCCAAAGGGAAAGCACTAGCAAAAAGGAAGGCTGGGAAGGGTTTCTTGAATAAGATAGGATTTTAGTTGGAATATGAAGAAAGCCAAGGAAGCCAGGAGGCAGGGGTGAGGAGGGAGAGCATTCCAGGCATGGAGGACAGAAAATGGAAATGCCAGGGAGCCAGGGGGGTCAGTTTAATTTAGGAACAAAAGTAAGGAGGCCAGTGTCACTGGATTTCAGAGTAGCTTTGAGGTGAATAAGGTATAAGACGGTTAGAAAGGTAAACAAAACTGAACTATACTTTTAAAAAAAGGTTTCTATTATGTTACTACGAGGGAGAGGAGGCAGACAGAAAGTTCACCTTCTAGGAAAACCAAGAGTCCAGGTAGAATAGACTTAGCATAAAAAAAGATATCATTGATTATCAACATAATATCCCAGCGCTATTGCACCAGAGGGTATTTATTGAGTGAGGGACAGTCTTTCTTTCTTATCAGAACTATTACACAGACTTTCTGTTTCTTTTGACACTTCAGGCCTTATATAGACTCCCTGGACCTGCATATACTGCTAGGCCTCTTTTCTCTATCTTGTGTATAATGAATGAGATAAGTCTTGGATTTGTATTTTCTTATGTTACTGTATTACAAATTCCAAGACAGACTTTCTCTAATCCCTTGTTGTTTCAATCATTTCAGTCATGTCCAATTCTCTGTGATCCCATTTTCTTGGCAGAGGTATTTGGTTTGGTGGTTTTTCCTTCCCCAACTCACTTTACAGATAAGGAAACTGAGGCAAAAAACATGGTAGAGAGGCGGAGCCAGGATGGCAGAGTAGAAACAGCTCGTCCAAGCCACTCTGCCCCCAGATTTCCTTCAAACTATGTAAAAGGGGACGCTGAACAACTTCTGGAGCCACAGCACCCACAGAACGACACAGAGAAGCTAACCTCCTGCTGAGGACAGCCCAGCAGCCCTGCAGGAAGGACCAGCACAGCTCTCTGGGAGCCCACAGCGTGCAGTGGGCAGAGCGTGGGGAGCCTAGCCCAGGTCCATCCGGTTTTAGCCCCAGGGTGGCAGGGCCAGCAGCCAGCTGGAGGGACCCCAGAACACCAGCAGCTGTGGCGATTCCAGAATTATCAACATAGACATGCCTAGGACAAAGTGAGAGGTTAGTGCCCTATGGACTTTGGGACCAGTATTTGGGGAATGCATTGGCTTCCTCCCCTGGGGGCTAGCAGCCACTGAGGAGACACGCCATTTTGTAGTTTTCAGAGGCAGCTCCAGCTCCTGGCCTGTGAACTGTAGGGAGATCCAGCGATCAGTCTTGGGGGGTAATCACTCTTGCTTTAACCTCCCTGGATCTGGATTGTGATCTGGGGTGGAGGTGGTGGGTGGGTTTCCAGCTTGCCAGAAACGGAAGTTGTCCCCCAACATGTTCGGGAGGAAAGTTCCCCTGTCTGGCAGCAGAGCCATACTGTAGCAACAAGCCCCAAAGTCAAGTAATTAAGTGGCAACATGCCAAGGCAAAGGCAACAAATTAAACAGAAAAATGCAACCTTAGACTCCTACTTTGGGGGCAAAGAGGATCGAAGCACAGAGCGGGAGGAGGACTGTGAGGTCAGAAGTCCTGCTCCAAAAGCCCCAGGGGAAAACATGAGCGGGTTGCAGGCCATAGAGGATCTTAAGAAGGACTTTAAAAATCAAATAAGAGAAGTGGAGGAAAAATTGGAAAGAGAAATGAGAAGGATGCAGGAAAAGTATGAAAGGAGGGTCAACAGCCTGACTGAGGAAAACAACACCTTAAAAAATAGACTAACTCAAATGGCAAAGGAGGCCCAAAAGGGCAATGAGGAGAAGAACGCCTTCAAAAGTCAAATTTGCCAGATGGAAAAAGAATCTCAAAAGCTCACTGAGGAGATTCATTCCTTCAGAGTTAGACTGGAGCAAATGGAAGCTAATGACTTTATGAGAAATCAAGATGCTGTTAAGCAGATCCAAACAAATGAAAGATTAGAAGGCAATTTGAAATATCTCATGGGAAAAACCACTGACCTGGAAAATAGATCCAGGAGAGACAATTTAAAAACTATTGGACTACCTGAAAGCCATGATCAAAGAAAGAACCTAAATCATCCTTCAAGAAATTCTCAAGGAAAATTGCCCTGATGTTTTAGATCCAGAGGGTGAAATAGAGGTTGAAAGAATCCACTGATCACCTCCTGAAAAAGATCCCAAAAAGAAAACTCCCAGAAATATTATAGCCAGGTTCCAGAATCCCCAGATCAAGGAGAAAATACTACAAGCAGCCAGGAAGAAACAATTTCAATATTGTGGAAACACAATCAGAATAGCACAGGACCTGGCAGCTTCTACACTGAGGGACTGAAGGGCATGGAATATGATATTCCAGAGGGCAAAAGAGCTGGGACTGAAGCCAAGGGTCACCTACCCAGCAAAACTGAGTATTTTGTTTCAGGGGAAAATATGGTCATTCAGTGGAATAGAGGACTTTCAAGCATTCTTTTTTTTTTTTTAAAGCAATTGGGGTTAAGTAACTTGCTCAAGGTTACACGGCTAGTCATTATTTATGCGTGGGTGCTCATTTCCTGAGGCCAGATCTGATCTCGGGTCATCCCAACTCCGAGGCCGGCGCTCTTACTCACTGCGCCACCTAGCTGTAATGGAAATGCAAATTTAAAGATCTTCCCTGCCCCTAGCTTAAGTGCACCTGGAGCCTGTGGTGGGAGGCTTGTTTTTCAGGAAAGCCCACACCTTGATACTTTGTGATTGGGCAGTGGGTCAAGGAGGTTGTTACATTCTCTGAGACAAGAGAAGGCTATATAAGCCCTGAGGAGAGGCTTTGCTTTGGGGCTCACTTTGAGAAGTGTTGTGTGATTTGACCAGATGAGACTCTGGGAAGCCGTTGTTGAGAGCCCCCCGGCTTTGAAAACCCAGATGTTGATGCTTCCCTCTCTGGTAACTGTGATTTGGTGTTGATATAATGGTAGGACAGTTTGGAAGCCTGTCTGTTTGATCTGTAAGTTCTGTAACTCTGAAGTCTGGGGTGCTGACCTTTTTCCCCTGAACTAGGTAATGTATGTTTGTTTGATTAAAGTAAGCTTGTTAACTGATTTTGATTTGCTTTCCTTTTGAAAAGCAGATCTAAGAACCTGTGTTGGCAGCTACCCTGGGGATATTGGGGTGCTTGCCACTACACTAGCCACCCCTTTAGGGCAATTGGGGTTAAGTAACTTGCCCAAGGTTACACGGCTAGGTTTTTGTTTGTGTGGATTAAGAGTTGGAGGCCGGATCCGAACTCAGGTCCTTCTGACTCCAGGGCCGGCGCTCTATTCACTGCGCCACCTAGCTGGCCCCTACTTTCAAGCATTCTTGAGGAAAAAACCAGAATTGAATAGAAAATTTGACATTCAGACGCAAGAAGCAAGAGAAGCCTGAGAAGGTAACCAAGGAAATCAAAAGGAACTTTTCAAAGTTGAACTATTTACATTCCTATATGGAAAAACAATAATTGTGACTGAGGAATTCTTTCTCAGTATGAAAATAATGGAAGAAGGGTGTATGGTCATGTGAATACATATGTGAATGTGTGTATATATGTTTACAGTTATATATGGATAGACGGCATAGGTTGAATTTGTTGGGAAGGGAGGATACTCAACATGTGAAGTTGTGAGGTGAGAGAAAAGTGGCAAGAGGAGATGGGGAGAGACAGGGTAGGGTAAACTATCTCATGTAGAAGAAGCAGGGAGAAGTGGTTGCAGGGGAGGGGAAGAATAGGAAGGCAAAAAGGTGAAACCACATTCTCATTGAATTTGGTTCAGGGAGAGAATGACATACATACTAAATGGGATATATTAACCTACAGCAGAATGGGGAAAAGGGGGATGAGAGGAGGGATGATGGCTGGGAGGGCATCCTTGGGGGGAGGGGAGATTGGAGGTACCCACTATGGAAGAGGGACAGGATCAAGTGGGGAATGGACCAGGTGGGGGGTGGGATGAGTGGGAGGGAATTATAAGCAGCCTTGTACAATATATCTACTATGATAATGTTTTGCATAGCTAGACATGTACAACATATACTGAATTACTTATCTCCCCAGAGGGAATGGGTGACAAGGGAGGAAGGAAATGGATCTGAAATTCAAGGTCTTAAGATTAAATGTTTCAAATATATTAAAAAAAAAAAAACAAAACGTGGTAGAGTGACTTGCCCAGGGTCACCCAGCTAGTAAGTTTCTGAGGGCAGATTTGCATTCAGGAAGATGAGGCCTAGCACTCTAATCACTTCAACACCCAGCTGCCTTTCTCTAATGCCTAATTCAAATCAATTCAATTCAACAAGCATTTATTAGCCATCTGCTATGACTATATGCCAGGCATTCTGCTAGGTTCTAAATATTAAAAAAAAAATCCCAGTCCCTCCCTTAAAAAATTTACATTATACTGGGGGTGGGATGGGAATACAACATGCACATTGCTTCATTAATACAAATTAATATAAATGGCAGAGGGGATGAACTATAGGTACAGAATGAGACATATATTTTCAAACATAGTCAATGCATTATGTTTTACTTGCTCATTTGTTACAAATTTGCTTACTCATTTGTTGCATTTCTTGGAGTTGGGGAGAGTTCTTGATGGGGGAGGGGAAGGGAATGATAGAACTACTGAAAAAGTAAGGAGTGTTAATGAAATCTCAAATAAATATAAGGAAGAGAGTAGAAGGAAGTTCAGAGGAGGAAACAGACAAGCAGGAAAGCTTTGGAATTGCCATGTCAAATTCTATATATGCATTTTTTAAAAAGCTGTATGCATAAAGGTTCATGGTATCTTATGAAATCCTCTTTTTCTATTCTTTATATGAAGAAATGTTTTTTTTTCTTTGTTTTGCTTTTTGGAGGGCAATTTGGGTTAAGTAACTTGCCCAGGGTCACACAGCTAGGTTTTTGTTTGTGTGTTCATTAAGTGTCTGAGGCTGGATCCGAACTCAGGTCCTTCTGACTCCTGGGCTGCCTCTCTACTCACTGGGCCACCTAGCCGCCCCCTATATGAAGAAATGTTTATGTCCATGGTTGTCTGTCGAGCTCATCATAATAAAAAGGATAATTTTATTTTTAAAAAATTGGCATTTTTGGTAGTTTTAAATGGGGGGAAGCACTAAAAACCATGAGGATCAGGAAAAGCTTCCAGTAGGAAATGATAGATAACTTAATTCTTGAGTGCTGTCAGGAATGTGGAGGCAGAAGTGAGAATAAAGGCCATCTCACACCTTGGGGGGATGAGGAGGAAAGCCTGTGGCAAGGCAGGAGACAGACTGTCATGTACAAAGAAAAACCAACCATCCATTTTAATTGGAATATACAGTAGGTGCTTAATATAGTTCAAAGATCTGTGATTTCATTACTATGGGTATTTCTTCCACCAAGGCAACTTACAAACTCACTTCAAGTTCTGAGATGGTCTTTGTGAATTAATGTGGCTGAAAAATCCATCTTCCTGTAACCAGGAATCTTTTGGAGATGAATCTCATCACATTTTATCTGGCTTGTCCTTATATGAAAAACAAACAGCTCCAATTCATCATCAGGCCTGTACTCAAAACCACTCCAGCTTAGTACCACCTGCCACAGCTTAGGCCCTTCCAACACAGCTTTCAGAAAACCAAGATTATCTCTAGGTTATAATGATGCGTCAAAGTAAGAAAGTAAGACTCATTCCTTCCTTCCTTCCCTCCCTCCTCCCTTCCTTCTTTCCTTCCTTCCTTCTTTCTTTTCTTTGTTCCTTCCTTCTTTCCTTCCTTCCTTCTTTCTTTTCTTTGTTCCTTCCTTCTTTCCTTCCTTCCTTCTTTCTTTTCTTTGTTCCTTCCCTTCTCTTTTTGTCCCTTCCTCACTCCTTCCTCCATCTCTCTCTCTCTCTCTCTCTCTCTCTCTCTCTCTCTCTCTCTCTCTCTCTCTCTCTTTCTCTCTCCCGCTCTCTCTCTCTCTTCCCCCCTCTCCCCACCCCACTAAAAAAGGCATGATCTGATTTTTCTGGAATAGAATTCATGTTGTTTTCCAAGTTTATTTCTTGCCTTAAACTCCTTCAGAAAATGGATAGCTCAATCATCCTTACTTCCACACGAGCCACCTGGTTCCATCAACAGGGATGAGTGATTATCCTGCAGAAAGAGAAGAAGGGCTCTTTCAGCCTCAAATCACAGATGCTACATTACATTTCAAACAGCTTGCTCAATAATAATAATTTGATTAGTCTCTTTTTGTTCCTCTTACGTTTCTCTTTTATTATAGCCCAGGTGTTTTCTTCATATTTACGGAGGCCCTAATAGACTAAAAGCCAGGAAGAAGGAGGGGTGGGGAAGAGGGAGACAAGAGAGTGAGTGGAAAGGTTCTCTGGACTTAGTCCTTAGCTATTATTTCTGCAGTCACTCCTGCTGATTCTAATCACTACTGACCACTACCTGAGTAAGGGAGATTTCACTCAGTAGAGAGGGGAACAAGGGAAATATGTTCCTTGAGACACAAGAAAGTTGTATGGGGTTATGGAGACATCTCAGTACACATATATTTGGACAGAGTTAATGAAATGGAACAGATGCTTATTGCTAAAATTTCCTTTTCACTGAATTATGCCAACTGGGAATACCTAATAGAATTCAAAAGTCAAATAATGTCCAGAATTATTGGTAGCTAGGTGGTTTAACAGATAGTGTTGGACTTCGAGTCAAGAAGACCCAAGTTTGAGGGGCAGAGCCATGATGGTGGCATAGAAGCAGGAAAACTCCATGGGCTCCCCCCATAACCACCTCAAATACCTATAAAATATGACTCTAAACAAACTTTAGAGCTACATAACCCACAAAGTGACAAAGAGAAACAAATCTCCCACTGAAGGCAGCCGGCATACCCCTAGTAGGAGAGAAGGTTTGGGAATATAGATGAAAAATGTGAGCCAGACACTAAACCAGGGGTAGGGAACCTACAGCCTGGAGGCCATACGTGGCCCTCTAGGTCCTCACATGCAGCCCTTTGACTGAATCCAAACTTAATCTGTGAAGTTTGAATTAAAAGGGCCACACATGGCCTTGAAGCCAAAGGTTCCCCATCTCTGCACTAAATTCATCAAGAAAGAACTGAGAACATCCCATAGGTCAGTAGATAAAGGCTGCCAGGATTTGGGAAACCAGAAAAGTCTAAAAGCTGCTTTAGTCAGCAAATACTTGATGCTACTGTCAAAACTATATACAACAGTAAAGGACGACACCAGTATAGAATATAAACTCTTGTCAAATGAGTACAATATTTATTGTATTATGCTCATTATATTAAAATAGAATGTAAGTTCTTGGAGCTGGAAGATATAAGATTATAAACATTATCACTGAATACAACATCAAGAAGCAGATAAGGGAACAAGTTTACAAAAAGCTTGGCAAGAGATCCAATGAAGTCAAATCGTCCCAAGGGCCTTTAAGTATGAAATTGGAAGGAGCATAACCCCCAAAACGGAAAAGATCTCTCAAGATGTTTATTAAAAGAAATTCTTTCTCCATCAATGACAGTGAAACTGCCACCTTTGCATTCAAACATTATAATCTCTCCTGTGCTGCATGAAGAAATAGAAATAGCACTAATGAAAAAAGATGGGAAGAACAGCTGTAGTCAATCAAGTATACTCAGAGCCGGTTCATACTACAGGTGGTATAATTTTGGGAGCATTAAGGGATTATTATTGAGAGCTCTGAAACAGAAGGGGATGCCCAATTCTTGGGTAAAAGCATGTATCTTATTAGCATCAGTAAAAATGGAGATAGAGAAAAATGACAATCATTATTATCTAATTTGCTTACTTTATAAAATCTTGATGAGAACAATCTAAACACATATTGTGTGATGTCATGAGAAGGTATGAAGGCATGGAAAGGGAACAGGTGCATTTTTACAAACACTATTCTATAACAAACCACATCTCTAGACACATCATCAACCAGTGCAAGAAAAATAATATCCCACTTAAGCCTATTATTTGTTGACTCTCAAAAAGCAATTCATTTGGTAGGGGAAAAATGCACCCTTAAATGTTCTCCTCCAACACATATGCTAATATCACATGAGTCCTTAAAAGTTTTACAACAGAGAAAACAATGTTCAATTATCCTCTGATTACTAATATTAAGCAATGTATAAAAAAGAGAGAGTAAAACCTTCCAAAGGTATTTGCCACTATCTTGGTGGATATCTCATGCAGAATCCAAATGAAAAAAAGGATTCTCTAAAGATAACAAAGTCCACCATGAGTTCCTGTTTGTGATGATTACATCAAGCTCTGGAATTTTACAGCCTCCTATAGGGGAGCCACAATTACTCAAAACTATCCACATAGGGGTGGCTAGGTGGCGCAGTGAATACAGCACTGACGCTGGAGTCAGGAGGACCTGAGTTCAAATCCGACCTCAGACACTTGACACAGTTACTAGCCGTGTGACTTTGGGCAAGTCACTTAACCCCATTTGCCCCCCAAAAAGAAAAAAAACTATCCACATGGGAAAAACAAGTGGAAGAAGAATGTCTATTGTTCAGATTATGATATGCAGTTAGACGGACAACCAATAGAGCTAATCCATCAGAATATGTACAGACAGATTGCAAAATGACAATAAACTAGGCTTGAGTAGGTGAAGGAGAGTAGGTTTGATTCCACTTTGGAAAATGCATAATGCTTTTAATGACCTCAAAATTCTCCCTTAAGCAAATCTCCTTTTAACATAATGATTCTTCCAGTGATGCTGTATGGCTATGGGCATAGCTAATGCTATGATTAAAGTTAAAGGTCATGCCAAGGAAAACAATAAGATACTTAATGGGTGAGACTACACCAAAACATATTACTAACAAAGAATGATGTAGAGTAAGTACCATAAAGGATATCATCAGAGAGATTATAGTATCATAGGATTACAGATTTAGGGTTGAAAGGGACTTTAAGGAGGTAGACCAATTATACAGGGAGAGCCAGGAATGGACAGGCTATGTGCTCCATTAGTACCAATGCAATGTCCTAAGATCTAAAAGAAGGCTACCAGCATGTTTAGTGGATTCCATGTCAAAGGATTTACAGAAGCCCATGGTCAAGAGCAGCAGAGAATGAGAAGGTGTGGATAGGTTGTGTCTTCACCATTGGAAAGAATATTTCTATCAATGAGATTATAAATTGATATAAGTATTGAAATATTCCTGAATTCTACTTGTACTTTTCACTTCCATGATGTTGCCCATGATATTCCTGACATAATATATCATGCTTCATACATCTTTAGATCCCTTTCATCACCTGTCATACTATAGAGATGTCAGTAAGTATGTGTTGAATTATTTGAAGTCACATATGTAGTGCTATGGTTTAACAGGTATGTAGACTGTGATTAATAAAAATCATAACATCTGGTTCCTATTGCTAACACTATGGTTAGTTCCCTTAGTCACTTGAATTTTCATCTGTTAAAAAAAAGGAAAGAATAGACTTTCTATTTTACTTAATGAGGTATTGGATTATTGAATGTAGGGAACTTGTGATCTTTTCTAGAAATACAAGGTAGCATTTTATCAAAATTCTGAGATCAGAAGTATAGAGTGATTCTCTATGAAAAAAACAGACTGTTTCAGTTCCAAAGCTCGAGATCACAGTTTCTCATAGCAAGAGTGTGATGGTCACCAGTAGAATATTTATTGACAGTAAGACACATTATTCCATACACACATTGGAGTTCTTGCTTTTGAAGTGGGCTGTCATTGATATATGCTGAGACCATCTATGAAGTGCAGTCTCAAGTATGGACAGACAAATATAGTAATTTATCTTTTGGTCATTGTTAAGTTGCTAAGCCATTGCTTGTCACAGGTGGATAGTGACTCTAGTACTGTTAGTCCAGCATGATCTATCAGCTAAGGAAAACTGATGTGGAGGAAGGTCCCATGTCATGGGCCATGTGAGTCCAAAGCTATGGCAGAGCTCACAGAAAGAGTGTAAGTAATTTCTGTAGAAATAACCGAAAGTCCGGGTTTTCTACCAGACAGTGTGCCATCAGTGAATAGGAACTTTGTCACACTGAATCAATTCTCTTTTTCCAATCCAATTCAACAAGTATTTATTAAGTACCTACTATGTGTAAGGTCGTAAGAATAAGCAGGCAAAAAAACCCCAGTCCCTGACCTCAAGAAGATTATCCTATGCCAGAAAAATACAACACCAAACTGCATTAAAAGTATATGCAGGTGGCACAGTGAATAGAGCACTGGCTCTGGAGTCAGGAGGACCTGAGTTCAAATCCAGCCTCAGACACCTAACATTTACTAGCTGTGTGACCTTGGAAGAGTCAACCGCAATTGCCCAGCTTTCCCCCTCCAAAAAGAAAAAAAAAGTATATGCAAAGTAATATAATATAATTTCAAGAAAGTACTAACAACTAGGAAAATTGAGAAAGGCCTCATTAAGACGTAACATCTGAGCATTGCTTTGTAGTAAACTTAGGATAAAACAATGGCAAGGAACTAGGGGATGAAGACGGAATACATTCCATATATGGGGAGGGCACTTGTACGAAGGCATAGAGGGAGGAGATTGTATGTCATTTTAAGGGAAGATTGAGTATGATGGGGAGTAATATGAAAAAAGGATAAATAATATAGATGGGAGACAGATTATAGAAAACTTTAAATGCTGAGATTGTATATTTTATCCTAGAATAAAGAAAAAAAACATTGAGGACATTTCAATGGAGGAATGAATGGAAAGATCTATATTTTGGAGTATCAGATTTAGGAATATCAGTCAGCTCTTGGGAGGATGACTTATTTGGACAACAGTTAGTAGAAGTAATTGTGTAATGAAAATGAGATATCTAGGTAGTGCAGGGGATAGAATGCTGGGCCTAGAGTCACATAGATCTGACTTCAAATCGCATCAGCGCTTTGACCATGGGCAAGTCGCTTTACCTCTCTTTGCCAGTTTACTCAACTCTAAAATGAGACCAGTAATAATAGCACCCACCTCTCAGGGTGGTTGTGAAGATCAAATGAAGTAAGATTTGTAAAGCCCTAAGCACAATATCTGGCACGAAGTAGAACCTATATAAATGTTATCTATTATTATTATGAAGAATGATAAGAAGTGATGCTAGCCAAGATGATACAGGCATCATCCTCAAGGGTATAAGTTTTGCTCTCCAAGGGAACACCTCACTGAGAGAATGATAGAAATTGGAGTTATGTGATTGAATACTGAACCATACTACATATAACTGACACCCTGGGATTCATTGCTATTACCCAAGGTATTTCACTTTATCATTAAAGCACTACTCTGAATACATGTTGCAAGAAAACCCTGGAACTGGCATGAATTAGATTCTAGTAGACCAAAATGGCAACAGATGCTTCTAAAAATAAAAAATTACACTTAATAAGTTCAAAGCAAAGTGATAACTAATTTGTACTGTATAGTTAAAGAGAATAAATCCTTTGGTGCCTGAGTGTGTAACCTTTTTATCTCCAGAAGAAGATGGAAAAATATAAGCAATAGCCTAGAAGTTTCAGAGCCTTCACTTGTTATACAAAAGCATATCTGTTTAGGAACAAAAAAGCTTCCACAGATGCTAAGGTGTTGGAGGAGGAATTCTCTGTATATGATTTCCCTGACATATTCCACTTTAACCAAAGTAGAGACTTTGAGAGCTATTTAAGGAGATGTTGACTTCGGCAGGAATCAAGAATTCTAGAGCCATACCTTACCACCTTCAGGGAGACCCACAATATGAACATTTCAATTACATACTTGCTGAAAATGCTGAAGCATCAGTGGATAATGACTGAAGGCAATGGTGTCAGTGGTGGCATATCATTATTTATTAGTGAATCCCTATTTATATTAGATGAGCAGGGATTCAGATTGGCAATGCCTTCTGGGAATTGTCTCAATTGGAATTCAGCTTAATGATCAGAGGCCAAGAATAAAACCATAGGCAGTGAGGATGGTTCATTTACTCAATACTTTCTTCAGTGAACGTAAGACTGGCAAACACATACCCAGAGTTGTGTTTGTGGTCAATGAGGTCCAAAATAGGCACACACAGACAACTTTCTGTCCTTAATTGTTGATAACTAGAAAAGGGGAAGCAGCTACAAATTATGCCTGGTGATCATTATAATATTGATAAGGAGAGTGTGGATCTGGTCCTCGATGAAATTCACGGACTCAGATTTATGTCATGCAGAGAGCTTCCTCATACTCTTTAGAGGGGGCACAGGTTCCCGAGTCTCCATCAAGGCTTGTTGATTATGGCAAAAAAGTACTAAAGACTAAAATCTGCCATGTAGTGGGGCCCATAATGCTCCATTGTCACTACTCACACACCTGAAACATTCCAATAGTAGCCTTCATAGCAGACACTGAAGCCATTTATGATATATGTCAGTCTACTGATACCAACTAAATTGTGTTATTGGGCAGATTATCTCATCCATTAAAAAAAAACTTTGCTGTTTCTGTGAAATCTTTAATGGCAACCTTACAATTTTAGACCAACCTTGTGCCATATCCATGTATCCATTTCCCCTTATCATATATACTTCTGTCTTGTTGGCTAAAAAGACCTCCCCCAAGCAGCTATCTATGGCAAAGATCACTAATGCCTGCTTTGAGCCAGCAATCAAATGGCAGAATGTTATCATTACCATAAGTATATCACATGTTCTCTGTTATAATTGAGATAATATGGTCCCTAAAGACCTAAACACAGAACAAAGCATATGATTTAGTTTGGAGTTTGCTGCTCAGTTGGATTTAAGGTGGATGTTAACCCAATGGTGCAAGTTGTAGCTTCTCAGTTGCAAGCTCAGTAACACTACTGCATTGACATAAGTCTGGGCTCTGTTGGACTATAATTTTAACCTGAAGTATATAATATGCTTTTGTATATTGTATGTTGGGGAGGGTAGAGATGAAGGTGAATATTCCAAGGCCAAGAAGGATCTGGCTGCTATTAAGAAAAATTATAAAGAGGCAGGTGATGATTCCACAGAATCAAAAGCTAAAGAAGAGGAAAAATATAAATAAAAGAGTAATGTCAGAAAGTACAATTTTCTAACTCACATGCATTTCCCTGGTTATGTAATTGATTACAAAAAAGAAGTTTCAGTATAAAAGCAATTAGAGAAAAAATTGAAGAGCGTGCAAGGGTTCCTGAGGCCTAAAGAAAGCACAATGGAGTCCAAACAGTAACATTCCCAGTACAGTACAAGCAAAACGTAAGTCATATACCACACATATTGTGATTATATTCTAAGTACTCCCCACAAAAAGAATTGTTTCCCCCAGTGAATGCATGCTAAAAAACCAAGAGAATATGCAACTTCCCCCAACTATACCTTCTACTTTAAGTGTGGCTTCTAATCAATTTTCTACCAGGGTTTCTTAACTTTTTGGGGGTGGGGTCATGGACACCTTCGACAATCTGTTGAGACTTATAGAGTCTTGCTTAGAACAATTTTTAAATAATTAAAAGAATTGCTAATGAAATAATTTAAAGAAATGATAAAATTTCAGTTAAAAGTTAGTGAAAATAAAGATGTAATTTTTTTCTCCCATCCAAGTTCATGGCCCCCTGCAATTCCAGGTGAAGAACCCCTGCCCCTAAACCATTACCATCTTATTTGAAAGTATTCCTAAAAAACAAACAAACAAAAAGTGAATGTGGGATTTCAGTGGTGGAGGGACCAGGAAAAGAGTATGATGAAATAGAGATCTAAGCCAGGAGGTGAGTGAAAGAATGACACACCTCACATGTAGAGCTTAAGAAAAATAGGGGACAGGGGGAGGATGTGGGGGGCTCTTTGTGTGGCAGAATGAACTGAATATTGTGAGGAGGCAGTTGGTGCTTTTCCTTCAAGGTAGAAATGAACAATTTTGATATGGATCATGACCCTACCTGTGTAAATAACAAGAAACAAGGTCCAGAAACATAGCTGTGTGGCTCTGAACCCAAAAGCTTAGGAGGGACTCAGTTCTAAGCTTTGGCCTAGTGAATAAGCCTTCAGTGGAATAAACTAGGGCATGAGTACAAAACCAAGGTGGTGTCAGCAGTTCTATTACTCTGGACCTGCAGAGCATTCCAGTGGGCTAACTGTGACTAAGTTCAGCAGCTATCTAAGGAAATTCAACTATGCACAAGCCAACAGATCCAAACTGGGTGAGGAATTTGCAGAATGCAAACCAGGAGGGCAGTAAATAGACGGTTTCCCAGATCACACCACTTTGGAAGCACCAAAAACTTAATAGGCCCCCACACTGAGCACATGCAGCAAAAGGACATAAAGGACAAGCTTAGGACAAACATTCTGTCTAGAAGTGAGCAGAGCCCAAAACTAACATAAAGATCTAAGTCACTAAGTATGCTGGGAAAATGAGCAAACAATAAAAATATCTCAACCTGTCTCATTTTTTTTTGAAATTCTAATATTTTTCCAATTACATGTAAAAACAATCTTTTATAATTTTGAGTTACAAATTTTCTCCCTCCCTCCACTGTCTTGAGAAGGCAAGCAATTTGATATACATCATACATTTAAAGTCATGCAAAATATATTTCTGTATTAGCCATGTTACAAACTAAAACTCAGACAAAAACCAAACAAATAAGAAAAACAGAGTAAATAAAAGTGTTTTTATCTGTATTCAGACTCCATTAGTTCTTTCTCCAGAGATGGATAGCACTTTTAATCATGGGTCCAGTGGAATTGTCTGGACTCACTGTATTGCTATGAATAGCTAAGTCATTTACAGCTGATCATCATACAATAAATATTGCTGTTACTGTGTACAATGTTCTCCTGGTTCTGCTCATTTCACATTGTATTAGCTCATCTAAGTCTTTCCATGGGTTTTCCAAAAGCATCCTACTCGTCATTTCTTATAACACAATTGTATTTCATCTCAATCATAAATCACAACTTTTTCTGCTCTTTCCAAATTAATGGGCATCTCCTCGATTTCCATTTCTTTGCTACCACAAAAAAGAGATGCTTTAAATATTTTTGTGCATATACACTCTTTTCTTTTTAAAAATATCTTTGGGATATAGACCTATTAGTGATATTACTGGGTCAATTTTATAGCCCTTTTGGACATAATTCCAAATTGCTCCCCAGAATGACTTATCTCACAGCTCCACAAACAGTGTCCCAATTTTTCCACAACCTGTCCAACATTTGTCATTTTCCTTTTCTAGGAGGTACCACAGAGTTGTTTTAATTTGCATTTCTCTAATTGAAAGTAAATGAGAAATTTTTCCTTTTGATTTCTTTTCCCTGATTACCTCCTCAGGCATCTCTTCCTTCTTGTGTCTGGATGTCAAATTTTCTATTCAATTCTGGTTTTTTCCTCAAGTATGCTTGAAAGTCCTCTATTCCACTGAATGACCATATTTTCCCCTGAAACAAAATACTCAGTTTTGCTGGGTAGGTGACCCTTGGCTTCATTCCCAGCTCTTTTGCCCTCTGGAATATCATATTCCAGGCCCTTCAATCCCTCAGTGTAGAAGCTGCCAGGTCCTGTGCTATTCTGATTGTGTTTCCACTATACGGAAATTGTTTCTTCCTGGCTGCTTGTAGTATTTTCTCCCTGATCTGGGGATTCTGGAACCTGGCTATAATATTTCTGGGAGTTTTCTTTTTGGGATCTTTTTCAGGAGGTGATCAGTGGATTCTTTCAACCTCTATTTCACCCTCTGGATCTAAAACATCAGGGCAATTTTCCTTGAGAATTTCTTGAAGGGTGATTTCTAGGTTCTTTCTTTGATCATGGCTTTCAGGTAGTCCAATAGTTTTTAAATTGTCTCTCCTGGATCTATTTTCCAGGTCAGTGGTTTTTCCCATGAGATATTTCAAATTGCCTTCTAATCTTTCATTTGTTTGGATCTGCTTAACAGCATCTTGATTTCTCATAAAGTCATTAGCTTCCATTTGCTCCAGTCTAACTCTGAAGGAATGAATCTCCTCAGTGAGCTTTTGAGATTCTTTTTCCATCTGGCAAATTCGACTTTTGAAGGCATTCTTCTCCTCATTGCCCTTTTGGGCCTCCTTTGCCATTTGAGTTAGTCTATTTTTTAAGGTGTTGTTTTCCTCAGTCAGGCTGTTGACCCTCATTTCATACTTTTCCTGCATCCTTCTCATTTCTCTTTCCAATTTTTCCTCCACTTCTCTTATTTGATTTTTAAAGTCCTTCTTAAGGTCCTCTATGGCCTGCAACCCGCTCATGTTTTCCCCTGGGGCTTTTGGAGCAGGACTTCTGACCTCACAGTCCTCCTCCCGCTCTGTGCTTCGATCCTCTTTGCCCCCAAAGTAGGAGTCTAAGGTTGCATTTTTCTGTTTAATTTGTTGCCTTTGCCTTGGCATGTTGCCACTTAATTACTTGACTTTGGGGCTTGTTGCTACAGTATGGCTCTGCCGCCAGACAGGGGAACTTTCCTCCCGAACGTGTTGGGGGACAACTTCCGTTTCTGGCAAGCTGGAAACCCACCCACCACCTCCACCCCAGATCACAATCCAGATCCAGGGAGGTTAAAGCAAGAGTGATTACCCCCCAAGACTGATCGCTGGATCTCCCTACAGTTCACAGGCCAGGAGCTGGAGCTGCCTCTGAAAACTACAAAATGGCATGTCTCCTCAGTGGCTGCTAGCCCCCAGGGGAGGAAGCCAATGCATTCCCCAAATACTGGTCCCAAAGTCCATAGGGCACTAACCTCTCACTTTGTCCTAGGCATGTCTATGTTGATAATTCTGGAATCGCCACAGCTGCTGGTGTTCTGGGGTCCCTCCAGCTGGCTGCTGGCCCTGCCACCCTGGGGCTAAAACCGGATGGACCTTTGCTTGGCTGCCCGCGCACTGCACACTGTGCTGCCGGCTCCCAGAGAGCTGTGCTGGTCCTTCCTGCAGGGCTGCTGGGCTGTCCTCAGCAGGAGGTTAGCTTCTCTGTGTCGTTCTGTGGGTACTGTGGCTCCAAAAGTTGTTCAGAGTCCCCTTTTAGATAGTTTGGAGGTTATCTGGGGGTAGAGTGGCTTGGACGTGCTGTTTCTACTCCACCACCTTGGCTCCGCCCCCCCGAAATTTTTCATATCACTATAGATATCTTTGATTTCTCCTTCTGAAAACTTTGTATGTACATCCCTTGACTATTTATCAACTGGGAAATGGTTCTTATTTTTATAAATTTGGCTCAGTTCCCTATGTATTAGAAAAATGAGGCCTTTGTCAGAGAAACTTGCTACAGTATTTTCCCATTTTCTACTTTCCTTCTAATCTTGGCTGTATCAGTTTTGTTTATGCAAAACCTTGTTAATTTCATATTATCAAAATTATCCATTTTAATTCCTGTAATACTCTCTATCTCTTGGTTTGCCATAAATTCTTCCTTATCCATAGATCTGAAAGGTGATATATATATTCAATGCTCCTGTAATTTATTTATATCACTCTTCAAGTCTAAATTACATACCCGTATTGACTTTATCTTAGTCATATATGATATGAGATGTTGGTCCATATCTAGTTTCTGCCAAACTGCTTTCCAGTTTTCCTAGTAATTCTTATCAAATATTGAGTTTTTGTCCCAAAAGCTTGGATCTTTGCATTCATCAAACACTAGTTTACTATAGTCATTTACCACTCTGTATTGTGTACTTAATTTATTCCACTGGTTCACCACTCTATTTCTTAGCCAGTACCACATTGTTTTGATGATTACTCCTTTATAATAAAGCTTGAGATTTTATACTATTAGGCCACCTTCCTTCATGTCTTTTTTTTTTTATTGATTCTCTCAATATTCTTGACCTTTTGTTCTCCCAGATGAATTTTATTATTGTTTTTTCTAGCTCTATAAAATAATGTTTGGAAGTTTGATTGGTATGGTACTAAATAAGTAAATAAATTCAGTTAAAATTATAATTTTATTATATTGGATCAATTTACTCATGAATAATTTGTATTTCTCCAATTGTTGAGATCTGACTTTGTGTAAAAAGTATTTTATAATTGTGTTCACATAGTTCTTGGGTTTGTCTTGGCAGGTAGGCTCTCAAATATTTTACATTGTCTACAACTCTTTTAAATGAAATTTCTATCTCTTGCTGCTGGACTTTGTTGGTAATATGTAGAAATGCTGATGATTTATATGGGCTTGTCTTATATCCTACAACTTTGCTGAAGTTGTTAATTATTTCAACTAGTTCTTTAGTTGATTGTCTAGGATTCTCTAAGTATACCATTTTATCATCTGCCAAGAGTGATAGTTTTGTTTCTTCATTGCCCATTCTAATTCCTCCAATTTCTTTTTCTTCTTTTATGGCAATAGTTAGAATTTCTAATACAATATTGAATACTAGTGGTGATAATGGGTATCCTTGCTTCACCCTTATCTTATTGGGAAGGCTTCTTAGCTTACCCCCAATACAGTAATGCTTGCTAATGGTTTTAGATAGATACTACTTGTCATTTTAAAGAAAGCTCCATTTATTCCTATGCTTTTCAGTGCTTTTAATAGGAGCAAGTATTATATTTGGTCAAAAGTTTTTTCTGCATCTCTTGAGATAATCATGATTTTTGTTGTTTGGTTATTGATATGGCCAATTGTGTTAATATTTTTCCTAATATCAAACCAGTCCTTCATTCTGGGTATAAGTTCCACCTGGTCATAGTATATGATCTTTATAATCTATTACAATAATCTCCTTAATAGTATTTTTTTTTAAATTTTGCATTGGGGTGGCTAGGTGGCACAGTGAGTAGAGCGTCAGCCCTGGAGTCAGAAGGACCTGAGTTCGGATCTGGCCTCAGACACTTAACGCACACACAAACAAAAACCTAGCTGTGTGACCTTGGGCAAGTTACTTAACCCCAAGTGCCCTGCAAAAAAAAAAAAAATTGCATCAATATTCATTAGGGAAATTGGTCTTTGGTTTCTTTCTGGTTTTGCTCTTCCTGGTTTTTATGTAGTAAAGGACTCCTTCTTTGCCTATTTTCCCAAAGAGTTTATATAGTATTGGAATGAATTGTTCTTTAAATGTTTCATAGAATTCACTTGTGAATCCATCTGGTCCTGGTGATTTTTTTCTTAGGGGAGCTCATTTATGGCTTGTTCAATTTCTTTCTCTAAGATAGGGTTATTTAAGTATTCTGTTTCCTCTTTTATTAATCTGGGCAATTTATATTTTTGTAAACATTCATCCATTTCACTTAGATTGTCAGATTTATTGGCATATATTTGGGTAAAATTGCTCCTAATAATTGTTTTAATTTCCTCTTTGTTGGTGGTGAATTCATCCTTTTCATTTTTGATACTGGTAATTTAGTTTTACTCTATCATTTTTAAAAATCAAATTAACCAATAGTTTATCTATTTTACTGGTCATTTCATAAAACCATCTCTTAGTTTTATTTATTAGTTCAATAGTTTCTTTACTTTAAATTTTATTAAATCTCTCCTTTGATTTTTCAGGATTTCTAAATTGGCGTTTAATTGGAGATTTTCATTTTGTTCATTTCCTACTTTTTTGAGTGCATGCCTTATTCATTGGTCATCTCTTTCTCTACTTTTAGATATATAGAGATTTAAATTTAGAGATATAAATTTTCCCCTAAGTAGTGTTTTTGCTGCATCATATAAATTTTGGCATGTTGTCCCATCGTTGTCATTCTTTCAGTGTAATTATTGTTTCTATTATTTGTTCTGTTACTCATTCTTTAGGATTAAGTTATTTAATTTCCAATTATTTTTGATCTATGTTTCCACAGTTTTTTAATGGATGTAATTTTTATTGCATTATGATCTGAAAAACATGCATTTAATATTTCTGCTTTTCTTCATTTGATTGTGAGGTTTTTATCCTTTAATGAAGAAACTTCTAAATCTTGTGTTAACCTGTGATTCCATGATACTTGAATTGTTTCTTTCTGGCTGCTTGCCATATTTTCTCCTTGACCTGGAAGCTCTGGAATTTGGCTACAATATTCCTTGGACTTTTCATTTTAGGATCTCTTTCAGGTAATTGGTAGATTCTTTTGATTTCTATTTTACTTTCTGGTTCTAGAACAGCTTTCTTTGATAATTTCTTGAAAAATGATGTCTAGGATTTTTTTTTTCAATCATGGCTTTCAGGTAGTTCAATAATTCTTAAATAATCTCTCCTCAATATATTTTCCAAGTTAGCCATTTCCCAATGAGCTATTTTGCACTATCTTTTTATTTTTTCATTGTTTTGATTTTCTTTTATCACTTTTTGACGTCTTGTGGAATCATTAGCTTCCACTTGGTCAATTCTCATTTTTGAGGAATTATCTTCTTCAGTTAACTTTTATACCTCCTTTTCCATTGGCTAATTCTACTTTTTAAAGAGTTCTTTTCTTCACTGAATTTTTGTACCTCTTTTTCCATTTGGTCAATGTTGCTTTTTAAAGATTTTTTTCTCTTCAGTGGGTTTTTGTGCCTCTTTTGCCATTTGGCCGATTCTGTTTTTTAATGTGTTATTTTATATATATATATATTTTGTGCTACCTTTACCAAATTGTTAACTCTTTTCCCCAATTTTTCCTCTACCATTTTTATTTGATTTTTAAAATCTTTTTTGAGCACTTCCAGGAATTCTTTTGGGGCCTGAGGTTCATTTTTATTTTTGGAAGTTTTGCATGTTGCCGTTTTGACTTTGTGTCTTGATCTTCCCTTGTCATAATAGTAACTTTCCTATGGTCAGCGTTTTTGTTGTTGTTTGCTCATTTTTCCATCCTATTTCTTAACTTATAACATGTCTCCTGGGGTGGAGGGGGCACTGTCCCAAGTTTTAGGCCTTTCTTGCCACTGTTTTCCGAGCTAGCTCTGAAGATTTTGTAGGTTTTTGGTTCTTCTAAAGTGATATGAGCTAAGGAGATCTGTGGCCACTGCTTTCCTAATCTGTGCTCTCATCTGTGAGTGATCTGAAACTATGACCAGGGCCCCCACATCCCTGCAGCCACAAGCACTAGTGAGTTAGTGCTCCTCTTAACTCTGGGACTACAAACATGAACTGCATATGGGCAATCTGACAGGTTTCTGCAGTGCCAGCAAATCTCCTTTTGACCAGTTGTCTAACTCTCTTACTAAATGTGTGCTAATTGGTCTGCAATGGGCTACAGGTCTAACCACCACCCCACTAAGACAAACCTTTCCTGCTAACCTCCTATGTTGTCCTGGGCTAGAAAATTGTTTCACCCCGACCTTTTGTTGGTTCTGCCACTCCAGAATTTGATTTGAGATGTTATTTTAAAGTTGTTTAGAAGAGAGTTTGGGAGAACTCAGGTAAGTTCCTGCCTTTACTACACCATCTTGGCTCTACCTCTTCTGACTCTTTTTAATTAAAAAAAAGAACTGCTTCCTGATGCCCCACACAGAAGATGGAACCTTGTTAACATGGAAGAAAGTCATGAAGTAACTCTCCAAGGTAGGGTCCCTGGTATTCAACAAGAGTTGTCCTCTTCCTCTTAGTCTTAGAAACCCTTTCCACTTAGCCCCCAATATCTTCATTATTCAATTTAGAATAACAATATTATGCACATGTGAGCTATTTCCATGTAAGTAAGGATGGCAGCTTGAACTCAGATATAACAGGAGTTGTTAGAGGCAGGTGTTAAATATGCTGCTATTTAATTCATATTGTTACTAATTTTTTCTTATGTATGCTCAATTTGTCTCTCAAATAAGTCTGCAAGCACCTTAGTCAGGAATCATTTCATATATTTATTTATATACTCCACAATATCTAGTATAATGCTAGAAAGCATATGGATGTTCATTTAATACTAACTGAACATGTAAATTATTCAAATTCTCCTTTGAGTCTGTATCTAGTTACACACTGGATAGCCCTTATCTGTGAGGGAAAGTTACAGATGGGAAAAGATTCAACAATGCAATTTTTAAAGTATTTATTATTAAGTTCTTAGATTTTTCCTCTTTTTCTTCTTAGACCACTTGCATGATAATGATATTTAAAGAATCATGGAAGATAGGAGAGGTACCACAAGATGGAGGAGGGGTAAATGTTGTCTCAATTTCAAAAAGAGGAAGGAGAACAAAGTCTTCAAACTATAGGCCAATGAGTTTAACTTCTATTGCTTGGGAAATTCTAGAACAGATCATTAAAGAGATGGTGACTGAACATGTAGAAAGGGAATTGGTGATTGCAAAGAACTAACATGGCATCAAGAACAGATTCTTGGCCTTCCTCATGCCGCCCTTACTCCATTGGTTCTTCCCAGGATCCAAAGCTGAAATGGCTAATGCCACAACCATGGCCTGATCTCTCTGAGCAGTCTGATGCTCCTTTTGACCTACTTGTATAAAATTCCTTTTTTTCCTTAATTTAGGTCAGATTAGGTTGTGAAGTTATGACATTCAAATTCATTTGTGTTCACACTGTTATTAAACAAATTGTTCTCCTGGTTCTGCTCTTTACGCTCTGTATCAGTTGATGTGAGTCTTCCCTTGCCCTTCATTATTTCTTATAGCACAATAGTGTTCCATTAAATTTATATGTTAAAAAAAGAAACAAAACAGAAAGTCACCGACGCCCGAGGAAGGGGGAGTTTGAGTGCAGTGCTAGCAGCCCGCTGAAGGCTGGCACCGTACTTTGCCTTTCTTTGTATCCCCAGCGGTTACTGCCGGGCACATACAGCAATCAATTATTAAACGCTGGTTGACTGATAGGGGGATATGGAGGGCGGAGGAGTGGGAGGAAACGCCCTGGACCCGCCTGCAGACCATGCAGATTTAGGTCCCAAAGCTCACAAACCCATTTGCGGCGTCCCACCTCCACCTTCCTACGCAGTCCGCCCGGACACCCCGCTGGGAGAGGAGAGGCCTTTCACATTCACACACGCACACTCTTCCCTGTGCGGGCCTCCAGCCGGGGGCTTACAAGCACAGGGTCGCCGCTAGCTGGGCGCTGCTGCACAGAATTCCCCGCACCAAGCTCTCCCCAAGCAGCCGAAGCATGCCCGGGCTTCGTCCCCGCCCTAAATAAGAAGCTCCGGGACCAGCTCAGCGCCAGCGGGCAGCTGCGGTAGAGCCCGCGGCTCTCTGAAGCGCCTCTATCAGCTCCTCCTACTACTCCCCTCCCCAATCCCCGGCCGTGTCTGCGGCGGCGCAAGTCGCCGGGGGCTGGCGGAAGCGGGTAAGTGAAGCTCCGCGGCACCGAGGCTCCCGACTTGCTGATGGCTGCTGTTGGCCCGGCCCTGCTCCGCGGCACCGTCGCGGCAGCCTCTCTGCTTGCCTGCAGACGGCCGCCTCTTCCACAGACCCTCTGGGGGAGGTAAGCGCGGGAGACGCGGCTGCCCCGGCCGCGAGCAGCGGGACCAGAGGGCCAGAGACGGGAAGCCTGGGGGCCCCTGAGCCGCCGACCTTGGGGTCACCCTTCCTCCCGTCCTCGCCTTCCCATCTTCTAGAGGTGTTTGGGCAGGTGCTTAGGGACGCTTCTTTCCACCCAGGTCTTCTGTCTGTCCTCGTCCCCCACCTTGTTCCCCTTTCTCCTCTCCCTCTCCCTTTTTCTCTCCCTCCCTCCCTCTTTCTCACTTGCCCAGGATCCCACAGCTGGGAAGTGTCCCGGGTCAGATTTGGATGCTCCACTGTGCACCCGTTCAGATATCATTCATCCCATTTTACAGACATGGAGCCTGGGTCTGACCATTCCGATAGTATTTTGAATCTGATCTTCACCTGGGACAAGTGAAGATCAGATCTAAGGTTAAGACACTTGATTTCTGCCCAGCTTTAGTCGTGCTTGATTGGTTTGTTTTTTCCTTTGGGCCCATATTTTGTGGGAGCTCGGGCTTTTCACGCAATTCAGATTGCCCAGTGCTTGCCTCCTAGTAACTCTCAAAAGTAGTTTTTGAGTTGCATCCGACCCTTTGAGACCCCATTTGGGGTTTTCTTGGTAAAGACTCTGGAGTGGTTTGCCATTTCCTTCTCCAACTCATTTAACAGATAAGGAAACTGAGGCTAACAATGTTAGCCAGGGTCACAGTCAATAAATATCTGAGATCAGATTTGATGATTCTTTCTGACTCCAGGCCTATCTCTACCCTCTGCATCACCCAGCTGCCCCCAATTTTATTTATTTAGGTACAAATACACATGCAATAACATTCTGCTCCTCTGATATTGATCAGAAATGAGGTAACGTTGTGAGTTGCTTAATGGTGTCAGATGTTAAGTATGTTCTCTGGTTTTTGTTGGTTGTATTGTAGGAGAAATCCATTTAGGAATAACCTAAGTAGAACTCTTGTCCTTTGTTAGAGGGACAGCATGGTATGTCAGAGAATGAATCCTGGATTTGGAGTCAAAAGACTTGTGTTCTAATTCTTGTTTTGTCCCTTAATGTACATCCATTGCTCACTCTTCCTAGCCTATTTAGCCTGGAGAAAAGAAGAATTGGGTGATAGGTTGTCATATAGAACAGCGATTACACTTGTTTTGGCCCCAGGTTCAAGGAAATAGATTTCATCCCCTTCTAAGGACAAGAATTCTTAACAATTAGATTGTTGAGCACCAGCCCTGGAGTCAGAAGGACCTGAGTTCGGATCTGGCCTCACACACTTAACACACACACAAACAAAAACCTAGCCGTGTGACCTTGGGCAAGTTACTTAACCCCAGTCGCCCTCCAAAAAGCAAAAACAAACAAACAAACCAACCAACCAGTTAGATTGTACAGTAGCAGAATGTACTGCCAAGGCAGCATGATCACTTTTGGGGAATATTATAGTGCATTTTGATTCAGGTACAGGTTGTACTAAATGGCTTCTGAAATCCCTTTCAGTCATAAAGTTATGTCACTGACTAGTTAGGTAACCATAGCCAAGTCATTTAATTCTCCTGGGCCTTAGTATCTTTTTCAAAACCTTTCTCCATACGGACTTTTGACAGGACTAGGTGAAGGGGTGGATCTGGATTCAGTCCAACAGGGATGGGTCCTGACATGTAGGAACAGAAACCAGCTTGCAATTGGCTGGCAACCTCAAGGCAAGGTTACAGATTCTGCTTGGACTGAGGACTACAGGAGCAGGACAGAATTGAATAGCTGCTCTATGACAGTCTTCAGCATCTGGAGCCTCTAGCTGAGTAACCAGGGCAGGGAGCTCCAACCAAGGGACAGTGTGCAGTTCTCTTACTCTGAACCTAAAAAGCCTAAAGAGACTAGGACCAACAGCAGTTTACTAGAGTTCCACCAAGAGTATGTCTGCAGTTGTATCATATATACTCAAATTAAGTTCAGGAGCTTGCAATGCTCAGACAAGGAAGGCAGAAATCAGAATTTTTTAAAGTTTTTGTTACATTTTAAATTCTAATTTAAATTCATTTAAATTAAAAATTTTTTTGTTACATTTTAAACTCTAAGTTGTCTCTTCCTCTCCCTCCCACATTGGAAAAGGCCAACATTTGATATAGATATAGATGTGGAACCATATGGTTCATACTTCTACATAGCAACTCTTTCTCTGAAGGTGGATAGCATTTTCCTTCCTAAATCCTTTGTAGTTGATTTAAATGATCACATTTACAGAATAGCTTAGTCATTTACAGTACTTTTTTAATAATATTGCTGTTACTGTATGCAACTTTCTCTTGGTTTTCCTCATTTCACTGGATTATTTCATGCAAGTCTTTCCATGTTTTTCTAAAACCAACTTGCTTGTCATTTCTTTCATCACAGTAGTATTACATCACAATCATATACCAGCAACTTATTTAGCCATTCCCCAGTTGATGGGCATCCCCTCACTTTCCAGTTCTTTGCCACCACAAAAAGAGCTGCTATAAATATTTTAGGACATAAAGATTCTTTTCCTTTTTCCCTGATCACCTTGGGAAACAGACCTACTAGTGGTATTGCTGGATCAAAGGGTATACATTAGTTTTGTAACTCTTTGGACATAATTCCATATTGCTCTCCAGAATGGTTGGATCAGTTCACAATTCTACCAACAATGTATTATTAGTGTCCCAGTTTTTCCACCATCCCCTCCAGCATTTGTCATTTTCCTATTCTATCATTTTAGCCAATCTGATAGGTGATACCCCAGAGTTGTTTTAATTTGCATTTATCTAATCAAGTGATTTAGAGAATTTTTCATATGTGGATTTGATTTCTTCTTTTGAGAACTTCCTGTTCATATCCTTTGACAAATTTATCAATTAAGGAATGACTCATATTCTTATGAATTTGACTTAGTTCTCTGTATATTTGTGACTGAGATCTTTTCTGAGATACTGGCTATAAATTTTCCCCCCAGTTTTCTGCTTTCCTTCTAATCTTGGTTACGTAGTTTTGTTGTGGTTTAGGCACTGCCCACCCAGGGACGCCAAAAACTGTTGGGGTTTCATGATGTGTTGTGGTGAAACCATCTCAAAGAATTCAGAGTCAGACCACCTCTAATCCAAGTAGAGGCATTTACTGAGATTGACGCCTCTCATGAAGCTGGTTAAGTTCCAAGAGGAACCAGCAACTTCAGAGAAAGCAAGATGGATTTTTATAGGGTAAAGATGCAATTACATAACAGAAACTATGAATATTTAAGAGACAAGAGGAGTTTGTTAAGGGATTAGGTAATAGAGGAGGGGTCCCAGTCACAGTAGAATTGCACTTGCAATTACCCACAATGTATACAGAAAAACCCATTGGAGGGGTATGTATGTATGAAAAAGATATTAAAATAAGCCTGTCAACATCATAAGTTCACTCTAGGTCAGTTCTTTACTATTAATGCACAGGTACCTACTTAGGGAAGGTCCCTTCTATTGTTTTAGGGCCCACATCCTGCTTGGGCATCCTGGTAGTGATGCTTTCTGATTGAGTATTGTGGTCCTGTCTGAGACTAGATGGATGTGGTTGTTGAATGTATGGACACACTTGCTGCTTCTGTGGGAAATATGAGGAATGAGTTTGGGGGCAGTGGCTTAGATCCTATCACATGGACACACCTGCTGTTTCTGTGAGAAAAATAAGTTTATGGACACACCTGTTGTTCTAGTGAGCAGTGAGGCAAGTATGAGAAAGTTAGGATATTGAGAGGGAAGTGGAGTGAGTGACTAGGTAGGGGCAGTGGGCCTGCTGTTCACTGGGGCCTATAAGGAAGTTAGAATATTGGGGTTGGGGGCTGCTTTATTAGGATTCCATCAGGTTTATTTGTATAAAACCTTTTTAATTTAATGTAATCAGCATTATCTATTTTATACCCCACAATGCTCTGTAGCTCTTGTTTATTTATAAATGCTTCTCTTATCCATAAATCTGATAGGTAATATGTTCCATGCTCTTCTGATTTACTTAGAGATGTATGGGATGTTCAGGGAAGACTAACACCTTTTGTTTGAGGGTTTGCTGAGCCCTTTTCAGGGCTATTCATCCATCTTTGGTGTCCACCTTCATCCAGCTCTCATGTGTGACTGTAAGAAGCTGTAGTGTCCACACCTGGTAAACTGTCTTAGCAGATGGGCTAAACCAGGTTGAGGGTAACCAAACAGACCTCAGACTTGTGAGTTAAGGGGATATCTATCTCAAGCATGTAAAAACTTCCCCCATGAAATGGGCAGATGAGAACACTATTTTCCAGTGCACATGAAGGTGGCAGAAGCAGGCACCGTGGAGTGCTGAGAGCTAGGTCAGGCATTGAAGATACCAAGGTCATCCACTGCACCCCAGACCAATGCCAGTCATCTTGGCTTTTTCCTGTCCCTGGACTTTGATGATTGTGGAAAGAGAGAGTGAGGGTGACAACTCTGTGCAACTCTGCTTCACTTAAATCTAATTAACTCCAAAGTCAATATATCACTCCCATCATGTGATTGGTCCTCTTTGAAAATGAAGGATGAACAACAGCAATTGACTTATGATATCTTGCATTATGCCTAGATCCTATATCCATTTTGTTCCTTGTCTTGGTAAATACTATAAGATATTGGTCTATGCCCAGTTTCTTCCAGACCACTTTCTAGTTTTCCTAGCAGTTTTACCAAATAGTGAATTCTTCCCCCCAAAACTTAAATCTTTGTGTTTATCAAACATGAGGTTATTATAACATTTACTGTTGTATATTATATGCCTACTCTATTCCACTGATCCACCATTCTGTTTTGATATCAGTTTTGTTATCAGTTAGTTTTGATAATTACCCCCTTAAAATACAGTTCAAGATCAGGTACTACTAGACCTCCTTAATTTATATTTTTACTAATTCCTTTAATATTCTTGACCTATTGTTCTTCCAAATGAATTTTGCTCTTTTTCTAGTTCAAAAAAATTATTCTTTTGGTAGTTTAGTTGGGATTGAACAGAATAAGTAGATGAGTTTAGATAGAATTGTCATATTTATTATATTGACTTGACCCACCCATGAATAACTAATATTTTTCTAATTATTTAAGTCTGGACTTATTTGTATAAAAAGTGTTTTAAAATTATGTTTTTATAATTCCTCGGTTTGTCTTGAATAGTACACTGGTGGATATTTTATACTGTCTCAGTTATTTTAAATGACTGCCTTAAGAGCTCCTGGCCTACAGATCTTAGGGGGACCAAGCAACCATTCAGAGGGTAATTCCTCTTGCTTTGACCTGCTTGGATCTGGGTCACTTTCTTGGGCAGTGGTCTTGGGGTTTGCCAGTGTGGTGTCTGTAGAGAGGGCGCCTGCCTCAGACCTCTGAAACATTTGCAAAAACCCCAGCAATTTGGGACAAAGTTCTCCTCTCTGAAAGCAGAGTTCTACCATGGCAAAGAACTCAAAAGTCAAGAAATTGATTGGCAACATGAGTAAGCAGAGGAAGCACAAATAGACCATAGAAGCCTTTTTTGGGGACAAAATGGATCAAAGCATGGAACAGGAGGAAGACAACAAAGTCAGAATTCCTGCATCAAAAACTTCCAAGAAAAATATGAACTGCTTACAGGCAATGGAGGAGCTCAAGAAGGATTTTGAAAATCAAGTAAGAGAAGTGGAGGAAAAACTGGGAAGAGAAATAAGAATGATGCAAGAAAACCATGAAAAGGGAGTCAACAACCTGACTGAAGAAAATAATACCTTAAAAAATAGATTAACTCAAATGGCAAAAGAGGCCTAAAAAGCCAATGAGGAGAAGAATGCCTTAAAAAGCCAAATTTGCCAGATGGAAAAAGAATCTCAAAAGCTCACTGAATAGAATAATTCCTTCAAAATTAGATTGGAACAAATGGAAGCTAGTGACTTTATGAGAAATCAAGATACTATAAAACAGATCCAAACAAATGAAAAAACAGAAGGCAATGTGAAATATCTCATTGGAAAAACCACTGACCTAGAAAATAGATCCAGGAGAGATACTTTAAAAATTATTGGACTACCTGAAAGCCACAATCAAAAAAAGAACCTAGAAATCATCCTTCAGGAAATTCTGATGGAAAATTGCCCTGATATTTTAGAACCAGAAGGCAAAATAGAAATTGAAAGAATTCACCAGTCACCTCTTTTTTTATGTTAGATTTTTTTTATTTTTAAGAAACAATTTTTATTTTTTTAATTGATTTGTTTATTTACTTTTAGTTTACAACATTCAATTCCACTGTCCCTTGAGTTTCAAATTTTCTTCCCTTCCCTCTCCTCCTTCTTCCCACCCCCATCATGGCAGCATGCACTCAAATATAGGATCTACAAATATTTTCACATTAATCATTAGTTAGGTTGTAAAGAAGGATTATAACTGATGGAATGATCGGTGGGAAAGAGAAAACAAAACAAGAGAAAGAAACAGAGCAAGTAGTTTGTTTCAGTCTGCATTCAGACTCCGCATCTCTTTCTCTGGATGTGGATATCTCTTTCAATGATAAATCTTTTGGAGTTGTCTTATAACCTTACATTGCTGAGAGGAGCCCAGCCTATTAGCCTATCTAATAGCCCTAACTATTGTAGTCATCACATATACATTGTGTCTGTGATTGTGTACAGATTTCTCCTGGTTCTGCTCTTCTCAATCAGCATCAGTTTATATAAGTCTCTCCAGGTTATTAGGAATTCCGTCTGCTCCTCATTTCTTATAGCACAGTAGTATTCCATTCCATTCATATACCACAACTTGTTCAGCCATTCCCCAGTTGATGGGCATCCCCTTGATTTCCAGTTCTTTGCCACCACAAAAAGAGCTGCTATACATATTTTTGTACATATGGGTTCTCCTCCCACTTCTCTGATCTCTATGGGATATAACCCTAGAAGTGGTATTGCTGGGTCAAAGGGTACTGATCACCTCTTGAAAAAGATACCAAAAGAAAACTCCTAGGAATATTATAGCCAAATTCCAGAGTTCCCAGGTCAAGAAGAAAATACTGCAAGCAATCAGGAAGAAACAATCAGTGTTGTGGAAACACAGTCAGGATAACATAAGATCTAGTAACTTATACATTAAGTGATCAAAGGACTAGGAATATGATATTCCAGAGGTCAAAGAAGCTAGGATTAAAGCCAAGAATCACCTACCCAGAAAAACTGAGTATGATATTTCAGGGGAAAATATGGTCATTCAATGGAATAGAGGACTTTTAAGCATTCTTAATGAAAAAAACAGAGCTAAATAAAAAATTTGACATTCAGATACAAGAAGCAAGAGAAGTATGAGAAGGTAAACAGGGAAAAGAAATCATAAGGAACGTATTAAAACTGAACTATTTACATTCCAACTTGGAAAACAATAATTATAACTCATGAGACTTTTCTTGGTATGAGGATAGTTGAAGGGAATATATATATATATATATATATATATATATATATGTGTGTGTGTATATGTATATATATGTATGTGTGTGTATGTGTATACATATGTATGCATATATGTCTATATTGGAGGATATATGTGCATATAAATACACATGTGAGCATATATGTATACATAGACAGAGGGCACAGGATCAGTTGAATAAGAAGGGATGATACCTGAGAGAAGAATATAATGAGAGGAGATGGGGAGAGACAGAATAAGGTAAATTACCTCATATAAAAGAGGCAAGAGAAAACTGTTACAATAGAGGGGAAGGGCAGGAACGTGAAAGGGAATGGGTCAACCTTACTCTCATTGAATTTGGCTTAGGGAGAGAGTAACATACACACTAAATTGGGTATCTTGCCCTACAGGAAAGTAGGGGGGAAGGGGACAAGGAGGGGGGGGGGATGATAGAAGACAGGGCAGATTGGGGGAGGGTAGTTAGAAGCACATACTTTTGAAAAGGGACAGGATCAAACTAGAAAATAGAATAGGTGGTATAGGATAGAGGGAAATATAGTCATTCTTTCACAATATATCTACTATGGAAATGTTTTGCTTAACTATACAAGTATAACCTATATTGAATCACTTTTCTTCCCAGTAGGGGTAGGTGTCGAGGGAAGAAGGGAAAGAATCTAGAAATCAAAGTTTTAAAATCAAATGTTAAAAAATAAATATATTGTTATTTTTATATGCAACTGGGAAATAAGATATACAGGCACTGGGGTATAGAAATCCATCTTGCCTGATAAGAAAGTCAAAGGAGGAAGGATATAAGAGAGAGCAGAGTGGGGGAAGGGGTATTCAGTAGTATTATTGTTTTGGGGTAGGTGGTAGGGGAAAGACAGGGAGAAAATTTGTAACTCAAAATCTTGTGGAAATTAATGTTGAAAACTAAAAATAAACAAAAAAATAAAATCCACCTTCTACACACACAAAAATAAGACTGAAATAATTAATTAACAAGTAATTATTATCCACATGTACAAAAGTATTTACAGCAGCTCTTTTTTTGTAGTGGCAAAGAACTGGAAATGGAAGGGATGCCCATCAATTGGAGAATGACTGAACAAGTTGTTGTATATGAATGTAATGGACTACTCTTCTGCTGTAAGAAATGATGAGCAGGTGGACTTCAGAAAAACTTGGAAAGACTTATATGAACTGCTGCTGAGTGAAATGAGTAGAACCAGGAGAACATTGTACACAGTAACAGCCACATTGATAGACTTAGCTCATCTCAGGATTGCAAGAACCTAAGGCAATTCCAGAAGATTCATGATGAACAATGCTAGCCACATCTAGATAAAGAACTTTGGAGTCTGAATGAAAATTAAGCACACTATTTGCTCTCTTTTTCTTTTGTTGTTTTGTTTTGTTTCTTCTTTCTCATGGTTCCTCCCCTTAGCTCTAATTCTTCCTTACATCATGACTGGTGTGAAAATATTTTTAATATGAATGTATAAGTAGAGCCTATATCAGATTGCATGCTGTCTTGGGGAGAGGGGATGGGAGAAAATTTAAAACTCAAAATCTTATGGAAGTGAATGTTGAAAACTAAAAATTAATTAATTATTTTTAAGAAGCAACCAATTATTATTAGAGGTTTCCCCCTTTTTATTTTCCTCATTCAAAGCCCAGTCCTTGTGAAGGACAGGACTGACAAAAAGACCTTCTCTTCAACTGGGAGAGCTTTTTTTTGATAAAAGGGTAAAGAGAATCTAAGTAAATTTTGACCCACTATTCTACTCAGGTAGGACTGGATGGAGGATAGATGCTTTTGTCTAGATTTCTCAAAGAGGGAGGCTTAAGATGAATCTCTTTGTCCGAGAGCGCTGATATTATTAGAGTCACATCTCCCAGCCCCCCATTAGAATTAAGCCAACTTCTCATTATAATATTCATTCTCTCATTAATTGTTAACCAATCAGAGCTGATTCCACCCAAAGGTATTTAACCATTCAATGGTCTCCAAGGCTCATCTTTGGTTTTTGAGAGAACCACTGACCTCAATTTATTAATTGTCTGCTAGTCATAATTAATAAATTGATTGTTAATTACCCAGAAACTCTGTCACTTGGGCTTTTCATTCATCTCAAAACTAAATAAATTGTGTTAAGAATTTACTAGTGGCCTTAGAGTACCTTTGAGTAACAAGATTTATTCAATACTATAAATGAAGTTATGGGTGAATGTCTTTTTATGGTCTTTTGATTTTTGGATTGTTTTTGTTGTTGTTCAAATAGAAGATGGAGGGGAGTCTCAAAGAAGTCTCAAAAATTACTATTTTAGTTCTTCAAAATTCATGACACTTTTCAATTTCCATTTACCTTTTTTTTCTTCTGCTTTTTGGAGGGCAATTGGGGTTAAGTAACTTGCCCAAGGTCACACGGCTAGGTGTGTGTGTGTGTGTGTGTGTGTGTGTGTGTGTGGTAAGTGTCTGAACTCAGGTCCTTCTGACTCCAGGGCCAGCACTCTACTCACTGAGCCACCTAGCTGCCCCTACCTTCTTCTTTATTACAAAATTGAAACATACATAGCATGTTCATATTAAAAAATAAAAGATTATAAGTTTAGGTTTATAGCAGCAACTCTTAACCTGAGATTCATAGATCCATTGATAGATTTCAGTGATGTCTATAAACTTGGATGAGAAAAAAAATTTTCATCCTTATTTCCACCAACTTTTACCTGAAACTTAATATTTCTTTCAGTTATTAATGTATGCAATAATTATTATTCTGAGAGGGGCAGCTAGGTGGTACAGTGGATAGAGCACCAAATCTGAAATAAGGAAGACTCATCTCCCTGAGTTCAAATCTGGTCTCTGACACTTACTAGCTGTGTGACCCTGGGCAAGTCACTTAACCCTGTTTGCCTCAATTTCCTCACCTGTAAAATGATCTGTCTATAGGTTTTGACAGAGTCCCAAATGGGGTCTATAACACCTAAAAATGTCAAGAACCCCTGGATTATAGATAGTAGAATGTAATCTTCTTGAGGGCAAATACTGGCTTATGTTTGTTTTGTTTTGTCTTTGTTACCCCCCAGTGCCTGGCACATAGTTACCACTTAGTAAACATTTGAATTGAGTTGAATGCAGGAGATAAGTGTGTCTACTAGACATTTAATCATTGGTCATTTATATATTTTGTTGCTAGTTAGGTGGAATGCTATGTGAGGAAAGGAGTGACTAATTAATCAGATTTGCCTTTGTCCCTTTTCTTCATACTACATATAATAAAATGTTATGGAACTGAAGGTGTGGTTAGATAATTTTGAATCCTAGCTCTACTCCTTACTATCTGTGTGACCTTGGGCAAGTCACTTAGCCCTTCTATAGGTGTGAGGTCACTTACCTCTCAGGGCCTTACTTCTTAATCTGTGAGAGGCAGAGGTTGAAGTAGATAATTTCATCTACCTCCCATCATGTGATACCTGAAATAGCATGTAGCCACTGGACATCTTTTAATCATCTTCTTCCACAAGATTTGGAAACAAAATCACCATGTTAATTGACTTGCATAAAATTTGGCAATAAGATCAGGAACAGCTTAGAAAAAAAAATAATTGGAGTAGAAAAAGTGCATCCAAGCCACTCTGCCCCCAGATTTCCTCCAAACTATGTAAAAGGGGACTCTGAACAACTTCTGGGGCCCCAGCACCCACAGAATGACACAGAGAAGCTAACCTCCTGCTGAGGACAGCCCAGCAGCCCTGCAGGAAGGACCAGTGCAGCTCTCTGGGAGCCCGCAGCCCAGTGCGCAGAGCGCGGGGAGCTGAGCACAGCTGAGCGCCTGAGTCGCGGTTTTAGCCCCAAGAAGGCAGGGCGACCAGCCAGCTGGAGGGACCCCAGAACACCAGCAGCTGTGGCAATTCCAGAATTATCAATATAGACATGCCTAGGACAAAGTGAGAGGTTAGTGCCCTATGGACTTTGGGATCAGTATTTGGGGAATGCGTCGGCTTCCTCCCCTGGGGGCTAGCAGCCTCTGAGGAGACACACCATTTTGCAGTTTTCAGAGGCAGCTCTATCTCCTGGCCTGTGAACTGCAGGGAGATCCAGCGATCAGGCTTGGGGGGTAATCGCTCTTCCTTTAACCTCCCTGGATCTGGATTGTGATCTGGAGTGGAGGTGGTGGGTGGCTTTCCAGCTTGCCAGAAATGGAAGTTGCCCCCCAACACCCACGTTCGAGACAAAAATTCCCCTATCTGGCCACAAAGCCATAGTGTGGCAACAAGCCCAAAAGTCAAGTAATTAAGTGGCAACATGCCAAGGCAAAGGCAACAAATTAAACAGAAAAATGCAACCCTAGACTCCTACTTTGGGGGCAAAGAGGATTGAAGCATAGGGGAAGAGGACTGTGAGGTCAGAAGTCCTGCTCCAAAAGCCCCAGGGGAAAACATGAGCGGGTTGCAGGCCATAGAGAACCTTAAGAAGGACTTTAAAAATCAAATAAGAGAAGTGGAGGAAAAATTGGAAAGAGAAATGAGAAGGATACAAGAAAAGTATGAAAGGAGGGTCAACAGCCTGACTGAGGAAAACAACACCTTAAAAAATAGACTAATTCAGGGGCGGCTAGGTGGTGCAGTGAGTAGAGCATCGGCCCTGGAGTCAGAAGGACCTGAGTTCGGATCCGGCCTCAGACACTTAATGCACACACAAACAAAAACCTAGCTGTGTGACCTTGGGCAAGTTACTTAACCCCAATTGCCCTCCAAAAAGCAAAAAAAAAAAAAAAATAGACTAATTCAAATGGCAAAGGAGGCCCAAAAGGGCAGTGAGGAGAAGAATGCCTTCAAAAGTTGAATTTGCCAGATGGAAAAAGAATCTCAAAAGTTTACTGAGGAGATTCATTCCTTCAGAGTTAGACTGGAGCAAATGGAAGCTAATGACTTTATAAGAAGTCAAGATGCTGTTAAGCAGATCCAAACAAATGAAAGATTAGAAGGCAATGTGAAATATCTCATGGGAAAAACCACTGACCTGAAAATAGATCCAGGAGAGACAATTTAAAAATTATTGGACTACCTGAAAGCCATGATCAAAGAAAGAACCTAGAAATCACCCTTCAAGAAATTCTCAAGGAAAACTGCCCTGATGTTTTAGATCCAGAGGGCAAAATAGAGGTTGAAAGAATCCACCAATCACCTCCTGCAAAAGATCCCAAAAAGAAAACTCCCAGGAATATTATAGCCAGGTTCCAGACTCCCCAAATCAAGGAGAAAATACTACAAGCAGCCAGGAAGAAACAATTCCAATATTGTGGAAACACAATCAGAATATCAGAGGACCTGGCAGCTTCTATACTGAGGGATTGAAGAGCATGGAATACGATATTCCAGAGGGCAAAAGAGCTGGGAATGAACCCAAGGGTCACCTACCCAGCAAAACTGAGTCTTTTGTTTCAGGGGAAAATATGGTCATTCAGTGGAATAGAGGACTTTCAAGTATTCTTGAGGAAAAAACCAGAATTGAATAGAAAATTTGACATCCAGACACAAGAAGCAAGAGATCCCTGAGAAGGTAATCAAGGAAAAGAAATCAAAAGGAACTTATAAAAGTTAAACTATTTACGTTCCTATAAGGAAAAACAATAACTGTGACTAATGAAATCTTTCTCACTATGAAAATAATGGAAGAAGGGTGTATGGTCATATGAATACATATGTGAATGTGTGTGTGTATGGTTACAGTTATATATGGATAGAGGGCATAGGTTGAATTTGTTGGGAAGGGAGGATACTCAAGGGGTGAAATTATGAGGTGAGAGAGGAAAGTGGCAAGAGGAGATGGGGAGACACAGGGTAGGGTAAACTATCTCATGTAGAAGAAGCAAGGGGAAGTGGTTGCAAGGGAGGGGAAGAGTAGGAAGGCAAAAAGGCAAAACCACATTCTCATTGAATTTGGTTCAGGGAGAGAATGACATACATACTAAATGGGATATCTCAACCTACAGCAGAATAGGAGAAAGGGGGATGAGAGGAGGGATGATGGATGGGAGGGCATCCTTGGGGGGAGGGGAGGTTGAAAGTACCCACTATAGAAGAGGGACAGGATCAAGTAGGGAATGGACCCGGTGGGGGGTGGGATGAGTGGGAGGGAATTATAAGCAGCCTTGTACAATATATCTACTATGATAATGTTTTGCATAGCTAGACATGTACAACATATACTGAATTACTTATCTCCCCAGAGGGAATGGGTGACAAGGGGGGAAGGAAATGGATCTGAAATTCAAGGTCTTAAGATTAAATGTTTCAAATATAATATATATGTATACACACATATATATGCACATATGTATATGTATATATGATTGCCAGAAAGTTTTTCTTTATTCAATCTATATCTGTTCCTGTCTTATTTAATAAGATATCCAACTCTCTATAACTTCTGCGTCTGTCCTCTCAGACCAAACAGGGCAAGTCCATCTGTATTCTACATGACAACCTTTCACATAGTTGAAGATCACTATCAAGATTGTCATGGCCTGAATTATATCTCTTCCTCTGTTCCAAAGAAAATATAATTGGTTTTATGCTGCTGACTAACTGGCTATAATTTGACTTTTGTGTTGCTCAAAGTCAGGGCCCGGTCTTCAAGATTTGCTATTGTGGTGGTGGCATATTTGTCCTCTGTGCCCAGCGTTTATCTTCCCATCTCACAATTGGTATTTTGTTTTCCTTCCTCTGCAAAGATTTACCAGTAAAAATGCGGCTCCTATTTCTGTTTTTTGAAGCCTTTGTTTCTCTTTCCACTTAAGTGCTTCCTGAGATGAGATGAGTGTCTGTAAGACTGCACAGAGATATTTTTTCCTTGTATTTTAGGTTGCTGTGATTCATTTCTTCCCATTGATTCTTTATTGAAAACAATGATTAAAACCTCAAACTGTTGTTCATTGTTAACCCATCGGAGAAAACATTTGCAATATAGCTACGGGGTTAGTATTACTTTGGAGGGTTACCAGGGTCATTAGAAATCAGAATGTAAATTGTCTCATCCTTGAATGTTTGTAGGCGACTTCCAGCTGTGAGTTTTCCAGCACTTCAGCTGCACACAACCAGTGGGGCTATGAAAGCCAGTCAGGAAGACTTTGCAAGGGCAGTGGAGCAAGTGAAACACTTGAAGGATGATCCAGGAAATGAAGTGAAACTAAAACTCTATGCACTATTTAAACAGGTAAACAAAGCATGTTTGTTCTGGGTGGGAGATGATTGAAGGTAACCTTTTTTTTCATTATATAAACTTTAAAATAAAATAAATTTTAAAATAAAATAAAATTTATTTTAATTTATTTAATAATTTATTCATATATAAATATGTATAATATTTATATATTATTTAATATTTAACATACATTTAAAATAAAATAAATTTAATATTTTATTTTCCCCAATTACATACAAAATAATTTTTAATGTTCATTTCTTAAAACTTTTGAGTTCTAAATTCTCCCCCCCCTCCCTGCCATCTCCCCTCATTGAGAAGGCAAGCAATTTGACATAGCTTATACATGTACAGTCATTCATGTGAAACATATTTCCATATTAGTCATGTTGTGAAGGAAAACACTGAGCAAAAAAAAAAAAAGAAGAAAAAGAAAGTATAATTGAAAGTCATCATGAGGCCATCAGATGTAAGTAGTCAAGTCCACAAGCATCTATGAAATGCTTACTATTCACCGTCTCTCCATTCCAGGCCTTTCCCTGTCTCTCTCCCATTCCTAGAATGCTTTCCTTTCTCATTTCCACTCCCTGGTTTCCTTCAAGTTCCAGCTAAAATCCCACCTTCTATAGGAAGTCTTTCCCAGCCTTTCTTACTTCTAGTGCCTTCCCTCTGTTGGTTATTTCCTATTTATGCTATATATATATAGCTTGTTCACTGAATGGGTGTTGCCTCAGACAAACTTGAGACCTGGGAAAGACCTTAGCTTAAAAAGGTCAAGGCCTCCCGTTGCATCTGGGCTCATCTCCAGTCATACTGACCTATGTCTTGTCACTGGATTCTAATGAACCTGGAGGAGAGAGGGGCTGGTGACTTTGCACAGTCCTGCTTCACTTAGATCCAATTCACTTCCAAGTCAGGATATCACCCTCCTAATATCATTAGTCCTCAAAGAGAGAAGACAAATGACACAGTTGCTTTTACGTTGTCTTACCCCATTAGACTGTAAGCTCCTCAAGGGCAAGGACTGTCTTTTGCCTTTCTTTGTATCTCCAGCTTTCAGCAGTTTGTTGTTCATTCATTTCAGTCCTGTCCTACTCTACATGACCTCATATGGAGTTTTCTTGGCAAAGATACTGGAGTGGTTTGCCATTTCCTTCTCCAGCTCATTTTACAAATGGGGAAACTAAAGCAAACAGGGAAATGAGTTGCCCAGGATCACACAGCTAGTAAATGTCTGAGGCTAGATTTGAACTCAGGAAGATGAATCTTGGGAAGATAAGGCCCTCTTATCTACTAAGCCACTTAAGCTGCCCCCCTTCCCAGACATTTAGTAAATACTTTATAAATGCTTATGAGTGACTAACTGCTATGTGCTAGGTGTTATAGGTATCCAGAAATCCCCTTAAGGATCTCTTAGTCTAATGGGGGAAGTTTAATTTACTTTCTTCATATAATGGAGAATGTAGTTTCCTTACAAAACATATCTTTTAAATGGTAAAATAATAGCTACCAAAATCATCTTTCTAAAGCACAGGCTTGGATATGTCCCTCCCCTGTTCAAACCTCTTGGATAAACCCGTCTCCTTGGCTGGGTATTTAAGGACCCCCACTGTTTGGCCCCAGCCTACCTTTCCAGCTTTATTTTGTATTATTCCTCTTCATATTTTCTGTGTTAAAACCAAACTGGACTGCTAGCGATTCCCCCAACTAGCTCTGAACTTTATGCTATTTCCACATATTCTCATCTCTTCCAATGCTTACTAGCCATTAACCTCTCCATCAGCCTCAGTTTCCTCGTCTGTAAAATGGGAATAATAACACCCATCTCATAGGGTTGTTTTAAGTCTCAAATGAGATAATCCATGTTGAGTACCTTTCAAACTTTAAAATGCTGTATAACTGTTAGATATTAGGGAATGGAAGAGAATGCGCATTTATACAGTGCCTACTGTGTGCCAGGCACTGTGCTAAGAACTTTACAGATATCTCATTTACAAGAACTTTACAACAATGTTGCAAGGTAGGTACTGTAATTATCCTTGTTTTGCAGTTGAGGAAACCAGGCAAACAGTAAGTGTCTGAGGAGGGATTTGAACTAGAATTCATTCCACTATACCACTTAACTGCCTCTGATTTTATTATTATTTTCTCCATGTCCCCTACGTTTGCCTTCTTTATAGCCTTGATATTGGGGGCTCCCACATGCACTTGTAATTGAGGGCTGGCTCTGAATCCTTCTTGCTCTTTTTACAGGCTACTGAAGGGCAGTGTAACTCACCAAAGCCAGGTGTGTTTGACTTTGTCAACAAGGCAAAATGGGATGCATGGAACGCTCTTGGTAGCTTGCCAAAGGTGAGTCCTGTGCTCAGGGCTACTGTCCCATCCTTTTTCTTACATACTAAAAGAGAGGTTGTTGGTGATGTTTGCAGTACACACTGCCTGAGATCAATCTTCCCGGCTCTTCAGCTGGATGTTCCCCCTCTCCATCCACAGTCTCCTTATCTGCTGCTTTACATGATGCTTTCCTTCCTTAACAGAATTGTTATTTCTCCTAAACTGTCAGCCCAATTTGCAGCATATACAACCAAATGATTTTGTCTCTGCCGTTTTCATTCTAGGACACTGCCAGGCAGAATTATGTGGATTTAGTAGCAAGTCTGGTTTCCTCTCAGTCCTTAAACCAAGGAAAGACTTCTGCTAATGATAAGAAATCTGAATATGAAAACCTGGTAGTCACCAGGGAAGGCAATATTACGCAGATCCTGTTAAACGACCCCAAAAAGAAAAATTCTATTAATATTAAGGTAAGGAGACTAATCACACTTAATAGTACTTTTGTTTTTTGTTCATTTCAGTCACGTTTAACTTTTTGTGGTCCCATTTGGAGTTTTCTTGGCAGAGATACTGGAGTGGTTTGCTGTTTACTTCTTGAGATCATTTTACAGATGAGGAAACTGAGGCAGATAGGGTTAAGTGCCTTGCCCAGGGTCATACAGCTAGTAAACACTTTACCTTTTTTAGTGCTTCTCATTTAAGTACTCTGGGCTTTCAGAATAGTCATTGTTTTTCAGATAATCTCAGTGGGTCTGTAAAGTACCATTCAGTTAGGAGGGAAATCTTTATTTCCTCTATACAAATAGACTTCTTATAAACGGAGAAGCACTCACTAAATGTCTGATTCAGTATTCAAAACTTGTGAGCTCCCAGAAGATTCAGAACGTTAATTTTTCTTTGTGATGACTGACATGGTACAGTGAGAGGTATGCTGTCACTGGAATCAGAGGACCTGGGTTCAGATCCAACCTCTGACACTGCTAGCATTTGGGCTGTCACTTAACTGCCTAGACCTCAGTCCCCTTACTTATAAAATGAGGGGGTTGGACCAGATGGCCTCTTCTTCCCTTCTACCTCTGCATCCTGTGACCTGCCAAGGAGAAGGAAGATGCTCTGAGGCCTCAAAGATCCCCTTTTGAGTCAAGAAGAGAAGAAGGCTGAACTACATACTAATTAGTGTTTTTATCAAATTTCAAGCAGCTACCTATCCTTCATCTTTGGTTTTCCCATCATTGAATTATACAAATACCTGAAAAAATCTTCACAACATAAGGAATACCTAGTATGGTCTCTCCTTCTACCAGTGAAGGTTGCAGCCAGTTTTTGACTTGATAGATAAGTCCTAGGAAGGTGCCTCAGGTGCATAGAAACCACCACAGGATCCCACAGGTAGGAAGTACTCATAGCAGTATTTGAATGCAAGGCATCCTCACCCCAAGCCCACCACTCCATCCACTCTGCCTCCCTGCCTCTGCATTGTTGAATTGTCCACCCCCAATTTAAAAAATAGACTGAACTAGTATTGAATCAGTACTACACACTAGGATGAAACATGGATGCAATGTCGGACCCATACACTACATTATAGTGAACACATGACACGAATAAGAGAATGCTCATGGACAAGGTCTAGAGAACGTCAGATGTCCATCATTTATTTAAAGCTCTTGATTCTCAATATGTTATCTCGGTTTTCCCCAACACTGCTGTGTGTGACCCTGCTAGTCCTTCTTATTTCCCCATCCCATGGAATAGTGGTAACAAACTCGAACAGAAGTAGGGACCACTGAATCATATGGAAGGATCCCTGCAGGCCACACATTGACTTAGAAAACCACATATCACTCATGTTATTTGTGAGAGACGTCATGGTACAGCAGAAAGAGAACTGAACTTAGAATTAAGGAACTTTGAGCTCATTACCTGTCCGTGACCTTGGGAAGCACCTAAGTTTTCTTTTTCTCCTCTGCAAAATGAAGGGATTGGACAAAAGGTCCTTTTCTTTCAGCATTGGGCCTCTTCAGTCTCTGTCCTCTGAGTCATTTTTCTGTCAAGGTATATATCAACATCAGTGATATCAGTAAGCTAGGATGTTGCTGTTGAGTCATTTCAATCATGTCTGACTCTTTGTGACCCCATTTGGGCTTCTTCTTGGCAAGAGTAGTTTGCCATTTTCTTCTCTGGCTCATTTTACAGATGAGGAATCTGGGGCAAACAGGGTTAAGTGATTTGCCTAGGGTCACACAGCGAGTCAGTGTCTGAGGCTGGCCTTAAACTTATGTCCTTCTGATTCCAGAGCCAATATTCTTATCCATTGCACCACTTAGTTGCTAAACTCAGAGGGCTTAGCCCTTCTACAGGATAGAGACCAACTTCCTTTGGTGGGACATGCTGCCTCACCAGAATGACTAAGAGATTGGCCATTAATAAAATTAGTTGATGATTCTTTTTCTTAAGGTTAATTCCTTCCTTCTGTCTTCCGCTCCTATAGATGTATGAAGAAATTATGCTAGCCCTTGAAACTTCGGGCAAGGATGATTCATTGCTAACTGTTATCACAGGTATTCTCTTTGGTGGGACATCTTGCTCTTCTGTTTGGATAAATCCCTAACCTGCATGGGAGGTTGGATTAGATGTTCTCAGGGATCCTTTCCAACTAGGGAAATAATTTTCTTTCCATATATAGTGTTGCTGTTCTCTGTAGTTTGGCTTTCAGACTTGATCAGCTGTAGTGTATATAAGTGGAAAATGAATCTGAGAATGTTTCCTTCTCACTAAGAAATCACTACCCTGTGAACCTAGATAAATGGGCTACTATTTATGTTCTTATGGTCCTAGAGAAGTCACTTAACTATTTCTCTGCTTCATTCCTCTATCTCTGAAGTGAAAATACAGATGATGGGCCCTTCTTAGGTTTGAGAATATGTGGGCAATAATTAGGAAAGCCTAACCAATTTTTAAAAATCTTTTAAGCCATTCACCTTCAGTTATCTCCACTTTGTCAGATAGAAATTCTTCATACAACCTAGTGATGTAATGATAAAGCATTTAGTTACAGGTAGATTCAAGCAGCTTAAAGATTAATACTTTATTACATTAGTGCCTTGAATGGTATTTGTTAATTTTATTGCTTGGTCCTTGAGCTCAGGGCTGATTTATTTAATATTCTGTGGATCTACCTATTAATTTTAATAATTTATTAGGGTACTCTTTAGGCTATACTGCATTAGAATTCCTAATTGCAGAAATAATTGAGTTTTACACATAAATGGGTATTAGTGATAGCATGATATCTATTTTTATGTAATAATAACTACTCATATTTATATAGCAGTTCAAGGTAATTGAGCATTTTTCTTGCCACAAGTATTGTCCCTACTTTACAGATGAGAAAACTGAACCTCAGAAATGTTAAGGAACTGTTCCATAATGGCACAGTAAGTTTCACCAATCAGGATTTGCATCCTGGTCTCCACACTTCCTTGATGCATCACACCATAGTAGACAACTTCATGAGTTTCTGTTGCCAAAACAAAAAGTTAATTCCAACCTGCGAATGATTAAAGGATTTTGAAAAGTCCCTTAAAATGTCTATTTTTTTCAGAAACTGAAAGCAAAGCTCAGACTTTGAAGATTGTAGACCATCTGTCCCACCTGTTAATAAAATAAATACTGAGCATCTGCTGTGTTGAATAGGCTATGCTGGATGCCAAAGGAGATAAAAAGGGAACGAGCCCCGCAAGAAGCTTACAATTTACTAGGGGAGATGAGATATAAACACAGATAACTTAACATACTGTTTATGTTATGTGTATACATATATATATATATATATAGTATATATACACATACTATACTAACATAACTAAATATACTATTTAATATGTACCATAAGAGTAGATCTTTGGGGAAAGGAGGGAGAGGGTTATAGGGGAAAATGTAGTTGAGATAGATACCAAGAAAGATATCAATAAAAATGTATTCCAAAACAAAATGTGTAGGCATTAGACAAGCTAGAGATCTCTGCTGGCAAGGGGAGAGGTCTTTGAGCCAGGCCTTGCGAGATGGGCAAGATTCAGAGAAGAGGAGCCCTGGGAAAGTAAACAGAAGGAGTGAAGGAGAAAAGTACAAGAAGGCCCAGGCTATGTTTAGAGTGTGTTGGCTGTGCAGAGGATAGGTAGTATTGGGAGATGAAGCTAGAAAATAAAGATGGGAACAGATTATGGGAATATCAGGCTCAGGAATCTGGACTATAATGGGCAGTAGAGAACCACTAAAGGTATATAAGTGACAGTATAAGATATTTAGTTAGAAAAAAATCATCTGGCAGAAGTGTACAAGGTAATAAATAGGAGGCAGCCAATGAGGTAGAAGGCTATTGTTGCCTTGGGTTAAGTATACTGTAATATGAACCTAAATCATTCTTCTGAGAAAGTCCTGAAGGTTCATCAGAATGTCAAGGGGTCCATGATACAAGCTTAATAGCACCTGCCCTAACATCACATCGCAAGTGTAAATAATATACAACCTATGATCAGATGTCACTGCTGTTTACCTAATGCCATAGGCTAATTTTGAATTGCAAATAAATTGCAAATAAAAGTCACACTTCACTGCATTTCTCCCAACCATTTGAGTTCTTGTTCTCAAAAATAAGCCATCCCATTTTCCCTCTTTATCTAGACATGTAGGCTAACCTACACACATAATGCTTTGGACTTTTTTCAATTTCCTGACTTCCCCAAATCAGGCAGTTGGTTATCATGGTATCCCTTCTCTCCTTATCTCCTGAATATTTTTTCATCCGGTTTATTTTCCTAAATCTCCACACTGAGTTTAGACATTCTTTAGTCTCCATCATCTTTATTCTAGAGAGTCATCTCGGTAGTGTTAGGGAGCTTGACATATCTGATACTGAAAGTCACCCTTAGATCTTCCTTTGAGGTTCTGACACACAGGACCTGTATGTTCAAATAAAGCCAAACTGACCCAACTTTGGGATTTCATGCATATTTTTACCAGTCCTCCACTATTAATATCTTATAGGTCACTTCAGGCTAATTATACAGTGTTAGGAAGAAAAAAAAGTCAAGATGTAAACATATGACCAAAAGCATTTAAATATAAGTCTATAATTTATTGTATTTTAAAACCCACAAAATTGCATTTTTTCTTCTGAAATTCTTTTAGGGTGATGTTGATTTTTGTTGGTTTTAGGAAATGGTGATTATTATTCCAGTGGGAATGACTTAACAGGATTTTTAGCCGTTCAACCACATGAAATTGAAAAGAAAATTCAAGATTCCTCTGAGTTACTGAGGTAGGAATGGCATTTACCTGCAAGAAATTTACCGTATTTCACTGCGTAATCATTGCAGATTTTATGACAATTTTTTTTTTTGCCAAAAAATGTGACCATTATGTGAATCTCTTTTTTTAAAAATTGTGCTGGTATTACTTAAAAGTCATTTATTATTAAAGTGTCTTTGGTATAAGATTAGGATGCACAGAATACTCATGAATATATATTAAAATTGGGAAGATTCAAGTCTTGCTATATCATGTGACTTACTCATGACAGCTTCACCTTGTGCGTATGGTTCTTCATTGGGTTGAGTGACAATACCGTTAATACTGCAGCATTCTAAACAAATCATGCAAGTCAGCTTTCAGAAATATACTGACAATGTGAATGCAGTGTCTTCATGTGCCACTGGTGAATACATTGCTGCTCTGTTTACCTTATAAGCGATGTGATGAACAGAATGCAACAATTATGCTATGAAAGGTTATAAATCAACCTTTGGACTGAAAAAACAGGGTGCAGTGATTATGCAGTGATGATAATTATGCTGTGAAATATGGTATTTGTTCATGGGAATTACATTTTTATGTGCAGAAGTAAAAATGTTTTTCCTGTATGTCTATTAAGATTTAGTAAGCAAGCACAATTCTCTATTTTTAATTATATTTTTATTTTGTTCAGTTTTGAATTACATTTTTTTATTTTTAACATTCATTTTTTAAAATTTTGAGTTCCAAATTCTCTTCTTCCCTCTTGCTCCTCCTCTGAGCAATTTTATATCAGTTATACATGTGAAGTTATATGAAACATATTTCCCTATTAGCCATGTTGCAAATGCACACCCATAAAAAGAAAAATAAAGGTCAAAAAGTAAAACATAGTTTTTTATACTGCTCCCATTTATTATTTGATATTCTTGCTTTTTGAAATTTGTTAGCTACATTTGATGCTGCTATCCATGACAATTTGATTAAAAATCAGTTGACATGTGGAAATGTTTCTACTTCTTGAGGTAATAAACAACAGATTTCAGCACATGCTCAACACAGCCAGAAGACTTCATGATTAGAACCACCTCTCCCAATTATAAATTCTTCTGGATAGGTTCTGTCATATTTTCATAAAACTTTTTATTAATACTATTAATATTAATAATAGCATTATAATAGTATTAATGTAACTAGTAATCTTGTCTTTTAATAATATTTTTTGTTTGAACATTTCAGCAGGAGAAGAAGAGTCTATGTATTACATCCAGGGTCCTTGAATTCCCACTGCTGGAATGCTGTAACTTGATATCTAAAAGACCGATATTTATCTAAAGGGTCACTGTCTCTTTACAGACCATTGGGCCAATACTAATCTTGACATTAAAATTTTGGAATCTTGAAATTTGTGGGGTACACACACACACACACACACACACACGTAATTTTTTTAAAGGTCCAGTAGAAGGAAGACCTAATCAAGATATGCCTATGTTAGATATGCCAGACGCCCTAACATTATCTAGATGACTGTCTAAAATGCATATAACAGGAGACCAAAGAATGTTTAAAATCAGTGTAAAGATACAGACTGTTCTATTGAACACTCTTCATCTGGTCATAGGGATCCATTAACTCAGGCTTAGAAATATTTCCCATGTATTATATAGTTTCATTATTGATGTTCTGGGGAAAATATAAACTATTATTGTCCATTGTTTTTCTGTCTTTATCCATTAGGAAATTTATTGACCATTTTATAGATTTTCCCAAGCCCCTAGTTGCGGTGGTAAATGGCCCTGCTATAGGAATCTCAGTTACACTTCTTGGACTATTCGACCTTGTATATGCAACTGACAAGGTAAGTTATCTTTTCATTTCTCTTTTTAAATTATCACTATCGTTAATATAGTTCTTTGTAGCAGTGGTATGGTTGCTGAATGAATTGCATAGAATTTTGGTGGCTTCATTTAGATTTCCAAAGTCCAAGTCCAAGTATAATAAAAATGCCTTTTTGTTTGGAAGAGAGATGATTCCTCCCCCCACCCCCCATTTCTTTCTTTCTTTCTTTTTTTTTTTTTTTCTGAAAAACAGCTGCATTGTTCTTAGTGAGGTATGCTGGTCAATATATCAGAAAACATATTATTCATTCTTCAGTTTAAGTTTAAAAATGTTGCCTAATAATCATATGAAATTTGTCATAAAATTATGAATGAATGAAAAAGAATCATTTTGTAACCCACTTCTCCCAAGTATACACATCTTAGAACCACAAGGTGTTAGTGGTATAAACAACCTTAAAAGCTATATAATCAGATCAAATCAGAAAAGGAAAAATGGGCATTGGAATAAGCATTCATAATAGCACCTGTTATGTGTCAAGCACTGTGCTAAATGCTTTTTTTTCCTAAACAAATATTATCTCATTTGATCCTCATAATGATCCAGTGAGGCAGGCAAGACATAGATAATTTATTTATTCGTAGCAAGCATTTATATTGTACCTACTGTATGCCAGACCCTTGCTAAGCACTTTACAAATATTGTCTTATTTGATCCTCACAACGAGGTAGGTGCTATCATTATTCCCATTTTACAGTCCAGGAAACCAAGACAAATGGAGATAAAGTGATTTACCCAGGGTCACACAGCTAGTATCTGACATCAAATTTGAAGTTGAATTTTCCTAACTCTTAAGTACAACACTTTATCCACTGCTCCACTAGCTGCCTCTGATAACGTATGTAAAGTGATTTAGAGACCCTAAAGTACTAAATGCTAGCTATGTTATTATTTCTGTTATATATAATCAAACTCGATTGTTTTACTGAGAAAGAAACAGTTCCAAGAAGTTTAAGTGGCTTATTGAAATTCACATAACCAATGAGAGACTTTTTGTTCCCCAAAAGTTCACCTTTCATAGAGTACTTTATTCCTAGATATGTCTAATCCATCTTAGCATACAAGACCATAGCTAATTTCATGGGCCTAAAACTGCTTCACATGGTAATAATTCCCTTCCCCAACAATTTTACTCACATTTTTATAAGTGTTCCCAGTTCAGTAAATGATCGTGATCTACTCATCATTTGGGATATGTTTTGCTTTTCCTAAGAAATGACTTTCTTGTTCTGTGCTAAGGATTCCATCTATGGAAGTTAGTCATACATCACAACACTCAGTACTTCAGTGATTATACCTGGTTAGCTCATCACTAGAGTGCATTCAACCAGACCCTGTAGAACACTGTCAGAAATAATGCTCTTAAGCAATCAGTCAACAAGAGTTTATTAGGGGCGGCTAGGTGGCACAGTGAATAGAGCGCCGGCCCTGGAATCAGAAGGACCTGAGTTTGGAGCCGGCCTCTGACACTTAATCCACACAAACAAAAACCTAGCCGTGTAACCTTGGGCAAGTTACTTAACCCCAATTGCCCTAAAGGGGCGGCTAGGTGGCGCAGTGAGTAAGAGCGCCGGCCTCGGAGTTTGGATGACCCGAGATCAGATCCGGCCTCAGAAAATGAGCACCCACACACAAATAATGACTAGCCGTGTAACCTTGAGCAAGTTACTTAACCCCAATTGCTTTAAAAAACAACAACAACAACAACAAGAGTTTATTAAATGCTTACTCTGTGACCAGGCACCATACACACTGTAAATAACAAGAAAAAAAAATTTAATCCCTATGTCGGAAATCCTGAAAATCAAAAGATTAATAAAATTGAAAGATAACCATTGAACTAATAAATAAAACTAGGAGCTTGTTTTATGGAAAACCAGTAAAATAGATGTTTTGGTTAATTTGATTTTAAAAAAAAAGAAGAAAACTAAACTACCAGTATAAAAATGAAAAGGGTAAATTCATCACCAATGAAAAGTAAATTTAAGGGGGCGGAGTCAAGATGTCAGAGTAGAAACAGGACTTTTGTGGGGCTCTGGCTTCTACCTCCCCCAATCCATGTAAAAGGGGACTCTGAACAAACTTTTGAGCTACAGAACCCCCAAAATGACACAGAGAAGCTAACCTCCCACTGAGGGCAGCTGGCAGGAATTGGCTAGCACAGTGCTCTAGGAGCCGACCCCAGACCCCTGCGAACTGAGGTTTTAGCCCCAGGGCAGGCCTGACCAACCACGGGCTGGAGGGATCACCAGCAGCTGTGGTGGTTTCCAGAATTATCAACACATAGATGCAAAGGACAAAGCGAGAGGTCAGTGCAGTTTGAACTTTGGAATCCAGTAGTTGGGAGTGCATCAGCTTTTGCCTTGGAGGGGTGAGAAGCTGCTGAGGAACCAGGCCCCCATGTGGCAGCTTCAGCTCCTGGCCTGAAGACTGTAGGGGTACAAGCCACCAGTCTGAGGGGTAATCACTCTTGCTTTAACCTGCTTGGATCTGGATTGTGGTCTAGGGTGGAGGTCCTGGGGTGTGTGACCAGCTTGCCAGAGTGTGTTGAGGCTTCAGAGAGGGCACCCAAATAACACGTCCGGCAGCTGAGAAAACGCCAGAGTTTGGGATGAAGCTCCCCTGGCTGGTGGCAGAGTCCTACTGTGGCAAAAAGCCCAGGGGCCAAGTGACTGAGTGGCGACATGAGCAGGCAAAGGAAGCAAAATAAACAGGGCAACCCAACTTTACACTCCTATTTTGGTGACAAAAAGGATCAAAGCATGGAATAGGAGGAAGACAGTGAAGTCGGAACTCCTGCGCCAAAAGTTTCAAAGGAAAATACAAGATGGTTACAGGCCATAGAGGACCTTAAGAAGCAGATAAGAGAAGTGGAGGAAAAATTGGGAAGAGAAATGAGAATGATGCAAGAAAATTATGAAAGGAGAGTCAGCCTGAGTGAGGAAAATAACACCTTAACAGCCTGAGTGAGGAAAATAACACCTTAAAAAAAAAGACTAACTCAAATGGCAAAAGAGGCTCAAAAAGCACTTTCTGGGAGGCAAGGGAGGAGGGTCGGGTGGGGGACCAGCGGCTCCTCGTCACCTCCACATCCACCAGAGCTGTGAGGAAGAGGTGAAAGCCGCTGCATCTCAGAGGGGAGTGAAACAGGCCGGGGGCGGAATCAGGGCTAGGCCAGGCATGGAGCGCAGGGCTGGGGAGCATCCTGGGGGCATTGGCAGCAGCAGTGGCGGCATTGGCCCAGAACAGCCTTCCCTAGCCAGAGCTTGGAGGAGAATGGTCCAGGTGCCCCTTATGGCTGGGCTCAGACCACAATTACTCCCTGTGCAGCTCTCCTAACAGGTACTTTGTACAGGGTGGAGGGTAAGGGGAAGCACAGCACAGTCTTTCCCACTTGTGTTTTGGAAAACAAAAAATAAAAAGCAAATTCTGCTTTGAAGATATTGTATCCCCAGAGCTTTGGGCAGCACAACCTTGGATCTGGGGTCCTCCCTCATGTAAGCATGACTCCCTGTCTGCCATGAACAGCCTATCCCATCAGCAAACTCTGCTGCCTCTTCTGCTGCCCTCCCTGTCCTGGCCAAATTGCAGCCAAATTGGCCTTCCTACCTCCAGAGCCTATCTACTCCCTTATGGCCGAGCCTGAGCCAGGTTCCAGTGGAGGGGGCTCCACCCCAGGATGGGGTTCTGGGGAGGGGGGCTGAGGTTGCTGGAAATTGCACATGACAGAGCAAGCAGACTTCCAGTATACACAGTGTGATCTAGACACAGCTGAGGTCTTCTTTACCAAGAGCAGTCGGGGGAACTGTATTTCCTGTATGTATGTCCGCTGTGTGCCAGTGACCAGGTTCACAGTTCTGCTTTCCCATGGCAATGCAGTGTACCTGGGCCAGATGAGCAGCTTCTACATTGTCCTAGGCACCCACATCAACTGCAGCATCTTCTCTTATGAATACTCAGGCTATGGGTGAGCTTAGGAAAACCCTCGGAGAAGAATCTCTATGCTGACATTGATGCTGCTTGGCAGGCCCTTCGGATCAGGTATGGCATCAGCCCAGAGAATATCATCTTGTGTGGGCAGAGCATCGGAACAGTGCCCACTGTGGACCTGGCCTCATGCTACGAGTGTGCTGCTGTGATGCTGCATTCCTCCCTCACATCAGGCATGAGGGTCACCTTCCTTGACACCAAGAAGACCTATTGCTTTGACGCCTTCCCCAACATTGAGAAGGTCTCCAAGATCACGTCGCCTGTGCTGATAATCCGTGGCACTGAGGACAAGGTGATTGACTTTTCACACAGACTGGCACTATATGAGTGTTGTCCCAAAGCCGTGGAGCCACTCTGGGTGGAGGGTGCTGGGCACAACGACATTGAGTTCTATAGCCAGTACTTGGAGCACCTTTGAAAGTTCATCTCACAGGAGCCGACAAACCAGCACAACTGAGGACCCCAGAGATCACCTGGGCTGATATGGGCACCAATAGGCACACAGGCCCAGGGAACCCTTGGGGAGCTGGGAGCCACTACTGACTAGTGACCAATCAACAAGGTCAGCCACTGGAGGATTGGGAAGTGGAGGATTCCCCACCCCTGGGCTGGCCCCTCCATATCTGGTGCCCATGGCCTCTTCTGACATCCACTCCCCTTCCAGGAGAGGGGAGGGACAGAATGACCCCCTCTTTCTCCCCACAATGTCTGCAGTGATGACCCCAAACTGCTGCTAACACTCGGGCTGCCCTCACCACCTGGGAGGGTCTGGGTGATCCAAACCCCCTCCTCTCCTGCTTCCCTTCCCTCTACCAGGACAACAGCAATAATCCATCAGTGAAGTGTGGTAGGGGAGGACCTCAGTGGACCTCATTCTTCTCCACATCCCAGCCCCAAATCCCAAATGCCTGGGAAGGCAGTGACTGCATGAGAAACACCTGCCCCCCCTCCCCTCACAGCTCTCTCTGCCAATCAGGGAGGGATAGTCCTACCATACTCCAAGCCCCAACGTGGCTCCCTCCCAGCAAGGTCATTCATGATTTCAAACACCCAGATTCCCCTTCGCCACTCTTCCCAACATGTACAGATATACAAATAGACAGAAATATATCTGCATTCATTTTGGAAGCAAAAACAAAGAAATTAAAGATTCAAAATTTTACAGTTTAAAAAAAAAAAGAGGCTCAGAAAGGCAATGAGAAGAATGCCTTAAAAAGCCAAATTTGCCAGATGGAAAAAGAATCTCAAAAGCTCACTGAAGAGAATCATTTCTTCAGAATTAGATTGGAGCAAATGGAAGCTAGTGACTTTATGAGAAATCAAGATGCTGTTAAACAGACCCATGAAATATCTCATGGGAAAAACCACTGACCTGGAAAATAGATCCAGGAGAGATCATTTAAAAATTATTGGACTACCTGAAAGCCATGATCAAAGAAAGAACCTAGAAATCATCCTTCAAGAAGTTCTCAAGGAAAACTACCCTGAGTTTTAGAACCAGAGGGCAAAATAGAGGTTGAAAGAATCCCCTGATCACCTCCTGAAAGATATCCCAAAAAGAAAACTCCTAGGAATATTATAGCCAGGTTCCAGAATTCCCAGAACAAGGAGAAAATATCACAAGCAGCCAGGAAGAAACAGTTTGAATGTTGTGGAAACACAATCAGGATAACACAGGATCTGGCAGCTTCTACACTGAGGGATCAAAGAGCTTAGAATATGATATTCCAGAGGTCAAAGGACCTGGGATTAATACAAAGAATCACCTATCCAGAAAAACTGAGTGTCTTGTTTCAGGGGAAAATATGGTAATTCAGTGGAATAGAAGACTTTCAAGTATGCTTGATGAAAAAACCAGAGTTGAATAGAAAATTTGACATTCAGATACAAGAAGCAAGAGAAGCATGAAAAGGTAAACAGGGAAAAGAAATCATAAGAAACTTATCAAAGTTGAACTATTTACATTCCTACATGGAAAAACGATAATTATAACTGATAAAACTTTTCTCAGTATGAAAATAGTTGAAGGGAATATATATACATATATATATATACATATGTGTGTATATGTATATATACAAATATATATGTCTATACAGGAGGGTATATGGGCATATGAATACATATGTGAATGTGTGTATATATGTTTACAGGTATACATAGATAGAGAGCACAGGACCAATTTAATAGGAAGGGATGATATATAAAAGGTGAAATTAAGAGGTGAGAGAGGAATATAATGAGAGGATATGGGGAGAGACAGAATGGGGTAAAACTATCACATATAGAAGAGGTGAGGGAAAATAGTTACAATGGAGGGGAAGAACAGGAAGGCAAAAGGGAATGGGTCAACCTTATTCTCATTGAATTTGGCTTAGGGAGGGAATGATATACACAGTAAATAGGGTATCTTACCCTACAGGAGAGAAGGGGGGAAGGGGATAAGAGGGGGAATGATGAAAGAGAGGGAAGTCTGGGGAGGAGGGAAGTTGGAAGCACCCACTTTTGAAAAGGGACAGGATCAAAGTAGAGAATAGAACAAGTGGGAGGTGGGATAGGAGGGAGGGAAATATACTCAGTCTTTTACAATATATCTACTATGGTAGTGTTTTGCATAGCTACACATGTACAACCTATACTGAATTGCTTATCTTCCCAGTAAGGGTGGGTGACAAGGGAGGAAGGGAATGAATCTGGAATTCAAAGTTTTAAAATATATATACTATTATTAATACTATTTTACATGTAATTGGGAAATAAGATATACAGGCACTGGGGCATAGAGATCCACCATGCCTTACAGGAAAAGTTGAAGGGGGTATGGGAGAAATATGGGAGAGAGCAGATTGGAGGAGGGGATATCCTGTGGGACCGCTATTTGGGGGCATAGGGTAGAGGGAAAATGGGGAAAAAATTTGTAACTCAAAATCTGGCGGAGATGAATGATGTAAATCAGAAGTTAATAAATCATTAAAAAAACAGAAAAGGAAATTTAAGCAACTATGAGGAGTAATTTTGCCCAATTATATGTCAATAAATCTAACACTCTAAGTGAAATGGATGAATATTTAAAAAATATAAATTGCCCAGATTAACAGAACAGGAAATAGAATATTAAATAATCTTTTCTCAGAAGAAGAAATTGAATAGCTATCAATGAGCTACCTAAGAAAAAAATAACCAGGACCAGATTTCTACCAAACATTTAAAGAACAATTAATTCCAATACTATATAAACTATTTGGAATAAAAGAGTCTTACCAAATTCCTTTCATGATACAAATAAGGTGCTAATACCTAAAGCAGGAGGAGCAAAAACAGAAAAGGCAAACTATAGACCAATTATCTTTTTTTTCTTTTTTTTTCTTTTAAGCAATTGGGGTTAAGTAACTTGCTCAATGTTACACGGCCAGTCATTATATTTATGTGTGGGTGCTCATTTTCTGAGGCCGGATTCGACTCCGGGTCATTCCCAACTCCAAGGCTAGCACTCTTACTCACTGCACCACCTAGCTGCCCCTAGACCAATTTTCTTAATGAATTTAAATAAAATACCAGCAAGGAGATTACAGCAATATATCACAAAGATTGTACATTATGAACAAGTGGGATTTATAGCACGAATGCCAGGCTGGTTCAATATGAGGAAAGCTATCAGCATAATTGATTATATCAGTAACAAAACCAACAGAAACCATTCGTTTATCTCAATAGATTCAGAAAAAGCTTTTAACCAAATGTAACACTCATTCCTATTAAAAATACTAGAAAGTGTAGGAATAATACATACTTGTAAACAACCATAATAATTTAGTGCTTGATATACACAGAGATCCAAGCTTTTGGGACAAGAACTTACTATCTGACAAAAACTGCTGGGAAAACTAGAAAGCAGTTTGGCAGAAACCAAACTATAGACCAATTTTACCTCACACCATATGCCAAGATAAGGTCAAAATGGGGACATGATGTAGACATAAAAGGTGATACCATAAGCAAATTAAGGCACTATGGAATAGTTTACCTGTTAGATCTGTGGATAAGGGAAGAATTTATGATCAAACAAGAGATAGAGAGCATTATGGGGTTAAAATATATTGTTTTGGGGTGGCTAGGTGGCGCAGTGAGTAGAGCGTCGGCCCTGGAGTCAGAAGGACCTGAGTTCAGATCCGGCCTCAGACACTTAACGCACACACAAACAAAAACCTAGCCGTGTGACCTTGGGCAAGTTACTTAACCCCAATTGCCCTCCAAAAAAAAAAGAAAGAAAGAAAGAAAGAAAAATATATCGTTTTGATTACATTAAATTAAAAAGGTTTTACACAGATGAAACCAATGCAGTTAGGATTTTTTAAAAATGGGGGGGAGGGGAATGATTTTTTTTTACAGCAAGTTCCCTTGATAAAGCCTCATTTCTCAAATATATAGAGAACTGAGTCAAATTCTCTAAGAATACAAGCTATTCCCCAGTTGATAAGTGGTCAAAGGATATGAACAGTCAGTTTCAGAAGAAGAAATCAAAGCTGTCTATAATCATGAAAAAATGCTATAAATCACTATTGATTAAAGAAAAGCAAATTTAAAACAATTAAGGTTCTAGCTCATATCCATCAGATTGGCTAATATGACAGAATAGGAAAATGACAAATTTTGGAGGGGATGTGGAAAAACTGGGACACTAATTAATTGTTAGTGGAGTTGTGAACTGATCCAACCATTCTGGAAAACAATTTGGAACCTTGCCCAAAGGGCTGTAAAACAGTGTGTATTGTTGCAATAAAAATCTGCAAATAAGAAAAACTAGTTCAAAGTTCTGAGTGCAATGATTTATTTGCAAGGCTAGCAGTTGCCAATAGATCGGGTTTTCTGCCTCCTCAGTAGTCAGAGACAAACACAGGGGTTTTACAGAGCTTCTTTAACGGTAGTAAAAGAGGACCTGGGAAATTTATAGAATCTTGAAAAACTTGTTTGGATGAGACAGGTTGCTTGACTTGCAGTTAGGCTAGTTACATCATGGAGCAGTGCAGATGTAATTTGTCTCTGTTGACAGCATTCAGTGTGTAGGTGTGTTGGGAGTAAAAGGGGACATTTTGGAGGAGGGACAATCACCAGCTTTTTAACTTAATTGGTCAAGATACCACGTCAATCAATCTGTCCCTGAAGGGATCTGGCGATTGTTGTCTTTCCTTCTCCAAGAGGACCAAATGATATCACTATGTTGGGGTCAAGGTATGGTGTGTGTCCAGCTGTGACATCAGACCAGTATAAGTTCAGAAAACTCTACCACAGGCCAGACACTAATAGTCCATATGAACATTTGGAGTGGAGATGTCTTTAAATTTGTGCATCTTTTGTTTCTTTTCTACTGCAATTCTGCTTTGCTTATAGAGCACAGTGCCTTTGATATAGGCATGCTATGCTGGGCAATTTCATCAATGGAGTATTTATCCTGGTAGGTATAGTCATAGAGGGTAACTTAGACTTGAGAAGTTATGTAATGTTTATGCTAACTCAGCTTAGCTGCAGGGGCTCAGCTCTCCAAAAATGAGGAACTTAGTCTCTGACTATGGTGATTATATGCCTCTTAATCTAAAAGCAGTCTGAATTAGACCCTTACAAGCTAAAATAAATCATCAAGATAATCAATATTAACTTAATTAGGGATTATTTTTCTCAATACTCTTTGACCCAGCAATACCACTATTAGGTCTGTATCACAAAGAGATTAAAAATAAAAAAGGAAAAGGACCTATATGTACAAAAATATTTATAGCAGCTCTTTTTGTGGTGGCAAAGAATCGGCAATTGAGGAAATGCCCATCAATCAGGAAATGACTGAATAAGTTGTGGCATGTGATTGTGATGGAATACTATTGTGACATAAGAAGTGATAATCAGGATGGTTTCAGGAAAAATCTGGGAAGACTTATATGAACAGATGCAAAGTGAAGTGAGCAGAACCAGTAGAACATTTTACACAGTAACAGCAATATTATATGATGATTAGCTGTGAATGAATTAACTATTTTTAGCAATTCAGTGACTGAATACAATTCCAAAGGAACCATGATGAAAAATGCTATCTACTTCCAAAGAAAGAATTAACAGAGTCTTAATGAAGGTAGAAACAGACTTTTTTCTTTTTCTTTTCTTGTGGAAAGTGGGGGGGGGGGGGAGTTATCTGTATTTTCTTTCACAACATGACTAATATGTTTTACATGATTGCACATATATATCCTATATCAAATTGTTTGCCTTCTCAAGGAGGGAGGGGGGAAGGAAAGGAGAGAATTTGGAACTCAAATTTTTTAAAAATATATATTTAAAATTGCTTTTACAATTGGAAAAAAATTCCTGCCTTCATGCTGTTTACACTATAATAGCATAAGCGAGATATACATAGATTGGAACATATAAGACAAACACAGAGTAGATATAAGATGGTCTTAGGTTGGTGGAAAACCCTGTGCTAGGTGCTAGGTATACAAAGATAATAAAAAAAAAATCCTGACGCCAGGGATCATGTAAGGGGGGAAGCAAAGGGAAATACAACAAGTAAAGGGATAAGTAAATACAAGATAATCTGAGAATCACTGCTACCATTTATGTAGAATTTGCAAAGCACTTCTCATATAACATCTAATTTGATCCTCACAACCACCCTATGAGGTTGGTGCTATTATTATTCCCATTTTACAGACAAAGAAGCTGAGGTAGACAAAGGTTAAGCGACATACACTCAGGGGCCACACATTGAAGTAAATGTCCAGGGCTGGATTTAAAATTAGGTCTTCCTGACTCCAGGTCCAAGACTTTATCCCCTGCAGCACTGAGCTGCTAGAAGAGAGGGGAAAAAACAGATTTTGTGAGATTAGGACAGACTCCCCATATGAGAGAAGACCTAAACTGACTAGAAAGAAAGACCTCAGAGGTGGGGTAGGGGAAGGAGGGCAATGCATTCCTGGTACAGGAGACGTGTCATAAGGATACTGAGGTGGAATATGAAGGGCAGAGTTCTGAAGACAAGAAGTTCAGCAATTTGACTAGAGCATGAATTACATAAAAAAGTAGGACGAGGGGCACCTAGATGGCACAGTGGAGGACCTGAGTTCAAATCCAGCCTCCGACACAGCACTTACTAGTTGTGTGACCCTGAGCAAGTCACTTAACCCCAATTGCCTTTCGAGAAAAAAAATGGAAAGAAAAAAAGAGAGTAGGATTAACTAAAGCTGGTATTGGGTCATAGAACTTTATATCTTCTCTGGAATAAAAAAGAATAGCCATATAAACACTTCTCTTGCCCTGATTTTTACTGTCTTTTTATCTCTGTTTTAGAATTCAGGATGAGAAAAAGGTGATTCTGCCAAAGGATTTTGCCCAACAGTATTGTAAACAAAAGCACTCAAGGGAATACCTCCACTGACTGACATAAAAATAAAGAAAACATTACTGAAACAGGCTGCTGTTGATGAGAGGGCACCCCACCAAAGTTAACCCAGGCATCAGCTAATGATGAGGAGAGGAAAGGAAAGGAAAGCGTCTTGAACTGGCCATCTAAACTCCTGTATTCTAAGTATCTCCACTACTGACTTAATACTTAGTAAATCTCTTCACCTTTCTAGGATTCAGTTCCTTCATCTAAATAGTGAATGGGGTTGAACTAGATGACCTCACAGGACTCTTCCAACCCTAAAATTCTATGCAGCAGGGAGAACATATACAAACTGCAGTACACAGATAGGAAGCACACCCCTTCCCCCCAAACTGAGGACCTTGTCTCTTATTTTATTGAGAAAATTGAGTCTTTGTGCCAGGAGCTCCCTCTTCTTTTCTCATCATCTCAAAACTTCTTGACATCATCCCCTACTCTCAGCTACTTTAGTTTGTAAAAATGAGGCAACTCTTCTCCTTGCCAAGGCCAAGCCCTCTGTGTGTGCCTTTGATCCCATCCACTTCTGTCTTCTCTTACAGACTATATGTACTGTACCCTTAATCATCACCTCTAATTCTTTAATCTTTTTTCTTCAGTGTAAAACACATTTCTATATTAGCTATGTTGAAGAAAAAAAAAGTAAAGGAAGTGAAAAATATATGTTTCAATCTGTGTTCAGTTCATTAGTTTTCCCTCTGGAGATGGATAGCATTTTTCTTTTCTTTAAAATAATTATTTCATTAAATACTTCACAATGTAAAAAATTTTAACATCCTTTTCAAAAAAATTTTTAAGTTCTAAATTTTCTCCTTCCCTCCTGGTTCTAACCCTTCCTTGAGAAGGCAAGCAATTTGATATCATCTATACATGTAAAATCATGCAAAACATTTCCAAATTAGCCATGTTGCAAAAGAAAACAGACAAAGCCAGGGGTGTTGTTCAGAGCTAGTGACCCAGCTATCTGATAGTGTTTTATCTTCTTGTCAGATAATGAGAAACTTTTGCTGACTCATCATCCCTATCATGCCTTCATCTATTCAAGGAGAGAAATGTTGTAAATTGATAATGAAACCAGCAAACCCAGATAGTTTGGTCTACAACAGTGATGGCATGAGATATCACCTAGAACCTTCCCTTCTTTTCTGTGTCAGGTCAAGAGTGTTCTCCTTTTTCAGTGTTACCTGTATACTTATTTTTATTTTGGAATCAGTATTATATTGTAAATATTCTGTATTGTACATAAAATGATTTAGTAAAAAAACAAAAGTATGCTTTAGTCTTAATTCAGAATCCATCAGTTCTCTCTCTCTGAAAGTGGATTCCATTTTTTTGTCATGACTCCTTTAGATTTATTGTAGTTGATTGTCTTAATTAGAATAGCTAAGTCTTTCACAGTTGATCACCATACAACATTAGTGTTACTATGTAAAATGTTTTACCAGTTCTGCTTACTCCACTTTTCATTAGTTCGTAACTCTCCCCAGATTTTTCTGAAACCATCCTGATGGTCATTTCTTATAGCACAATAGTATTCCATCACAATTTGTTCAGCCATTCACCAATTGATGGGCATCTCCTCAATTGCCAATTCTCTGCCACCACAAAAAGAGCTACTATAAATATATTTGTACATATAAGTCCTTTTCATTTTTTCTTTTTTTAATTTCTTTGGGATACAGACCTAATAGTGGTATTGTTGGGTCAAAAGAGTATGCACAATTTTATAGTCCTTTGGGAATAGTTCCAAATTGCTCTTCAGAATGGGTAGACCGGTTCACAACTCTACCAGTAGAGTGTTAGTGTACCTATTTTTTCACATACCTTCCCAGCATTTGTCATCTTCCTTTTTTGTCATGTTAGCCAATCTGATAGGTGTAATGTGGTACCTCAGAGTTGTTTTAATGTACATTTCTCCAATCAGTAGCAATTTTAACATTTTTACATATGACTGTTGATAGCCTGTATTTCTTCTGAAAACTGCCTCTTCATTTCCATTGACCATTTGTCACTTGGCTTTTATTTTTGTAAATTTGAATCAGTTCCCTATATATTTAAGAAATGACACCTTTATCAGAGAAATCAGCTGTAAAAATTTCCCCCTAGCTTTCTGCTTTCCTTCTAATCTTGGCTGCATTAATTTTGTTTGTGCAAAACCGTTTTAATTTCATGTAGTCAAAATCATCCATTTTCTTTTTACCCTTTCTGTCTTGTTTTATCATAAACTCATAAACCACAGGACTGAAAGTCTTATTCTCTAATCTTAACCTTTCCCTGTCTACTACTGGTTCCTTCCCTACTGCCTTCAAACATGCCAGAGAATTCTCATCCCTAAAAAATTCTGTTCCATGCTACCATCCACTTTCTATATTACTCCTCCTTTTCTCAATTTAACTCCTAGAAAAAAAAACTATATTTACATTGTCTCTACTTCCTCTCATTCCTCAATGCTTTGCAATATGACTTCCATTTTTTCATCACAACTAAAATTGCTCTTTCCAAAGTTATCAGATATCTATTAATTGACAAATTTGAAAATCTTTTCTCAGTGCTTACCCTTCTTGACTTCTTAACACTTTGACATTGTTGACCACTTTCTCCACCTAGAACTTCTTTTTTCTTTGGGTCTTCATGACACTACTATCTCCTGGTTCTCCTTCTACCCATCTGACAGGTCTCTTTTGCTGACTCATCATCCCTATCATGCCTTCTTAATGTGACTACTCTTCAAGATTCTTCCTTGGACCCTCTTCTTTTCTTTGTCCACACTCTTTCTCTTTCCTTCAAACCCCTCTTCCAGGCTTCCCTATTTCTGTCAAAGCTTCCACCATTCTTTGTTCAGTTTGTTCTATCTCAGAAACTATATGATTGCCTTTCCTACATAATAAAAAATATTTCTATCATAGTAAATACACAAAATCAGCCCTTGAAGCCAAGTTCTTCTCCAATGTGTGCCCCATATGTATCTTTTACTATTTTAACAGTAGTATGTATCTAATTGGTATCTATTACTGATCTTTCCATAACTATAGCTGAGATATTCTATTTATATCCCTCTATTTGCAATTGTGTCTGCTTTATTTAATCAGAGAGCATTTTTTAAAGGTAAGATTTCATCTGAAAAATGAATGAGGAAAATTTAAAGTGCTCTTAATTTCTTGCTTGCTCACTAATTCAGCTATAAATTTCAGAATCACCTTTGAAAAACACTGAGGGAAAAACTCAGCCCATATATCTAATCACAATTTAAATGAAAAGCTCAATGCAATCTAATTATTCAGTTTAGACTATAATTATTGTAAATTACTTCCCTTCCATCTGAAATTATGTCATAAAGACTTTTATTCTTTGTGAAGCACAGAAAAATTCAAGACTTGAAGAAAATCTCAGAATGTCCATGCTTTAGGCAATTTTCAAGTTAACGAAAACCCTTTAAAACTAACTGGTTTTCCTTTAAAACCAAACTAGGTGTGATGGTGGCACACACCTGTAATCCCTTCTATTGGAAATGCTGCAGCTGGTGGTTCTCTTGAGTTCAGGAATTCTGAAACTAAAATTAATTAGGTGTCCATAATAAGTCTGGCACAAGTGCTATTAAAGTTCCCCTCTCCCTCTCCAGGAAGCAGAGGGTCACCAGGCTGCCTAAGGAGGGATAAACCAGGCCATGTCAGAAACAGATCAAAAGGTTGGTGTCAGTCAGCAGTGGGAGCAAGGCCATTGCACTTCTCAGTCTAGGCAAGGGAGACTTGGTCCCCCCAAAATAAAATTAGAGAGACGGATGGATGGATGGATGGATGGATGGATGGATGGATGGATGGATGGATAGATGGAGCCAACTGAAAAGTTACAGGAGTGTTTTGTCTTTGTTTTAACAGGCAACGTTTCACACACCGTTTACTCGGCTGGGCCAGAGTCCAGAGGCGTGCTCCTCTTACACCTTTCCAAAGATAATGGGCCCCGTCAAGGTAAGAACACTGAGATCTTGTTGGGTGGCATGGGAGAATAAGGCTAATGTGTCACATGCCACCTTTAAAATGATTGTTAATTGTGTCAAGTGTAAATGAACACCATGTATTATTCTGAAGAGTTGTACAGAACTGATTCCTTGGGCATGTGGGCATTTGCCTGTCAGCCTGTGGAGAGAGTATGTTACTTAACCGGAAGAAAAGATTTGTTCATGGGAAGGCATGAGAGCCCACTGAATCTGAGTTGGCCTCTTACATAGCTGTTCTTCACGGTTAATCAGAGTCTGACTAGCTGCTCCACTGACCAGACACACTCTGATCAGGTAGGCTGACCCTAGGGACAGAATTCCCAGGTTATCGGGGAGCATACCCTCTAGAAGGACAGTCCCACAATAAGAAGAAGGAACTGAGATACTGAAGGAAGAGACAGTCTATGACAGCATGGTAGTAAATAGGTCTTATTGAGGAAGCTTACTTACACGGCTGGTCCTGGGTGGCAATCAGTCCCAACCACACGTCATATAGAAGCTGAACAAAAAGGACTTGGTGTCCAAAAAATGGCCCATGGTCACATAAGTGGTTATGTAAGTTTTAAAAGGGCATTTCCATAATAGAACTGTATTACTGTTAATAACCATGATATCCAGAAGTAAAATATACTGAGATCACATCCTTGATTCTTCCCCCATACATAATGGTTTTTCCCTTTTGTGGGGAGGAGCTTCTGAGAGCTGTTGACATTTTTGTGAGAGTTTTTGGGGTAGAAACTAGGCATGCAGAAGATCAAGCTTAGTATCTGCCCATCCCTGCTTCTCACCCATATCTCTCTTTCCCAAGAGGTGCAGATTGTCCACAAATGTCCACAAATGTACCAGTGCCCACAGAGGATAGATCAGCCCTAGATTACCAGATACCTTATGTTTATTTCATCAAGCTAATATCTTCACTTTGGTCTTCAATTTAGGCAGCTGAGATGCTTATTTTTGGAAGGAAATTGACAGCCCATGAGGCTTGTGCTCGAGGACTTGTTACTGAGGTTTTTCCTGACAGCACTTTTCAGAAAGAAGTTTGGACCAGGTTGAAGGCATTCTCACAGCTGCCCCCAAAGGTAAGTGTTCATGTTTTCACCTACGTAAGTCTATGGAGATTACTTACCAAAAAAAGAAGGAAATTTGCTTTAAAGAGATAAGTAAGAAGATAGGACTTGGAATGGCATCTTGGTTTCTATACTTTTTAATTTTAGAAAACTTGATATATAATATTTGCCTTTGAAAGTTCTACCTTTGGTAATTCAAATACTGTATTAAATTTTGAATGACTTGTATCTTTCAGAAAACCTAAAATCATAGTCTTTTGATACTTAGAAGCTCTTAGGGTGAGAAAGATCTCAAGCAAAATATGAAACATTTCATTTTCCTAGCATAAAACATGCAATTGACATTTGATATTTTAGTGACCAGTAATGGAAAGGGGGAATTGAAGGGAGTAGAGAGTTACTCTGTTTGTAACACTACCGGTCTTAATGCCACAACTCTAAAGTCAATTTCCACTTTAAAAAAAATTTTGATTTAAAGGGCCTCCATATACCATGTAATGCTATGTATAACTATTTTTCTAGAATAAAGTGAAATTTCTTCTTAGGAAAGAAGATCACATAGCATATCATTTTTAGATATTGTGAGAAGTAAAAAGTAAATTTTACTTTGTAGTACATTGACTAAGATTTTTTATTCATTCATTTTGCTGGCCATTTGGTAATTTTAAAATTTTTAACTGTTTTTTTTCAATTAAGAAAAAATATCTATTTTCTCTCCCTCTAATTTCTTCATTAAAAAAAGACAAAACCTTAAGACAAATATACTTAGTCAAGCAAAACAAACTCCCTCATTGTCCACATCCAAAACATAGGTGTCTCCATATGCTGGGTCTATCACCTTTCTGTCAGGACATGGATAACGTGCTTCATCATCAGTCTTCTAGAATCATGATTGATCATTATATTGATCCGAGTTCTTAAATCTTTCAGAGTTATTTTTCTTTCTAGTGTTGATGATATTTGTACAGATTGTCTTCCTGGTTTTGTTCAGTTGCTCTCATCAGTTCATACAGATCTTCTCAGGTTTCTCTAAAATCTTTTCTCTTTTTTCTTATGGCATAATAGCATTCCATTATATTCATATACTTTACTTGCTTATTCCAGATAAGCAGTCCCTTTGTTTATACTTATTTGTTACTAGATGAAGTCTGAGTTTAAAAAAAAAAATACTTTTCCTTTCCTTCTCCACCTTAGCTTCTAGCAAACTTACTCCAATTCAGCAAAATGAAGAAAACTATGTTTACTTTGAGTCATTTGCAAGGCAATTAATAGACTCGAATTTTTCCATCAGTAGCCTTAGGGTCTTAAAAAATCAATGAGGTGTTATGTGTGCATGAATATAGGCAGGAGCAGAAATGTGATACAGGGCTTCTCAGACTGTTCAGCCCCATTGATTTGTCATAAATAGAATTGGGGAAAGGCCATAGAGATGATACGTGGAGGCAAGCAGGCATACCCTATGAAAAAGTGAACAAGAGAGCTACCACTGGTGACTTCTAAGCATATAATGTAGCTACCTAAAGTGGCAGCCTTGTCAATTTAACTGTATCACTTCCTTCTTTAATATGGTAGCTAAATCACTTGTGCATTTACACAACCCTGTACCTAAAGGTTTTATAGAATGAGGTGTTAGAGCATATGGTGGGGAAAAAAACAAGCAACTCTAAAATAGCATTTAAAACACACTTTTTGTTACAATAATTTTTTATTTTTGTTTGTGTGTATATGTATATGCACATATCCACATATCCACATGTGTGTGTATGATATCACTAATTAGATCACAAGTCCTTGAGGGCATAGACCATACCTGGTATTTCTTTGTACCCTTCATAGCATTTGAGATAGGACCTTGCACATAATAGGAATACAACAAGTATTTTTTTTTCCTTGAATGAATGAGTGAAGGATGGAATAATCTTATATTTATTATACTTTTGCTTTCATTTTTCTACAGACTATGATGGCTTCAAAACAGTTGATTCGAAGTTTTGAAAAAGAGACATTGCACAGAATTAATGTTGAAGAATGTGCTGTACTTCGTGAAAGATGGGCCTCTGAGGACTGCATAAATGCCATTGTAAACTTTATGAATAGAAAGTCAAAACTCTGATGGTTTTGAAAATAAAGATCAAACATTTTTGAAGCCATAATTAATTTCCTCTTGTTTAATATACATGGACTACAACCAGTGTGCCTTTTGCCATTATTAAACTTCTGTTATGATAACTATGTTTCTGTTATTCTGTTAAATGATCTTTAGAGCTATGGTAAAACTGTTTTCTGTAATTGTTTACATTTCTTATATTTCTCCATAAATTTATGGTACCAGTAGCACTGTAGCCTACTACCTGCAATGTTAGCAGGAAAAGCAGACACTGCTCTACAAGCCGAAATAATGTCCTCATATATAATTAGAGCACTTTGTCGTCCCAGAGTAGTAACTGATTCAATAGGGCCAAATACTAATAGCTCTTCGATAACCAAATTTTGCTTCATTGGTGGTTTCATATTTCTGTTCAGCCATCTAACATAAGAATAAAAGGAGAAAATGGTGTTACAAAAAAGAAATTAATTTAGCTACAGTTATTCACAGTGTAATAAAGAGAATAAAAGGAAAACTCATCTTTGTGGTTAATAACTATTACCTTATTTATTACATGGTGCTTACCAGCATCCTACTTGAATTCGGTATGGTATGAAGAAGGTACCTGAAAGATGCTGTTGCCTTCTGTCCAGCTATCTGTTTGCATTTAATACAGGATAAAGACTAGATGTATGAACACAGCCTCTAGACAATTTTATCTGAATTATAGAGTCTTGGAATTGAAGGGACCTCAGGACATCTGATCCATCCCATAAATGAACAGGAATTTAGAGAGGTGAAGCCAAGATGGCAGAGTAACAAAGATTGGTGCAACAAGCTGCCCCTCTTCACAAAACTCCTCCAGACATATCTAGAAAATGCACCAGATTGAACCCTAATGGGAAAATCACAAGAAAAAGGCATAATGAGTCATTTTTCCAGCATCAGGAGACAAGAGCTGTGGATACTGTGGACAGATAGAGCTGTGGGCAGCTGTGAGAACTACAGCACACAGAGAGGCTGGGCACCAGGACCAGAGAAGGTCTCAGATATATGCTGTAGCAACAGGGTTCAAGAACAGGTGCCAACTAGCAATTGTCTATAATTACCCAGTTCTGGGTCACAAATCCAAGGCATACTGTTTAATGAGCCTTGTCCCCTGGGCTGGCATTCTGTGGGACAACTACAGGCCCTAGGCCAAGAGGAACAAGTTCAAAAGCAAGAAGCAGCAGTTCTGACTAACCCCAGGAGCAGAGCAGGGTTTCAATTCCAACTTCTAGCCCAATCTGGAATTAGGAAAGTTGTAACCAGGGCAGAAATAACAGACCAAAGGGGAGCCTACAGTTCTGTTCCTCAGAAGCAGCAGAGCTTCCTAGCTGACCAAAGGTGGCCAAGTCTAGTAGCAGTCTACCATGGTCAGACTCAAAGCCAAGTCAGGAACTTACAAAGCTTAGACCAGAAGAGCAGCAAACAACACTGAAAGTTTTACAGGCCCCCAGCCTCAGTTGTCTGTGAGATCCTGTAATAACACAATATTCAATATTCCAAGAAGGCAGCCACAAGACCAGTCCAGACATTCCCTACAGAAGTATGCAGGAACTAAACCTAATATGTACAGTGCAGAAGAAGTAGGCTAGAAGAATGAACAAGAAAAAAAAAATTTCTCCACAAAAAAATATTATGGTGACAAGTATGCTCAAGACCAAAAAAAAAAAAAAATGCATAAGAGAATGACTCCGAGCCATCTACAAGCAAAACCTCAAAGAAAAATATAGCTTGGGCACAACTTCAACCAGAATTCCTGGAAGAGATGAAGCAAGAATTTTTAAAAAGCGTTCCAAAATTTTTTTATAAATGAAATGAGAGGATTAGAGGTGGGAAATGGAAAAGAAAGGGTAGCTAACAAAGAACTAGAAAGAGAATTAAGTGCTTGGCACAACGCCTTGCCCAAGCAACAAACTTCCTGAAAATGGAATGAACCAATGGAAGCCAATAATTATGAAACATAAGAAATATTAGAACAAAGTCAAAAGCCTGGGAAAATAGGAAATACAAGGTATCTCATAGCAAAAACAACTAACTTGGAAAGCAGAGGAGAACATAATTTTAGAAACATTGGACTACATGAATACTATGAAAAAAAAAAAGAACTAGACATCATGTTTCAAGAAATCTTAAAACTGCCTAGATCCCCTAATACCAGAGGATAAAGAAATACAATCCACTGGTCACCTCCCAGAGAAAAAAAAAATCTTCCAGAAATGTTGTAGCCAAAATCCAGAGCTTCCAGATCTAAGAAAAAAATATTGCAACCTGCCAAAAAGAAAGAATTCAAGTACCAAGGAGCCACAGTCAGGATCACACATAATTTTGCAGCCACAACTCTTACAGAGCAAAGAGCTTGGACTATATTATAGAAGTAAAAGATACAGGTTTATAGCCAAGAATAATTTACCCAGCAAAACTAAGTATAATCCTGCAGGGGGGAAATGTACCTTTAATGAAATAGAAGATTTCTAATTATTCCTGATGAAAAGACCACAACTCATTGAAATTTTGAAGTTCAAACATGAGAGTTAAAATAGACAAAAAAGTAAACATAAATGAACTAATCAAGGATAAACTGCTTACATTCAAATATGAGGAGATAATACATTTGTCCCCTCTGAGCCCTTTCATCATTAGGGTTCATAGAAGAATTCTAGTTAAACAAGAACTGAGAATGGTTCTTTTGTGTCTTGATCTTAAGAGAGGACAAGAAGCATGAGTGAGGAGGAGAATGGGCAGGGAGGAAGTAAGGTTAAGGGGAAATATATAATCTTAAATAATACACAAGTAGACATCTTTACAAAGGAGTTTGGGGAAGGGGTAACTAACACTTGAACCTCACTCTCATCTGAACTGGTCAAAAGAGGGCAGAATTCACACACAGGGTGGGGTACAGAAATACATTTCATTCATTGGAGAAATAGAAAGGAAAGTGGAGAAGAGGGAATTAGAAGAAGGTAGACTAAGGGAGGGATTAGTCTTAAGCAAAACAAGTAAGGTTTGTTTTCCTTTGGTTCTCAATGGGGAGGGGGGGTCGGGGGGGAATCGAGAGGAACTGGAGAGGCAGAGAGAGGAGGCAGATTTTTCTTATTTGAAAACACACACATATAAGTTTTTAAATGAACAAAAATCCCTTCTACAAGATCTCCAAGTGATATCCAGCCTTTGCTTGTAGATTTCCAACAAAAGATACACCACTACATCCTAAGGCAGCCCATCCAATTTTGGGGCTGTCCTAATTGTTAGGGAAGTGTTTTCCTTATGGTATGCTTAAATCAGCCTCTCCTAAACTTCCATGGATTGTTTCTAGTATTTGCCTTCAGAAGCCAGGAAAAATGGGTCTTTCATATTCAGATACTTTAAAGACAATTATCAGATTCCCTTCAACCTTCAAGTCCTCTCTATTTCCCTTCACCAGGCATTCAGCCTTTTCACTGTGCTAATTGCCCTCTTCTGGATGCATTAAAGATGTCCTTACTAAAAAGCAATGGACAAATTTCTCCAGTACATTCTTGTGACTTTAACATCCATGTTAATAACCATTTGATCCTGATTTCACAATTCCCAGGCTTCCTTGATTCTTTTGACCCTCATACATTAGGTTAATTCAGAACATGTGAATGAAAGGTACCTGCTGTAATAAAGTTATAGCCTATACAAATTTATGTTACTGACACCCAGTACAACTTGCCTGTCCTTTAGAATGCCACTGTTAGAGGCACACTTATTTTCAATTAAACACTGTAGGTGCTGTAGCTTCCTTTCACCAGTCCTCTGTATCCTTATATGTAAAAATGAATGAGTTCGGGGCAGCTAAGTGACGCAGTGAGTAGAGTGCTGGCCCTGGAGTCAGAAGGACCTGAGTTCGGATCCAGCCTCAGACACTTAACGCACACACAAACAAAAACCTAGCCGTGTGACCTTGGGCAAGTTACTTAACCCCAATTGCCCTCCAAAAAGCAAAAATGAATGAGTTCAACTATATGATTTTTAAGGTCTCTCCCAGCTCTAAATCTGTGAGTCTTTCAGGAAATATATAAACGTTGACACTTTATATTTGTGGTAACTGGACAATTCCCCTTATAGTTATGTGACATACAAGAGCTTTTATACCTACTCTTTGTCCTCACTGAACTTTCCCATTGCTAAGCCACTGCTCCTGGACCCAGTCTATTGGCTCTTTCCTAAATGCAGGGATTTGGTGAGGCTTCTATGGTCATCTGCTTCAGTGTTGTCCCACTACTTCATACCACTTCCATTAGCTCTTAGTTGCCCACTGTGCTTGCTGTGGCAGCCTCTGACCCTATATCTCTTGTACCATCCACAAGCTAAACCACAAGATATCATCCCCAGCTTGTGCCTTCCCTCTCCATTATCTTCTGACTAAAACACCTCTTCTCTTTTGCTTTCAGATATCTAAAAATCATCTTCTATCCATTCTTCTCCAATAGTCTTGCTAATGTTGTACACAACTCCACCTCCCCTTCCCCTAATTGATCTGTAAAGCAGACAACTCCACCTTTCCCTCCCCTAATTGTTCTGTAATCAGACATAACTTCACCCTCCCCTTCCGATAATTGATCCGTGGGCAGGAGTTTCTGCCTACACTTCCTGCAGGAAATTCAAATGTACACTGACCAATCACTGTAGTTTTGGCTTATGTAACCTGGCTATGGAATCTCTTTAAAAGCCAGCACACTGTCTGTGCCAACCACTATCTGATTTGGGTAACCATGTACCCTGACAGTCCGCTTAAAATTTAATGTCAGGGATCTTCTATCTCGGTCCTTTGTGCACTTCACTTATACTATTTTCTTAGTAAACCTTTTTCTTCCTAGTTACTACAAAGATAAAAAGGACAACCTCCAGGATTTGTTCTTTAAAACTTGGACTCAGTCAAAAGACTGCACCTAAAGACCTAGAAGGCCACATATGACCTTGAGGCCACAGTTTCCCTCCCTAATTGTCTCAAGGAACCAATTAGCCCTCAGAAAAAGAGTAACTGAAAACAGTTGGACATATTGATAAAGTATAAAATGAATCAGATTGAAGGAATAATCAAGTCAGTGAGGACATTTTGAACACAACAAATCATCAAAATAGCAAAAATCTAGATAACTACATTTGTAAAACATCCACCATTATCTACAGATGAGAATGAGGAAGCTCCTCCTAATTTGGCTGAAGTTGGAGGGGCAGAGTTTAAAAGCAAGCTGTAGGTTTCATTTCAAATAAGATTTTTAAAAATAGGAAAAAAGTTCTCTCCAATCTTGGTGGAAATAGAGATTCACTTTGAAAATTAAGATCAGGTGGAGGTCTGGGAAAGACCACAAAATGTTCAAGTCAATAAAATACCTGAGACAGAACCAAGATGGCAGAGTTAGCAGGAAGAAGTATAGCTTATATCCACATTCAGAGAAAGAACTTTGGAGTCTGAATGCAGATGGAAACTATTGGCTGTCCTTTTGTTTTGTTTTGTTTTGTTCCTTCTTTCTCATGGTTCCTTCCATTAGTTCTAATTCTTCTTTACATCATGACTGATGTGAAAACACGTTTAATATGAATGCATAAGTTGAGCCTATATCAGATTGCATACATTCTTGGGGTGGGAAGAGGAGAAGGAGTGGGAGAAAATTTGAAACTCAAATCTTATGAAAGTGAATATTGAGGGATGCCAATGACGCCTCACTGATTGATGCAGGCTAGGACGGCGTGGTGCAGAGGCCTGATCAACCAGGGGGGCAAGTCGCCCCAACCAACCACAAGGGCCACTACCAGGCCTACCACCAAAGGCCTGGGACTGGAAAGAGCAAGGTAAGAATATATGCAGGGCCCTTGTCAGGGGCAGCAAATACTCCTGGGACTCCATAGCCCAGAAATTTAAAAAGTCCCTATCAGGACCTCCAAGGACCAGGATGGCAGAGTAAACCCTTGCTGCTCCAATCCAAAGCTGAAGCATCAACAGGGATTCTGTCCCAAGCACAGAAAGCTTTCCTAGATGAGCTCAAAAGGAACTTTGAAAACCAAATGAGAGAGATAGAAGACAAAATAAATAATTCTTTTAAAATCAAAATTGCAAAATTAGAAAAACACCATAATGAAGAAAACAGCTCCTTAAAATGAAAAGTGGGTGATATGGAAAAGGAGCTCCAAAAACTAACCAAGGAAAACAATTTGCTAAAAACTAGAATCAACTAAATTGAAGTGAATAACTCATGAGGAACCAAGAATTAGTCAAAGAAAACATCAAGAATGAAAAATTAGAAAAAGAGGTAAAATATCTCAAATGGAAAAATAACTGACCTGGAAAACAGATCCAGGAGAGATAATTGGAGAATCATAGGCCTACTGGAAAATCATGATCAAAAAACGAGCCTGGACAACATCCTCCAAGAGCTCATCAAGGAAAACTGCCCTGAGATACTAGAACCAGAGGGTAAAAAATAGAAATTGAGAGAATCTACTGGACACGCCCTGAAAGAGATCCCAAACTGAAAAGTCCTCGAAATGTTGTGGCTAAACTCCAGAACTACCAGGTAAAAGAAAATACTTCAATCGGCCAGAAAGAAACAATTCAAATATCAAGGAAACATGATGAGGATAGCACAGGATCTGGCAGCCTCTACACTAAAAGATTAGAGGCAGTGGAATACAATTTTTCTCAAGGCAAAAGAGCTCAGGTTCATCTACTCAGCAAGACTGAACATATTCTTCCAGGCAAAGAGATGGTCATTCAACAATATAACAGATTTCTAGACCTTCCTGATGAAAAAAAACAGAGCTCAATGAAAAATTCAACCTCTAATTATGAGACACAAGAGAGACTTAGAAAGGTAAACAAGGAAAACACACACACACACACACACACACACACACACACCATGTTATTTAATAAGAGCAAACTGTATATAGACAAGTAGAGGGTATGAGTATAAATTACACAAAATGATGATAAAAAAATATTATTAAGGGCTACAAAGGGATGGCAATGGAAGAAAAGGAATGAATGAAATGGAAAAGGGTAAATTATGCCACACAAAGAGGCATAAAAACAATATAGCAGAGGGAAAGAAGAGAGGGAGATGAGTATTATATGAGTTTTTCCCTCATTGTTTCTGGTGCAAGGAGGGAATAACACAACCAGTTAAGCATAGGACTCTATGGAGAAGAGATGCAAAATATCATAATACAGGGGAGGGAGAGGAGCTTTGCATGAGATTTGTTCTTGTCACTCTTGGTGCAAAGAAGAAATAACATACTTCATTAAATATTAAAATATCCTACAGGCAGTAGGAGGGGGAAAGGGCTATGAAAGGGGGGGTGGTTAGAAGGGAGGGAAGAAGTAAGGGAGAAGGGGAGGAAAAGGGAGGGGGGCTGATAAGGGAATACCGAGGGAGGGGGTGGTCAAAAGGAAAACTATTAAGGAGAGGAAGGGAGAAGGGGAGAAAAAATATAAGCATAAACAGGGGAGGGAATAGGATGGAGGGAAAGAAACAGATAATAATCATAACTGTGAATGTGAATGGAATGAACTCTCCCATAAAACGGAGGCAGATAGAAGAATGGATTAAAAACTATAATCCTACAATATGCTGTTTACAAGGAACACATCTGAAACAGAGGGATACACACAGGGTAAAGGTAAAAGGCTGGAGTAAAATATATCATGCCTCAGCTAAAGTGAAAAAAGCAGGGGTAACAATCCTTATCTCAGAAAAAACAAAAACAAAAATTGACCTAATTAAAAGAGATAAGGTAGGAAACTATATCCTGCTAAAAGGCACCATTGAAAATGAAACAATATCACTACTTAACATATATGCACCAAGTGGTATAGCATCCAAATTCCTAGAGAAGAAAGTAAGGGAATTAGAGGAAGAAATAGATAGCAAAACTATACTAGTGGGGTCCTTAATCTCCCCCTCTCTGAACTTGATAAATCCAACCTCAAAATAAACAAGAAAGAAGTTAAGGAGGTGAATAGAATTTTACAGAGGGTAGGTATGATAGATCTTTGGAGATAACTGAATGGGGATAAAAAGGAAAATACCTTTTTCTTAGTGGTACATGGCACATACACAAAAATTGACCATGTACTAGGACATAAAAACCTCACAATTCAGTGCAGAAAGGCATAAATAATAAATGCATCATTCTCAGACCATGATGCAATAAAGGGCCATAGAAAGACTAAAAACTAATTGGAAACTAAACAATTTAATCCTAAAGAATGAATGGGTCAAACAAGAAATCTAGAAACAATTAGTAACTTCATTCAAGAGCATGACAACAATGGACAACAGACCAAAATTTGTGGGATGCATCAAAAGCAGTTCTTAGGGGAAGTTTTATATCCCTAAGTGCATACATGAATAAATTAGAGAAAAGGGAGGTCAATGAATTGGGCATGCAATTGAAAAACCTAGAAAAAGAACAAATTGAAAATCCCCAATAAAATACTAAATTAGAAATACTGAAAACCAAAGGAGAGATTAATAAAATTGAAATTAAGAAAACTATTGAATTAATAAATAAAACTAAGAGCTGGTTTTATGAAAAAAACAATAAAACTGATATACCCTTAGTCAATATGATAAAAAAAAGAAAGAAGAAAACCAAATTATGAGTATCAAAAATGTAAAGGGTGAATCTACCACCAATGAAGAGGAAATTAAAACAATAATTAAGAATTATTTTGCCCAGTTGTATGCACATAAATTTGACAATCAGTGAAATGGATGAATATTTACAAAAATATAAGTTGCCCAGATTAACTGAAGAGGAAGTAAATTACTTAAATACCTCCATCTCAGAAAAAGAAATCGAACAAGTCATCAGTGAACTCCCTAGGAAAAAATCTCCAGGGTCAGATGGATTTACTAATGAATTCTATCAAACATTTAAAGAACAATTGATTCTAATACTCTACAAACTATTTGGGAAAATTAGTGAAGGAGTCCTACCAAATTCTTTTTATGACACAAACATGGTACTGATACCTAAATCAGGAAGAGATAAAACAGAAAAAAGAAAATTATAGACCAATTTCCCTCATGAATATAGATGCAAAATTTAAATAAAATATTAGCAAAAAGACTACAGCAACTTATCACAAGAATAAGACACTTTGATCAGGTAGGATTTATTCTAAGAATGCAAAGATGGTTTAATATTAGGAAAACCATCAGTATAATTGATCATATCAACAATAAAACTAGCAAAAACCACATGATTGTATCAATAGATGCAGAAAAGGCTTTTGACAAAATACAACATCCATTCCCATTAAAAACACTACAAAGTATAGGAATAAATGGAGCCTTCCTTAAAATAATAGGTAGCATCTATTTAAAGCCATAAGCAAGTGTTATATGTAATGGGGAGAAGCCAGAAGCATTTCCAATAAGATCAGGGGTGATACAAGGATGTCCACTATCACCCTTCTTATTCAATCAAATTAGGCAAAGAAGAGACCAAGCTATCACTCTTTGCAGACAATGTGATGATATACTTAGAGAATCCTAGAGAATCAAGTAAAAAACTACTTGAGACAATAAATAAATTTGGCAAAGTTGCAGGATATAAAAGAAACCCACATAAATCCTTGGCATTCCTGTATCCCTAATGAAATTCAACAGCAAGAGATAGAAAGAGAAATCCCATTTAAAATTACTGTAGACATTATAAAATATTTGGGGAACTACCTGCCAAAACAAACCCAAGATCTATATGAACACAACTACAAAACACTTATTACACAAATAAAATCAAATCTAACTAATTGGAAAGACATCAATTGCTTGTGGCTGGGTCGAGCAAATATAATAAAAATGACAATTTTACCTAAATTAAATTATATATTTAGTGTCATACCAATCAATTTACCAAAAAACTACCTTATAGAGCTAGAAAAAATAGTAACAAAATTCATTTGGAAGAACAAAAGCTCCAGCACATCAAGGGAATTAATGAAAAGAAATGCTAGGGATAGTGGACTAGCTATACCAGATTTTAATCTGTACTATAAAGCAGCAGTCCTCAAAACTACTTAGTACTGGCTGAGGAATAGAGTAGTGGATCAATGGAACAGATTGGGTACATGAGATTCAGCAGCCAATGACTATGGTAATCTACTGTTTGATAAACCCAAAGACCCCAGCTTTTGGGATATGAACTCACTGTTTGACAAAAACTGCTGGGAAAACTGGAATATAGTATGGCAGAAACTGGGCATAGACCATCATCTAATACCCTATACCAAAAGCAAGTCTAAATGGGTGCATGATTTAGGTATAAAGGCTGATACTGTAAGCAATCTGAGAAAGCAAGGAATAGTTTACCTATCAAATTTATGGAGAGGGGAAGACGTTATGACCAAACAAGAAATAGAGAGCAGTATAAAATGCAAAATGGATAATTTTGATTGCATGAAATTGAAAAGTTTCTGTACAAACAAAGCCAATGTAACCAGGATTAGGAGGGAAGTAGAAAATTGGGAAAGAATTTTTACAACCTATGTCATTGATAAAGGACTCATTTCTAAAATATACAGAGAAGTGAGTCAAATCTATAAGAATACAAGGCATTCCCCAATTGATAAATGGTCAAAGGATATGAACAGACAGTTTTCAGAGGAAGAAATTAAAGGTATTTATAAGCATATGAAAAAATGCTCTAAATCACTATTGATTGGAAAAATGCAAATCAAAACAACCACATCTCACCAGTCAGATTGACTAAGATGACAAAACAGGAAAATGACAAATGCTGGAGAGGATGTGGGCAAATTGGAACACTAATGCATTGCTGGTGGAGTTGTGAACTGATCCAACCATTCTGGAGAGCAATCTGGAATTATGCCCAAAGGGCTATAAATAATTTCATAACCTTTGACCCAGCAATACCACTTCTAGGGCTGGGTCCCAAAGAGGTCATTGAAGTGGGAAGAAGACCCATACGTACAAAAATATTTATAGCAGCTCTTTTTGTGGTTGCAAAGAATTGGAAATGAAGTGGGTGTCCATCAATTGGGGAATGGCTGAACAAGTTGTGGTATATGCGTGTTATGGAATACTATTGTGCTGTAAGATATGAGGGGCAGATGGACTATTCATATTTACCTGGAGAGGCTTATACAAACTGATGCTTCGTGAGAAGACTAGAGCCAGGAGAAATTTGTACACAATTACAGACATAGTGTATGTGTGATGACCAACTTTGATAGACTGGACTCTTCTCAGCAATCCAGGGTTATAAGTCAACCGCAAAAGACTCACGATGGAGAGAGATGTCTACATCTAGAGAAAGAACAGAGTTTGAACCCAGATTGAAGCAAACTACCTGCTCCTTTTTAATTTCTTGTTTGGTTTTGTTTCCTCTTTCCCATTGTTCATTCCATCTGATACCATCCTTCTTTATAACCTGACTAATGCCTAATGTGAAAGTATTTGCAGATATTATACTTGATTGTATGCCAATGGGGGTGAGGGGGAAGGAGGAAGGGGGAAGGGAGAGAAAATTTGAAACTCAATGAATTATGGAAATGAATCTTGTAAACTAAAAGTAAATTAACAAAGACCAAAAAAAATTTAAAAAGAATAAACACAAAGAAAAAAGTGAATATTGAAAATTAAAAATAATCTTTTTTAAGTATAGCTGAGACCCCTAGCACACCTTATGCACAAAGATCTACAAAATGCAGCAGTCTACATTCTCATCAAGAAATTCAGAAAAACAAAACAAAACAAAACCTAAAGAAAGAAAGTCTTATTTTCGGCCATGGTGAGCATAGGGAGATAACTGATAGGTAGGTATGTGGTTGCTGGGCACAGGGATGGAGCATTCCAGCACATGGCAAATGAAAAAGAACCAAGGCTGTGCAGCAGAGCAAGAAGAGGTCCTTGACTTTGTTCAGATTGCAGGAACAGGCAGGCACCAACTAGCAGTTCTATCATTCACTACCCAATTCCAAGGAAAAGATCCAGGTCAGCCTGAGGGAGCGACCTGAACCTAGATGTGGTTTCCAAAGTCAGTCAATATGCACCTACTATGTGCCAGGCACTGTCCTAAGCACTGGGGATAAAAAGAAAGGAAAGAGACAGTCCTTGCCTTCCTTGGAGGGCTCAAAGAGCTCAGTCTGATACCAGGCAAGCACAGGTGCTCTGACCCCAGTAGCTAAGCATGGTCTCATTCCCTGCCTCCAGCCCAGTCTGAAGCCTGCAGGGGACTAATCAGAGTAGGAATCCCAGAACAAAGGGAAGTCTACAATTCGGTCATATTGATCTGTAGAGCTTTCGCTAAATTGGCTTTATCTCACTCAGAGTGAGAACCTGGAAAGATCTTAGCCAAAAAGAGCCAGGGTCTTCCATCCCATCCTGGGACATCTCCTTTCATCCTGATGAATATCTGGCCATTGGATCCAGATGGCTTTGGAGGAGAAAGTGAGGCTGTTGACCTTGCACAACCCTCCCCCACTCAGATCAAAGTTAACTGCAAGTCATGTCATTGGTTCCCTGATGTCATGGTCTTCTTTGAAAATGAAGGACAAACACAACAAGCAGAGCTTTCTAGCCAAGCCCTATATATTTGAAACTACAAATGTCAAGGTCTGTTGCTCAGACCCAAATCCAGGTCAGAAACTTGCAGGGCTCAGACCAAGAGGGCAGTGATCAGACTTTACCCTGTATCAGACCACTTCGGGAGCATTGAAACATTTCAGATTCTCAGTTTGAACAGTCCTTAAGATACTGAAATGACAAAACACTCAATAGTCCAAGAAAGCAGCAGAAAGACTGAGATAACAAAAGATGAGTTCAGACATCCTTCTCCCTGAGCCCTTCTCTAAATAAGACCTAACATAAAGTCTGAAGTTAGGAAGTAGTCTGAAAGAATGAACAAACAAAAAAAGAGTGTTATTTTGATGGGGGTGTTCTAGACACAAACGCAGAAGAAAAGAATGACTTCAAAGCATCTACAAGCAAAGCCTCAGAAAAAACAGTTTGGTCACAAATTTAACAAGAATTCCTTGAAGAGGTAAAGCAAGAATAGGGTTTTTTTTTTGTATTAGAAGTCTGAATGATTTTTAAAAAATGAAATGAATGAAAGAAATGAAGAAAATAAGGATGGGGAAATGAGAAAATAACAGAGTTGTGGAAGGTGATTTGGAAAGAGAATCAATAGCTTGGAACAAGAGGTATAAAACCTTGACCAAAAAACAAAATCCCTGAAAATTAAAATGGATCAAATAGAAGCCAATGACTCCAGGAGACACCAAGAAATGCTAAAAAAAAAAGTCAAAAAGACTGAAAAAATAAAATAGAAGAAAATGAAAGGAATCTCATAGCAAAAACAACTGACCTGGAAAAGAGAACAAGAAGAAATTATTTAAATAGATTATGATCAGATAAAGGAATTTCAGTTCATGAACATGGAAACAGAACATTAATAGGAGATCAAATAGGTGACAAGATCGAGGATATGACCATCTCCATGTGTAACTGCAGTGGAAAAGTAGATCTTGGGAAATTAGTGTATTGAACTGAGAAGTTGGGCTATTGTTATTGTCATTTTTCAGTTGTGTCCAACTCTCTGTGACCCCATTTGGGGTTTTCTTGGAAGAGATATTAGAGTGGTTTGCTGTTTCCTTCTCCAACTTATTTTATAGATGAGGAAACTAAGGCAAACAGGGTTAAGTGATTTGCCTAGGTTTAGGTTTAGTGATTTGCCTAGGTTTAGTGATTTGCCTAGATTTGCCACACAGCTAGTAAGTGTCTGAGGCCAGATTTGAACTCACAAAGAGTAGTCTTCTTGATTTCAGGCCTAGTATTCTATCCACTGTGCCATCTAGTTACCCCTAAACTATTTAAATGGGTATTAAAATGTATGTTGAACTACCTTAGTATAATTACAGGAGTTGAGGAAAGAAAGACTATGAGCCAGTCACTAAAATAATTTACAATTTTTTTTCATGAAAAAAAATTCATCTTTTTTTGTGTGTGTATGTGGGGAAGACAAGTAATACCTTAGAAATAATGCAGGGGGAAAAGAATTGCTTCCAGTTTCTGTTCCAAATTCATTTTTATTCCTTCCTTTTATAAACTGTTTAGGGAATCAACACAGAGGGAATCAAAAGAAGGAAAAAACCAGAAGGTTTTTCTCACACTGCTGGAAACTGAAGCATGCTAGTCTCCTGCACAGAAATATATATAGAAATCTAGCTTTTCCCCCCTTCCTTCTCTACATATTGGACAGTGAGACTATATTGCATCTCTATGAATAGGCATGGTTGGTATTTTCCAACACATATCTGTCTACTTTTTTGATGGAGAGACAATGGGGTTAGCAGATCAGCAAAAATGTGTTTGACATGTTTGGATTGATTAAGTGGGCATTTAATAACATAGTTTCTCCTTTGTCATGTTTATTTGTGATGTTTAACAGACATCCTTTCAGTTTAAAATGACAGGTTTTAAAGCAGAATTTTCTCCTAATAATGCCTTTGAGTTCTGCCACTTAGTGGAGAATCAGCAGAACTTGTAGGATCCTATTTGGAGGTGGTATATAGTATTTGTCATTTTTTCTCATCATTTATTTTGAATTTTCTCTTTTGAGTTTCTTTTACTGATTTAAAAACAAAATTTTAAAAAGTGCCTTAAAAAAAAGAGAAATTTCTCTTTTGTTTCACTGGAAAGATGCTCATTTTTAAGCATTTTGTATAAAAGTTACTTTTGTGTACACTTTATTAAAATACAAGCAACTGTGTACCCCTCCCCCAAAAGCATGATATAGCAGACAGACATCCAGATTACTACACTGATACCCATGAAATATTAAAATTACAGAGAAGAGCTTTCAGAACTTTTACTAGCTCCTCCAAGATCTATGGAAGAAGATAAACAAGATTTGCATAGGATATGAAAATGTGAAAGAGTTGCAGTCTGTACCAATGAAAAAACTAGCTAGATTCATTAAATCCCAGATCTATTGAAATATTGCTTAGTGTAGGGTTGAAATTGATACCTTTATTGGTTTCAATCCATTATAATTATACTATACCATATATTTTATATAGCCCTTTATAGTTATCAAGGAGACAGCACTCCCATTATCTCAGCTGATCCTTGTAAAAAAATTCTGTGAGGCCAAAAAGGAGGGTTACTGAACTCATTTTACAGATATGGGAACTCAGGTTTGGAGAGATTCATTGTGACATAGTAGAAAGATTATTGGGTTAAATTTCCACCAAGAGCCCTGTGTTCTAGTATCAGCTCTATCACAAAATAGTTCCGGATTTTTAACCTTCACCTATCTAGAAATCAGCTCTGTTATCTGTAAAATATAGGAACTAGTCTAGATAGATCTCAAGGGTCCTATTTCTAAAATCTATTATTCATAGAAGGTCACAAATCAAATTAGCAAGCAAGCCTTGACTTTAATCTAGGGCTGCATTATAGATAGTGAGGATGCCTGGTCAGTGACTACTGAAGTCCCTGTTACTTCAAAGGGGATGACTAAGCAAGACATTACTGAAATAGGATGCCTGAACTGCTCCCCTTTAAAAGGGAGTAAAAGCTCCTTGAAGGCTGTCGGAGCAAATACTACTAGTAGCCCTTCTGGGATACTCCAGTAGCCTCTTGGCTTTGGTCCCTGTCCCAGACTTCAGGAAGTAAATATTGCCAGATGAGAGTCACACAATCTCAAGTTTACTGGTCCAGGTCACCAAGTGTTAATTACCATGGGCCATGGATAGTGTGATTGGGTAGATTGGGTCTAAGGTAAAAGAACAAGTGAAATGAGACATGTTTTATCTCAGTATCCAAGGGTCTAAGATAGTGTCTAGGGTATATACAGGGCTGGGACAGGGACTGAAGCCAAGAGGCTACTGTAGTATTCCAGAGGGGCTACTAGGAGTATTTGCTCCAATAGCCTCCAAGGAACTTCTACTTCCCTTTAAATGGTAGCAGTTCAGGCTTCCTAATTCAGTAATGTCTTACTTAGTCATCCCCTTTGAAATAACAGAGACTTCAATAGACTCTGACCAGGCATCCTCACCATTTACATTCCCTGGTAAGGACACTTTTCTCAAAGATACAGTACAAAGATTGGAGCTAATCTACACAGGGCATATATTGGCCAGGACCTTGTGTCTAAGGGTCTTAAAAAAAACCACTTGTCAGCCCTGCTGTGGCTCTCCAAGAGCTAGGTGGTGGATTGGGTCACTTATCCCTGAGTCTTGTCATCTTTCCACAATACCATGCTATAATAACAATTCATTTTAAATATAAGCTCCTCTCCATTACCCTTCATGGAAAGGCAAGGAAAGGGAAAGAAGGAAGGAAAGAAGGAAGGAAGGAAGGAAGGAAGGAAGGAAGGAAGGAAGGAGAGAGGAAGGAAGGAAGGAAGGAAGGAAGGAAGGAGGGATGGAGGGAGGGAGGGAGGAAGGAAGGAAGGAAGGAAGGAAGGAAGGAAGGAAGGAAGAAAGGGAGGGAGAGAGGGAGGGAGGCAAAAAAAGGAAGGAAAGGAAGGGAGGGAGTAAAAAGGAAGGAAAAAATAAAGGACTTGTCTCTTTTTCATTTATAAATCAGTGGTGACATTCAGGAAGAAAGGAGTAATCTTTTTTACAATTAGCTGAAAATTCATTTATAATCCTAATTCTCTTGAAAGGGCTTTAAAAATCTTTTTTTTTAATCCAAAATCTATTAACAGAAAAGTATAACCATATATTTCTGCTAGACAAAAATAAAAGAATTTAGCATGAACCTTAAACTTTATGTACTTGCTTAATTTTAAAAAATTTAATTATAACTAAATTTCCTTCTAGTTTTAAGCCTGTTTCTATGATCCCTCTGAATGCTAATAAAAGGTTCTACAGTCACCCCACCCCAGCCCCCTTCCCATGCTACCTAAGCAACAATATTATTTCATCCAAGAAGATTGCAATCCTGTTTCTAAGGACAAAGCAATGAGTGTAGCAATAGCTTTGTCCCAGTGTGACCACTCCATGGTGAAAAAAATACTGATTGAAGTAAAGAAAATTGGTCGATTAGGAGAGGGTGCTACTAATTGGAAATGAGGGAAGGGAACAGCAAAGATAACTGTAAATAGCTCTTTGTGGGTAAGTAGATGATAGTGTTATAGATTTAGATCTGGAAGGAAACTCAGAGGTTCCCCCGTCCACCCCCCTCATTTTACAGTTAAGAAAACTGAGGGAGCAGCTAGGTGGCACAGTGAATAGAACACCAGTCCTGAAGTCAGGAGAACCTGAATTCAAATCCAGCCTCAGACACTTGACACTAGCTTGGGCAAAACTCTTAACCCCAGTTGCATTGCCTTACAGAAAGAAAGAAAGAGAGAGAGAGAGAGAGAGAGAGAGAGAGAGAGAGAGAGAGAGAGGAAGGAAGGAAGGAAGGAAGGAAGGAAGGAAGGAAGGAAGGAAGGAAGGAAGGAAGGAAGGAAGGAAGGAAGGAAAAACTGAAGTCTAGAGATGTTAAATGGCTTGTCCAGGGGTACACAGACAGTATTTGAGGAAGGAATTGAATCCAGGTCTTTTCCAAATCCAGCACTTTCTCTACTAAGACATTATACCATTCTAATGACAAGAATTACAAAGAAAGAAAACCAGAGTTGAGGAAGCATAAGTTTACTGCCAAATAATTCAGAGGACAATGAGGTAGAAAAATGCCATTGAATAACTCAAGAAGATCCTCCAAATTAAATCAATATATAGTTTAATAATACTCAGTGACTTTAATGCAAAATTGGGCATAGGACAAGATGCCCCAAAAGATGTATATTGGAAAATGTGACTCAAAGACAAGAATGAATGAGAAGTCAAAAGATTCTAAACCATATAGAAGTCTTGTGCCTATGTGGACAAGATCTTGGGATGGATTTAGGATGCAAAGGTGTGAGTTCAAATCTACTATTAACTAGCTGCATGAGCCTTTGGCAAGTTGTTTTCTCCTCTGTGGTCCTCAGATGGTCTCCAATATCCTTTCCATATCTAAATTTATGATACCGGGGTCCTCTGGATACTATCTTCAAGAAAGCCTGATAAGTGCTGGACATGGAGAATACCTACCAACCATACACCAAAAAAGGGGAGGAACTGATTACATCATATTTTAACAAATAGAAAATAACCAGTTATTAATGTGGGAATCACTTCCAAATCAGCTGCCTCTATACAGTCAGATCATCTACTTGTTAAAGAAAAAAGTCAATGTACTAAATAAATTCAAAGAAAGGATAAAGATGAGGAGATATAGCATGCAATAAAATAGCTCCAACCTGACCTATTCAAGCAAGCTTTTTTTTTCTTACTTTTTGGAGAGTGGAAGGCAGGGCAATTGGGGCAATAAGTGACTTGCCCAAGGTCACAAGGCTAGTGTTAAGTGTCTGAGGCTAGATTTGAACTCAGGTCCTTCTGACTTCAGGGCTGGTGTTCTATTCACTGTGCCACCTAGCTGCCCTGAAGCTTTTTTTTTTTTTGATGAGAAATATATAGTACATGTCAAGAATAAGAGATTCGGGGCAGCTAGGTGGCACAGTGAGTAGAGAGTTGGCCCTGGAGTCAGAAGGTCCTGAGTTTGGATCCAGCCTCAGACACTTAACACAAACAAAAACCTAGCTGTGTGACCTCGGGCAAGTTACTTAACCCCAACTGCCCTCCAAAAACCAAAAAAAAAAAAGAATAAGAGATTCACAATTTCATTAATGATCCTCTTTTTCTGTTTTAATGTATATAAGGGAATTCTCATTTTATTTGGAGTTGGTTAAGTTCAGAATAAAAAATATGTAAGAATAATTAAAAAGATAAAGCATGTAAAGAACTTTATCAAACTTAAAACTGCACATAAATTTGTTGTTCAGTCATTTCAGTTGTGTCCAACTCTCCATGACCCCATTTGGGATTTTCTTGGCAAAGATACTATAGTGGTTTGCCATTTCCTTCTCCAGCTCAGGGTTAAGTGACTTGCCCAGGGCCACATAACTAGTAAGACTCTCAGGCCTGATTTGAACTCAGGAAGATAAGTCTTCCTGACTCTGGGCTAGTGTTCTGTCTACTGCTCCATTGATATGCTATGATATATGATCATATATAAATATCAGTTATTATTATTCCAATATTTCCCTATTCTACCTGCTAGTAATATATTCAAAAAATGGAAATGGATTTGTCTAGCATGACCTAAGATCATACTACTTTCTAGTGATTATTGCTTGCCTTTCTAAATGCTCACAAAGCATACCTTTTGTAACGTGTCAAAGAATTTTGCCCAGAATCATAGTCAAGCTCCTCAGGTTATCATCTATAGACCTAAAATTCTCTTTTCTAAAAACTGGGAAAACATTGACCATTTTCCAGTCCTGCAATACTGCTTGTACTCTACAGAATCTCTCGAATATCACTGACAGAGGCTCTGTAGTCATACCTGAAAGTTCTTTTACTACCTGAAGGATCTTGATCATCAGTCCCACTGACTTGAACTCATCGAGAGAAGTTAGGTACAGCACACTAGAGTGGATAAGGTACCAGACTTCGTCAAACCTGGGCTCAATGGGCACTTTTGTTTACACAAGCTGTGTGACCACAGACATGTCACAGAACGTTTTTTAGCTATAAGAATTTACTCTTCTTTTTTCACTCAGACTATCATTTTCACTCTTAGTTCCTTCCTGCATTCACAACCCTATCTACACCCTTGAATTCTGGGAGCTAGAAATAGACAATAGCAATGGGTTTTAGAATCAGCCCAATATTCATTTCACACAACCAAAGAGACCAATGAAAAGTGGGCAGATACCAAGAGAAACCCCAGGAGAATCTTTGCACATGGGCACCCAGATTTAACTGATAGTAAATAAAAGCTGTCAAAGAAGCTGACCCATTGAGTAATAGGATCCTTCCTCACAGGCACAAGTGGAGAGAGCCCTGGATCAGAAGTCAGGAAAACCTGATTTCAAATCCATCCTCAGACATTTAACTATCTCTATAATCCTGGGCAAGTCACTTAATTCTGTCTGCATTACCTTAAAATAAACCTTATAAGTGCCTATCTTATTTATAAAGCACTTCGCCCAGTGCCTGCACATGGTAGGTATTACATAAATATTTATTCACTTCCCTTCCCCCTCTTCCACTGTATCATCTATGATGCCCTTCATCCATATTTATTCACTCTGTTTCATGAATATTTTTCCTAACATTCACACAGCAAGCAAGACCTGTACCCACCATACCCACACCTGCCCTCAGTGCTGAGGAATTTCTGGTAAAAGAAAAACATTACTCCTATAGATAATGTGGGCATCTCCAAAACTTGTTGGGACAAGAATACAACAAAGGAAATGACATGGGAACCAACTCTCCACTTTTACGTCCCTGAATTGCTGAAGGCTTTTCACCAATGGCAACCCATTGCCTTGACTTTAGGAGCCAAAAAGACCACCTGGAATAGCGTTTCTCCATACTTTGCATGCTAAGATAGAGATGGCACAAAGAGCCTTCCAGCTGACAGAGGTGTGAACAAACACACTACTCTATAGTTTTCATGGAAGATAAATGAGCACAATAATAGCAAAATGAGTTTTGCAGCTGATGGAAGTTAGGAGGGGAGGGTGGGGTTGGGAAAATGGAGACCAGCTGCTCACAGATGGATTAAAAACTCACATATGCCCTGAAATTTATGAAAAATTACATTCACATTCCTTACCTATCTCTGGATCAAAATCTTGACTGTTTCCTGGCATCAAATTTTGCAGTCTGAAAATCAGACTTTGCTTCTTATTAGTTCTTTTCTTGAATTTTATTGGGAATCTTTAGTTATGGCTCTGCTTCTGTTTGTGACACCACTTCCTGCCTCTAGATTTTTCCAACTAAACAACCAGTCTACCTGGATCCTGGCATTGGAAGATTGTTCTCCATTCCTGAACTTCATTTGACCTGGTCACTTGACTTGAACTTGGGACAGGACAAGACCCATATCATAAATCCTGCCCAACTATGATCTTTTACTGGTTTAGGATCCACTTAGGGACCAAACTTGTACGGGACAGTCCAATCATGTTTGATATAAATATGAAAAGGCAACACAACAGCTTTTGAAGATGATTTTTCTCCTTTGCTTAAAAAATGTTTTCTTAATGATTTTTATATCACAATAATTTCTGTATATATTGCCCTGCCCTCACAAAATTATCCCTTCCCATAGCAAGAAAAAGTAAACAAAAACAATTAGTAGCTAATGAATCTGAAAATACAGCAGTTTACCCTTTACGGTTCCCACCACTCCGCCAGAAGGAGAGATGTCTACTTCATTATCTGTTCTTCGGAATAAATGTTGATTTTTACAATTACTTAGAATTTTGCTTCCTTTTAGTATCCTTATCATTTGTCTCTCTGTATTGTTCTCTTGGTTCTGCTTTCTTCACTCTGTATCACTTCATGCAAATCTTCCCATGTTTTTTTTTCAGAATTCCTCAAATTAATTTCTTTACTGCCCAGTAATATTGCATTACCTTCATATACCACAGTTTGTTCATCCATTCCCCAATCGATGTTTACACATTGTTTTCATTTATTTGCTACCATGAAAACTTCTGCTATGACTCATTTGGCATTTATTGGACCTTTCTATTTTTTACCTCCTTTGGATTTATCCTATGGAGTAGGAATATGAGTTCAAAGAGTATAATGTTCAGTAAATTTTTTGACACAATTATAAATTATTTTGTCTTTTAAATGTTTTATTATATTTTTAAATTTAAATTTTGATTTTTTACTTAATTTTGAAAATGTTTATTGTAACTGTTTCCCAATAGCTTCCTCCCCAACAACAGAATTCTTCCTTATAACAAGAAGGTACAATTATGTAGAAAAAAAACATATTGACTAAATCTGATAATTTATACTTCATATGAACCTATAATCTATCACCTCTCTAAGGAAAGATAGAAGGCATTTTCCACTATCAGCCCTCTGACATTATAATTGGTCACTGCATTGATTAGTGTTCTAAAGTCTTTCAAAGTTGTCTTCTTTTGCTTTATTGTAGTCATCATATAAATTCTTAGTTCATCCAAGCCTTCTTGCTTCTCTGGATTCTTTATATCCATCATTCTTACAGCATAATAATATTCCATTTACATTCATATACCACAACTGCTCGTCCATTTCCCAATTGATGAGCATCCACTTTTATACCATTTCTCTGCTACTCCAAAAAGTGTTCTTACAAATAAATGTGTGTGTGTGTGTGTATATATATATATATATATATATATATATATATATGAGACCATCTTTGAACTCCTTGGAGCATATGCCTAGTAGTGACATTTCTAAGTCAAAACATTTATACAGTTTAGTGATTTTTCTTTTATGTTTTTCAGAACAATTGAACTACTACAATGAACTACTACATTCTCATGCCTGTCTTCCCTCAGTTCCAACATTTCCCATATTTGTCTTTGCTAATTAATCTGTTGGGTATGAAGTGAAACTTCAGTTATTTTAATTTTGTTTCTTTCATTATTAGTGTTTTGGACATTCTTTGACATTGTTGATGGCTTATACTTATTCTTTTGAAAACTGTTCTTAGCCTTTGACAATTTTTCTGTTGAGGAATAGCTCTTGTTTCCTGTATGTTCATGTCAAATGCTCATATGTCTTAGATGTCAGATCTTTCTCAGAGATATCTGCTGTGAAGATTTTTCTCCACAATCAACAACTTTTCTTCTTATTCTGGTTGCATTGATATTTTCTGCAAAAACCTTTTTACTGTAATTGAAAATGCCAACTTTGTCTTCTATGAATGCTATTACCTATGAATTCTCCTCCTAGTCATAGTTGTACAAGGCATTTCCTTTTATTTTATCTAATTTTTTTATGATATGATATTTTCTTTTTAGATTGACTGTAGTTGGATATTATGTTGTATATAATATGCTCGTGTAAAAATGTTAATTTCTGGTAACTACTTCCCTGCTTTCCTAGCAATTCTTGTCAAATAGGGAGTAACCACTCAATTTTTTTATTTTTATGGGTTTATCCAACATTGGATTATTGTTTTCAATTACTTCTGTTTTTTGCTTATTTAGTCTGTTCTGATCACCTCCTTTTCTATTTTATAACCAGTACCAAGTAATTTTCCTGCTTATTATTTTATTATTTGAGTTCTGATAATGATATGCCCTTTCGTTTCTACTTTATCATAATTTCCTTTGAAATTCTAGACCATTTAGTTACTACAAATGAATTGCTAATCTTTTATCCAGTATGTAAAGTGTCCTTTCAGTAGTTTGACTGTTACGAATTGAACACATAAATTAATGTAGATAGTATCATTATTATTATATTGGCAGGGTCCATTAGTACTCAATGGATCTTAAAATACTTTCTATGAAGTATTTTGCCATCATATTTATATAAATCCTATATTATCTTGGGTAGAGCAATTAGGTAGTACAATGGATAAAGCAACTGGACCTGGGGTCAGGAAGACTCATCTTCACCAATTCAAATCTGGCCTCAGTCACTTACTAGCTATGTGATCTTTGGCAAGTCATTTTACCCTTTTTGCCTCAGTTCTTCATCTGTAAAGTGAGCTGTAGAAGAAAATGGTGAATCACTCCATTATCTCTGCCAAGAAAACCCTAGATGGGGTCACAAATAGTCAGACACAACTGAAAATGGACTGAACAAAAAAAAATGTATCTTGGTGGGTGAATTTTCAATTATTTTTTATCCATTTTATAATCATTTTAGTGAAATTTTTCTTGTATTTCCTTCTGACTTTGTCATTGCTATGTAGAAATGTAATGATTTTGTGAATTTATTTTGTCTTTCTACCTTACTCAAGTTATTAATCATCTCTAATTTCTTCATTCTGGGACTTTGTAAGTAAACCATTATGTCCTCAGCAAATAGGGATAATCCTGCCTCCTACATGTCAAGTTTTGTCCCTTTACTCTCATTCTCTTTTCTTATTTATCTAACATTTCTAAAACAAGTCAAATTATAGTGGGGAGAGACCATGTCTTTGCTTTGTCCCTACTTGTACTGAGCAATCTTCTTGTTTTTCTCCAGTACCAATAATGCTCTTATTTTATTTTTATCTATTTTAAAATTATATTTGAAAGATAGATAAGAGCTAGAGAAACCTTCCCATGTCTATAATGTTTATGATTTTTAAGATTATACTTTTTTTCAAAGTCTTTCATCAGTGATTTTCAATAGCAGGCTATAGTTCAGTCACTCAATTAACTGAGAAGCATAGAGAATACTGTGTCTTATTGTATCTGTTAATTACAAAAACAAAACAGACTTAGACTCATCAGAGCAAAATACATCCTTAGCATATGTTAAGATCATACAAGTGTGTTTGATAGAAGGAAAAAATAGGAACAACTCTATTCAATGACCCTTTGAGGGTTTACTTCACTTCAAGTGAAGTAAAAACCTTGTTGAAGTTATTTGTCCTTAAAACAAAGGCTGTCTTGCTCCAAAGCCAAATGGAAAAGACCTTACATGTAAATGGTGTGGGTCTCTGGACTCCTTTTCTTGAATGACAATGCATTAGCTTCTTGACACTCTGAGTCCTCCTCAATGAGATTAATGGTCATGCAATAGAAATTGATCATTCAAGCACATAAAAACAAAGGATGAAGAATGCATAGTACCCAAATTATGATATGCAGTTGGATAGGCAGCCCATTAAGTTAGTCCCTTAGTGCATTTATCTCGAGAACAGATGCTGTGTATAGATGACTAGCTGGGACCAAAAATGAAAATAAGAATGGGTTAGAGAGCATTTGGTAAATTATGGGTCATTTTTCAATGATTTCAGGCTGCTACCCATCACAAAACAAAAACAAACCCTAACCAATGACTTTTACACACCAGTACTCTCCTTGTAACTATGAATTGCAGGATATCACATTGTCGGAAGAATCAAAATTGCAGATTACTCAAAGGACAATGGAAAGACTTATTACCTCATATTACCATTATAGATAGGCTACAGTTTGTTGCCAAAAATTCTCCATGGACGCTTTATGGAAAGATGTACAAGAACAGCATAAGGGAAAAAAGCATGCATGAATTATAATCTGAACTGACAGAAAGAGTTCCTACATTGATGAGATCATGGGCAAGATCAGGTATTCCTCTTTCCTACCATTCATCTTCCTTGCCTTCCAACATTCTTATATCTCTGTCAAATATAAAGGCTTTTATTCTCAATCCCTTAGAATGAAGCATTTGATCTACAGAAGCAAGTTATTCATTCTTTCGTGACTAAAATATCATGTGGCAAGGTGAGGAAGGATTGTTATGTACAATTTCTCTGCCTGAGTAAAGTGAGAATGGCACCCTAACCACACTCCCTCCCTTTACTCAAAATGGTCTTAAGAGGATAGAACATTGGGTTAGATTTAAAATAAAAGCTAATAAGGATAAATGTAAAGTCTTACATGGGTTCAAATAATTAATTTCACAAGTACAAGATAGGAGCAGCACAGCTATAGACATGTTCCGCTGAAAAATATCCAAGGGCTTTACAGATTTCACCCCATGATGTCATTGGTCCTCTTCAAAAATGAAGGACAAATAATATCCCAGGCCTTTAGTGAACTACAATCACTATGAATTAACAGAGCAACATTGTAACCATAATAGTTAATGTCAACTTAAGCTATGATCAGAAAAGTATAATATCCAAGATTGGGGATCTGACAGGCAAGTCCCATCTGAAGCACTGTGCTCAAATCTGGACATACATTTTTGGAAGAATAGGGAATAGTTCTTATCTCTACTGGTAAGCCAGAAGGCAACCAGGATGGTAAAGGAACATTTGGAGAGATGTCTCTAAATTTGTGCATCTCACATTTCTTTTGAGCTACTGTAATTCTGCTTTACTCAGAGAGCATAGGATGTTCTTTGATGGGAGGATGCCATGCCCTGCAGTCCTTGGCCAGCATCTCCCATTTCATGCAATTATTCAAAAATTCTTCAGAGAGCTCTTGAGAGTGTCCTTGTATCACCTTTTCTGACCACCATGTCAGTACCTGCTTTGCATGAGTTCTCCATAAAATAGTTTTTTAGGCAAGTGTAAGCTTGACATTCAAGTAACATGCCCAGTCCATCAGAGCTGTATTCTCTGAAGTTTGGTTTGAATGCTTGGCAGTTTAGCTCAAGAAAGGACCTCAGTGTCTGGTACCTTGTTTTGCCATGTGATCTTCAGAATCTTTCTAAGACAATTCAAATGTAATAGATTCAGTTTTCTGGCATGGTGCTGGTAGAATCTTGTTCAGATTTACAACAGGCTTACAACAATGAGATTAGCAAAATGGCTCTGTGGACCTTCAGTTTGGTGGGCAGTCTAATATCTCTTCTTTCCCACACTTTCCTTTGGAGTCTCCCAAACACTGAGTTAACTCTGGTAATGGATGTGTCAACCTCATTATGTGTAGAAAGTATATTACCAAGGTAAGTGAATTTATCCACAGCAATCAAAACTTCTCCATTTGCTGCAATCTATGGTTCCATGTACAAATGGTGTGGTGCTGACTGGTGGAGCACCTGAATTTTTTTTGGTATTAATTGTTAGGCTAAAATTAGGAAAAAACAGTAGAGAATCCACACTTTGTTGCATCTCAATTTCAGAAGTTACATTGACTGCACAATCATTTGCACAAAAAAAAAAAAATATATATATATATATATATATATATATATATATATATATATATGTATAAACCAACTCTCTCTCCACTTCAGTCTTAGCCCGTAGCCTTTATAAGTTAAATAATTTACCATCAGTGCAGTAGCTGACCTTGATGCCGTTTTCAATCTCATAGAAGGCATCTGATAACATTGATGAAAGCATCATGCTAAAAAAAATGGAAGCAAACACACAGCCTTGTTTCATTGCACTGATGCCTGGGAAAGCATGAAAGCATCCTCCATTAGCCAGAACCCAGAAAAGCATACCATCATAAAACTGATGTACAATACTGATGAATTTCTCTGGGCAACCAAATTTTGACATAATTTTCCATAAGCCCTCCTGGGTGACAGTATCAAAGGCCTTAGTCAGATCAACAAATCTTTTGTACAGATTTCTGTTCTGCTACTGGCATTTCTCCTGGAGTTATTGAGTAGCAAACACCATACCAACCATTCCTTGGCTCTTTCTGAAGCCATGCTGGCTCTCAGATAGATAACCATTTTCCAGGTGAAGGATTGGCCTATCAAGGACAACTCTGGAAAGAATCTGCCAGGAATAACTAAGAGAGACACAAATCCCACCCCCATCCTCACCCCCCATCTTGATTGTTGCAGGTAAATCTTTCTTGTAGGTAAATTTCCTTTATATGACAGTGAATCTTTCAGGTATGGCTTGGAACAGATGGCCACTAATGTCCCTTTCCTCTCAGATTCAGCCTCTGTGCCCTATGAACCTCTGAAGTCACCTCAAATTTGGAGATTCTGCAATTTTGCCTTTGATGTTACATACAAATTGCCACAAATATGGATAAGTAGGATCTGCATTAATAAGATGCTATTACACCATTTCAAAGCTTCCTCCCTGCTTCTAACTACCAAGATACTGATGACACAAGGATGCCAAATGTTGGCTTTACATCTTTTGGCATATAATGTTTTGCAAAACCAACATACAAAAAAAGTACCGTATTAACTACAATGATGTCAATATGCATTTGTGTGCTTTAACTATATTGTCTATTCAACAAGCAATTCCAAATATGATGAGTCAAAAGTTCTTGTGTACCTTCTATAAATAACTGATAGCACAGAAAAAAAATACATTGACTACACTTACATAATAATTCACATTTACCTAGTACTTTAAGGTTTATAAAACATGTTCTTCACAACAAACCTTTGAAGTAGGTAATATAGTAGTAGTATTGTTATTAGATAGTAAGTTAGTTATTATATAGTAGGTAGCATGGTAGCAGTATTGTTATTGTCCGCATTTTATAGATGAGGAGGCTAAGATCCAGGGTCAGTAAGTAACTTACCCATAGCCAAGTAAATAAAAAAACCTAGGGTCAATCCAATTCTTCTGAAGGGAAGGGTGGAAGTAGGGGGAGGGGAGGGCTAGAGAGGAAACAGGAATTTATTAAGTGCTGTTAAGCACTTTACAAATATTGTTCCATTCAATCCTCACAAGAACCCTGTGAGGTAGGTGCTATTTTTAGAATCGAATAAACTAAAGTTACACAGAGGTTAAGCAAATTGCCCAGAGTCATACTGCTAGTGAATGTTGAGGCTGAGGCTGGATTTGAACTTGGGTCTTCCTGACTCCAAGCCCAAGGCTCTATCCACAGCTGCTTCCTGACTTCAAGTCTGATGCTCTCTTTGTCACTCTACATGGTCTTTTCATCATTTATACTTGCGTTTAGACAAGTCAGTTCACTGTAATTCAACAAATATTTATTAAGCTCTTACTATGTGTGAAGTAAACAATGTGCTAGGTGCTGAGGATACAAAGACAGAGCTAGTTCTGCCTTCAGGAAGCTTACCCTCTATTAGAGAAAAAAACGTACAGAGATAAGTAAAAATGATGTACAAAGAAACATACAGTAAGTGGGGCTATTTGGAGCCGGGGTGTACAGGGAATTTTCCGTCTCCTTTTTCTCTCTAAATACCATTTTGGTAATGAAAAATTTTTGAGGTGATGTGGTATACGGTGACTGGAGAATAGGCCTCAGTTTCAGGAAGATGTGGTTTCAAGTTCTGGCTCTGAGACTGACTGGCTGTGTCACCCTAGGCAAGTCTCTTAACTCTCATTGTTCTAGTCAACTATTTAAGACAGTGGTCAGGTGCTGACCTGCAATTGGTAGGAGTTTCTTCACCTGGGAGTTCCTTACAGCAAATGAAACCATAGGTCCATCCAAAAAAAAAAAATTGAAAAAGGAGGCAAGCTGTACCTTGCAATTACAGCTGACATTAAAATCCCCTTAAATTGCTTCTTCCAAAAGCTGCGTTCTCTAATTTCTTCAAACATTGTGTTGGAAATGTTTCTTCTCCAAGGAGCCACATGATTTGGTGCTGTTGCTGTATAAACCTCACTTGGCAGCTTCTTAACTTTTAAGATCTTTTCAAGTTTGGGGAATTCATTATCTATACTCAGGAATAGAAGAAGTATTAGTTCCACTCAAAGTCCCACTTTCTCAATTCAGTTTAGCAAACACATATTAATCTCCTACTTTTAATAACAGTCTCCCAACATTAATACTCCTACAAGGTACGGTTACTTGCTGTGGATACAAAATGAAACAGTTCTTGCACTTGAAACACTTAGATTTTACTATTTTAAGCCTACTAAGGAGCAAACGCATCAGGCTGCTTACTAGTCTGAGAAACATTGATAAATAATAATGGCACTAAATAATATTTGTGCTACTTAATAACTAATCCTTTGTCCCTTCATTTATCCAACAAGTATTATTGAGCATCACTTAATATTTAGCATGGTGCTTTTCAAGTAGCTGATAGTCAAAAAATACTTTATCACATCGTGAAATTTTGCTTGTTCAAAATTCCTATAAATGTTACTTTAAAAAATCTTATATTGGGGAGGTATGCCCAAAGGGAACCCTATCAGTTTGGACATCTCTCAAGAAGATCAATGCTTGAACTTAGAACAACAATAAATTAACAAAAATTGTTTCTGATGGTCTTTCCCCCAAAGTACAGAGTATAGCATTAAATTTTTTCTTTGACAAATGGATGGATGAAATAAGCATGAGTCAATAAATGGTGCTGTTTTTGCAAAATAATATTAAAACATTTCTCAAACTAATGACAAGCTGCCATATGATTATTTTTTCTGTTAATATATGCTTTGTATTTCTTTGCTAACAACAACAATAATAATAAGGAAGAGTTACAGTAATATGTATGGGGGAGAGATGAGAACTAATATTAAAATGTTTCTCAGAGTAGTGGCATGTTGCCATGTGATTACTATAAATGTTAATATAATCATATTTTGTATTTCTACAATAATAAGTAATAATGGATCTCATTGAAGAGATCTGATAATGTCTGAGGGGCTTTAAATATTATCCCCCGCCAAAAGGAGCATCCAAATAACCCAATAATCATCTATAGGAATCTGTTTTCTATTTGAACTTTATATAGAGCATCTTCCTCGACAGGAATGAACACCTTTGGCAAGCATGTACCTTCCTGTTTCATTCTTTCATCAATATGAATAACCAGACAGTTATAGTAATATGAGAGGGCTCTCCAGTTTCATTTATCAAGGAGTCTAGTGTGGTCTTAACATATGCAAGAAACATTCCTAATTGAAATTAAATTTTGTTGTACCAAGTCAAATGGGTTTTTTTTTTTAATCAACAAACAACAAATCCAATAGAACCTTTTATTTATTCTCATTACTTTTCAATCAATTATATGAAAATGAAGCTGTGGTTCATCATTAAGCATAATTTACACTATTCCCTTCTCATATTTTCATCAATGATATCCTCAAAGTAAGTGTAAATCCATGACTACTTAAAAGAGGTTGACTAAACGATCCTCACAGACAAAAACTAAATGAATGAAAGGTATCTATTATCCAGACCAGGGCTCTAGGTCCTTGGGTACAACCTTTTGAATGAGTTCAAATTTTACAGAACAAATCCTTTTATTAACGGAAGTTGTTTGGTGAAGTTTGGATTCAATCAAAGGGCTGTACTTGAGGACCCAGATGGCCACATGTTACCTGGAGGCTGCGGGTGCCCTACCCCTCATCTAGACTAAGCCACATACTTAGAAGACCAGCTCCCTGGGTCAGTACATCAGTACACATATTTTGGATAAACATTACAGTGGGAGAATGAGTCAGGACCAGAGTAAAATAAGAGGAAGAGAATGGACTGGATTGAATTTGGGAAATTAACTCTGTGTTTTTAACATTCCTTCTAAAAGTCCATCTTTTTAGCTCAGTTGTTCTCCCAGGGATGCTGTGTGGTTGTAAATCTTGTAATATCTCAATATTCACCCAAAGTTGCAGAGAACTCAAAGGTAACTAGAGAGATAGATGCATGGTGGGCACAAGAAGGCTGCAGTATATTTCCAGAAATATACAACATTTCCAGCAATGTATAACATATCTAAATGATAACAACAATGTTGGGATGCAAACAACAAATTATATCAGCTCAGGGGGGATTTGGTCTTGATACTCTGGATCCTGTGTTTCTGGAAAAAAGAACAACTCAAAAAGCCAAGCTCAGAGGACCCCTTAGATTCCTGAATACATGCTACTGTTTCTCATATTCATATATGAGAAGACCAAATTCATTTATATTTACATATGCACATATGTACGGTTGTCTCTAACCCAATCCTTTATCAGAGGCACATAGTCAGGCACACTGAGATATTAATTCAAGATCAATCTATATCAGATCCAGGGTAGAATTGGTGTAAAGTGTCATTTTTGCTTAGAAAGATCCTCTGAAATCCAGCTACAAAACAATCTAATGGCCAGAAATTTAAAATCTCATACATAATCACAATAAATCTCAGAGCTGGAGGAGACCTCAGCGGCCATTCAACCTGTGCTTGGATAAGAATCTCCTCCTAACTGATAAATAATCATTCAATCTTTACTTGAAGACCTCCAGTGAAGAGTAACTCGTTATCTCCAAAGTCTGGTCATTACATTTTTGGCATAGCTCTAATCATTGGAACATAATCTGATAGATCAAACTTAAATTTACCAAGCACAACAAACCTTGATTTTTCTTCCTCCTAATAATAGCCTTTCAAATCTCACTTTCCTCCCTTCACATTCTTGGCCCCAGGCCCAGAGCTAACCAGTTCAATCACAACTTTACCTTTGAATCACTTGTCTCCTTGTCCTATTACAACTTATGCTTTGCTGAACCCTAATCTTGTATTATTCCCACTCTCTGCTTTTTCCAGTACTACTTTCCAATTCCACCTTGATGAAAGCCATTGATGGAAGTTGCAACATCATACCAACTGGCAAATTTCTGTTATTCAATCATAAATAGCTCATTTCTGTTGTACTATGAACTTTTATTCCTCCCTGACTACTAATCTCTCCTATTCTATAAAATGCTATTCCAAACATTCTCTTCTGTATCTCCATCTGTCTATCTCTCATATATATGTAAATATATACATATATGTAAGTATATATGTAAATATATACATATATGTAAGTATATATGTAAATATATACATATATAAGTATATATGTATATGTCTACACACACATATTTCCAACTCTCTTCAGTACTCTGTGATCCCCTCCCCCCAACAGAGGGCCTTTCCTTAGTTTCTTTCACTCACAACATTGTCTTAATGAACTATGTCTCATCAATTCAAGTAAAAGATAATTGGATAATCTGCAACTTTACTTGTAGGTTCACTCTAAGTCATTTTGCCCAATATTTAAGTGAAACTTGGGAATAGACCCTAGGTATTCTTTTTTTTGAAGGGGGAAAGCAAGGCAACTGTAGTTAAGTGACTTGGCCAAGGTCACACAGCTATTAAGTATGTCAAGTGTCTGAGGCTGGCTTTGAATTCAGGTCCTCCTGACTCCAGGGCCATTGTTCCATTCACTTCACCACCTAACTGCCCCTCCTAGGTGTTCTTATAATCAGCCCATGTAACTTTCAATATTAGCTTATTTATCTAGGCCTTCTAATTAGCTTATGATACATTTCACTAAACTCAATGGTTGCCTAGAATGGGCAATGAATAAATGGATGAATTAATAAAATAGTAAACTTTCTGTACAAATACAATGACTATAAGCTTACTTAAAAGTATGCAATCCAATTACATATGCCAAGACTAAATCCTTAGAGTATACATTGGATATTTAATTGGACCTCAATAATGAGCCCAACATGAAATATTTGTAAGTTACAAAAGGAATTCTAGGTCTATGTTCTTAGTTTTAAAAAGAAAAAAGTACTAGATGTGGAGGAATGCCTCAAGCAATTTTTCTGATTTAAATTGTATTTATTATAGGTACATAGAAATATTTTTAAATGCGCATTAAGACCTACTATAGTAAAAAAGATATCACATATAAACAGTCAAATCTAATGAGATGACATATATCTAGCACATTACAAACCTTAAAGCAATATATAAATGCTAGCTATCATTATTATTAATTATTATTACGTTATTTTTAAGAACCTGCCTTGGCAAATACAAACCTACTTGAATAGCTCTTCAAAATCTGGTTTCAACCTACCTTTTCATGCTGAATACATATTATTATTTCCCAGCCTCCACAATTTGTTCTTTGCTTTAGCTTTCCTGAATGACTGACTTACTTGTTGTTCCCTGTCGATCACGTTTCACTCTTACACTGTATCTTCACCCAGCATTGTCTTCCTTACCTGGAATGCATTCCCTCCTCACCTCCACCTCCTTCTCTTCTTGGCTTCTTTTCAAGATTCTGTTCATGTCCCTTCTAACAAGAGGCGTTCCCTGATTCTTCCCCAACCCCTAACTACTTTATTTACTTTACATGTACTTGTGTTCATATTGCTTCCTTCCATAGGCTATATTGTTTTTGTCATTACTGCCCTAGCACCTAATATACTTCAGGACACAAGCTTGATTGATACTTGTTGAACTATATTAAACTGAAGAAAAAAAAGTCCTCTAGGAAATTGTGAATGAGCAAACTTAGATATGTATAAAACCTAAATGACCCACAAAGTTTGGAGAACATAGGCCTATAATAACGGCATAGGTTGTGTTGACAATTCCATGAATGTCAAGAGTTGCCCATACCATGCAAAGGAAGCAAAGATTGTTCACACACAAAAAAATCTGTGACCCAGCCTAAGCCTACATACTTTCTCGAATGTCCTCTTCACTAATGAAGGAGCACAGCAAGTCCCTCAGAGGGTCAGGGAGGAGCCTGTGAAGTTTAGAGAGTCTCTCAAAGGTGCTATGGATATCTTCAGTTTCCTGAAAGGTTTTCCCCTTCTGATATATGGTCAAAGGTGGCAATTTCACGGAGCTTCGGACGTCCTCTGGTATTGACATGATGGCACGATTTAGACACAGGAAATAAGGAAAGGAGAATTTGGATTGTATGACAGAATAGTTCCTTCCTTAACCTTTCTTTCTTTCCTGTCTCTGGTAAAACCAAAACGTAGTGCTGGAACCCTCTCTTTTTATTTCCCTATGCTCTATGAATAATGAACATTCTAAGAGTCACAAATGGCCTGGGTGTAGGATCAGAATTCTGAGATCTCAGGCTGGAGAAAGCCAGGAATTCTAAATCACCTTCCCAAAAACTCTCAGTGACTCTGGACAGAGAAAGGAAACTCTAACTTGTATATTTTCCTAAGGAAAAGAGTACAGGAAGCTAATACACTGATTTTCTTCTCTATCCCTCAGAAAATACCTCACACATTGCAGTGTAAATAATTAAAACTCCAAAGACCTACCAGGGTCCCTGTGGAGCCATTGTTACATCATCGCTATCCTCTAGCAGGACTAAGGAAAGTGGATCATTACAAGTTGAAGAAATGACCAGATTAATACAGGTAAGAAACCAGGCAAACTACTTCTTGATCTCTTGTTTAAACCTATTCTGAAAAAGAATAAAGAATAACCCATGCTGGCTTAACCTGTAGAACTAGCTAATTGTGTGACCTTGGACACATCAATTCCCTTCTCTGGGTCTCAATTTCCCTGACCATAAAATTGTTTTGGTAGTTTGATTGGTTGTAGTTCATGAACTGGAAGTATGGAATGGGGTGAGGTGAGGGCTAAGTGGGAGGGTGGTTAGTAAAAAGAAAACAGTATTGTAATAAGCACATAGACATTTTTTTTATCCTAATAGTCCTATTCAGGCAAATACATGTATTATAAACAAGTAATTCAGTCAATATAGTGGATGCCCATAAGAGGAAATATAAAATCTGATTCCTAGGGGGCGGTGAGGTGGCACAGTGAATAGAGGACCGTCTCTGGAGTCAGGAGGACCTGAGGTCAAATCTAGCTTCAGATACTTAACACTTACTAGCCATGTGACCTTGGGCAAGTCACTTAACCCCAATTGCCCTGCCGTCCTCCCTCCAAAAAAGAAAAAAAAATCTGATTCCTGTTTTTCATAGCAAATGTTCTGTCCCTCTATCCCCTGCCCACCTTCAAGCAAAGAAACCAAAACAAACAAACAAACAAACAAACCCCAATATTCCTAAAACCACCTGAACAAAATATGACTGTCATATTAAATATGTATTGGTTTTTTCCTCCTTAGAAATGTGTTCAGGAAGTTTGTTTCACTCAATCTGACATATAAATAGGAAAACAGGGGGCGGCTAGGTGGCGCAGTGAGTAGAGCACTGACCCTGGAGTCAGAAGGACCCGAGTTCAAATCCAGCCTCAGACACTTAACGCACACACAAACAAAAACCTAGCCGTGTGACCTTGGGCAAGTTACTAAACTCCAATTGCCCTCCAAAAAGCAAAAAAAATTAAAAAATAAATAGGAAAACATTTCCTACTATTACAATATGACCAAATATTGGCTATAAGCCATGCTGTTCTTTCCTACCCATATATATACATATACATATATGTATATATATATATATATATATATATATATATATATATATCCTGAATCATTACTCTGAACAGCAAATAATAAAATATTTAAGGTTACTATGAATTCATTGATAAATGTTGAAACCATATGTAGGCCACAAAAGAAATGTTTCATGAGTGATGAAATATACATGATAGACATACCATTTTCAGTGATAGAAGGCTTCTGTGAAATTTATCTCATGAATTTTCCTAAAAACATGTTATAATGGAAACAAGCATTGTTTCCTGGGAGTCAGGAGGAATGGATCCTAGCCTATTTCTGCCTTAAATAGGTTGTGTTGCTTTGGGCAAGTCATTTAACCTCTTTGGGCCTAAATTCCCTATGTTGTAAAATGAAAAAATTTCCTTTTCAGCTCTGAAATTTCATAAATTCAATTGTCACAACAAAGTTCTAAGACTGTGCCACTGCTCACTTTTTCAAATTAAAAAATATAACATAAAAATACTTTCACACACAAAAAAGCCCAGATTAAACTGGGTATCCTGTGTCTAAGAAAATTAACAAGAAAATGCTTGTTTATGTAACCATCAAAAAATTGAAATGAAAATAGAGAAATTCAACCAGTCAACCTGATAGTTTCACACAGCTGGTATGTAGTCAGTGCAGCATAGTGGACAGAGTCTTGTACTGGGACCTAGGAAGTCCTGACTTTGTATCTTGTCTCAAATAATTTATTAGCTATGATAGTGGGCAAATTATTTAACCTCAGTTTATTCATCTGTGAAGTGGGAATAACATCTACTCAAAGTGTTGTTATAAGGATCAAATGAAATAAAATTTTTGTGAAGTGTTTTTCTCTTTTTCTCTAAGTATGTGTGTGTGTGTGTGTGTGTGTGTGTGAGAGAGAGAGAGAGAGAGAGAGAGACAGAGAGAGACAGAGAGAGACAGAGAGAGACAGAGACAGAGACAGAGAGACAGAGACAGAGACAGAGAGGGAGAGGATAGAGTGAGACAGAGAGGGAAAGACACTAAGGGACAGAGGGAGGAGATAGTGAGAGAGAGAGCACTATGATTGTTTTGACTGAATATTTGGTTTAGGAATGGGAAAACATCCAAAGGCTCAACTGAACACAAGCATATTTTCAGCATCATTTAAATATATCATAAGAGATTAAGGCTTTCCACAATAATAGCAATATTATTTTAAGAACAACTTTGAGCAAATAAGTCATTTTGCCTATTGTAAATACCCAAATTAACTACAAAGAACATATGAAGACATTATTTTCATCTAGGGAAAGAAGTGATAAATAGATGTATAGAATGATTTTATATACAAACACACACACACACATACACACATACCCTTACACACACATTGGTAGCCATGACTTTATCATATTTGTAAATTAAATAGCAGATTGTACATAATAGATTTGCAGTTTCATATGCAATCATGTTTTTATTATACTGTGATAGGGGAAATGCCTGTTTGACTCTGTAAATTAAAAATAAAATAAATAAAAAATTTTAAAAGATTAACTAGTATAATCAGTTAAAGAACTTCTTATATTTAATGAGCACAGGCAAACTAAAAATTTACAGTTGCTGGTGGAAATACTCAGATCAAAGAAATCACAAATCCATCAAAATATTTCAGCTAGAATTTTTTTAAAAGCCACTTTTTTCTCATGTTTTTGAAGAAGCAACAGATGTAAACAGATAATGGAGAGTAACTTAAAATTAATCATACAGACAAAATAGACAATACCTGGACAGAAGTTTTTAAAAAGGAAACTTTTAAATAAATAGGTATTTTATATTAGTAGTATATTGAAATCTAGCCCTTTGTTTTGTCTTCTGGAGAAAAGTCATTTCCAGACCTACGGACTTCCAGTAATTAAGAAATAAACAATAGTATGTTCCTGAAGGCCTCATTTAAATATGAAATGTCATAATTTATGAAAGTCTCCTTAGCAGTGCTCACAGCTATTCATTTAGACTCTAAGTAAGCAAATCGGATTCTGTATTCAACTAACAGTTTTAGAGTACAGACTCTGTCTTGCTTTCTCCTCCCTCCTTCCTTCCTCTAGCAGAATGGATAGGAATAAAAATCACTTCTAAACAGTATTTGTAAGAACTGGTTTTCATGGCAGTATTTGGGGGAATAGTCATCATGGTTTAAAAGACTGATGATTCAATAAAGTTCTGAAAAGCAGAGAGCAAGAAATTTCAATGAATCAGCTAGCTCCAAACCATTGTTAAGTTCACAGGTCATGCTTCCAGTAGCACACTTTGATGATGCCAAGACTTCAGTTTCGGGGTCTCACTACTTGTTTAACCAGTCCGATCCCTCAACAGCCAGTAGACCGATTTATTTTTCTTTTCTTTTCTCCACAACACTCATTAATCTTACTTTGGAGTGAACTTCTCGTCGGAGAACTCTTATAAATAAGTAAACCTTCCTTTTCTTCTCTGTTTCCCAGATAAATGCAATAACTGTTGCAAAGGAGTGCCCTTACTGCTTTCCTGTGATGAGAAGCTGCTGTGTAACTTCAACCACTGCTTGGCTACTTGTTTCTCATTAACTAAATTGATCCCACAGCAATAGCTCCAAGCAGAGTGCTCCGTTGTTTTGGTTTGTTGTTTTGTTTTGTTTTTTTAGTTGGGACATGACTTTTAAGTGGACACCAATTCCTCATTTGATTTCAAGGACTGCTGTGACGCCGGCAGATTTAATCCTGACCTCTTCTTACGGTGATCCATTCAAGCACAGCTGGGAATCAGAGGATAATTTATTTACTTGTATCCAAAGAGAAAAGATTATTTCCAAGTTAATAAAGAAAAGTGTTCTGAATCGAACTCCCTTTTCCAAGCAAAGGATGTTCAGCAGCTCTGAACTAAAGTGAGAGGATTCAAATTGCAGTCTCACTGGATCTGAAAAGTAAGTTTCTCTGATTCTAAAAATGGCTGTGCTTGGTGTTTGTTTCAGAAGAGAGTGAATTTTAATAGATTAAACATATGAAAACATAGGCAGAGACTAGCTGGATAGAACAACCATCTGTATTGTAGTAATATTGTAGTAAGACATCTATCTCCTTTGGATGGCAGATTGAAACAAACTTTCTGGCCCCTTCCAACTCTAGTGATTCAAAAGAAGGATATAAGGGCTTGTAATGACACAAATGGATCATATTTTAAATCTAGGGAAATTAATGCCAATAGCAATTCTCAAAGGAAAGAAAAACCATTGGAACAAATATATAGTTAAGAATTTATTTTAAAGTACTGACTGAACTACATTTGTAGCAAAAATTTAGTGAACTACATAGGTTTATTCTGCCTTTTTTATTTGACTTACAGAAATATTACCATGTGGTAGTTTAGTAGATAATTTATTATGTGCAATTATAATCAGGTTTGGTTTATGTTGTTTTCATTTTTAATGTTTGCCTCTTTTTGTAAGAAAATGACTAACTACCAAATAGGGGAGCCTTGAGAGAAAAACCTGTTAAAACAAGTTTTTCATGTACTTCTGTGTAAAGAAGCACAATATATAAACACACAGATGTTATTTTATTTAGTGTAAATATTCATAAGAATGAAATATTGAACTTAATTCGGGTAAACCTGAAACAGTGTTTTACTCAGCAATTAGCTGTTATTGAAAGAGCAAGAAGGGAATCGGGCTTAGCATGTATTTAAAAAATGATATTTTTAACCAAATAATCACTCTACAATTATATACAAAATAGCCAAATTAAATTAAGATGCTCTAAACCTATATAGTATCTTCCAAACTGAGGTCCAGAATACATTTTATAAACCAGAAAAATATTATTGGTAGCTATACTTAGAATTAAAAATAATGAAATTGAGCATGGGAATTTCTGGGCTTTCTTAATTTCTGGGTTTTCTTAATTCATCTCAAATCATTGAAACAGTCTGAGAGGATAGAATCTCTCATGCTCTCTTCCCTCCTTCTTTCTCTAGGAGCACAAGTATGAAAATATACTCCTAAACATTAAGTGTCCATAATAAATAGTCTTCATGGCAACAAGAGCTTCCCTTGCTTCCTTCAAGTCTCAGCTGATGTCCCACCTTCTACAAGAAGCCTTTCCCAGTCCTCCTTAATTGTAATGCCTTCCTTCTGAGATCACCCTCAGTTTGTCATTTGTATGTCTAGTTTCATATTGTCTCCTCTTGTGTCACCATCACAATTATTATGAGTTCCTAGAGGGCAAAGACTGATTTTTGCCTTTATTTGCATCTCCACTGCTTAGCATAGTATCTGACATATAGTAGTCACTTAATAAATGTTAGTTGACCAACTGGACAAAACAACCAGATGGATTTTGATCCTGGATTCTGATATGTCTCTGTTATCAGTAAACTGGACAGAAAGTAATTACCATAAGCATAAAGCATAGCAATCCAATGCAGAAAATCTGGGGGTTATGTCACAATGTAGTTCCGTAATATTTAACCAGTCACCTTCCAGGTGGTAGCAAATACAGATTTAGTATGAAAGGTATTGAAAGGAAAAAAAGAACCTTTCCTTCCAGAGTAATCAGATCATAAATAGTGACTATGACCACTCATTTATATTTACATGCTATTTCTTAGAATGTTTAATTGAAAAAAAGCAAAATACTTTACAGATATTATCTAGAGAGAAATATTGGTCACATTTAACAGTTGAAAAAAAATGAGGTGCAAGGAGGATTATGGATTGGCCTTAAGTGGCTAGCTCCAGGTCATACAGCAAGAAGAATTTTGGAATTGATTGCATGACCTGGGAGATGCTGGCAAAGGACAGCCTAGCATGGTGTACCTTTATCAAAAAAGGTGTTGTGTTCTATGAGCAAAGCAGAACTGAAGTAGCTCAAAAGAAATACATAATGCACAAATTTAGAGAATCCACCCCAAATGTTCCCATGGATTTTTTGTGCTCAACCTGTGGTAGATAGAGCATTCCAAACTCATATTGGTCTGGTTAGCTGCAGCTGGACACACTGCAACTTGACTCTAGCATAGTGATGTCATTTTGGTCCTCTTTGAGAATGAAGGACAATAACTAAGGATCAGTAAGGACTTCCTTGAGCACTCCCTGTGGAAATCTAACAGCATGTGGATAAGAACTGTTGTGTTTTTTTTTTTTAATCTTCGTATCCCCTCAGTGCCTAGCACAATATCTTATATGTAGAAGGCATCCAATATTTGATGAATAAATAATGCCAAACATCGTCAGTTAGATAACTCCCAGTTAGAGAATACCTCTCTCACTCATGGGGTTAGGTTTATTTCTGGCTCAGCCATGAAGAATAGGTAGGCACTAAATAAGTCGAGTCTTGGGGTTTAGTTGGGGCATCTAATCTGATAACTGCCTCTGGAACTGATCTATTTCCCAAGAAGGTAATGAGGGTGTTTCTCCTTAGTGATGGATTACTCAGAGCTGGATTGGATACATGGGGTTACTTTTGACAAGAATAAACTGCCCACTTCATTTCTAGATGTTTACTCTTTCCTTTCTTGAACTTCAGTGCAGGAGTACTGAGAAAATGGCGTTTACCCAGCCATAACCTTGCATTTGAACAAACTTTGGGAGATAGTAAAAGACAGTATGGTCCATGGGCTCACAAAAAGTCAGACATGACTGAATGACTGAATGACTGAACAGAGATGAAAACACAAAAGTTGGGCCTAAGAGTACCTTTGTGGAATCTGTGATTTCACAGGTGTTGGTACTGTCTTCATTGATGCATATCATAATCCCTCCATGTTAATGGTTTCATGAATTTCTGTGCTGCTCCCAATCTCCTCCCCAACTCATCCAAATTTCATAACTACTGTTGGTGAGCCTCTTTGAATTTAGTTAGCTATGATGGTCCATAGAAGATAATAATTACCAGACCCATACTTGAAACCTTTCTAGTTTGATAGAACTTGTTGGTCTTCAATTCAATCTAACAAGCAAGTTAATACTAGGGTACAAATCCACTGTGTTTGTCAATGGAGAGGAAAAAACAAAAGGGAGAACAATCCCTGCTCTCAAGAAGTTCATATTCTACTGGGGCATTTATACAAATATGTAAACAGAAGATAATTTGAGGAGGGAGACAGCACTAACAACTAAGGATCCAGACCTGCTGTATTAGGAGAACAACCTATCCTAGCAGCCATTATTTAGGGAAGAGACTTCTGTGGATAAAAGGTCAGCCATTCCCACAGTTAACCATCACCCACAGAGAAAATAGAAAGGCACTCAGAGAGACAAGAGGTGACATGTTCTAGGTGAGTCAAACAACTACCACTTAACTTGGCTACCACCTTTCCTCAGACCTTTGTGAAGACTCCCCAGGACCTAGAGTCCAAGAGAGCTAGAACTAGCTCTACCTCTATACCACCAGTCCTACTTCCAGCCTGGTACCTATAGTCATCATAAAGAAAAGCAACCTTTATTAAGAACAGAACCACCTATATGATTGTAATGTAATATTATTGTGCTATAAAAAATGACAAGCAGGATGATTCCAGAAAAACCTGGAAAGATTTATATGAACTGATGCAAAGTGAAGTGAATAGAACCAGGAGAACACTGTATACAGCAGCAGCATTATTATACAATGAAGAACTGTGGATGAGTTGGTTATTCTTGGAATTTCCAAGACAATCCCAAAGGACTCATAATGAAAAATGCTATCCACCTTCAGAGAAAGAGCTGATGTATACAAACTGAAGCATACTATTTTTCACTTTTTTTAAGTCTTCTTGTACAAAATGAATAATAGGGAAATGTTTTACATGACTGCACATGTATAACCTATTATCAGATTGCTTACCATCTCAGGGAGTGGGAAGAAGAGAAAAGGGTAGAAGGATAGAATTTGGAAAGCAAAACTAAAAAAAAAATGTTAAAAATAATTTTAACATGTAATGGGGGAAAAATAAATTATTTAAAAACAAAACAAACAAACAACAACAAAAACAATCTTAGCCATTTACCACCATCAAACTGCTAACCAATTACCATCAACAGACAGTTAAGATCAAGAGCAACCCTTCAGATCACTGGCCTTGCTTGTAGACTAGTACTGTAGCCATAATTCAGGAAATAAACTCCTGTGAAAAGGGGTGATCTATCCCTACCAATGCCACTCATAGAGAATAGGCAAAGCCAATCTCCCTGAAGCAATAAAGCACTCTGAGGGAGGGACCAGAGTTGTGGTATATATCATCTGATCAAACCACTGCTACCATCTTTGACTACCACCTCTCTCCTCAAATTCCAGTGAAGATAACTCAAGGCACCTGAGTGCAAGAACTCCAAAAGTACAAAGTTTACTTCAGACCACCAGGCTGCTTCTCCTAGCCCTCACAGCCATCCTTCAAAGAATCAATCCTTGTGGAGATGTGACTTGACAACTATTTCTATATACCCTGTGGCCTTTTCTTACCACCACATCCTTGGCACCATCAAATGATCCAACAGTGGAAATGGATACAGTTTTATCCACATAAATAACTTTGAAGAAGATACATTACTACCTACTTTGCTGATGACTTCTAAAGTCCATGAGGTCTTTACACTTCAGTAGCAGATGAAACTACCTGTATGTATTGTGTCCTTCACAGGGACTGTCTTACTCTTCTATTTCTATCTTTAGTGTTTTGCACATAGTAAGTGCTTAATAAATACTTTTTCATTAATTCATTCAATGAAGAAAAGAAATATTTCTAAGATGTAGGTAAAGAGGAAACATATTCTAGGCTTGCAGGAAAACCTGTGCAAAAAGACCTAGATAAGAGATGTAACAACAAACTCAGGAAAAAGCAAGCTTGGCTGTAACACAGTGTACAGTAGTATAAACATCAGTCTGAGAAATTTGAATTTGATCCTACAGACACTAGGCAGCCACTAGATACTCTTTAGCAGCAGAGTAACCTGGTCAGACCTATGTAGGAAGCTTATTTTAATAGTTATATTGATAGAGAGAGGAAAAGAAGCAAGAAGACCATTTAGGAGGAGAGAATTACCATCATCCAGGTGTGCAATAAGAACCTGACCTAAGGCAGTGGTCATGTGAGTATGAACAGATACAAGATATAGTGTGAAGAATCAATAGAATTTGGTAACTGATTACATATGAGATGGGGGAAGGAGAGTTCAAAGGAGATTGAAGAGCTGACTGACTGCAAGTTTGTGATTCTGGAGGCATGGAGGTAGCCTTGAAAGAAACAGGAATGCTTGAAGAAGGAGCAAGTTTAGGAGGACAGCTAATGAGTTCTGTTTGAGACATATTGAGATACATATGAAAAATTGTGATGGAGTGTAAAGCCAAGCACAAGCAGCTTTCCAGAGGACTGCTACTATGAACAGCTTTAAGGTTCTGATTACATGGTATAGTGAACTCTCTATTTATTCAGCAGTAAGTTAAAGCAAAACATTCACAGAAACCAAAGTACAGCATTCATAATGTTATAACAAGTTATCACTAAAGTCGCTACATAGTTTTCACCAAAGTGACCACATAGTTTTAAACAAAAGATATCATTCAATAAGTCTTTAACTTAGTCATCCTTAAGAAGCAAGCCTCCTTAAGAGACAAAGTACAAGGTCAAAGTTCTCCACCCCTATGTCACATTGACTTAATCTCTTAAAGTCTCCTTTCTTCTTGATTGGAGATTAGTTTCCAATCATCCTTAACTCAGTCATCAAGAGTACAACATTACCAGGTGTGGCCTGAGTACAAAGTTTGCCCACCCCTAGGTCACAGTAAATCATGATCTTCTCAGTCAGCACTAAGTACCCAAGGAGAGGTCTTTTCATCTTGACTAGAGGCTGGCTCTCAGATTCCATGGTTCCTCTTCCATGGTCCCAGCTTTTGCCTGAATTTACCCAACTGTCATCTGGATTCAAAGGTAGGCAGCTCTCAGCACCCCATCCAGCTCCCCGTCCTGCTCCTCGTCCTGCTCCTCGTCCTGCTCCTCGTCCTGCTCCTCATCCAGTTTCATATTGAAGTCAGCTCACAGCGTCTAGTCCACCTCAAGTCCTTCATAGTTTCTGTTTCTAGGAAGACAAAGCTTAACAGAGCCAAAACGACATTCATGCACATTTCTGGCACCGTCATCAATTCACTATCTGCCTGTGAAATCAACACAGCCCCAAATACAAGGTCTGAGAACTCAACACAAATTGTCAGTACAGTCCCAGGACCTCCAAATCCCTCCTCCAGCACTTCTGTAAACAGACAAGAAATTCTCTTCCAATAAGGTCCCAGGGCTTCTGTACAAAGTTTTACAAACACAAATCACCACAGACAGAACAGACAAACAGAGAGCTGGGATCCCACAAGTTTTCTCCTTCTCAACTCTGCCACCACAAGAGTTCCCTTCCCAATTCTGCTCTTTCCTAGCTTGGGCTTCTCCTTATATATGGTTATTAGCTCCTCCCTATTCCACCCCTTCCTGTTTCATCAGCAAGTTCCTCCCACTGTGGGGTTCACAAGTTTCTTTTTTTTTTTAACAAAGACTTGATATAATCATGGACAAGGCTTAAAACAAACTTGAACTGAAACAAGGTGCTAAATAATTAAATAGCTGAAACAAGGCACTAAGTACTTCTTTGCTTGTCATTACATGGAGGCACCTTAAAGGTAATTAGTGAGAGCCTAGGAGAGAGGTGAGGGCTAAATATAAATATTTGTGAGGTATATGTGCTAGGTGAATCCATAATGGCAGATAAGATCACCAAAGGAGAAGATATAGGAAGTGAAGGCAAGGCCTAGGACAGAGCCCTGGAGAACACATGTTCTGGAGGGAAGAAAATGGATGCCCTGCAAAGGAAATTGAAAAGGACTGATCAAATACATAAAAAGAACTCAGAGAGTAAAGTGTCAAGAAAAGTCAGAGAGGAGAAAATGTCTAGGAGGGAGTTAGTATCAAAAGTTTCAGAGAGAGGTCAAGTAAGAGGAGGAATGAAGAAAGACATCGAATATAAAAGCTGGAATGCTTGGTAACCTTGGAGAGAGAACAAGAATAGATGAAAAGTAAAAGGCCTGGACACCAAATGCAAACATCATTTCCCAGATGGAAGACCACAGTGCACTAGTGTCCTGAACCTTACATATCTGGCTGAGCTCAGTATGACCCCTGAGGAAAGGATGCTAGGGGTCATTCTGGCCATCTTTTATCTGCTCTGAAACAACCATTTCTACTGTACCAGCACAGGGTATCTTCTACCTCCTGCTGCCAAGCCCAGTCTCCCAACTGGGATATTTCACATGATAAAATGGCCTTCTTCCTAAACAAGACTAAGCCCTCTTATTCAAGTGATCCCATTCTATTTCATCTTTTCCAACAGATTATTTCCTCTGTCGTCCTCACTTTTCCACTTATTTTCAATCTCTCCCTGCTTGTTCCCTTGTGCCTACAAAAATGTCTATGTCTCCCCCATCCTGAAAAAATAATCCTCACTTGATCCTCCCAGACCCACTACCAACCTATATCACTTCTACTTTTTGTAGCAAAACTTTTTGAAAAGCTTTCTACAATAAGTCCCTCCGCTTTCTCTCCTCTCACTCTTTTCTTAACCCCTTATAATCTGGCTTCCAACATTATCATTCCACCAAAACTCAAAACTGTTCTCTCCAAAGTTACTCATGATCTCTTAGCTGCCAAATCCAACCCTCATTCTCCTTGACCCCTCTGCAGCCTTTGGCACTTTTGATCACTCTTGCCCCCTTGATGCCTTCTTCTTTCTAGGTTTTCAGAACCCCCCTCTTTCCTGATATTCCTCTTAAATATTTGACTGCTCCTTTTCTGTCATCTTTGCTGGTTTCTCCTCCAGATAATGCCCTCTGACCATAGGTGTCCCTCAGGGTTCTGTCATGGATCCTCTTCTCTTCTTCTTCTGTACTCATAGATTTAATTATCATTTCTATAATGATGGTACTACCCATCCTGCCCCAATCTCTCTGCTGATCCCAAATCTAGCATTTCCAACTGCCTTAGATGTCCAGTATCTCTTAAACTCAATATGTCCAAATCAGAATTCAATATGTCCAAGTCCTCCCCCCATTCCTTCTATCTTCCCCATTACTCTAGAGGCCAATGCCATACTCTCAGTCCCTTAAGTTCATAACCTAGGAGTCATCCTGGATTCTTCACTATTTCTCACCCCACTCACATCCAATCTGTTGCCAAGGTCTGTCAATTCCACCTTTGTAAATATCTCTCTAAAATGCCCCCCTTCTCTTCTCTGACACTGTCCCCACTCTGGTATAAACCTTCATCGCATCACTCCTGTATTAGTGCAATAACCTGCTGGTGGGTCTACCTGCCTCAAGTCTCTCCTTACTCCAATCCATTCTCTAGTCAACCACTAAAGTGCAGGTCCAATCATGCCCATTTAATAAAATCTCCAGTGGCTTCCTATTACCTATAGGAACAAATGCGAAATGCCTTGTTTTATGTTCAAAGCCCTTTATAACTTAGCCTACTCCTTTCTAGTCTTCTTATAACTCCCCAACATGTATTCTTCCATCCAGTGACACTGACCTCCTGATTATTCCACAAAAAAGACACTCCATCTTGGCTCTGGGTATTCTCTTACTGTACTTTGTGCCTGGAATGCTTTCTCCCTCCTCCACTCTGACTGCTGTCACTGGCTTCCTTTTAAGTCTTAGCTAAAATACCACTTTCTACAGGAAGCCTTCCCCAAGCTCTCTTAATTCCAGTGCTTTCCTCTGTTAATTATTTTCTATTTATCAGTTTACTTTGTATCTGTTTGCATGCTATATTAGATGGCATTGGATTGTAAACTCCTTGAGGGCAGGGACTGTCTTTTGCTTCTTTTTGTATCCCCAGTACTTAGCATAGTGCCTGGGACATAGTAGGTGCTCAATAAGTTGATTGAACTGCAACTCGAACGAAAACTAATTCTAGTCAGTTTGGCCTAAGGCTAAAGACTTAATAATGAAATTAAGGATCTGGTATATTTGCAGAAACTCTCTATTTGCTAAAATGTCAGCATCCACATGGAAGGCACTAAGGAGCTACTTTGGGAAAAATGGGAGTACCTAATCTATTCTGCTGATCAACCACACAATTTCTTACCCAGTACCAAATTGTTTTAATGATTATGGTTTTGTAGTATAGTTTGAGATCTGATATTGCCAAGCCCCTTTCCTTCTCACTTTTTTTCATTGATTTCCTTGATAGTCTTGACCTTTTGTTCCTCCAGATGAATTATGTTATTAATTTTTCTAGCTCTGTAATGTAATTTTTGGCAGTTTGATTGGCATGACACTGAATAAGTAAATTAATTTAGGTAGTATGGTAATTTTTATCATTTTGGATCAGCTAACCCATGATCAATTAATAATTTCAGTTATTTAGATCTGTATTATACAAAGAGCATTTTATAATTGTGTTCACATAGTCCTTGTATGTATCTTAGCAGGTAGACTCCCAAGTATTTTATACTGTCCCTACTTATTTTAAGTGGACTTTTTCTCTTTATGTTTTCCTACTACTGATGATTTATGTGGGCTTATTTTATATACTGTAATTTTGCTGAAGTTGTTCATTGTGTCCAATAGTTTTTTGTTGACCCTCTAGGGTTTTCTAAGTAAAACATCTTATTATCTGCAAAAACTGATAGTTTTATTTCCTCTTTGCTTGTGCTTATGTCTTCAATCTCTTTTCCTTGTCTTATTGCTATTACTAGTATTTCTAGAACAATATTGCATAGTAATGGAGATAATTGATATCTTTGCTTTACCCTTGATCTTAGTGGAAAGGCTTTTAGCTTATTCCCATTAAGCTAATACTGGTTCTTGGTTTTAGATAGATATTATTTATCATTTTAAGGAAAACTCCAGTTATTTCTATGCTATCAAGTGTTGGGTTTGTTGGTTTTTTTTTTTTTAATCAGGAATGGGTGTTATATTTCTGGGAAGCTTTTTCTTTATCTATTATTTTATTCTGTATCATATTATTAAAATAATTGCATTATTTTTGTTTTTTTTGTTGTTAATATGGTCAATTATGTTTGTAGTTTTCTGAACTGGCCCTTTATTTCTGGTATGAATCTAGCCTTGTCGTAGTAAATGATCTTTGTTATATATTGTTATAATTTCTCTGCTAATATTTTATTTCAAATTTTTTCAACAATATTCATTAGTTAAATTGGTCTGTAGTTTCATTTCTCTGTTTTGGCTATTTTACCTGTCAAATCTATATTTGTTTCATAGAAGGAGTTTGGTGGGATCTTTTCTTAACCTATTTTTAAAAAATAGTTTATGTGGTATTGGAGCAGTTAGGTGATACAGTGGATAGAGTGCTAGGCTTCGAGTCAGGAAGGCCTGAGTTCAAATGTGTCCTCAGATACTTAGTAGCTATTTATCCCTGGGCAAGTCATTTACCCTCTGTTTGTCTCACTTTTCCTCATTTATAAAAGGAAGATAATAATAGCACCTATTTTGCAGACTTGTTGTGAGGATTAAATGGGATAATAATTGTAAAGTTCTTGGCATATGGCCTGGCATATAGTAGACACCATATTAATGGTTGCTATTCATATTGGAATTATTTTTTAAATATTTGATAGAATTTGCTTGTAAATTCATCTGGTCCTAGGTTATTTTTTCTTTAAGTGTTCATTTATGACTTGATCAATTTCTTTTTCTAAGATAGCCTCATTTATGTAATCTATTTACTGTTTTCTTAATCTGAGCAATTTATATTTTTATAAATATTCCATTTCATTTAAATTGACAGTTTTATTGGCATATAGTTAGCAAGAGGTTTTTTACTAATTGCTTTTATTTCTTCTTCATTGGTTGTGAATTCACATTTTTGAATTTTTTATACTATTGATTTGTTTTTTTTTTCTTTTTAAAATCAAATTAGCCAAGTTTTATATATATTCAAATGGGTTCTAGGCATATATAAGTTCAATACTTTTTTAATTTGAATTTTAATTATCTCTGCTTTAATTTTCAGGATTAGTATTTTGGTGTTTAATCAGGGTTTTTTAATTTGTTGATTTTCTAGGGTTTTTAGTTGTATGCCCAATACATTGGGTACCCGGTTGGTAGGGTGGAAAGAGCACCAGGTTTGGAAGTCTGGAACACCTAAATTCAAATCCAGCCTATGAAATTTCCTAGCTATGTGACCCTGGGCAAGTCACTTAGCCTTTGTTTACCCTAATCCACTGGAGAAGGAAATGACAAACCACTCCATTATCTTTGGCAATAAAACTCCATTGACAACTACGTGCACAGGGTGCTGTGATCTGCAAGGTGATGAAGAGTCAGCTATGACTGAACAACAAACAACACATTGATCTTACATTTCTCTCTTTTACTGATGTGAGTTTTTAGAGATACAAATTTTATCCTGAGTACTGCTATCTGCATGCTACAAGTTTTGGCATATTGTCTCATTGTAGTCATTATATTTAGTGAAATTATTTATTGTTTCTATGATTTGTTCATTGACTCCCTTATTCTTCAGTATTAAGTCATTTAGTTTCCAATTTATTTTAAATCTGTGCTTCCTTTAGTGAATGTAATTTTTATTGTTGTGATTGGTAGAGTCAATCAATATTTTTGCTTTTATGCACTTGTGAGGTGTTTATGCCCTAAAACATGATTAGTTTTTGTGAATGTGCCATATGCAGCTTAGAAATAAGTATACTCCTTTCTATTCCCACTCAATATTCTCCAGAGGTCTAGCACATCTGACTTTTCTAAAACTCTATTCAGGTTCTTCATTTATTTTTGGTTAAATTTTTCTAGGTCTAAGAGGGGTCACTTGAGGCTCCCCCCCTTTATAGTTGTGTTGTCTTATTTCTCACTATAACTCATGTAATTTTTTCTTTAAGAATGTAGATGCCCTGCCATTTAGTGAATATATGTTTAATATTGATATTAATTGATTCCTTGTTTGACTTTTTTACTTAGGTCAATTTTTGCTTTTGCTTTGTCTGAGATCATTATTGCTACCTCTGCCTTTTTTACTTCAGCGGAAGCATAATAGATTCTGATCTAGTCCCCCCCCCTTTTATTAAACTTCTGTTTCAAGTATTTTCTGCAAACATATTGTTGGGTTCTGTTTTCTAATCCATTCTGCTATCCTCTTCCATTTTACTCACAATGCACATTCACAATTATGAATTTTAAGTGTGCACTTCTTTCCACTTTATTCTCTTATGCTTATCTTTCTCTTTTTTCCTTGCCCCCCCCCCCTTCCTTTAAGGATTTGTTTTGCTTCTGACTAATGTTTCCCACAATATACCCTCCATCCTCTTCCTTTTCCATTAATTCCTGTCCCTCATGTTTTTCTGTTGGATAAGAGTATTTTTGTTACCATCTAAGTGCATATATTGCCTTTCTTCCCTTAACCAGTTTAGATGAGAGCTCACTCATCAAGTATCACTTGCTCTCCCTGACTGCCCCCTTCTTGTTTTATAAACTACTTGTGTATTCCATTTATCTGAGAAAATTTTCCCTTTTCTTCCTCTCTTTCCCCTCTTTCCCAGTATATTCCTCTTCCCTACCCTTTCTATTCTTCTTCTGAGAACATCAAAATATAACAGAATCACCCCCCAATCCTTCTGTCTAATTAGACTTTTGATGGTGATAGGATAGTAGACACCTAATGATGATAAAGTTCTGAAGGGCTACATGTATCATCTCTTTGTATAAGAAGGTAAACAATTTAACCTTATTTATTCCCTTATAATTAAAGATTCGTAGATAGCTTTTTAATGACTTCTCTTGATTCCTGTGTTTGTATGTCAAATTTTCTACTGAGCTCTGACTTTTTCTTCAGGAATGTTTGGAAGTCCTCTATCTCATTAAAATTCCATTTTCCACCCCATTATACTGTACTCAGTTTTGCTAGATGCATTTTTCTTGGTAGTAAGCCTAGATTCTTTGGTTTTTAAAGATATATTCCAAATTCTCTGCTTCTTTATAATGCTAAATCATATGTGATATGTGGCTCCTCACCATTTGAAAAAAAAATTTGGCTGCTTTCAGCATTTTTTTTCCTTGACTTAGAATCTCTAGATTTTGACTAAATATTCCTGGGAATTTTTATTTTGGGGTTTCTTTCAGGAGGTGACAGGTGTATTCTTTTAATTTCTACTTTCTCTTCTGGTACTTGGGTAGTTTTCTTTTATGATTTCTTGAAATGTGGTATCAAGGTTTTTTTTTGGTTTTGTTTTTGTTCATGGCATTAAAATAGTTTCATGATTCTTAAATTATCCCTTCTTGATTTGTTTTCTAGGTCTGTTGTTTATCTTTTGATATAGTTCACATTTTCTTCTATTTTTTTAGTCTTTTGACTTTTTTATTATTTCTTGTTGCTCATAGAGTCATTAGCTTTCATTTGACCCACTTTCATTTTCAAGAAGTTACTTTCTTTGGTAAGGTTTTAATCCTCTTTTAATATATTTCTTCCCTAGCTCTTGTTTCTTTTCTCATTTTTTCTTTGCCCTTCTCATTTGGCTTTTAAAATAATTTTTAACTATTTTTTAACTCTTGCTTTAACATTTCTAGGAATCCTCATTGGTTTTGTGTTTAGGCTGCATTCTTTAGGCTTGATTGTAGATGTTTCTGAGTCATTCTCTTCTTCTGTGTTTGTGGTTTCTATGCTTTCTTGTTACCATAGTAGCTCTTTATAGTGATGGATGATTCTTTTTTCTTTGTTTGCTCATTCTTCCAGACCACTTCTTGACTTGGGATTTTATTAGTGCTAGGTTACATTGTTCTGAGAGTATGTTTGGCTTGAGCTTCTGATTTCCTATATCTTTCTGCTGCTTTCACAGCTCAGGCTGTGGGGACCTTTATAAGCTTTTAGTGCTCCTAAAAGTGCTTTAGTGGTGTGATTCAAGGGGAAGTCTGTTCACTGACCCTTTGGCTTAATCTTTGAAGTTCCTGACTCATTTTTGTCTGTTGACTTGTTCCTGGGTGGAAGCTTCAGTAAATTGCTTCTGGACTCAGCCATTATTTAGCCCATGCAGAAGTTCTACTGTCAATTACTCAATAAACATGTATTAAACATCTGTTATGTGCCAGCCAGGCAGCTAGGTAGCACAATGGATATAGTGCTTGTCCTGGAGTCAGAAAGACTCATCTTCCTGAGTTCAAATCTGGCCTCAGACACCTACTAGCTATGTGACCCTCAGCAAGTCATTTAACCATTTTTGCCTTAGTTTCCTCATCTGTAAAATGAACTGGAGAAGGAAAACGCAAACCACATCAGTATCTTTGCCAAGAAAACCCAAAATAAGGTCATAAAGAGTCCAGCAAAACTGAAAAAAAAATGAACAATATGCCAAGCACTGTGCTAAGTGGTAGGGATACAAAAAAGACAGAAGACAGTCCCAATTTTCAAGGAGCTCACAATATAATGGAAGATACAACAAACAAACAAAAAGGCATAAAAAAGTTGCATATAAGAAAAATAAATAATTAAAAGAAAGAAAGCATTAGAATTAAGAGGAATTAGGGAAGGCTCCCTGTAGAAAATAATATTTTAGTTGGAACTTTAAGGACGAGGAAGGAGAGCATTTCAGGTATGGGGGACAGGCAGAGAAAATGACTGAAGCCAAGAGATGGCATGTCATTTTTGGAACAGCCAGGAGGCCAGGCATTGGATTGAAGAATATGGGGTAGGGAATAAGATATAGGAAGGCTAAGATGTGGAGGGAGCCCCATAGTCCCAAATATTTATAGCAGCACTTTTCATAGTATATAGGAATTGGAAACAAAGTAGATACCTGTCATTTAGGGAATAGCTAAACAAATTATGGTACATAAATGTAGTGGAATATTACTATGCTATAAAAATGATGTATGTGATGAAAACATAGAAGCAGAAAGATCTATATGAACTAATACAGAATGAAGTAAGCAAAACAAAAAAACCCCCACAATATACACAGTAACTACAGCAATGTAAATGGAAAAAAATACACAAAAAAATCAAAAGTAAATGCAACAAAAGTAAAAAGATCAATCCATTTACAAATGGAGACATATATAGAGGTGAGAACTCCACAGATGTACACATCATACATATTTTCTGTCTAAAAACTATTATTTGTTATATGAGATGAAGGGGAGACATATTGGAAATAACTATGGTAATATAAGAAGCAGAAGATTTCAATAAAAACTAATTTTTTAAAAAGAATCAAATTTTTTAAATATTAAAAAAAAACATTTGTGTGTGGGTGTTTGTGTGTGTCTAGATTATGAAGTGCTTTGAATACCAAACATGATTTTTTTTTTTGAGAATGGAGGAGACATAGTCATCTTTATAGGCAGAAGGGAAGGAGCCAGTAAACAAGGAGATATTGAAAAGTGATAAGAGTGGGGATGACAGAGGACAATCTCCTCAAGGAGACAGTATGGAATGGGGTGGCTTAAAGAGGTGGGCCTTGGTAAGAAATAAGGGCACTTCTTTATATGTAACAGAAGTAACAGACGACATCTGTATGATAGGAGATGAGGTTGTTGTTGTGTCTGATTCTTTGTGACCCCTTTAGGGGTTTTCTTGGCAAAGATAATTGGAGTGATTTGCATTTCATTCCCCACCTCATTTTACAGACGAGGAAACTAAGGCAAACAGGGTTAAATGACTTGCCCAGGGTCACACAGATAGTAAGTGTCTGAGGCCAGATTTGAGCTGCTAGATAGCACCTATTTCCCTATACCAGTTCAAAGATCCCCTGGGATCTTATTTATTTATTTATTTTTAGTTTATAGGATAAAACAAACATTTTCATAACATAGTATAATAAAAATATGATTGCACATAAAACTGCAATCTATTATGTAAAAACTTGCTTTTCCTTTTAAATATATAATAAAGTTATCATGTAAATTTTTTTCTTTTTTTCCCTTCCCCCTACACTAGAGATGGCTACCACTGTACACAAATAGGTGTGTGTATATATGCAAAATTATTCTATGTAAACTTCTATTTATCAGTTCTTTCTCTGTATGCAGACAGCATCTTTCTTCAAATGTTCATTATAATTAATTTGGAAATTTACATTAGTCAAAACGACTTATTCACTCAAAGTTGTTCTTAAAACAATATTGCTATAACTATATACAACGTTCTCTTGATTTTGCTCATTTCACTCATTATTTTGTGCAAGGCTTTCCATGTTTTTCTAAGATCATTGAGCTCATCATTTCTTATAACACGGTAGTATTACATTAAAATCATATGCCATAACTTTCTCACCCATTCTCCAATTGATGGGCATCCTTGCAATTTCCAGTTTTGCTACCACAAAGAGAGCTGCTGTAAACATTTTAGAACATATAGGTTCTTTTCCTTTTTCCCTACTTATCTCTTGGCAATAGACCTAGTAGTAGTATTACTAGGTCAAGGGGTATAGGCAGTTTAATAACAATTTGGGGATAATTTCAGATTGCTTTCCAAAATGATTGGATCAGTTCACAATTCCAATAACAATGAATTAGTGTCCTGATTTTTGCATATTTCCAACATTTCAGCAAATCTAGTACATGTAAAATGATATGTCAGGGTTGTTTTTTGCATTTCTCTAACCAATAATGATTTAGAGAATTTTTTATATGACCATAAATTGTTTTGATTTCTTCATCAGAAAATTGCCTGTTCATATCCTTTGACCATTTATCAATTGAGGAATGATTCATATTCTTATATATTTGACAAAGTCCCATATATATTTTAGATATAAGACTTTTATCTGAGAAACTGTCTACAAAATTTTTTTTTCCTGATTTCTTGCTTTCCTTCTGCTCTTGGTGGCATTTATTTGTACAAAACCTTTTTTATTCAATGTAACCAAAATTATCCATTTTATACCTAACTTTGTTCTCTTTCTCTTGTTTATTTATAAATTGTTCCCCTACCTATAAGTCTGATAAGTAACATGTTCCATGTTGTTCTGATTTTCTTTTAAAATCTCTTTTTATATCTAGGTCATGTATCCATTTTTGGTAAATGGTGTAAGATATTGGTCTATGCTCAGTTTCTGCCATACTGCTTTCCAGTTTTCCCAACAATTTTTGCCAAATAATGAATTCTTATCCCCAAAACTTAAATCTTTACACTTGTCAAATATGTTGTTATATTTATTTGTCGCTGTAACTTGTGCATCTACTCTGTTGCATTGATCTACCTTTCTAGTTCTTAGCCATTACCAGATAGTTTTGATAATTATTGACTTATAATGTAGTTTATGATCTGGTACTGCTACACCTCCTTCCTTTATATTTTTTTTCATTAGTTCCCTTAACATTCTTGACTTTTTGTTCTTCCAAATGAATTTTGTTATCAATTTTTTCTAATTCAGTAAAATAATTTTTGAGTAATTTAATTTGGATGGCATTGAAAATTCAATGTATATAATTTTTTCTTAATATACAATATAATTGTATTGAATATACAATTCAATATATATAAATTAGTTAAGGTGAAATTGTCATTTTGTTGACCCTGCCTAACTATGAACAACTAATATTTCTCTAGTTATTTAAATATTTTATTTGTAAAAAAAAATTTGTTTATATAGTTCCTGGGTATATTTTGGCAGGTGTACTTCCAGGTATTTTTTTTTTGCTTTTTTTTTTTTGGAGGGCAATTGGGGTCAAGTAACTTGCTCAAGGTCACATGGCTAGGTTTTTTTGTTTGTGTGTGTGTGTGTTAAGTGTCTGAGGCAGGATCCGAACTCAGGTCTTTCTGACTCCAGGGCCGAAGCTCTACTCACTGTGCCAACTAGCCACCCCCAACTCCCAGGTATTTTATACTGTCTAGAGTTATTTTAAATGGGGTATCTTTTGTTATCTCTTCTTAAAGGGCTTTGTTTGTGATATATAAAAATGCTGAAGATTTGTGTGGATTCACTTTATATCCTACTACTTTACTAAAATTGTTGTTTCAATTAACTCTTTAGTTGAGTCTTTGGGATTTTCCAAGTATATCATCATATTGTCTGCAAAAAGAGATAGTTTTTTTGCCTCAATCCCTATTCTGATTCCTTCTATTTCTTTTTTTCCCTCTAATTGCTATTGCTAGGATTTCCAATACAACATTGAATAATATTAGTGTCAATGTGCATCCTTGTTTCACATCTGACCTTATTGAGAAGACTTCTAGCTCATCCCCATTACAAATAATGTTTGGTGATGGTTTTAGATAAATGCTTTTTATCAATTTAAAAAAAAAGCCACTTATACCTATACTTTCAAATTTTTTTAATAGAAAAGAGTGCTGTACCTTATCAAAAGTTCTCTTTCTGACCCAGTGCTTCCTGCACTGCTGCCTTCTTTCAGTCCCTAGGTGTTGAAAATGTTCCATGTGCTCCATGCTCCATATTCCTGGAAGGACCCTAATCTATCTGTCTCTCTAAGCTTCCCTGGACTGAAAAATGAGTCACTGTGGTGTGTGTGTGTGTGTGTGTGTGTGTGTGTGTGTGTGTGTGTGTGTGTCTTTCCCAATCAGTATTTGAACTGGTATTTTCTAGATCTTTGTGAAGGTGTAATAAGAAGTTAGGCTTCACTGTTTCCTCTTATGTACTATCTTGATTCTGCTCTCTAACATAGATTTTAAAAGAACAAAAAAACAATTTGGCTTTTAACAAAAATTTAACAACCCCTTGACTATATCTGGCTAGGCACACATTGTTTCAAACTGATATTCTTTCTCCTCTACACGAAGGACAGAGAATTGCATCTTGTGAGGTTTTCTCTGGAACCAAGCAGGGTGATGATAATTATACAACATTCTATTTCAAGGTTTGGTTTTATTTGTTCTTTCCATTTATGTTGTCGTCATTGTGCATATTATTTTCCTTGTGCTGCTTACTTAACTCATGCTGCATTAATTCATAAAAATCTTCCCTTCTCTGAATTTTTCATATCAATAATTTTTATAGTTCAGTAATATTCTTTTACATACATGTTCTGTTTTAATTGGATTAGCCATTTCCCAATAAAATGGTAAAGACTCAAAGAATAGGCACAGATCTGATATAAGTTCTACCGTAATTCCTGGAAAAATAAGAGTTAAAATTAATTATTATAAGTAAAACATGAACTCTAGTGGAAAATATAGAAAAGGAAAAAGAGCTCCTGAGCAAAGAACTAGAAGGAAAACAAAGAGTTTAGCACAAGACATGCAGCCTCATTCAAACAACTTCTTAAAATTAGTTTGGACTAGAATATTCTATTTCTTTAATACTCTAAAAAGTGCTAGTGAAAGTTTTGGTGTATATGAAACCTTCTTAGACCTTCTTAGATCATATCACTAGCAGTAGGATCTCTGGCTCAGATAGACTGACATTTTAATTACTTTAGAAGGAAATTACTATCCCTCAAACTTGTTTGCAGTAGTTGAATTCTCTATTGTGAACCAAATTTAGGTAGAAACCTAAATTTGTAGTTATATATATATGTGTGTGTGTGTGTGTGTGTGTATTATTATATATATATACACATATATATGTATGTATTTTAATTTCTTTTAACAACACCAACTCAACACAAAGCTGAAAAAAATTTTCACATCTTGTTTATTCCAAATCAAATATGCAAGTAATTCACTTAGTAAAAAGAATGCTATCAATAGGTGTTTTCTAATTGAGAAACACACAGGGGGGAAGGGAGGACTAAATATTTAAGTGCTTAGCCAGGCACTGAGCTAAGTGGTTTACACATGTCTCTTTGGCTCTGCATAATACTGGATGTTATGATTCCCCTTATAAAAACACACACACACACACACACACACACACAATGATTTTTTCTCTTTTGTTACATGTTACATGTCAGTATTTTGGATAGATTGTGTCAGTTCATATTTTTGCTGTAAAAAAATTAGAGTTTTGTTTTGGAAAATGAGAAGGGATATGAAGAAGAATATCTTAGCAACACTGAGTGAAATAAACTTGCACAGAAGTTTACCATAAAGAGAGAACAAAAGACACCCTTCCCAAAACAAAACAAAAAAAAAACACCTTAGCAAATATATGATCTTTTCAGTCAGAGAGTAGAAGAAGTCATTGTTTTGCAATGTAAACTTTGGAGCTCCTCAAGATGTTATAGTGAATGGAATTAAAGCAATATAGTTCTACCACAACTACTCCAACAAGCCTTAAAAGAGAGAGACACTAGTCTGATTAGTGATCAAGAAACCTAAGGAGAATCTAAAAGTAGGAGCCTATTTTTCCAGTCCAGGTCCACATAAAAAGTCAGCTAGAAGCCTTCAGTGAATAGGAATGAAGTCCAGCCAGGAAAGTCTGGACCAGAAATACAGCTCACAAAAGCCTAGTTCAGGAACCAGCAATACTAGTGAGTCTAAAGCCTATGGTTATGTACTAAGAGTGGGGAGGCAGAAGCCTGGGCCAGGGTCTATTCAGGGACACCTGGAACCTTTAGCTGTGACATTATGACCCTGAATTTGAGTTTGGGAATCTGGACTACAGGCCTTTGAGCAAGAAGGAATATAAGGGAATAATTTAGATCAGACCACATCAGCACAGCTCCAGAGGCAAGTCCTTGAAAGGTTTAGTGGTCATTACTCAGACTCTAGATAGTACAAATTGTGACCAGACAGGATCCTCCTGTTCCTTCTAGAAGTACAAAAAGGTTGCCCCTGATACAAAGTCTCAATTCAGGAAGTAAATTTCCAGGGTGGGGGAAGAGGGGAGAGACTAAACAGAAGGAAAAAAATTGAGGACAAAGAAATATTATGGCACCAGGATGCCCAAGACACAAACCCAGAAGAGAATAATTCTACATTATCTAGAAGCAAAAGCTAAAAGAAAATCACGAATTTAATAGGAAAAAACTGGAGGAAGAGTTAAAAAATATTATAAATAAAACAAGATCGTTACTGGAAAATATTGAAAAGCAAAGAGAGCTTCTGGGAAAAGAATTGGAAGGCAAATAAGCTTAGCACAGGAGATGCAAAACCTTATTCAAGCAACAGACTCTTTGAAATGAGTTTGGACTAGACATGGATCAATGATTCCATGAGACAAGAAATAGTAGAACAAAATAAATTAAAATCCTGAAAAAAATATTAGAAGAATGGAAGTTATGTCCTATTAAAAACAAACTGAAAATCTTAGAATCATTAGACTACCTCAACCATTAAAACAACAAACAAACCCCAGATGCCATATTTCAAGAAATCAAGAATGAAAACTTCCTGGACCTATTGGAAGGTAAAAATGGAATCTACTGATTAATCACCTCATGAAAGAAACACCAAAATGAAAAGTTCCAGGAATGTCATAGCCTAAATACAGAATTTTCAGGTCAAAGAAAAAGGACTGTAAGTATTCAGCAAGAAAGAATTCATGCATGAAATAATCACAGTTAGGATCAACAAAACTGATATTATAAGGGGAGGAGACATTATTCCAGAAGATACAGACCTACGGGCAAGAATAATTTACATAGTTAAACTGAGTATAATCTTACAGGAGGAAAAAAATAGAGTTTTAGTGAAAAAGATGGCTTCTAAGTATTCCTGTTGAAGAATATGGAACTGAATATATGCATTGAAAAGTAAATACAGGAACTGAATATATGCATTGAAAAGTAAACACAGGGATCAATATCATAAAAAAAGTAAACACATTTGAACAATTAACTATATGATGATGATGATGTTTGTATTCTAAAGAGGGGAGAAGAAACAAGTGTCGTGTTAAAACTATTATACTTTCAAGGATCATAGAGGAAGTAAATAAAGAGCCTGGAAGCAATTTTACTACATTTTGATGATCTTAAGAGAAAAAAGGAAAGAGAAGGAAAAAAATAAAGGAAGGACAGTAAAAATAATTATTTTACATAAACATACAGCCACATATCAAAAAGATTATATATTATGACCAAATGATAATTTATGCCAAGAATTCAAAATTGTTTCAATTATTAGGAAAAAATTAAACAGAATAGATCATGTTAATAATAAAAATAATCAAAATTGAATTGCTAATAAATGCAATTAAAAAAAATACAACACTCATTTCTGTTTAAAAAACAAACACCAGAAAGCATTGTTATAAATGGATCTTTAATACAGTACATAGTACTGTTAACTAAAACCAAGAGCCAGACTTGTAGCTAAGATAAATCTACTACCAAGGTCTTTCCAATATGACTATTAGAACCAACTGTCTGTTATTATAACCCGGTTTGGCCTGTTTGCCAAGAAGATTCACTGGAGTGTGGCCACTGCACATGCTACAGGTGTTATAAAAAATAACACCACTATATTTGACATAGTACTAGAAATGCTAACTACAGCAATGAAACAAGACCTCAAAATTGAGGGAATAAGTATAGAAAAAGAAAACTAAATTATTTCCTTTTGAAGATGATATTATTGTTAGGGAACCTAAGAGATTTAATTTAAAATGATTTGAAATAATAGCTTCAAAAATTAATTAATTTTTAAAAAAGAAATAATAGCTTCAGCAAAGTATCAGGTTATAAAATAAGCACACAAATCATCAGCCTTTCTATATATTACCAACAAAACCCAGTAGGAAGCGAAAAAGATAATATTCAAAATCACTAAAGAATGTATAACATTTAGGAATCCATTTACTGAGATTAGTGAAGCTATGGATTGGTCTAGACATTCTAGAAAATACTTTGGAACTATGCCTTCTAAGTCACCAAAGTGTGTTTTCCCTTTAACCCTGTCATATAATTATTAGACCCATAGCCAAAGGGATCAAAGAAAGGAAAAGGATCCATATGTACAAGAATATTTATAGCAACTCTTTTTGAGGTCACAGAGAACTGGAAACTAAAGAAGTATGCCCATTATTTGGGAAATAGCTGAATTATGGGTTATTGTTGTTGTTGTTGTTTATCTATTTATCAAATAGGACCAATGACATCATGGAGTAATGTCTTGACTCATGCATGAATTGGATTTAAGTGAGGGAGTGTTACACAAAGTTGTCAGCCTCACTCTCTCTTCCAGAGTCATCAAAGTCCTGTGGCAAGACAAAAATCAAGATGACTGATGATGGCCCAGGATGCAAAGGATGAATTTGGCATCTTTGATATCTGACCAAGCTCTAAGTGCTTCATAGCACCTGCTTCAGCTACCTTCATGGCCACTGGAACCAATTGTTCTCATTCTCCCATTCTGCTGGGGAAGTCTTCATATGCTTAGGGGTAGACACGCCCCAAAGTCATGGATGGGTTTGAGGCCTATCAGTTATCTTTAACCTGGTTTGGCCTGTTTGCCAAGAAGATTCACTGGAGTGTGGCCACTGCACATGCTACAGCTTCTAAGAGCCACAGATGAGAGTTGTGCCAGGTAGATACCAAAGGTGGATGAGGAGCCCTGAAAATGGCTTGGCAAGCCCTCATACCAGAGGTGCTAGTCCTCCTTGAATATCTCATGAAATATTATGGAGTAATTCAGCAGTTTGAAATGTTTGAAATGATCAAAGGACCCTTTCTGAGAAACTTAAGAAGATATGAACTGATACAGAGTGAATTGAGCAGAAGCAGAATAAATTGTATAGTAACAAAATTGTAAAGAAAAAACATTTTGGAAGACTTCATAACTGTAAGTACAATGACCAACTACGACTCAAGAAGACCAAAGATGAAGCATTCTATACATTTCTGATATATGATGGACTCAAAATATAGAATGAAACATATTTGGATATGTCAATCACATGGAATTGTTTTGCTTAACTATGTTGCAAAGATTGTGTTTTCTTTCCTTTGGTTAGGGGTGGGAGTTGGCTTTGGATGGGAGGGAGCATCTAGAAATATTGTTGCCAAAATAAAAAAAGAAAAGAGTCATTGAAAGTATTTAAAAATGGACAGAATAGAAAGAAGCTTAAAGAAACATACACAAGTAGGAAAGCTTCAAAAGTAACATGTTGAATGCATCATAGTTTTTTAAAGCAAGCTGTATGTAATAGAAATTTGCAATTTCACATATAAAATCTTCTTCTATTATACTTCGTACATAAAAATGTTCATTTTGGGGAAACATGTTCAGAATGAATATAAAAATAAATAACATTCATTTACAAGCCTTTAAGTAATAGAGATTCACACTGTCCCATATAACTTTCCTGTTCGTTATATAAGGAAATATTTTTTGTTGATGTCTGTCAGGTTCATAATAAGAAATGTTTTTAAAAGAATATAAAATTGTTTGATGCTAGAGGGATTACGGGCAATCATTACCTCATAAAAACATCAAGAAGCAGTGAAAGGAAAAGACAAGCTTAAAGAAAGCTTGGCAGGAAACTCAGCTTGAGTAAAATCATCCTAGAAGTTTTAGCATTTAATGAAGAAAGTGCCTGGAAATACAACCCCTGAGTGGAGAATAGCTAGGAGCATTCGTGCCTGGGAATGCAGTCACTGGAAGGGTAGCAGCGTGGGAACACAGCGCCAAGGGGAACGCTCCTGGGGGCACGCTAGGAGAGGGAGGTCTGAGTAGTGGGAGAAGTGTGCCTGTATCAGATAGGCCGCTGGGGCGGGGTGGCTGGAGCTATCGTGCTCTCCACTTGAGAGTTCAGGAACTTGGGGCAGGCCAGGTTAAAAGTCTTGTCCCGGGCTCTAAGCTAGCATTTGAACTCGGGTCCGCTGAGCCCCAGGCCCGGCCCCGTAGCACGCCAGTGACAGCATAATACAGTTAGTTCACTCAGAGCGTCCAGAGGCTGAAGGCCGAGTTGTTGCAGGCAGGGAGCCCCCAGCTTGGAGCATCCCTGAGCTTGCTGAGGGCAAGAGGAATGGTGACACACGGTGACTGGCCGGGGACAGGAAGTGAGGGGAGCAGTAACCCAGCACAGGCAGGACACCCCAGGCTGCACTCAAGTCATTGGGAGCCCGTCCTCGTGCCCTGGGAGCACGTGGTGACTGAGAGCCCAAAGTATCAAGGAGCACGTGGCTCGGGAGCACGTGGTGAAACCCTGCCAGTGCCCAGGCGCTCACTGACTGATCGGGCAGCCAGAGGCCTGGAGCGGCCGGGCGCTGGGGCTCAGCATTGGGCTGGCTCGGGCAGAGCGCTCGGCAGGGGCCCCGGTGCCCGTCAGAGGCGCCAGCGCCCCATTGTGGCGTCCGCCTCCCGAAGAGGTGTGGGGCCTCGGCCGCCCTCGGGGGCTGGCGAGGCCGCTCTCAGGCCGCCGCCCTGCAGACTTGTGGGAACCCGAGGCTCCTCCGGGGCCCCAGGCCCGCCTCTGCCTCCCCTCGGCTCCGCCCGTCGCTGGAGGCTGTAGTGACGGCTCCGCCGGGCCTGGGGCCCTGGATCGGGCCTCGTGAGTGCTCCCCGTGCTGGTGGAACGGGGCCCCTGAGAAGGAGGAGGCCGGGGGCAATTGTGGTTGCCTAGCGACCTGGGCCCAGGAAACCCCTCGGGAGCTGCCGCCGCCGGGTCCCCGGCCGGGAGTCACCTCCCCAGGCCCGTGGTCCGGCCCGGCGCCCTCGACCGCGCCGGGCTGCGAGGCCCACATGTCCATCTATGGCGACGCGGCCCCGTGCACCTCCCCGCCGTGCCCCCTCACGGTGGCCGAGCCGGGCGTCTGTTCCCGGGCCTTCCTAGTGCACCTGGAGGGGTCCGGCGCCCAGGCCGGAGGAGAAGCAGCCGAGGAAGTCGGAGACGTCGCATGGGCCCAGGGCGCCGTGGGGTAAGAGAGGCTCGGCCCGGGAAGCCCCTTCTCCCTTCTCCAAGCCTCCCCCTCCGTCCGGGCAGGAAGAGCCTTGGGGGCTTCCCGCTTCTCCAGCAGCCTCCTGCCCAGGGGCACCCACTTAGGCAGCCCGGCAGGATGGCTGCCTCGGGTGCTGCGGCCTTGGCCACGCCAGCCCCCTGGGACTGACCCCTGTTCTGGCTAGGCCTTTTCCTAGGGGCCTTCATCTAATGCCCGCACCCACTGCCCCATCCTTCCCGTCCAGCGGTAGAGGCCAGTGCAGGGTCCACCCCAGAGCATGGGCCCTTGGGCGAGGCCACACTCATTATGCACTTCATACAATGTTCCCTCTTGTACCAGCCTCCTCTCTTCACGTTTCTGAAGGTCACAATTGAGCTTTCTAGTGTGGCACCTGCAGTGCTTTAAAAGCACTCTAGCAGCCACTCTCAGCTTATAGGCCCGTTTACAAAACACCATTAAGGAAGGCTTATCCACCAACATCATCCAGTGCTTCACATGTTCCAGTCACTAGGTAGGTTTGGAGGAAAACAAAGAGGGCACGTGTCCTTCCTTCCTGAGAGGTAGAGTAAAAGTTGGGTCCTGTAACACTCAAGTTGGATTCTGGAAACTGGGGTTAGTCTGTATGTAGCTTTGAGTACTTATTTTCCCTCCTGCATCCTCAGTTTCCTTATCTGTAAGAGTAGCATAGCAACACTTACCGCACAGGAAGAGTTTAGTAGGGAGTTTACCACCTGGGAGGTACAAATGACCATAATACAAAATAGATTCTGATAGTGCCTGAGAGGTAGGAACAAAATTTCTCTTTATCAAAGGAATTCTGAAAGGGAATTCTGAGTAGGTGGTGCCTGCCTTGTTTCTAATTTTATGACCTGTGTAGATTGTAATGGGCTTTAGGACAGCAAAGCTCCAAATAATTCACCGTTCTGCTTCTTTTCAGAATTTACCTTCTCTCACTTTCCTCTTTTGATCTTTTGTCAGCCTGACCTTTCCTATCTGTTTCTACCTGTCTTCATAGTGTCTCCTTACTACTATTAATCTTTCACTGGCTGGCTCCTTACATTATCATCTTGGCATCCTTATCTGTTTTGCCTTCTTAATACTTCCTTATCCTCTTTTAGACAGGGAGTGAAGCCTATGCTTTACTTTTATGGGTAAGACAACACTTAGATAAATGTACTTGTCCTGCACTTGTATAGGAGGATTTTGAGGAAACAGAGGAGCAACTTCAACATAATGGGGAAAAGAAGTTCGTTTGGTGGGATCTGTGGCAGCCATCTTCCTATCTCAAACATCTCTCATGAGGTAGGACATCATTTGTAACTTAAAATACTGTGTAAAAATAGCAACTCCTATTGCTAAGTGGAATTGAGTCATAGTGTTAAGAATCCTTTTTTATTTTATTCCTAGGTATAATCAAATTTCCATTTGGTAGATTTGTAAATCAAGTGAAATCAGTTTTTTGTTTTGTTTTGTTTTGTTTTGTTTTGCTCTAAACATTCCTAATTGTAATAAGACTTCACTAAAGTGGTCAGGCAATGTTCTTTTTCTTGCTTTGCTCTTCATAATAAAGGACTTAAGTCAGCAAATCAGTTAGCAGGAAAACGTTTTTGAGCACCTTGTATAAAGTATAAAAAAATATAAGGCAATCCCTACCTTTAAAATCAAATTACCATAATACAATTTGGTTGACATGATACACTGTAGTACTATATGATATGATGGTTGATTGATGAGCCCACCCTTCTGGCTGTTAGTAGAAGTCATTTTGTTGAAAAGGTTCCCATCTAATATCAACAACGAAGTTCGAAAACTTTCCTTTACATAAAAATTTCGGCTGCACATGCTGGTAGTTCACTAGAGTATTAAGAAAATCCCTAGGTTGAAAGTTACTTTGAAAAGTCATATCACAATCACATATTATCCCAAATGAAAACAAAGGTCATAAGTCAGCCAAAGAGGAAGAGATTCTGTAGTCCTTTTAATATTCCATTCCATTGTTGAACAACTAACTCTTCCACTGGGACATTTTTTTCTTGTAATTAATGTAAGTGCTTTATCCTGTTTTGAAGCTGTTTTCATCCTTTTAATATTCAGTGGTGATAAAAGACAGTTGGTTCTGATCCTAAATAAAATTATTTTCCATATGCTTTTTAAAATCATATTTCACTTCTCATTTTACTGGAATGAATTGTTCCATTTGTTTTTACTCTTTTTCAAGGATTTTATTCTTGAATTTTATAATGAATTTTATAACTTTCTGAACTTTTCCTAAGTTTTCCTCAAGTTGTGGAGCCCAATACTAGTAAGGGTGGGACCAGAGCTGAATATAGTGGAATGGGCTTAAATATGGTAAGGGTTTTGTGGCATCTTAGATCTGGTAGTGGTCCCCAGAGGCAGAAGGTTTAGTGAATGTGCAATTAAGTGCCAGGGTATTGAGGAAATGAAACTATTTGTGATACAGCTGTGATAATTAAAACGCAAGCCCCTTTAAAAACCTGTTTTCCTTTGGCTTAAAAGGAAGTGTGACATAGTGGAGAGAGAGCTGGCTTCTGAACTAGGAAGACCTGGGTTCAAGTTCCACCTTTGACCTATTCTGGCTGTGTGACCCTGGGCAAGTAATTTAACCTCTCAGTGCTAGGCAACTGTTTAAGACTATAAATTGCAGAGAAGGTACCAACTTGCATTGTTAGAAGGAGTTTCTTCATCTGGAAGTTCTCTACATCAATCAAATCACAGGTCCAGTCCCTGTCTCTTTCCTTTGGATTAAAAGCTTACATCAAGTGTTTCAGGTTTGTATTGGATTGATAACAATATTTGTCTGCTCCTCAACAATAGTAATGAACCACAATGTATATAATAAGCACAGGGCAAAGGAAGTATTGAAGCATTATTGCTTACTAGAGTGAGTTTCTAAATTAGCATAATTAGTGAATAATAAAAATTGCATTAAGAAAATGTAGCTGAACTTATTTAATATTTAGCGTTAAGTGTATTCTAAAACATATTGTTATAGAGTTTTCCTCACTGGAATTTGGAATCAGATGTCTTCACTCCTGAAAGTAAAAACCTCCCACCTGGAAGGGAGAGTGCAGCAGGTGGTAAGCAATCCTAGATGTGCTTTCTTCTCTTGGAAAATAACTCATTTTAAAGGGGGTTTATTTTTAATGTATCACCAAACTTCTATAAAGACTAACTGTCATTTTCTCATACATGTTTTTTCAGGTAAGCTGAAAAAGGTAAGGATAAATAAGTTTGATTTTAAAATAATATACAAAGTGTATTTTAATAAGTACTATAGTGTCTTTTAAGGCATCTGTTTACCTGAATATATTAAGTTTTACATGTTAGAACCATTAGTAGACTTAGTGAGGTTGCAAACTAGTCGTAACTAATGCTTGACTGATATGTTAAATTTTTATTAGGCACAGCAATCAAATAAGAGAAAGTTAGCATTAATAATAAAATGAGCACGTTTTCTAGTTCTTTTCAAAAGAGCAAATAGCTTTGTAAATTCTGTGAAAGTTTGAGATTATTGTCAATAATTCATTATGAGGTTGTAAAAAATACTTTATCCTTTTAATTTTGATTAGAATAATAAAAGCTAAAATGTTATTAAAATGAGAGCAGACTTTAGATCTGTTTATTGGAGTTCCTCAGTTAATATTTCATTGATGCTTTTATGGAAAAGTTTAAAGACAACAGATCTAACTCTCTTTCCAACATATATTGATTATTTCCGCTAGAATCATTAGAAATTATTTATGTAGGGGTAGCTAGGTGGCGCAGTGAGTAGAGCACCTGCCCTGGAGTCAGAAGGTCCTGAGTTCAGATCCGGCCTCAGACACAACACACACACACAAACAAAAACCTAGCTGTGTGACCTTGGGCAAGTTACTTAACCCCAATTGCCCTCCAAAAAGCAAAAAAACAAAACAAAACAAGAAATGATTTATGTAGGGGCAGCTAGGTGGCGCATTGGGTAGAGCGCTGGCCCTGGAATCAGAAGGACCTGAGTTCAGATCTGGCCTCAGACACTTAACGCATACACAAATAAAAACCTAGCCGTGTGGCCTTGGGCAACTTACTTAACCCCAATTGCCCTCCAAAAAACAAAACAAAAAAAAGAAAGAAAGAGCCTATCTCAGGGTTTTACTGTATATTCCTTGAAATAGAACATGAGTAGGGATCTGAGATACATTCTATTATTCTTTTTTTTTAAATGTCATTCTGCTTTTTAGAGTCATTTGGAAATTCCAGTAGAACGACTGATAGAACTTAGTTTGTCAGAGAACTCACAGAAAAAATCACAGGTGAGATATATTCAACATAGACTAAAGAACATGATTTAATATTGTTTTGTATTTTAGCTCTTTGTAAGATACTAATTTTTTTGGTTATCAGAACAATAGTAAACCAGGGATGTTTCAATTCTGGAGCTACCCTCATAATGAAGCAATAACTATGGAGAATAGGTAAGAGAAATTTTATTATTCAAAGCTAAATCAAATGAAGCAACATTACTTTTTAGATGAGCTAACTAATTAAATATGAAATCTTCAAAATCAGTAATGTTTCACTGCTTTCTAGTGATAACTAAGTTTTGAACTGGAGGAGGAAAGTATATTGGCATGGATAAAAATAATAGCTCATATTTATAAGGCATTTTAAGGTACACAGAGAGTATTTTCCAAAATAATACTGTGAAGTAGATGCTGCCCCCCATTTTACAGATGAGAAAACTGAGGCTCAGAGAGGTTGTGACTTTCTGGGACTGAAACTCAGATCTCCTGACTCAAGTCCTCTTCTTCCAATAGAATATCATTAAAAAATGTTCCTTTCAATAGTAGGAAAGTCATACAAATATTCCATGTGTGGATAATTAAGAATTGACTATCGAATATAATGCTTTCCTATGTGTTTGACATGATTTAATTTATTGCACAGTGGTGCTCTGGTTCTTCTCTATTTCACATTCTGACTAATCCATCTAGATAGGTCAGGTTATTCTTCTGACTGTGTCATTGACTAGTTAACGCTATTTCATGATCTCTCTCTTACATTTTTCAGCTCCCTTTTGGATGTATTGGGTGAACCTGATGTTTTGTTTATCTTTCTACTGTCAAAGCTAAGTGTTTTAACTCTAGTGTGAAATGAAAGACCTGTGAAATTCAAAACCCTTTAAGAGACCTATCAAGACAGAAGTACAGTTTAAATGATGCTTAAATAAAAGTAATATTTAAATTTCTGTTTCTAGAACTAGAAAACTCATGAGTTGACTTCCTCATGATGTACAGTAATCTGTCTTCTTTCCCTTACACACACACACACACACACACACACACACACACACACATGCAGAAAAGAAAAGATACCATTTTAAGACAAATATTTTAGGTGAAAAAAAGGTTTATTTCAAAATCTTCATTAGCTTTGAAAAAGTGACATCTCCATAATTAACAGCTGTCTAAATAACTTATCTTCCTTTGTGTGGATGGCATTGGATCTCCCAGAAAAAAGGTAATCTGTAGTAAGTACTGTATTGCTGTCACCTCAGAACTTCGTGGTGACAATGAAAAGGAGTTTGTGGTGGCGTGTGTGCCTAAGAAGTAAAGATCCTATTAGGGGATAGGAAGGGCTACTTCCTAGGCAGTGGGGCTGATTGATGGATGATAATTTTCATTGTTGAGAGGCTTAAAGTGCCTTATGATGAAATGTTCCTAAACTTGAACTTTGTTCTGGGAATAGAGAAGTGAGAAGAGTATAATTTATTACCTTTGGTGGCAGAAGCCGGGAGATGCGATATTACAGAAAGACAAGATTCATTGCAAGGATCAATACTTAAGAATTCTTTCCTCTTCTTACCACCCCCCACCTACTAGCAGTGGGCAATTAAACTTAATAGTATATTTAAAATGACGATTCAGTACTTGTTTTTCTCAACATAGCAACTAGCCTATGTATCCAAAAAAATACCTTTTCTCCCTTTTCAATAGAAAAATGATATTTTAAAAAAAAATTCAGAAAGGTCTGCTGTAGATATGTTATATTAGGTTTTGAGAAGCTGGATTTATAAGCAGCAAGATAATGATATCACTGCATATTGGTAGATGAAGAATTCATGTAATACCAGGATTTCTAACTAGTTTGGTAAAAACTAAAAAAAGAAAAGAAAAAAAGAAAAGCCAAAGTAACCATACTCATTCCCCACATTAATCTCAAGATTCTGTCACACGGTCTTTGTTGCTTTCATTTTATTATTATCCCTAGCAGTGTTACTTTAAAAATGAAATTGCAGCAACTAGCTAGTAGGTGGTTTATTATTTCTGAAGAAATTTTTTTGGGTAGAGTCTTATGTATTTTGTTTTGAATTTTTCTGTAAGCTTTTGACTTTCCTTTTAAACTTCCTAATGTTTGTCAGAATACATTTTAAAAATCATATATTGGCATAAATGGAAACATGATTAAATGATCCTTCTTTGTCTTTCTTTCTGGACTAATAAGGTAAAATTTTCAATATGGCTTCGATTTGAACTAGTCCTTTTCAGATACAATAGTTGAAGTATTTATACACTGTGATGGAGGGAAGGAAGTGAATGTAATTAACTGCTTTTGTTCTAATCGCAAATTGTTTCTATAATTACCTACATTAAGGCACTTTAAGTTTGCACCAATTAGAATTTTGTTTATGAATTGTCTATTTTCAGATAAGACAATATTGAGTATCACTGGATGGTCTTAATAGTAAACAGTTCACAAGAGTGTATTTTAGTTCTGGAAGGATGTACAGGGGAATCTTTATCATTAACTTGTGACAATCAGCTTATAATTATTCTTGTCATTATGTATCATTAGTGATATTCAAATATTTGCTTTACAGAAGAAATTAAAATAATAAAAGTTTATACTGTTAGAAAGATAAGTAAAACCTAGTCTTTTCCGTTACTATTGTCTTTTGTAAAAGAAACATTCTTAGCTGTAAAGCAAATCCTTCCTTTACATTCACTTCCATTATAAAATAAAGGGATTCTACCACAGAATTAATCTCCTAATAAACTGAGGTGAAAATTTGGACAAAGAGAAAGTTAAGATGTTATCCAACTTTATAACATGTTGATTCTACTTTCAAAACATCTTAGGAATGTTTTAGCACCATCCTTCATCTAGATTTTTGCCCTTATTTTTAGACCCTGTGATTTCCTTCCATGGCTAAGAATCTCTTTACTTGTGGAATGTAACATCCTTTCTGTTTGACTAGACTGATATATCTCATAAGAAGAGATTTCTCATATAACATGAATTTTACTAACCCAAATATTTATTAATAATAAATCATATTTATAGAATTCTTTAATACTTGCAAAGTGTTTTCTGCATGACAACCTCATATGGCAACATGTATTATTTTTAAAGATGAGGAAAAACTCGAGATGTGAGAAATTAAGTGATTTGACTATTATCATATAGCTTATAAATATCTGAGGTAGGATTTGAATTTGTATCTCTTTTGAGTCTAGCATTCTTACAGTTATGCCATGTTAACCTTCAACTATGTTTTGAGTTTTGTAAAATAAATTCCCTATTTTACTTACTCATTAACTAAAAAACTCTATAAAGCAGACTTATTTAAAACAAATAATACCAATACCAAACTCATGGCTATATTAATTTTGTAGGAAAGTCAGGCAGTTTGAATTAAGACTTAGCCATTTGGGGGTTGGCTTTTTTTTTTTTTTAATACCCAGTAGAAGTGAAGATTTGATCTGGTGATTAGAAGCTATTTCTGTGGATGCTGCTGTCCTTTTTAGCAGAAGAATTAGCATACTCTGAGAAGGTAACCTGTAGTCATTTTAAGTTTGAATAACTAAATTCTAGATAGTTAAAGGTCATGTCACAAGAACAGAACAGTTATAGAATCACATACTCTTTAAGAGTTGGAAGGAATCTCAAAGGGTATCAAAGCTCTTACCAGGACAGAAACTCTGCAATGTCCCTGATAAGTAGTTATCTAGTTTGAAGACTTCTAGTGAAGAGAGAGGAAGGGGTATAATTTACCTGCCTCTCGAGATAGCTTTTTCTGCTTTGGACAACATTAATTGTTGGGACGTCCTTCTGCAATATGGACATTTGCCTATTAGTGCTCTTTCCTGCTTTCAGTGCCATGGGAACTTGTGTTTACTGGATGAAGCTTCAGGATATCAGAATTGTAGGAGATACATACCTGGATGAAGGATTTGTGTCAGGAAGCACAACCTTTGAAAAAAAGAATAGAGGGGAAACCATGGGAGGTGTAGACCAGTAACTGTCACTGGAATTAAGCATCATTAGCACAGTGAGGATGGTATCATTGCATATAATGAGCCATTCCTTTAACCTCTTTCCACCAGATGACTGCCCTGAAGTCCACTGCCACCCTATCTCAGCTCACTGAAACAGAGCTGTAGAAAGGGTGAAGGGAGGAAGGATGCTTTAGCCCTCTTGAGCTCCCTCGATCCAATTGTTTGATTTGCTGTGTGAGCATTTCTATCTCAGAAACTGGCAAACTATATAAATTGGGTTTGATTTGTTGTTTTATTCATTGCCTAGACTTAAGAGTATGGTGGAGAAAATATTAATGCAAATTAAATTTAAAAGCGTGGTCATTCATTTTTTGGAGAGCAGATTGTTAAATATTCACCAGCACATCTTTGTCTATTGCCCTCCAAACTGACTTTATCACATTATCAGCTTCCATTACCAGCACATTATCACCGAGCTGGAACAGGGTAAAAATTGTTCCTTAACTAGGTCTAGTCTAGGAATACGGCATCAGATACTAATACTTTCACTTCTGGGACCCATCCCAGAACCTGAGTCTCAGATAATCAACAAGCACCCACTATGTGGCAGACACTGTGCAAAGCAATGGGGATAACAAAGACAAAAATGAAATAATCCCCACTTTCAATGAGCTTTTGGTCTAAAGAGTAAAACAAGTATGTATGTATGTATGCATATATATACATATAATATAATAAATACAAATTAATTGGTGGGAGGGGTGCCATTTGTCAACCAAAGGGATTAGGAAGGACTTCTTATCAGGTAGTTCTTGAGTTGAGTTTTAAAGAAAACTAAGGATTTTATAAGGTCAAAACTAAGAGGCCATTTCAGGCATGGGGGGTATGGATTGTACAAAGGCACAGAAATAAGAGATGAAGTTTTGTGTGACAGGAACTAAAAGGCCTATTTGTCTTTACAGAAGTAGTGCATAAAGTAGTGTATTTTATAATAAGACTTGAAAGGAAGAGGTTGGCCAAGTTGTGGAGGGCTCTAAGTGCAGAACAGAGAAACTTGTATTTGATCTACTGGACCAAGGCACTACTGGAGTTTGCTGAGCAGGGAAATGACACTGGTGTAGAAGATTTGCTTTGGCAGCTGTGTGAAGGATAGATTGGAGAGGATAAAGACATGACAGAGACCAATTAGCATATTATTATCTTAGTCCAGTTGAGGAATGATGAGAGTGTAAACTAAGATTTTAGTTGTCTAGGTAAAGAGAGGGGAATAGATTGGAAAGGTGTTGTGGAGGTAAAAGTGACTACTTAGAGGATACCAGGGATATGGAGGAGAGTTGAGGAGTTGAGAATGACACTACAGTTGTAAACCTGGGTGATTGAAAGGATATTGATGTCCCTACAAAAAAATATGAAAATTGGAGGAGGGAGGAGTGTTTAGGGGAAAGATAAGGCACTCTGTTTGGACATGTTGAGTTTGGAATACCTTTAGATCTACTGGTTTCAAATGTCCAGTTAGTTGACAGCTGGTGGACTGCAACTTAGGAGAGAAATGAGGGCAACTCATTGCAAAGACTCCAGGATCAGGATCAGAGCCTTAGACTTTGGTCTTTGCTTCCAAGATCTAACCATGATTAAAGATTCAGGTACCAGACCTTTTGCTGCCAGGACCTCATCTACAAAAAGGTCCCACCATCCACTGACAGGTCCAATTTTCCTTATTCCCTGGTGTTTGAAAGAGAAATGCCACTGTCTTCTTCCATTCACAAGACTTGAGAGTGGGAGGCCCAGTCAAAAGGTATGATGTCTATATCCTGCGGTTAGCAAACTCATACTTTTTCCCCTCCTAGTCTGTGTCATGCAAAATCCTAGGATGCCTAAGAGAGAACTAGTCCTCTCCTATTTCCTATTCTCTCATCCCTATCTACCTCAACCCTACCACATCTTTATCTGCTTGTGTTTTCACCTTCTATTTTGCCCTCTGAAACTGCTGTTCTCTTATTGACAAATTTTCTTTTATGGTAGATCTTTTCTAATTGAGCTCCTTCCATTTTGTGGCATTCAGGGAATCCTGACTCCCGTTAGAAGATCCTGAATCCCTGGCTATGCTTTCCAGTACAGAATGCATCTTCTCTAATGTTCCTGGACACAATAGGCTAGGAAAAGGATAAGCTTACTTTTTGTTCCTCATTGTCATTTCCAGACACTCTATCTGCCACCATTACTCAGCAACCTCTCCTTTGAGGTTTGCTCCATCCAAGTTTATTAGTATATTGAGTTTGACAGTTAATTTGGTAACTTCTCAGTATTCTTCCTTCCTTAAGTAGTGCTATACCTGGCTCTGTGTCTTCCTTTCCACCCCAATACCCTCCCTTGAGGACTTCAGTATACATATTGATGTTCCCTCAAATACCCTGACCTCCATGTTCATCATCCCCTAGTCTCCCATATCCTATACCTTCTCTCCACCTCACTCATGCACAGAAATAGTCTACTTCCATGATTAAGAACTCTGACTTTTCTGTATCTGATCATACCCTGCCCCACAACCTTCTGTCTGTCTTGCTGTTTTACTTTTAAACTTATTCTTTATTCTCACTGTGACTTAGACCCTCATCCATCATTACTCTCCCAGGTTATCACTTTGTTCTGCTTTTACTTGCTTTCCTTCCTAATCTCCTTTGTTATTAATTAACTTAATGTAAATTGTCCTCAATTCTTTAATCCCTTGTTCCCTCTATGATATGTTGTTCATGCTTTGCCAAATCCAGACCCTTGACTCTTCTCACCACTTGTGTGTCTTCCCCTCCCCCACTTCCCCTACCTTATGCCCTTTTTCCTCCCTCTGCTTCTATTTATGTGATACTGAGTTGGAAAAGGTTACACAATAATACTATTTGGGCCTGTTATAAATTTAGGTTATTTAATCTCAAATGGGGCCTCATTCCCCTAACTTGGGGGTGGGGAACCTGCAGCCTTGAGGTCACCTGTGGCCCTCGAGATCCTTAGGTGCAGCCTTTGACTGAATCTCGACTTCACAGAACAGTTTGTTGAGGTTCTGCACCCCTGCAGCCTAACTGAACCCATCCCACTCTCTACAGCAGTTGTTTCAAACTTCTTGTTTCTCCTAAAGCCTCCTGTATCACTTGCTATCTCCTTCCACTTAGCTGAGGACTTCACCGTACACTTGACTGAGAAAACGGAGGGAATTCACTATAAGCTCCCTCTTCCCTGGTCTCCATCTCAATACCCTCTAATGTTAACCCATATTCTCTCTTTCTTTGCTCAAGTCTCTGGACAAGAGGTGACTCTTCTTCCCAACAAAGTTATCCAGTATACTTGCTCTCTTGTCTCTACGACCTTTGGCAATTATTCCATTCCCTCTCTTTAATCTCTACTTGGAAAGATCCTTCCCTGTTGCTGACAAACATGCCAGTGTGTCCCCTGAAAAAATATTTACTTGAATCTACTTTCCCTTCAAGTTGACGTCTAATGTCTCCTCTCTTTCTAAATTTATGGTCAAAATTATTTTACCCTTGTTACTCCCACTTCCTTTTTTTTTCATTCATTTCTCACTCTTAAAATCTGATTTATGATCTCATCACTTGATTGAAACTTTCTCCAAAATTACCTGATGACTTTTTTCATCTGCCTTTGAAAAGTAGCAGGAGGTCCCAGAAATCCCTTGGGGCATGTTTTCAAACTGGTAGAAACATGCTCAGGGATGATCCCAGATGGGGATCATCTTTTGCTAGGGTGCCATCTGCTCAAATCCAAAACTGAAAATTACTGACTGCCTGTTAGATTGTCCAGGGCATCTTGGCTTGGCATGACATGTGAATTCACTTTTCTCTTATTCAAAGTTAAGTAGTTCACACAAAAAAAATCTGTCTTCTACATGTTGCCGCCATGGATGATAGTGGTTGCAGGACTTCATGAATATAGTTGACTTTGGTTGGTTCCTGGGGTCTTCTGCATCTCAGAAGAGCAATTTTACGAGTCTCCTCTAGGAAAGGTTGGGAGTCACTGATGTTGACTGTATACATTCTTCCATGAACATATCCATATTCCATTAATATGGTGAAGACACAAGAGCTCTCATACTGAATTTCTTCCTCAGATTATCTTTTCTTTAGCCATTGGAGAATTCCAAAAATTGAATTTTTCTGGAGTTGTAATGTGATTGAAGGGTTCGGTATCTCTTTAACGGTCTTGTCCAGCACCGTACTCTGGCATAAGAGCCATGGACTGTTAGGTTGTTCAGATGCTGAGCTTCTTTCATTGCCTCAAGTTCTTGTCTAGGACTTAGAAATAGGCTGGGACTGGTTCCAGTTAATACTGAGACTGCTGGGATGTGTTATGGGTCCAGGCATGGTATCCATGTCCTAATTGTCTCCTTCCCTAGACTTTTTTTTTGTTTCCCAATGCTAGACCAGTAGAATTCAGCTTCTGAAAACCTTAGCTGCACTTTCCTCTTTTATCCATATTGCACCTACCCACAGTTATACCAGAAGGCAATTTAACCTCTTTGACTGTCTTCCATTGTTTCTCATCCCAAAATGGTTCACCTTGACCTCTGTCCCCAAGCCCCTAGGAGGGGTGGCTTTGCTCAGGAGGTCATCTTATAGCAGTCTTGACCTGAGCCTCTTCAGTGAAGTCTAATAGAACACAAATGGTCTCTTTTTTGTTGTCAGTAACTTATACTTGCAGCCACTTTCCTGGACTCCTATGGAAACACTTTTTCTTCATTTCTGCCACTTTCTTTGTCCGCATCCTTGCCTCTATACTCCTGACCAAGTTTATCAGCTCTAAGTAACTTGCTGCGTGCAAATTTATCAATACATACAACAAAAAGGGATTCATCATATACCAGTCCTCTGGTCTTTTCAATCAAACATTGTTTATGAGTTCTGTAGACACTGCCCCTATAGTTATCACTCCCTAGAGCAGCCTTTCCAACTGTGACAGAGCTAAAGGTCTTTTCTCCCTTCTCTTTCATGGTAATCAAGAACTTAATATAGTTACCCAGTCCCCACTCTTGTGTCATCACATTGACTGTCCAGCATTTGCAAGCATTCCAGAACCATGACATCAGAGCTGTGTATTTTGAAAAAGCATGGTCCCTGAGTACATTCATCTCCTCTATGCTTATCAGCCTCCTGCAACTCCTGCTTTATTTCTTTACCATGTCCTAGCCAAGACTGTAATGGAATGAAAAATCCTGTAACTTTTCTAAATTGAATTCTTTGTAACAGTACTGGTAGACTGTCATTCATTACCAAGTCTACTAATGCCCACTATGCCACTGTTATTAGCTACCAAAAAAGTATGAGTCCCTGTGGAGTCACCACCACCTCTACCTCAGCAGGACTTTAACTCTATACTTTTCTCAGCTTTTAACTAGTTCATCAGTTCCTGTTCATTAGTAAGAGGGTTAGTAAATGGCTGGTGGTGGTTGTCCTTCATTCTTGAAGAGGACCAAAATAACATCACTATGCTAGAGTCAAGTTTCAGTGTGTCCAGTTATGGCCAGTCAGACTAATATGAGCTTGGAATGTTCTGCTGAAGGTCGGGCACAAATAGTTTATGTGAATATTTGGGGTGTTTACTCTAAATTTGTGCATCCTGCCTTTCCCTGGAGTTGTTTCAATTCTGCTTTGGTCATAAAGCCCAGCACCTTCTCTGATGTGGGTATGCTGTGCTGAGTGATCCTGTGCCAGTGTCTCCCATATCACAATCAATTCCAGAGTTCTTTAGGGAGACCTTGAGAGTGTCCTTGTATTGATTCTTCTGACCACCATGTGAACATTTGCCCTGTATGAGTTCTCCATAAAAGTCTTTTTGACAAGTGTGCATTTTGCATTTGAACAGAATGATCAGCCCAAAAAAGTTGACTCTCAGAAACAGTTTGAATGCTTGGCAGTTTAGTTTGAGTAAGGACCTCAGTGTCTGGTATCTTATCCTGCCAGATGATCTTCAAAATCTTCCTAAGACAATTCAAATGGAAGTTATTTGGTTTCCTGTCATGGCATTGATATACTGTACAGGTTTCACAACGATGAGGTCAGCACAACAGTAAACTCCTTGATAGCATTTCTTTAGCTGCCCCACAGTTTCAGACAGCTCACACAACTTAGTTGCCACTTTGTCTTCCTTCCTTTATACCTTAGTACCTGGCATTTCCTCAAAGTGTGCACAGGATAGTATAATATAAAGTTGTTTCAGTATCATTATCTTAGTCAGTAGTCTTAGGTCAAGTCTTGCTTCAAAATAAGAATTTGAGGTTATCTCTTGTTTTTATATCACCTTTATGTATATTCTTCTGTACATCATATATTCTGGTCTCTACTCTTCTACCCAAACATAAATCCCTTATGATTTTTTTAAAAAAGCAGTTAAGCAAAACCAGTCAATGCATCAGTTATTTTTCTTCCATTAAAATATGTTGGTGTTCATAAACCATGATGCAAATACTTCTTAGTGATCACTAACAATTTAAAATTTTAGATGCAGCATCTCTACTTGACTGAGAGAGCTCAGTCATTGAAGAACCATTTGGATGGTTCTTATTCTTGGATATCATTGAGTCAAGCTTGATAGAGAAGGACATCTCAGTACTTCATTGTTCTATTTTAGTCAGTTGTTCAATCGATAAACATTTATTAAATGCTTATTAAATGACTATGTGTCAAGCATTCCTCTAAGAGCTGAATTTTAGGAAAATTCAATTTCAGTGGGCTCTTGTAGGTTGATTCAGCTCACATACTTAAAAAGCAAGACTTTCATGATTTTTCAAGATAGGAAAGAAGACATAGGGACCAATTATCAAACAAATGCTAAATACTATATGAAGACTGCTTCTTTATTATTTTAATCATTCTGAATTGCGAATTTTTAAATGGTGAGAGAAAACAGACTGATTTCTGGCAATATTTTCAGTATTCCACATCAATAGTACTCCACCTCTGTGAAATAGAGCTTTCATGGTTTTTCAAAGATCTTTGCTTAGAAAGTACAAGCTTCGTGGTATGGCATAAAGAATTCTGGATTTTGAGTCAGTAGACTTGGGTTCAAATCCTGCTTCTTCCACTTTGTGACCATGAGCAAATCACGTAACCTCTTTATGCTTTAGTTCCTTACCTATAAAGTGAGGGGACTAGAGTAGGTGGACTTTAAGATTTTTTTTCCAGTTTTAAATCTGTGATTTAAAGCCACAGTAGAAACAAAAGATCACTGACAGTGATTCAGTCACATCTGCCAGGTCTTTCAGTGAGTGTTATGTTTTTAGATGATTGGGGCCTGTTGACTTAAACTCATTGAAAATTGCTAGATCACTCTTATCTCACTTATGTTGGAGTTTCAACTTCCTGTAAACCATTTTTATTCTTTTTTCTTTGGTAGGAAAAATAAGAGTCTTTTCTCACCACTGTTCTGCCTTTGACCCACCCCTTTTAGTCCTAGCTTTTCTTTGATCTTGTTAGTCTCCAGTATAGCTTTTAAAACTCTTTTTTGGTCTTAGTCTTCCTCACCAGCCTCAATTTATTCTTCAACTTAGTACTCCAGATACTGTTCTTAAGGGACCTTCCCATATTTTTGTATTCACATTCCTTTACCTGCCCCTACAATAGTCTTCTACGTGTCTTTAAAAAATATATGTTGATTGATGAACATTTTATCTATGCACATTTATCTCTTTAGATAGCTGTCCCTTCCTCCCCTTAGAATCATTTGTTTCATAAACATTTAATTATTGAGTTCCTCATCCTTGGATTGATGTAATGTTATCCTATGAAATCTTACCCATCTTTTCTCTGAACTGTTTTAGATCTGCTCTTCCATAAATCTATAGTGCATGTGGGACTATGTCTAGCTGTCTCTCCTCCATCACTGTTTTTAAGATGGAGTGGTCACCTTCCTTTGAAAGTTGCCATAATTTTGATATCAGTAATCAGTTCTTCCTTATTGGTCAGGCTCAGATTCAGCATTGTAACTTCTCTTATTCATTCCTCTACATTTTGAAGAATTAAATTACCATTAAAGTTTCTGCTTTTTGTGAAGTGATTGCTCTAGCAGATGTACAATTAATTAAAATTTTCCTTCACTAAGATATTCTAGCTCAGTACAGGATTGTGATGTTTCCTGAATTCCTTGTCTGTTTCTGTCTTTCCAAGGATTCTGTAATATACTTCCACAACAGTATTATTTCTGTTTCTCTGTCTGTTGATCTTTTCCACCTTACTTCTTTTTTTCCATTTTCCCCTCTTCAGTTCCTGGATTTCCTCACTTGCCTTTGTTTTCTCATTTTGCAGTACTACTTTATGGTTCCTTCTGTTTTACTCCTTTTGAATTAGATATTCAGATTCATTAGCGCTCACAATGTACAAAGCACTGTGCTAGGGTCTGGATATATGGCTAGAGAAGAATTTATCATCTTCCATAGTCATATTATAATAATAAGTCTAATTCCACTCAGTCTTAAGGATATAGTTCATACTATTAATTACCCATATTTTTTGCATTCACTTATAAATAGTTGAAGCTATGGGTTTCATTGTCAATTCTTTTCTTGGATATAGATTCCTTTGAATATTGGGCCTCCTTTATATTCTTATTCCAATATTTTATATGCTGCTTTCTGGCTCCCTACTGCTTTTTTAGTTTAATGCCATTCAAATAAAGGGAAAATATGTATTTTATGGGTGTTTGTTGACCCATTTTAAGTCATGTTCCAGAACTCTGTATCTTATTCTCAGACACAGTTTTCTCAAGCTTTCATTTCCTATATTTGCCTTTCTTTTGAAGCCTCTACTTTTAGTTGGCAGTAGTAATGTAATGTCATTTTTACCAAGAAATTTTTTAATACAAGACCCTATTTTTCTTAATTTTGGTTGTATAATACATTGCTTTAGTTCCTCTCTTCTTAATGTTTTATAAAACCTACCCTTATACTTTTTCTGGGATTAGGAAAGCATCCATAAACATAGGAAAGTATATTTTTAAAATCCTTGATCTGGATTGTAGTTTTGGCTCTGGGATTAACATGCTGTATAACTTTGGGCGAGTAACCCATGTCTTCCTTTCCTCATCTGTATGTGAGAGGGTTGGACTAAATAACAATTCATGCTTGTCTACTGCTTTATGGTTTGCAAAACACTTTACTCATAACAGCTCTGTGGAGTAGTTAGTATAGGAATTATCCCTATTTCACAGATGAGGGAATTGAGGTTTCAGTTGAAGAGAAGTTAAGTGACTTTCCCATGATCGTGTAGCTAGTAAATGTCAGAGTTAGGACTTGAATGAAACTGTTATGATTTCCAAGTCCAATATTGTTTCCTTTATTCAATACTGCTTAGGCTTACTAAAGTGCTTTCCAGCTTTAAATTCTGTGATTTAGACATTAAAGCTGAAGTGGGAATTAATCGCATGGGGAGGGGTCTATGTATATGCATAAATACATAAAAGTGCATGCACAGAGGAAAGTCTTAAAAATACTTTTTTTTTTTTTAAAAAAGCAGTTGGGGTTAAGTAACTTGCTCGAGGTTACACGGCTAGTCATTATTTATGTGTGGGTGCTCATTTTCTGAGGCCGGTTTCGATCTCGGGTCATCCCAAATCCGAGGCCGACGCTCTTACTCACTTCGCCACCTAGCCTCCCCTTTAAAAATACTTTAAAAGCATCATATTCTACCTTGATATGGTGAAGTGTATATAATAAATTGTACTTCAATGGTGAGCATATATTAAGCACACATGACTGATTGGAATAAGACAAGATTAGTTAGGAAATACTTTATAGAATACTAGTTGATCTAGATTTTGAAAGATGGAGACTCAACAGGTAAAAAGAGGGAATTCTGCATTCTGCTCAGAGAAATAATAGCTTGTGTAAAGGACCAGATTCAAGACTGTGCCATGTTTCAGAAGGGGTTATAGCCCTGGTCAGACCACATCTTATAGGAGTTTCATTCTGGCTGTCGCATTTTGGTAGGACTCTCCCAAGGACATTAAAGAAGAGTGACCAGGATGAGAATATATTCAAAACCTTGTCATATGGATATCATTTGAAAGAACTGGGAATGTTAAGCCTACTGAAAAGATTCAGATATTAGAAAGAATTGCAGAAGAATAAGATTTGTGTTATGCAGCCCCGTAATGCAGAAAAAGAATCAGCAGGTAAAATTTAGAAACACAAGAAAATCTTTATTGACAACCAGAGTTATCTAAAAGTGAAATGGGCTGCTTTGGGAGGAAATTTTTAAGCCCAAGTTACTTGACCACTTGACAAGGTTATTTTATAGGGGAGTCCTGTATTAGTTATTAGAGAATATACTATATGATAGCTTCCAAGCTCATAACATTCTGTGATTCTAGGGCAGCCAGCAAATGTGAATGGCTGTAATGGACACTGTATATTAGTGACCAGCAAAAAATTAAGTTGATGAAATTGGGGGGGGGGGGGGGGTTTGGGGACAGAGGGGAATTGCTAGAGGGTCCTTTATAATCAGACAGGAATTTAGATTAGATATGAAATGTGATATTACCACTTCTAATAAATAATAGCTGACATTTATATAGCAGTTATAAAGGGTGGCTTTGGTATTGTGAAAAAGATAATTGTTTTGGAATCAGAAGACCTGGGATTTTAAGTTCCAGTTATGACACTAGCTATGTATAGCTGGACAAGACACTTCTCTGAGGTTTAGTGTCCTCATTTGGAAAATGGGGATAATAATAGTTTATATCCCCTTCCTCACGGGATTTGTAAATCTTAGCACACTATATAAATGTGAGCTATTATTATTATGTGCAAACATTATCAATAGGTAGGATGCTATGTCTGGTTATGGTGCTTCTAGGGTATATAGACTTTTGGTATCTCATCTGTTCTAATCTAGGATGTACTTAAACTTATTAATTTAAAAATAATTTATTGTGCCTTGAGTATCAGGTTTAGTTAAAATTGAAAATAATAGAATCCTGGTCTTTAAATTTAAAATATGGCTGTAATACTACTTGGTTGGCAAGATCAACCAGAATACTTGGTTTTTTAGCTCACAGGCAATTATTAAAAATTCTGAAGGTTAACATTTCTGCATAGCTCTGTGGCTATTATGCAACATTCAGAATTAATATTTGTTAGTCTTTAACATTCATTACTTATCCATATTACTGTGTTCATTTCTAAAACATTTTAACTCTAGTAAATAAATCTAACATTAATTAATTTTTTTAAAGGCATTTCCAAAAATCTTCAATGGAAACTGGCTTTAATATAAATAATAGTCCTCTAAGGCTCTTCACTCTGAACCACTCACTAACAGGTGCTTCACTTGACAGACAAGCTGGTTCTTACCCTGGATTGCAACAACAGATGCCATTAAGTCTCTGCTGGCCATATGCTGATGGAGACTTTTGTAAAGATAGAAGTGAGCCTCAGAGTAACTCATATTCAGCTATAGAAAGCAACAATGGTGAAACTTTATCTACTTCAAACTGGAATACGAAATGTGGGAACTGCAGCATTGAAGAAAATCTTACTGATGAAAGTGATTTATCAGAAAATGAAAAAGTAAATGATACATTACTCACTTCTTACTTTAAAAAAATGGACCTGAACTTAAAGCCAGAAGTAATAGAAGACTTTGAAGAATCTTTCTTGGAACAGCCAAGTGAAGTATTTTCATATCCTGATTTTCTCCCTCCACCTTTTAATACTCTAGACTTGCACAAACTGGCCTTCTCAAAATCGGAAAATTGGAAAGTGGCATTAGATCCTATAGAAAGCTCTATTGAGCAGTTGATAGGTCGTTTATTGGAGATGGAAAGAATACAACATATGACTATACAAAAGGAGAGGCCAAAGATACCAATCAGCTGCTCTACTCAAGTCATTACTGAACGGCCCAGTTCATCCAAAGGCTCATCCAAACGGAAGCCATCAAGATATCCTGAATCTCTGCCCCTTCAGACAGCACATGTAGACAAAAGTAGAGAAAAAAGAAAAAACTCCTCTAATACTTGCAGACTTGAGCAGAATGCGTTAAGATGTAGTTGGAACAATGCTGGTAAATATAAGTGGAATTCCAGACCACCATGTATCAGAAGCTCTTCCACCACAAAACAAATCATTGCGACTTATGACGACTTTAAGTTCTCTAAAGGTTCCTCTTTAAGTACATGCCAGGAAGTTTTATCCAGACCTACTTCAAGCCATTCCATTGCTCAGACAACTCATCCATTGGTTAAAATGGTTTCAACAAGATGTTTACAGCCAAAGTCTCCATTACCTGTATCATCTCTACCTCTTTGTTTGCCTGAGGCACAAGAAAGCAAACCATCAAGAAGTATAAAGAAACTTTATCGGAAAAATATAGCTGTAAATAAACCACTCCATGTTCAGAAGAGGCATTGTTTATCTCCATCATTTACAACTGAATGTGAGAAATGCCCACACATTGACCAAAAATAATCTCTTTTTCTGTCTTAATTCTCATTTGGGAATAAACCTAGCCCACCAAACCAGTTGAAATCTGATTTGTCACTCCCAGTTACAGGTATTTCAAAACAAAACAAAAATCCCCAAAGATTACTTGAAGTGTTGTGAAGTAAATCTTGTGAAAGTTCCTACTTTGTACTTCATATGAATCTGGGAGTTTTTATGGTGATGACGACAGATTTGATAAACCTTTTTTGTTTCATCACCAAGAAATGTTTTCACTGAGTAAACTAAATTCTAAAGACTGTCCTTTTGTTGTGACTGTTTTCCAATGTAATTGCATCCAACATCAATAAATTGGATAATTGACTTTAATTTTGTAGTTTTTAATTTCATTGCCCTATACTTGAAAAAATATTATATGCATATATACTGATGTTATAATTGCAGTTTTTGGTGGCACTCTACCATTCCTCTTCACTGTATCTTCTATTTTTTTTTTACCTCCTTCCTTATTCCAATTGTCTTTTTTCACTTACTCCTTTTTATCCTCCCTTCTGTGGTTCATATTAGCACTTAACGCTAAAAAGGTTACAAACCCGTGGGCTAAATTAGTAATGTCTCTACTTCTTAGGCTCTTTTGAAAACCGTTTCCCTGTGCCTTGTCAGGTATTTTTTTTTTTTTAAAGCAATTGGGGTTAAGTAACTTGCTTAAGGTTACACGGCTAGTCATTATTTATGCATGGGTGCTCATTTTCTGAGGCCGGATCTGATCTCGGGTCATCCAAACTCCGAGGCCAGCGCTCTTACTCACTGTGCCACCTAGCCGACCCTTTAGGGCAATTGGGGTTAAGTAACTTGCCCAAGGTTACACGGCTAGGTTTTTGTTTGTTTGTGTGGATTAAGTGTCGGAGGCCGGCTCGGAACTCAGGTCCTTCTGACTCCAGGGCCGTCGCTCTATTCACTGCGCCACCTAGCCGCCCCTAGGTATTTTTTTTTTAAAAGTATACTAGATGATTAATCAGAAAGATCTGAGATTAGGTCCACTTGTTTTATGGAGGCATTAGGAATAAGAAACTATCTCTGACTTAGTCATTGTAGGAAACTATCTCCTTCATTCCTCTGCCAATGCTATTCAGTAACTTTGTAGCTAAGTCCTGTAGAGTTGACTAAAATACATAGAGGTTGAGTGATTGGCCTAGCATCACACAGCTATTAATTCTCAGAGGCAGGCTTTCCACTGCTGCTGGCTGCCTCTTTAGAGAAGACTGAAACATGAAATAACAATATGACACTGGCCATTTTCCTTCACAAGTGAAGCTCAGTATATGTAGCCACTACTTGCTTCACATGGCAATGTGATGATTTGTAAATGTCAAGTGTAGAGCAAAATGTGCTAAGTAAAATTCCACTTCAACAAATTAAGTAGAGCAACTCGTCCTCGTTTCTCCACAATTTTGCACCCTTTATAATAGTAGGATTGTTCAGATGAATACTTTATACATTGCTTAGAAATATATTTCTACTCTAGAGAAGCCAAGGGTGGAACATCTAAAACTCTTCTCTGTAATTAGTGAATTAGTGGGTATAAAAAAAAGAGAAAACCAGGGGTGGCTAGGTGGTGCAGTGAGTAGTGCTGGCCCTGGAGTCAGGAGGACCTGAGTTCAAATCCAGCCTCAGACACTTAGCACAAAAACTAGCCATGTGACCTTGGGCAAGTCACTTAACCCTAATTGCCCTCCAAAAAAAAAAAAATGGGGAAAATTCGTCATCATGCATTCATCTGTGCTTTTTGGATTTTTGTCTCCAGTATGCTTTGGTTTTGATGGACAGCTGGAGAGTTCAAATGGTTGTAATATTTGAAAAAAAGGAAAGGGTGAGGGGAATTGAAAGGTCACTTTTATATGTTGTCAGAAAAAAAGTACTGCAGAAAGGCCAGTTATAGCACAGCACCCCTTTTTCCTCCCTTCAGTGCACAACGCACTGTCAGTTCCTTTTGTTATGGACAAGGGATTTAATGTGTCACACAAATATAACATAAGGGACATCGTACTCCTTCAGTTTCTACTTGACCATCAATCTTTGCTTTCCTCTCTTCCACCCAGGCAAACCTCTTAGTCTATCACCCAGTCATCTTCATTTCCATACTAACTTCTTCCTTGTTCTGATCGCTGTATCCTATTTTTCCTCAATACTATACTTGGCCATGTCTTGTTTCATTCTTTATCTCCCATAGCAATTGGCATAGTGTGGTGCTCAAGCAATATTGAATTGTTCCTCCTACCCCCAAACTAAAGCCTGGTTATTTCTGATGTTCCTCCCAGTCATACTGCTACACATAAAACTCGCTATCTACCAGATCATATATGAATTCACATGTTAAACCTCAGCAGTTAAAATTTCATCTTTTCCAATACTTAAAACTGTCATATAGAACAGAGAGCAGATTTGTGCTGGGTTGTTCCAAACTATAAAAACTAAGACCTAAAGGGTATAAAGTATAAGGAGACAGATTTTGGAACAATGTAAGATAGAATAACATTCAGAATTATACAACAGTGCCTTCAAAGGGGATGCCTTTATCAAAAATATATGAGACTGAATGGCCATCCTTGAAGCAGGAAGGATGATGTAGCAGGGGCTTTTTGAGAGGGGCCTGGAGGGCCACAAAGGTCTTTTCCAGTTTTAAACTGCTATGATCCAGGAGAGTGACAAGACCAGTCCTTATCCTTGTATGAAGTAATAATGATAGTTACTAGCTTTTATAGCTCCTTCATTTGGAATACCACACCAACTTAAAAAAAAAATTAAAATAATTTAGCAATTGACATTCAAAATTGTCTTAAGCAATTTTAATTTGAAAAACTATACCTTGTCTTGACTATAAGGAGTATAGGTGCCATTAGGCAATACAAAAGACAGCTCCACTGAATGAGATTTTGTAGTTAAAAGAATAAAATCTTTGTGAAATTCTTGGTTGGTAAAGCAGCTTTCTTAATGTAATTGTGATATTACTTTATAGTAACTTTGGATAAAAATTGGAAACATGGGAATTTCTATATTTTATACATAGGGAGAGGAGAGAAAAGTTTTCTTAACAAACTTTGTAATGAAACATTTTCACCTGTTGTTTTTCAAAAGCCAAAGGTATAAATGATTAGAGGCAAAGTTATGATTTTCGTAACCTATTAATAACCTATTTTGCATCCCAAAATGTAACTGATAAGCTGATGCCTCCTCCAACAGCACATGTTGTTGCCCCTCTATATATACCTTGTTGGTTTATTGTAAACCCCAAGGTCTAGGCACTGTTAGTTTATATCCATTTAGCCTTTCCAACTAGGCTAAGACCAAAGCTTTCAAGAAAACCAGGGTTCAGGGACAGCTAGGTGAAGTGAATAGAGCATTGGCCCAAGAGTCAGGAGGACCCAAGTTCAAATTCGGTCTCAGACACTTAACAATTACCAGCCCTGTGACCTTGGGCAAGTCACTTGGCCCCAATTGCCCTGCCTTCCCCCCTTCAAAAAAAAAAAAAAAGAAAACCAGTTACTTTTCATGCCACATTGAGAGTTTGGGATAGGATTTTAGGTGGTCTTGTCTTGACTTATAATTCCATGGCTGTGGAACTCCCCAGGTGGAAACCCTCAACTAAAGCACATTAACGATTCACTTTAATTTTAGTTGCCTGGGGCAGGCTGAGGACTTAGGACTGCTATCACAGCTGGTGTCAGCGGGCAGATCTGGGCTGCACTACTTCATGTGACCCTCTCCTTCATTTACATGAAGACCAAGGAGGGCATGATGGCATTTGCCTATAGTCCCTGCTGCCAAGGAGTCTGAGACTGGCAGATCTCTTGAGGTCTGAGATTCTGTAGCACTCAATCTATTAACTGATTGGGTATCCACACCAAGGGAGGTATTTAATGACGGCAGGTCCCCAGAAGCAGGGTTCACTAGGTTACCTGGGGAAGAAAGGTCATGAACGTGGCAGTCAGAATGGGAATGAGCCACATTAGCAATGATATTTACTTTAATGTAAATTTAATGTTTTTAATGCATTTTACAAACATTCAGTTATGTTTGAGGATGGAAGAGAACTTGAGTCTTCCTGACTCCAGGCACAGCACTACTTTAGTTGTTACCTCGATGCTTAATAAATACTTGTGGACTGTGTGTTGTTGGTCAAGTCATATCCCCACATTCTGACATTCTCATTCCTCTGAAAGACATCACTTTCCTAGATGGTAAGTTTTGATTCACATGAACAATACAAACATTAAGTAGGGTTCAATGTCCCTGATCTCTGTTGAACCCTCTTCTGTTTTCCATCAAGGCCCAACTTGAAAGTCTTCTCAGACCCTCTCCCTTGCTTATTTGTAGGATGGATGTTAATTCCTTTTCCGAGTATAAGCTCGTCTGAGAGCCATACTGACATTTTATCTTTGTACACCCAGTACTTGACACAAATAAGCACTTGATGTCTAATTGATACCCTCCTCATAAACAGAAGCCTGTTGTCCTTTGCTTCAGGACTCTTTTAAGAGATCTCCATGGAAAGGAAACTTGAAATAGCTGTTTAGGTGACCAGACTAATTACTTAAAATTCTGAAATTATTTTACATTCAGCTTCTTTCCCTACATATTCTTCCAACCCCACTCTAGATAATTAGAAGTCAACAAGGGAAAAGGGCAAAAAAGATAGTGTAACTTAAAGAGCAATAACTTCAGCCCATCTGATTCAATCTCAAAAAAACAAACCTGAACCATCATCAACCCCACCTCTTAAAAACAAACCAACCACATATTCAGGGAGAAGCATATTTATTTAGAGTTGGATTCAGAAACTCTTACCATGTTATACAATTCAAACCGATATAAGCAGAAATCTCATATTTGTATTGACACCAAAAAGCTTACATTTCATGTCCTTCAGATTTTAAAAAGTTCAGTTATGCTTTCTTATTGACACTCTTTCTTACAAATATAAAATTTTGTTAAGTGACTAAAAAAATTGAAATTTGCAAGTCCAGTATATATAACATTTTTACGTTGTGAGCTCCCCACAGGCCCTTCGCTTGATTAGCTATAGAGCAAATAAGCACAATGACCCTAGAAAAAACCAATAGGTGAATCAAAATCTAGAAAATAAAGACTGGATAATCTCTTTCAAAATAATAAAGACTAAACAGAAAGAGCCTTGGGAGGCTCCAATCAGTGGGTCTTCATAAGTGTCCTGTCTTCATTCCTATCTGATATTCTATACTATTTGCCTTACATCTTAATTGTACGTAAGCAGTTGCTTTTTTCATTCATTTCAGTGGCACAGAAACCAGACTAGAAATATTATATATATCCTTCTGAAGCAGACATCTTAGGACCTTAACTTTAAAAATTACAGGCTATAAAGTAATACAAGATTAAATGCCTCAAAATATATATGGCAAATGATACAGGGCAGTAGTAACAAGGCAAATTTGACATAACCATAATGCAGTTTTCAAGTAGCCCACTGCATTAAAATATTTGAAAAACAGAACAAAAAATTCTAAGTTAAGAAGTGAATTCTAACTCTGGTTTAGGGCATATAATAAATGTCTCAAAAACTTTTAAGAAAAATTTTGTTTATTCTAGTTTGGGAGTAGAGAGTAGGAAGTAAGCTAGATTAAGTTCCCCTTCTAATTCCTGAGCTTTCATATAATGAGCTTTTTGAGAAATCATGGAATTAAGCTGCCCATTTCTAATTTCTAAAGGAATAATTATTACCATTTTCTCTGCCACCCCTAGGATTTAAGACCAGTCATGAAAAGAATAAACACATCAACCTCAAGATCAAAGTTAGCAAAGAGTTAAAAGCAAAAGCTTGTGGAAATCAAATTTCCATTTTCTTGCCAAATTAGTGTCCTTTAATGGAAGAAATGTACATTACTTTTGTATTTGATATTTATGTATTTTCCTCTTTGCTAAAAAGACTGTAAATCTGATTTAGGTCTGTTAAAAAAAACCTGGTCCTTTGCAATCTATTTTGGGATAGTAAAAGCTAAACTAATATTTTAACACCTAAATATTGTATTAATAATTTTAAAGTTTACAGCATTTTGCTACTGTGGGAGACAAGTATTTTAACAGCATATCTAAAGGAATGAAACATACAACAAATATGTAAAACAACGTCTTGCCACTTTGGAAATGTTGTTTTTGAAGATCATCCTTCTAAAGTGAAGGCATGCAGAATACCAAATTTAGGAAAAAAGACTATAGAGTAAAAGAGGCATATTTCATTAAGTGACCAATAATTAAGCCAAGAAAATGTGCTCCTTAATGCTTATTCCAGTTCAACATGTCATGAAATAGTTAGGATGTATCTTCAACACTGCAGAGAACAGGCTCCCATATCTTGATCATTTAAATGCAAAAGGTTCTTCTGAAGAATAGTCACTTACCCTATACACGGAGGAAAAAGAGAGATTAAGAAAGGGATAGCATGCTATTTTACCTACAAAAATGACTGCAGAGTACTTATAAATCAACTTAAGAAAACATTATGACACAGTAAACACAAATGAACTTGGTGACTATTCCAATAAAATAATACATTCCATCTGGGAGAAGCAAAAGTTTAAAAACCATGCCTTTGGCAAGTGGAGAGTATGGTTAGGCACTTGGTATGATGTAGTACTGTAATTCATATGATATGCCTCAAAAAGGAGAAGCGGCTATACCTCTTCAACAATGAAAAGGAAGAGTATATTTTTGCCCTAAATTTGTATTATGCAAAGGATTGTTATTATGACAGTAATTTCATTGTTTGCCTACATAGCCACAGTGCTTCTGATCAAGTACTCTGAAAATAAAGTACAGGTAAAACAGAGTTTGGGGAAATGTTGGAACGAAACAGAACAAATTTTATGTCTTCTACATGACATTGCAACAGGTTAATTTGTCAGTACTATAAAACGGCCCCAGGTTCAAAGACCATATACTAAAATCATCAAGAACCTGAACTGTACTTAATAGTAAGGAATGTGGTAGGTAATATACATTACGTCATTTTCTAAAATCTTGGATTTTAAGAATTGGCCTAAAAAAATGGGTCATTAGGATACTGGAAAGTCAGCATAGCCATAATTGGAGATATAAATTAAAGATTACTACAGTGATTGACAGAAGGTTGAAATGGACAAGATCTTCATAAATGGAGGCTACAATATTTTTATTAATTTAAATCCCTCAGCCAAAAGTTTGGTACCTGAGGGAAATTTTAAAAAGCTTAAGATGCCCATTGTCCTCAAGCTCTTCACACCTAGTACTACTTATTTAGAATTTATAGGTGAAGGAACAGAAACAATAACCTTTGAAAATATTGTCTGTGAAAATTTCAAGACAATTAATAGAGTGCTTTCTTAAAATAAGACTATTAAAGATAAAGCATTACTAGGAGGTAAAGTTGTCTCCTTGACTGCTAATCTTCCTTGCACCCAGCTTAACTATTCAACAGAAGTTAAAGACTGGAGACTAGCTGAAGAAAAAATAGATTCTGATAACTGGTTCTCCCATCCCTCTCCCCCAATAAACCTTAGAAAATAATTTTTAAGTTACCATTTAAAAATATATAATTTGCACAAGTAATTTCATTACCGATTGCCTTTTAAAAGCAAAACATATAAATGACTTTAAATGAAAAAACTCAAGTGACAGGATCATAGATTTGGAACTGGACCTTAGGGGTCACGGTCCCACTCCATTTTACGCTCTTCCTTCATCCCAAACAAAGAAAAAGCCCAGCCATCAAACAAGAACACCTTACAGATGAACGCCACAATAGTAGTGCTATTCTAGGAATCATCAAGAATGCAAAAACATGAAACCTAAATCGGAATGCTGAAAACTAAAAAAATTAGACAAAACTAAATGGAGAGTATTTTTGGTATCTTTTAGAGGACAGAAACCTTAGCTCATGTCTTCTGGTTGTCATCATCTTCCTTGAGCTGCACCTACAACACAAAGAACAAGTAAACAAGCAACTTTATGTTTTTAAGGAATAGTTAATATGCTTTGAAGGTATAAGGTGAAGTGTTTCTACTGGATGTTAACATATTTCATTACTAATAATGATGTAAAATGGTGCTATGAAATCAGCAGAAGCATCAAATTATATCTGTAGGGAATTGTTTATGAAAGATTCAAACGTGCAGCATGTTATTACCTATGTAAAATAAAGGACACGCTACGGCTAGCAGTCCATGATATAAAAGCTGCATTTTTGGTTGTCTTAAAGAGACATAATATAAAAATTGATGTTTTTAAGGACTATATACTATGAAGAGACAGGTTGTAGGTTCAAATAGCTATGTTACATCACCCATCACCTGCCTGTTGTAGTTTCATATCCTTAATGGGGCACAACCCACCAGCAGAATGCCTGCTGTTCTGATTTTCCATCCTTGAATGCACCAAATGTGCATGATTGTTGTAATTACGTGCCTAGGTGAACAAAAAACAAAACAAAACAAAAAAAAAACCCATTTACTATTTCTTAAACTATTTTAAACTCTAAAAAAGTTGATTTTTCCATACTTGTTAGGTAAACAAGTAATTATTTTTATTGCTCAACAAATACAAGAGACTATACTTGATAGTTTTACTAAGTTTTTGTTTCTTGGTATTGAAAAACCAAACTGATTTAAATGATTTTTTTTAACTTTTTGCTAATGTTTATCTACACATGCTGTCAGAAATAACCTTGTTAAGAAGGTGAAGTTGGAGTCTCAGCAAATCAGGCCCCCTGGAGAAGGCGTTGAATGGCCTGTGCCCCGCTTTCTTTTTTTCTCTTTCAGCACCATCAAAAGGAAAAGTGAGAAAACAGCAGAAACATTAGTTATATCCTGAATTAAACCCCAGAACCTACAGGAAAAAATGCACTACAATGAAAGCTCACAGTATCGGTAGATTTTATGAAAATAATTAGGATTCTAATTATTTGCCTCACATGAACTTGGCAAGATTCACATCTTTACTAATCCCTTTAGATAAAGGATTTATAGAAAAATGGAAGGTTGCTTTCAACTTTTATGGATTATCTGACTTACCAGCAGTAAAGACAAAAACTTTTAAAAATGGCTACAAATGCCTTGTTCACAAAAGACTTTATTATCTAATGATGCATACTGAAAACATACAGAAATCTGCATGGTCCACTTTACATGCAGCAGAACAATCTTCACTTTACAATAAGTGAGTGTCAACTGTGTTATGTAATAGACAACACTTTAAAGTCACATTTCTTAAAGAAAAGCTTCATTTACAAAAGAAATAAAAGGTAAAGAAGCAATTACCGCTTTTAAAAAGCAGCTGCTTTGTTCAAGAGTGGAAGGTTTATGCCTGTATTGAAAGACAACATGATCACAAATAATGAAAACAATGAACAAATGAAACACTTTTACCATAAAGCAGTACACTTTCAAAATGACATACAAATAGTTAAAAATTTCATTATGTTGTCTATCTAACTTTTAAATGAGGACTTTCAGAATCAGACCCCAACATTTATAATTAGTAAATGAAAATTGTAAGTATTGGTACTATGTCATTGGGAACTGTATTTAACAAAATGTATACAAAGTCTATAGCAAGTTGATTTAAAAAATTAAAGTAATAAGAAACAGTACACTGAAGGCGCTTTACCCATCAAGCGCGCACTCTTCAAATTTTAAATGTGATGAACAGAACAGAAGTTGTAACTATGCCACAGTTGCGATGCCAAAAAATAAAACAAGATCAATTATTGAACATGCAGGGAATTCTGCCACAAAGCTACTGTCCCTCATTTGCCAGTTGTTCCAGTAAAATAACATCTTAAAACACCAGTGATGTTGATGGTTTAGCTTACCTTCAGTGTACTGAAAGTTGTACACAACCTGCTTTAAAAGAGGAGACCATCCCTGCAGGCAGGCTCAAGAAGGAATAGACCCCTTTCGGCACTGACTACACCAAGGGCATGCTGCTGTGGCCTGCACACACACACCTAGGAAAACGTGAATATAAACAGCATTTATGCTGGCCTTTTTTTTTTTTTTTAAGACAAAAATGAAGCCAAGTCTGCTAAAAAAACCAATCATCCACCCAGTATTACTGTTCATTTTATAACAGATTTTTTTTTCTTTTTGATGTGAACTGCAACCATTTACATTAGCACTGTACTTGTGTGCAGTCTCAGCAATTAAAACAATTCTACAGTGAAAATTTTCACATAAGACACAAACAGATTTACTCTAACATTTCTAAAAGAAATATCAGCCTTGGTGTTAATTCAAATATATCATGCTTCCTCAATTTGCAGGGGAAATATTTATAAGTTTATATACATTAATAAACTGCTGTGAAATTTCTTCAGTCTTTGTATTTTAATTACTCAAACCCTTTGAGCTTCTTCATCTCATTTAAATTTTTTCCTGGATGAAGGCATGCTGTAGAGCCTGGTTGATGCTAATTCGTTTAGCTGGGTCCAACATTAAGATCTGGTCCAACAAGTCCTTTAGCTGGTGTACTTTTTTGCGTTGGTCTTCAGGAAGTCGCTGGCACCCAATCAAATCAGCCAAGAGGTCCTTGGTAGGATTAATGGTGCTCATGACAGTAACTTTCTCCTAAAAATAGTTTAATTTATAATTACATTAAAATTAGTGGAAAAATTTGGTACTGAAATGCAGACTACTTTAGAGTTATAATATCTTTTTAAAAACCTCTACTTTCCTTCAGCTTACCCGTTCTTGTTACTTACTCTTTTAAAAAGGCAATATGAAGAATTAAAACCATTTAAATGGGAAAGCTCAAGTCGAGTAGAGTTAATACTCTAAATGTACAACAATAATAATTCTTTATCTTAAAAAAGTTTATTCTATAATCACTAGATGTGTAAGGTGCTTGAGGGCAGTTACCAAGTTATTCACCTTTACATGTAACCCTGAGTACCTGATTCTACTGTCACTCATTACATATTTATTCAATTAGTATTTCAAATATTAGAACATCAAAAGAATATTCTATAATGTTCACTAACCAAAAAGATGTAAGAAACTAGTAAATATTACTTGCTGTTGAATTTTGCTTTCAAAAAGTAGTTTTGCTGGGACAGCCAATCTAAATGTCCTCATTCTTAGTTTCAAACTGACTTAGAGTACACCCATGACACCAGCTAAATGATCATGAGCAAATCACTTAAAACTCTCTGAGCCTCGACTTTCTCATCTCTAAAATGAGGACAATTTTCATATGGCTATTTCTTGTATATCAAATAATGTGTGTCAAGTACTCTGTAAATCTTAAAGTACTATATAAATATCACCAATTATATCAGTTAGGTAAGAAAGGTTGAATATATAGCGTGTGGTTAAAAAAATTATTCTAGAAAGCCAGAGACTATTGTTTATTGTGTGTGTGTGTGTGTGTGTGTGTGTGTGTGTGTGTGTGTGTGTGTATGATTCTTGTGGAATCAAGTCAACTGCAAATATAACTATCGTATGTGGCAGAAATGGAATTTTTTCAGTTACTTTTAGTCATAATTCCTGACATTCAGTTTCAAATACAAGTAATGATATTTAGAAATGATTACTGCTTAGCAGAGTACATTTAAAATACTTACCCTTTCTGTTACTTTATCTACTTCTATGTACATGAAGTTGAGATTTTGATCAAAGTGTTGATCTTTGAACACACCTTTTCTTATCATCTGAAAAAAAAATTACATTTGGACTACTATGAGATAAAGACTTCCTACTTTAATCTTTTACAAGTCATTGACTGTCACTACTTTTATTTCTGAGCTTATTCATTCATCTATAAAAGAAGCAGGATTGGATTATCAGTGCTTCTTAAACTGTGGCCCACAGTTTAAGTTGCACTGAAGGGGTTGAAAGTGGAAAAGTTCAATAAGCCTTGGATTGGATAATCTCTAAGGTTCTAAATTCTAATCTCTAGTTCTAAGATATATAATACTACTTCCAAAAAACTAATTACAAACTCTAAACTAACTCTATCTAAACCAAATGGACACAAAAAAATCCCATTAAGTTGATGCATATTTTCATTTCCCAAGATCAAGTTGGTTCCTACTTCTCTATTGTTATTATCCAATTGTTTAAAGAAAGTATTATTTAATATCTTCATATATTATAGCTTTGAATCTTTCTAAATTATTCTCTGACAGCTCACATAATATGCCAAGTCTCACTGCAACAAACACTGACTACTTTCAGGATTAAAAATATAAGGTCCATTCAAAGGCCCATTTATTTCAAGCATTTCCTTCTAGAACAGAAAAATAGGATTGTCTCATAGAACTAGTTATAGCTCAGAGGATGGAGGAAGGAGAAAGCCATTTTAAAATCTTTTTGAATCAAGTTATTTTCATATTCAATTTCACCCTTATTCACAGAACCTTAGAACTAGAAGAAAATGTATATCATCTAACTAGGTTCCACCTACACATGAATAGGAGGGCTCCCTGCTATAACACCACTGAGAACTAAGTATCTTTCAACCAGATGCCTCTAGCCTTGGTGAACCATTACCTCCCGAGTCAGCCAATTCCAGTTTTGAAGCTTTTCCTTCTATCAAGGCAAAATCTGCCTGTCAGCATTGTCTGTTCATTCCTCCTTAGCCAAATCTTGTAAAACTAAATGATTCCCATCTCTTAAATCCATTATGTTCTTTCTAGACATATCCACCAATGCCTTCTTTTAAGCCTCCATTTTTACATTCCCATTGTTGTATAAATACAAATCACCAAATGACAATTTAAAAGAAAGGGAGAGACAAACAGGAAACAAATTTTGAAGTATTTCACCATTAGAAGAAACCATATTCAGCTCCAAATACAATTGTTGCTACCCTTTCTCCCCCTCTCCCCAATGTGCAAATCATTCCAAACCCTGGGTGGAAGTCCTTTCACTTCTTACAACATGTGATCCCAGCTTATCATATGCTTTGCCAATTCTTTTTTCAGCTGAAATCCAGAGGAAGGGGACATATATAACAATTAAACAGATGGATAGAAAGTAAAGGTGTATGTTTCAAATATATATAAATACTATTATTAATACTATTTTGCATGTGATTGGGAGATAAGATGTGCAGGCATTGGGACACAGAGATTCACCTTGCTCTAATGATAAAGTCGAAGGGGGTATGGAAGAAGATATGGGAGAGAGCAGACTGGATGAGGGGATATCTTTCGGGACTGCTATTCTGGGGTGGTGGGTAGGGGAAAAATGGGGGGAAAATTGTAACTCAAAATCTGGCAGAAATGAATGATGTAAACCAGAAGTTAATAAAGCATTTGTAAAAAAACCCAAAAAAACCCAGTATGTCTACTATGGAAATGTTTTGCATAACAGCACATATAACCTATATTGAATTGCTTTTCTTCCCAGTAGGGGTGGGTGATGAGGGAGGAAGAGAAAGAATTTGCAATTCAAAGTTTTAAAATCATATGGTATAATAATAATGTATTGTTATTGTTTTTATTATTATTATTATTATTGTTACACACAACTGGGAAATAAGATTTACAGGCACTGGGGTATAGAAAGCCATCTTACCCCACTAGAAAGTCAGAGGAGTGATGGGGGAAGATATAAGAGAGGGCATATTGGGGGAAGGGATATTCAGTAGAATCACAATTTTGGGATTATCAGGGAAAGATGAGGAGAAAAATTGTAACTCAAAATCTTGTGGAAATGAATGTTGAAAACTAAAAATAAATTAGACATTGAACTATTAAAAAAAAAGTAAAGGTGTGGGGATAAACTGTTGACTGTATGTGACTATTCTGGCACTAATATCCATCTGTCTCATCCTTGTTCATTCTCCTATTAGACTAAAATTACTACTTAAAGATAACAAAGGTAAAAGGGAGGAGGGGAAAGGGAGCAGCAGAAAAGAAATATGATTTAGTCTCTTGTCCAATCTAAATTTTGCTTATAGCTACCATAGGTCTTTCTCCCCTGAGCAAGCTAAAGTTATTACTGAGGACCCTCTAAGGAAGTAGGGAAAGAATACACCTGCTAACTTCTTACCTTATTTGGCATTTTTCCTTTGAGGTCCATAGCAAGTTTCAACATATGATTATTGGTTTTACCAGGAAATAATATTTTTCCAGTATAAAGTTCATATAATGTGCAGCCTACAGACCACATATCTATACCATAGTCATAGCTTTTTCCTATAACTGAAACAGAAAGATATTTTAATAAAATTAAGCTTAAAAATCAATGAGGTAATGGTTATAATAGCAATAATAATTACAATGAAATACAACTCAATCATTCATATTAATCAGGGGTTGAGGTTAGCCTGGGAAAATAAGACATAACTCCCAAAACTCATTTTAATAATTTGATTGAACTTCTCTCCCACCAAATCTTTTTAACAGAGAACCTAAAGAAAAAACAAACCAAAAAAACAAACAAACAAACTAAAAACAAAACAAAACAAAACCCAGCAAAAATATGTTTTCACCTCCTTTTCCATTCCCACCTCTGGCAGAGGTGCTAATGAACAGTAAAGTCAGAATACAGGCCAACAGGAGGGAGGAGAAAAAGCAAAGGTCCCAGATAATCCACAAATTTGATAATCAGACCTTGAATAATCAAGAGCAGTCTTCTAAAGTCGAGGATTTTCCACAATTGTTTTGCTACTCTTGCCCGACATGATCAAGACTCCTGTCACAACTACCATCATTCCAACTGAGGAGGTTGAACTTGCTACGGTTCCCTTCCTCATGAATGAGCTCGAGCAGCTGCTGAAGTACGATGGAAAACAGTACTTAGAAATTAAATATGCTGTTTCCACAGCATGTGATGGCCCCAGAGCAAAAGGACATTTGGAGAAACTTACTAATTTCAGGAGCCCGATAAAATCTACTGACGAGATAGGGTGTAATATCATTATCTGCAACATGTGAAGCCGATCCAAAATCACAAAGTTTTAGAATAGTTTTTGATTCATTAACCTGCAAAACATCATTAAGAAAGGTTACTAGATCCGTGGATAACCAAAACAAGACATGAGCACTGGGAAGTTAAACTGACACACTCACAGAACTTCATTTTAAACTAAGTTTGTATTTGCTCCTATAGAATAATCTAAAAAGAAACAAACATTTATCACCTGATTACATTTTAGTAAGAGTTTTTTTTTTTCAGTGATGATATGCTAGGCAAAGTTACTTAATTCCATTATTCTAAATACTGTAAAATATAAGAAAGAAGAAAACCAGAGACCAATGTCTTTAAATTTTCCCTGAATTAGCAGTTACTATATATTAAATGGATAAGAAACTAATTACTGATGTAACTCCAATGAAAGTAAAGGCAGAATCATTACACCATGTCAAAGTGTATTCTTCATCCAAAGGCGCTGGAATATTCAAATTTATATAAATCACTTGGGAAAAGATGGAATAAATTTGAAGAAACATCCTCCCCCCGCCAAACATTAGTCAAGAAAATAGCAAACACTTAAAAATCTAAATATGAATTTTATATTAGTCATTTGTTTTCTTCCCTTTTCAAATATTTCAACATACACAGTAATAGTGACATCTGCTGAGAAAGGCTTGGAAGTTGCTCCTATGACTGCTGCCACTCATGAGTCAGAAGCATGATCAGGATTAATAAGTGAAGACAACTCACATTCCCCCCTTTAAAAAAGACAACACACAAATTCTGAGTTGGGACTTGAATTCAGGCTACTTTCCCCATCCCAAAGACATACAAACATAAAGTCCAATTATTCACCAGCATATAGTTCTTCAAGAAATGATGCCAGAGTAAACTCACTTGAGAGACTACCAATTTGATTACTGGAAAAGTATAAATGACCCTTCTGAAACTGGAAGCCAATGAAAGTCAAAGGGTATTTTTGAGCATCAATTTTATTTGACCTGTAGGCGATATTATAACGTGGCAATGTCAGTGGCTTAAAATAAATTTCTAAAGAGAATTTCCAAATCAGTCTGTCATCAGTGAATTGCTTAGAATCACTAAGACTTCTTGAAATAAATGAAAATGATATATATATTTGATAATACAACATAGCATTTGATACCATTAAAATCTGAAGGTACATGCCACAGCCTCCCTTTCTGTATGTGTATGTATATGTGTGTGTGTGTATATATATATATATATATATATATATATCATTCCCCAAAATCAGAAACCTTTTGCTGAACTCACTGCCTTATTATATTCCTCATTCTCTTAAGGCCTAATTTCCTTCCTAGAAGTAATAAAGGGAACCACCCCAAATGAGGTCCATAGGAAGCTTGAAAGGAAGGACTCATGCTGGTCTACTCAAACAGATGATCACAAAGAATATTCTAGAAACAGAACTGAAGATGACAAGGCAAATCTCTTTACTGAAAAAACTGTCTAGTACTGCAGCACTTTATTCCACTTTTCATTGTTAATATTCATAACAGTAGAAAGATTTTGTAGAAAAAAAAGAAATCTTGTCCTCAACTATACGTTTTCCCAAGTATCTTAATATTTAACGAGGATGCTTTTTCTTTATTAAACTGATATTTAATAATATTTGTATGGAATTATATTTAATTATTTTGACCTAAGTAAATATATAAGCAATGTCTTTTGATTTCAATTCTAAATAAATATTAAGGTGTCTACCAGCTTTTTTATCACAACCAAAACTAATCACAAAACAATGCTTTAAAATACTGCTTCACTTAGGGATCATGAAAATGGAATGGTATAGTTCAGTACATACTTAAAGAAAAGATGTAGGACATAGAATCTGTCCTGAGGATACAATGGCAGACTTTTAAACAAAGTAGGGAAGACCTCTTCAAACTATGGGAATTATCCCCACAGCACTAAAAATTAGGAAGCAGTTACCACCCCAGGCCCTCCAGGAACAGGATTCTGAGAAATCAATCTGTAGGGCAAGTAGTAATCTAAGGCTACTAAAGCAATACTGATACTGAAATTAAAGAAAAAGAAAATCAGTAAGACAAATCTTTACAGGCTAAGAGTTGTAAAAGGTCATATAGGCTAAACCCCTCTCTTTACAGATGAGGTAACTAAAGCCTAGATAATTTAGATGATTTGCTCAGAGGTCCAAAGGAACTGATCCCTTTCAAATGCAATGTTTAATTAAAAAAAAAAAAGTTTACCAGCAACAGTGGAGCTGCTAAGGAATACTCCTGGGAAACACTAACTTTCTATCTAACATAACAAAAAATGGTTTCTAGGTTCCCCTTACTCATCAGGTTATTCTGAATTAAGTGAACTAAGTAACAGAGCAACTATGATGTGGGACAGAGCTCATGGATAAGAATTTTGATGTTATTCTACCTATGAGTCATATCAGATGAGGATTATCTATTAAAGTCACAAAAAGTAATTTGGGAAGCCAGACATACACATACAGCCTTAGTAGAGGTAGTTAGGTGGTGTACTGGATAGAATACTGAGCCTGGGGTCAAGAACATCTGAGTTTAAACCCATCTTCAGAAACTTACTAGCTGTGACTCTGGCCAAATCACCAATTTGCTGTTTGTCTCAGTTTTCTGAATTGTAAAAGGGGAAGAATATCCTATTACCCAAGGCTGCTGTGAGAATCATATGAGAATTTTCTAAAGGACTCAGCACAGTGCCTGGCACACAGCGGGCACTATTTAAATGGTAGCTATTGTTATATATGCTTGAGGTCTGTGGCTAATTCCAGATACTTATGACTACTCCCTTCTCACAACCCCCCCCCTTTACACATCTGCAGAAAGCCATCATGGCTGCTTTTAGTGATGAGCCTCTCTGCATTTAGCTATGATGATAGCCTCTGGATCTGTAATGAAGCTTTCCCAGTAAAACCTTCCAGGTGATCACCCCCATGCCAAGATGAAGCATAATAAGTGCTACTTTAAATTTACAAACACAGGGGAAAAAATAAAAGGAACACTGTCATGCTCTTTTATCTCATTATTTAAATAGAACAGAACATCTATTAATTATCATTTAAAAGTTAATTCTGAATTTCTACTCTTCTGGAAAATCCACTCTTACCAAGCAAGATTTTACTTTTTATTCTTTCACATAATGTACTTTTTGGGAATATTTGCATTGGTCAGAAAATATATACATTAAAACCCAAATTCAGCTTATTATCAGTATTACTTCTTAGTATTTATACTTTTTTCTTTCAAAAAGGGATTACTTTAGAGGCACAGTCTATTGTTTTGCTCAATACAATAAAGAATTATACGTCTAAGAGTAAGTTGTATTTGGAAAACAGTAAATTCATTTTTACTAAAATATAAGTTATTTCACTTACCAGGATATTGTCTGGCTTGATATCAGCATGTAGGATGTTGCACCTTTTAAGAAGTTTCAATGCCAAGAACAACTGCTGACTATAGGATCTTACAGCCTTAATATGGAGACCAACGTCCTTTCCATACTTTTTCAATACCTCTCGTAAATTCATACTTTTTTCAACAAAAGGGAAGGAAGAAGCAGGTTATAAAAATGTGTGGTGTAAATATAAAATTAAAAGTGAACATTTTCAAAATTACAATGGCAATACTGAATTAAAAAGAAAATGCTTCTATTCAATGAATTTCATTCTACATCAGAGAAGAATTGAGTGATTAGCCCAATTAAAAGCTTGACTTTTGGGGATAACCAAACGATTTGTTTACAAAAATTTAGATTTTGTCCATTCTGAAAAATATGCATTGGCCTCCTCTCACATGTTTACCAAGTCCTTTCCTAGTGAAAAGTATTACCCAACATCACAAAGGTTTTTTTAAAAAATCATTTCAGGTGTAGGAGACTGCCTACATAAATATACTAAGGCATAAGAGGACAGGTTAAAATAGCGGAACATTTTGGCCAGAACACAGAAATAACACTGGAAAAGTGGACTCAAGTCTGACTGAGGAAAGTGTTTAAATTTTGTAAGTAATAGCTGTGGAAAGGTTTTCCTCAGGGGAGTGGCATGGTCAGACCTGGGCAAAAGACAGATGATGTTAGTAGCTTGTGAGAATGGACTGGAGGGGGAAAGGGAAGTCATCCACTGGATTGCTGCCAACAGTACAAGTAGGCAGTGTTAACAGCCCTCCATAAGGTAGGGCTAAGCAGAGAAGAGAGTCATGTGAGGAAGTTGTGAAGGACTAATAAATGCTTGGTAACTGACAACACAGGAAAGGGAAGGAGGATGAGAATTCCAAGCCTAAACAACTGAGAAGATGACAAAGCTGACAAAAAGCTGGAGTGACTCTGGGAGAAGCAGGTTTAGAAGATGACCTGGATTTGGTCTGACGTCTAGGTGGAAGTAGGCAAAAATTAGTGGTTATATATACTGAAGCTTAAGCAGAAAGAGTAGGGCTCTACTCAAACACATATGGCAGGCATATGAAGAGAATGAAAACTAAGATTTTAACAGAAGAGACTTTCAAAGAAGGGTTTAAAGAACAAAGGTCTGGGTAAAGAACTGCTTTGGGGAGGCAAGAGGATAACAAACCAGAGCAATGACAAGATGGGAGAAGTAGGCAAATCACTGGGAATGTAAAAATGGAGTAAGTCAAGAGAAGGGACTTAGCAATATAGTATGAAAGGTGAAGAACTGGCCCCTTTTCTGCAGCTCTAAGGTTTAACAAAGGGCTTTACCCAGGAGAAGGGAGACAGGGCAGGGCAGAAACCCAGGGTGTGAGCAGTGAGTAAAGTAGTAGGTGATGGTGATAGTCAAGAGAAGGTTATACTGTCATATGCTGTCATTACTCTACAGTAGCCTGAAGCCACTTAAATGAGTGTAATCAGGGGAATTAATACCCCCTTCTCTTTTCTAAAAAGGTGACAGTGGAATGGAAATGCCACTAAACCAGGAAGTAAATTACCTTGGCTCTGCTGTGTGACTGGGGCAAGTGACATTTGTTTTGAATTTCACCTCTCCTGAACATGACCATTTAGGGTATCCTAGAAGTCTTAACAAAGTTTTAAGCTAATGCTTTCGAGACATACTATATAAAGATCATCTACTAACAAGTAGAGAAAGTGGAAGTATCCCCACCAGTTAAATCCACAGATCCTTTGAAAAAGTAAATGAACTTCAGAATAACAAAATCACATTTTAAAGAATTGATTCAGAAGAACATTCTCCTATCCTATTCCTAGCACTTGTTCTTTCTGGTTTAAATATTTTCTAGAAGTTAGCTAAATATTTAGGTTTCAAAGATCACCTTACCAGACTGTGAGCTCTTAAGGAAAATTAAGAGCTGACCATAAATGTAAACTGCTATTAAGAAAGAAAATTTCACTACTGTGATTTAGTATGCTAAAAACAAAACAAAAAAGTCTCGCCCAATAAAAGATACTGACAAACATATAAATTTCTATTTAATTTACATATTTTGACATTTTACCTTAGAGGCTCAAATACAAGGCAGAGATGTTGTTTGTGGTAAAAGTGTCGGAAGAGCCGTAAACAATGAAATTTGTCATCAGGATCAGCATCATTAAGTTTTTTCAAAAATTCCAGTTCTTTTAAACCTGTTTTTTGCCTAAAAACAAAATATGAAATAACATGTTTAGCAGAACATATTTAGTGAACAAAAAACCTGTCCTGTTTCGACTGTGTTATGTCTTACAGACGTTATTTTTATGTATTTAAAGAAATTACTAAGGGTATCAGACTTGACAGAAAAAAACAGAATGAATTATTCACTCTGTAATTTTTTAGAAGTTGGATTAGAAGATAAAAAGGCACAAAAAAAAAACTTCTTAGAAAAGAAAAAAATGTATTTCTGCCATCTTTTTGAAATCAGACTTCTTCCATAATAACAATTAGAACCACTCTTAAAACTCTCCTGCTCAGCTCTATCACTGAATAGAAGCTTCTTAATGTCAATGAGTACTGATAATTCACCTAACACTTTGCTATTTTTACAAGCATTATATATACATAATATATATATACGTAGTAACACTCATATTTTGTCCTTAGGATAAGAAGTTAGTTCTGCCTCTTTTCTATCTCAATGATTATAATTTTCTACCAAGTTACCTGTTTCCCTTACCTCGTGTCTCTCCTGCTACCAGTTGTCTTTCTTTTCACTGCTGTTTATTTTCTTTGAACTGTTGTTTGTACTATCTGTTAATAGCTCAGCTTGTTATTTGCAGGTAATATACTAAAAGAGCAGCTAATTCAATCATTTGCAGTATTGGCGGAAAGGTTACATGTTAAAAAAAATACAATGAATCCTCCAAACTTGACCATTATTAAACTTTAATGACTAACAGATAAAATCTTAGTTTCAATCAATCAATGCCTTTTCTCAACACTACTGATTTTTAGGAATAGCAAAACAGGCAAAATATAGACAAAACCTACAGGTTTTATAATCAAGGTGGGTATTTCTGCATTCAGGATACTACTAAAATATCAGGTCCAACCCTAGAATTCAGTAAGATATACATTCTCTTACGTTATATTACCATTGTTTATTTTTTCTGCTTTAGTTTACCAGACTAAACTTTGAAATCACAAACTATATCTATACATCTTACACAACACAAAGTGCCATGCAAACAGTAGTTTTTTTAATAAATAAAATGAACCAATTTCTTGAGCCAAAAAAGGAAAGTGGGTTCAATTAACTGTACAACCAAATTCTATAAATTTAGCAGCATCTGAATCAAAGCTAAAACTGATTAAACTGAGGATAAGCAGTTTCCATCATGAGTGTTTTTACTGATACATGTCATAATGTAAATTTATAAAATAACTTACATAAGCTCATTGTTCCTGATTATTTTCACTGCCACTTCCTGGTTTGCTCTGGCCATATCTCTGGCTCTCACTACATTACTGAAGACACCCTGGCCAGTGTAGCCATACACATTGTAACGTTTATCAAGGACTTCACCTATATTAACACCTAAAAGACAAATTGTTAAAATGGAATTGATCATTAAGAGAGTACACATAAACAAACAAAACATAACACTTTGGATAAAGCAAAGGAAAACAGTTCTGTCACTTAAAAATTGTGTTAAATCTCTGCTAAGTACTAGGTCTTGTGAGGAACAATAAGAACCAAAACTGTGCTGCCACTGGTCACATGCTCATAAATGAGGTTAGATGTTGCATGCCCATGTCAGTCTGTTCCATGAAAATGTTTTAGCAACTGTTGATCATTCTGAATACTGTAAGTAGTGAAGAAATGTACTCACTGAAGTGGTTACAAGGGTAGTCTTGCATGGCAAACACTGCATGATTGGCATCCAAGTTCCCTGCACATTGCATTTCTTAATTTCAGATCAAGATGAGCATGTGGATGTACCCTTTCCATCTGGAGTTAGATTTTATGGTTGAAAATATCTTTGGATGGAATTTCATATTAAGTGTTTGAATTCATTTCAATTTGACACACCTCTGAACAGCATAACTGAATACATAGTTTGAGTTCAGGCAGCTGCCAGATATACCACACTTAAGTGATGGCACTGTGGTATTGTTTTCAAAGAGTTAAAAAAAAATTGCTTTTAGCATACAACAGCACACATGTTCTCAAAAAGTGGCAAAAACCTTACATACAACTTTAAAGTTAAGAAATATACACTTACGATAATAGCCTTCTGCATCAGTCCAATTATCTCTGAGATTGGGATTCTCTTTGAAATCTTTTCCGATACCAGCAGCCCGAAGACGAGCACTCTAAAAGAACAGGCAATAATGAGCTGTCTAAATCATTTCTGAATAAGTAAAGGAGTCATTTAAATCTTCCAAATGAAATCATTTTAGCATTTTCATTCAGAAAGTCATGAAATAAGACGGATTTTTATTTGTTTTACTCCGTGACAGTTTTCAAAGCAATTCTAAAATTAACTTGGCATTTGTGGGAGGTATGGACAATGAACTAAGACTGTAGATATATACAGGAAAAATCTCCCCTAGCAAAACACTACAATTAAACTATAGGACAATTTAAAATATCTTCAAAAGCAATTAACAGATGATGATAGTAAAGAGGACTATACAAATAACTTATACTATGTCACCGATAGACTTCTTGATAGACATACATGGCAGGTATATTAAAACTAAAAGCAATCTTAAGTTACCTAATCAGCTTCTCTACACTATTTATTACGACTTTTCAAATAAAGGAATAGGGGGAAAAAATCAATCAGTAGTTATTAAATGCCTACTATGTGCCAGGCATTGTACTGGATAAAATAGTGCTTTGTAATGTAAATAAATATAGTTTGTATAATGTAAATAAAATATGATATGAAAGATATTCTCTCTTGATTTCAAATTTCATACTCCAGGGTAAAGTATTTCTTGGGAAGCAATGTGGTAGAGTGGAAAGTACACTGTACTTTGATGTTTCAAGACCAGGTGCAAATCCTGGCCATGCCACTTGTGATCATGGGAAAGTATGTCATTTAAACTCTAAGTACCTCAATTTCCTAACCTTAAACAGAGCTAAAGCTTGGAGAAATTGTGAAAATTAAATGAGATTAATGTATGGAAAGTACTTTGTAAATTGTCGCATCATGTATACCCTTTGTTCCAACAATTCCCTTTCACGTGTGTTATGAGCCACACTGATAATATCTGCCTTAGGTTAGGGAAAAAGAAAAACGAAGATGACAAGTTTTTACTCTTCATCCATAGTTACCCAGCAACAACCATCTAAATTAATAAGAGGTAAGGGGCATTTGTTACCTGGGTCATTTATCCTTTATTCAACCTACTTTTATTATATGTAGGTATCACTTTCAAAACAATTTTTAAAGTGACAAATTATTTAAGCTTTTTATTGTTTGGGGTCCCTGAACAAATTAGGACATCTTATGCCTTTCCATTTTTTGTTTCCAAAACCCTGGTATTTTTTATATTTATTTTTACTTGCCACCAGATACTTTTGTAAGGCACTCTTACCTTACAATTCCTGGTTTCATAATATAGTTAAACATTTCAGTGTTTCTTTTTTAAATTGACTTGTCCTTTAAGTATTAGAGGCAAAAACTGAACACTTTTTAAAACAGAGGTCCAAGCCAAATGTTGATCACACTGCTTTACAAACCTGTACATTTTTAGATCCCAGATTTGTGCTTTTTAATATTTGTTGATAAATCTACCACAACTTTTTCTTGCAGTCTTATCAATCAATATTGAATAGTCTATATATCAACCATATATTCTGGATAAGAAATTAATTTTAAAATTACCTACATCAAAATATGCAGCAAACATATCATCTGACTCGGTGAACATGTCAGGAGCCAATAACTTCTTCTGAGTTGAACCTTAATGGAAATTCATATCAATCATTTGGACTATCATAAACAGATGATAAAAAGAAAACACGGAACAATTCAATAGTAATTGTCCTAAAGGCAATACAAAATATATCCTATCTAATAAAGGACTTCTACTATAAGCAGTTATGAGATCCTTTTAAATACTTGAGGATACATAATCTTTATTTAAGTGTTTTATAAATGTTAAGTGTTTTTATAAAAGTATCTTACAAAACCCTAATGAATGGAGGTGTTCATAATCCACGTTTCCCCTACTGATTTTCCTTGAAAGTTCTCTACTTTCATTATTTTCTTGTTTAAAATAGCAAATATGCTAGATACCAACTAAGCAACATTTTTTAAATGCAATGAAAGTTTCTTTCTTAAAATTACATTGAATAAGAAGTGACTAAAATGTTCATACCCGCTGACTCAGAGATTCCACTGCTAGATATATGCCCCAAGGAGGTCAAAGACCAAAAGACAGTCCCATATGTACCAAAATATCCATACTAGTACTTTTTTGTGGGAGCAAAACGTGTGTATTTATTTTTATACACACACACACACACACACACACACACACACACACACACACACACACACACAAAACAACAACAATGTAAATGAAATGAACAAATGAAATTAAACACTGTGTGGTTATAATGATCAAGTTTGGCCCCAAAGAAAGAATGAGAAAATGCACCTTGCTCTTTCTGCAGGTGAGGGCCCTGTGTGTGTGGAACACATACTGTTAGACTTAGTTGATGTGTTGGTGAGTTCTGATTAACTTCTTTTTCTCTTTTTTTAAATCTTTGTTTTAAGAGGCAGCTCACATAGATGGTGAAATGAAGGTGAATGTAAATAAAATAAAAAGCTATCAGTGACATTCTTTTTTAAAAAGTGTCCACAGTAGTGCAATCTGACGTGCCCACCCATGAGTGCTCCAATGAATCTTTTCTCATGACTTATATCATGGTATCTATACTCAACCACATGATAAAGAATACCACTTTATTTACTTACCATTATTTTGTTCAACCGTCATAAGATTGTGTTTGGCTTTTACAGAAGCCTCAAATGTATCAACATTTTCCCTTTCATACTCTTTAACATCAGCAGCAACTCGTTCTAAAATGTCATCAGGGGAGGGTGAACGTGTTCGAGTGCTGCTCTGAGGGCTGCTTGGCTCAGACGGCATAGACATATTGCTATCCTCAGCAAGGTATTTATACTTCTGCAATAGGAATTCAATGTGTTATTTTCAGTAAAATGCACGCTTGCTATTGAACACAGATAAGCTTTTTTTCTTACAACTTCAAACCTAAAAAATTAGTTAAACTAGTAAGTCATACATGAAGTTAGAAAGGTCTCTTCTATTGTATGTAGAGCTATGACTATGGCTAACGCAGACAAAAAAAGATACCAGTTATCACAAACACTGTACAGGGTATCATGCCAGAAAAAGTTTCTCCCATGATTGTAGTTCCTGCTCTATACAGACATATACCAGACTCCTGGTTATATCTACTGTGCATATATGCATATGTATCTTTCTTCCCTTGCCAATGTGTCCCTCTCATTCCTCTACCACAAATTCCCAGCACTACCCCCACCCCAACTTTAAATCAGCGACCTGATCCTAACCTGGGTCAGGTGTGGGTGGACCCTGTGGTAGCTGAATTGCCATCACTACTCTGATCTTTCCTCTTTCAATTCTACTTTTTACTTTAGTGTAAATCTTTTTAAGAAGTTCACCCTTCATTCACATGCCCTCTTGTCATGTCTACTAGACACTACATACCAGCAGGCCTCAAAAAAAGGCATTTCCACATTTTATAAAGGACACTCCAGAAGCCAACATCAACAGGGATTCTCTAGAAGTCAAAGCATTCTTTTGGGGATTACTATTTCATACTACCTATGACAAGGAATTTATTTCAATATAGTACTTGGCAAAATCTAACAAATGCACCAAACCCTTGCAGGTAACATTATAATTGTGAAATGCAGAGACATAGACAATTTTCTCAGTAATATAATACAAAAAATTATACTGGTCTGATTATAGTCTATATCCTAAAAGACTGGCTCTCAGAAAAAGAACAATTGCATACTAACAACAGTACTTTTCTTTTCCCCTTTTGGAGGGCAATTGGGGTTCAGTAACTTGCCCAGGGTTACATGGCTAGTTCTTTTGTGTTAAGTGTCTGAGACAGAATCCGAACTCAGGTCCTCCTGACTCCGGGGCTGGCGCTTTACTCACTGAGGAACCTACCTGCCCCCATAACTAATGCTATTTTATTGATTGATTGCTTTCTGGAGGGCAATTGGAGTTAAGTGACTTGCCCAAGGTCACACGGCTAGTTTTTTGGTGTGTGTTAAGTGTCTAAGGCCGGTTTTGAACTCAGGTCGTCCTGACTCCAGGGCTGGTGCTCTGTTCACTGCACCACCTAGCCACCCCTCTAACAGCAGTATTTAAATGTGGCTTTTAAAACTTGTTCAGTTTCCTTTTTCAATTCATATAAGTTTTATTAATTGTTATCATGAAAACTTTTACCAATTTCATTATCTTCTTCTCTACTTCTGGCTGTACTTACTCTTCGTATATGCTAGATTATAAGTGTGGCCTATATTTAGACCAAAGTCCTAAGAGCTCTTGAGATATTCCACTTTGAGACAGCACAGGTTGTAAGACTACTCACACTTTTTAAAAATTCTTTTTAATGTAACTAAACTGCAAACCTTTCATAACTTCCTCATTGCGGTAGGCAGACATTCTGTTTGTTAAATCACCAGTTTCGAGTAACTAGCATTCCGTAAGACTTTTGGGAGGCAATTTAAAATACAACTGAATACCTCCAGCTTATGTGATTTACTGGGGAGAATCTGCTCTTTAAGTAACTCACTGGAGTGAAGATGGCTTAGATTAGAATTGTATAAATCTGAAGGAAAAAAATCCCAAAATTATAGAAGGACCTAATGAAAAATTAAAACTAACATTTTAAAATGTCAGTTTCCCAACTCACAGCCCTGCCTGTACGCTGCTACTAGATTAATGCTTAGAGTAAAGATTTTCAGTTTCTTAGGGAAGTAATGGTTTCAAATATGTACAACGCTTGTTACTTAAAGATATTAGGTACTTTAAAAATGTTGATTTATTTGAATTTCTGAAATTACCTGGCTTTCTTTTTATTCAAAAGCACATACCTGAACAATTGCCTGCCTTTGGATTCTTCTCTGCTCTATTAGGGCTTCCTCATCTTCTTCTTCAACATCAAAGTCTTCTAGGCTAAAAAAATAAATTTTATAATTTTGTGTCTTATTAACTATTTTTAAAGTGTGGTCTTCACAAAAATTGGAAAAACCTGGAACAAAGCATTATATTTCTTTGGGGGTGGGGGTGGAGAACAGATATAAAAAGAAGAGATATATAACACAGACACAAATAAGTGAATATACCATGGTTTGGAGAAATTTTCCCCCAAGCTGGCATCCTAGCTGAGCTTTAAAAGAAACCAAATATTCTAAGAGATGGAAGTTAGGAAAAGAGTACGTGAGAAAGAACCAAAGGGCCCTGGCTTTACACAGATGGGAGAGGAAAATATATGTAAGTGTGCCCGTCTAGCTTTGGTATAGAGTGAAAAATAAGTCCGGAAAGATCAGCTGGAGACAGATTGTGGAAGGTTTTAAATGCAAATGATGAGTTTATATTTTTTCCTATAGGGAAGAGGAAGCCACAAAATATTTCTTAGCAGAGGAGTGACATGGTCAGATCTATGTCTTAAGACTTGTGAATGACGGACTGTAAGGAAAGAAACCAGAACAAGTAGGCCACTCAGGAAGCTAAGAGAGAGGCAATGAAGACCTAGACTAGGGTAGAGAATATGAGTGAAAGATCTTAGGAGATATTATGGAAATGGAAGGCCAACACTTCCTCAAAAGAAGCAAAGGATGAATGTCTGGGGGATGATATGGGGATGAGATGAAGAGTACAGAAGATGAAGCTCATGACAAGTAGTTTGCATTTTCTTATCACCAAAATGAGATAATTACAAAACTAAGAGAGCTGAAAAAAGTTCTTATTCTTAGGGATCTGTTTTGTAGGATTTTTGTGCCTAGACTGCTTCAGTGGCTTTTTGATTTGGGATGACTAAAGAAACCCGGATGAGCCCCAAGGGAAAAGGGGTAGATGTCTTTTTAAATTTGCTTTAGACTTAAGGGAGAAGTAAAGAGGGACCCCTTTAGATTTCCATCTTTGAATCTCTGTCTCCTTTGCTATTCTAGTGTCCTGGAATGAAGCTCTAGAGGTTTCTCACTCTCCTATTCCCTACACAGAAACTATTATTCCTTTTTCCTAGCTTCATGTATATGTTCAATTAAATAACGCTAGAAAAACAACAGAGTTAAAGTAACAAGGCCTGGGTTCAAATTCTTGTTCTGTAAATTACTACCTGGAAGACCTAAGGGAAAGTCATTTAACTTTTCTGGGCCTCACTTTATTTACCTGTAAAAGTCAGTACTAGGTGATCTTCCAGTTTAAAGTCTATAGTCCTATAAACATTTTAGGAAATGATTCTTAGGTTAAACATTGTAATATACAGCTTATATTATTTTGCTCTTTTGAAAAGTTTCATGACAAATATGCAAACATCTTGGTTTGAATAATTTTAACATAATAGTATTAACTTCACTTAATAATTGGTTTTACTGTTAGCCACTTTTCTAGTTAGCAACCTGTATCAAAGAAAACAGTTTTTCTACATGTTCATCTGATCTGACACATTTTATTTAAAAACAAGAGAAAAAGACTTCATGTATTTCCCACCTTTGCTGCATGATCATTTAAATCTTTCCCTATAGATTAAATAGAAGATGAAAGTCAGAAGTGCTAAAAAAATAATAATAATAAAGGTTTAGCACCTTTATATAGCAAGAATGACTTTAGGAACTATCTAGGTAGCACATCATTACTTTGCTATTCATATAAGGGACAGAATACATGCCCCTTGATCCAGCATGTCAAATTTAAATAAACTGTTTTCATAAGGAGTAATCATAGCAGACAGAATGCTAAAGAAAACTGTCCTTAATAATATTTAAAAGAACAGAAGGAACATACTAACCTGCGTAATTACCCTCAATTTATAGGTTAGTTTCTTGCTCTAAGCACTTAAAAGTTAAGGAATGTGGCCCGCAATTTACAGGTGGTCTTGACTTTGAGCCTTTTCTCTAGCAATTATATCAGAATGCCTCTATGAAAAAATGCCCACAGAAGTAACAATTAAAGAAACACAAAGTAAAGCAAAGAGGTTCCACCTTATACCCACCACACCGACAAATTGGGGGGTAAAGAGGGAAGAGAAAATGACAAATGCTGGAGCACCTGTGGGAAAACAGGTATATTAATGTACTGCTGTTGGAGATGTGAACTGATTCAGTCATTCTAGAAAGCAATTTGGAACTAAAGTTACTAAACTGTGCATACCTTTTGATCCAGTGACACCACTAAGAATACATATATGCATACATATATTTGCAACAGCAGCAAAGAACAAGAAATAAGTGGGTGACCATCAACAGGGAACTAGTTTAACAAATTATGGTATGTGAATGCAATAGAATACAACTATGCCACAACAAATAATCAGATCTTTTTTTCACATAAACATGGGAAGATTTGTATGAACCAAACAAAGTCAAATGTGAAGAACCAGGAGAAGAGCTTATATAATAACAATATTTTAAAAGGACAAACATGGAAAGACTTAAGAATTCTAATCAATCCAATGACCAACCTCCAGACCTCAGAGGACTGAAGATGAAGAATGCTACCAACCACCTGACAGAGGATTCAGACTGCAGAATGAAATGTCTACTGGGACATGATCAATACTGGAATTTTGCTCCACAATGTATGTTACAGAGATTTTGTTTTTCTTCACAATGGAGGGTAGGAGTGGAAGGGGGGAGGTAGGTGAAGAGAAAACTTTTTTTTGTGGTTAACTAAGAAAAAAAAAACAAAAACAAAATTTAATTAAAGCCAACAATCCCACCCCCACACCCCCACTATCACACTGATATTAGCAGAGAGAAATAAAAAAACAATATTTATTAAAAGGCTGATTCTGAAATTGAGCCAAAAAACAAAAACTTCATAGAACTTCATGACAAATGTTCAGCTAGCAAAAATGACTGCTAAGAAATTTAAATAGTATTTCCTTTAAACTCTGATAAAAAAAAAAGATAATTCCAGTAGAGTTCTATCCTTACTTATCATCAGATGATGATTCCTGTTCAACTTTCATTCCTTCAGAAAGACTTCCTTTAAATTTATCTTCCTTTACTTTGCTTCTGCTTCTGCGCCTACGACCACCCCGAGATCGAGACCTCCGTCGAAGTCGAGATCTACTTCGCCTACCTCTGTCTCTGTTGAGGAAAAAAATAATTAAAGAAAATATAGGCAATTTATTCCTTTGAAAATGAGTACAATGTACTTTATTATCTGTTCTCTAGTTTAAGTGTATCTCGACAGTAAACTCTTTGTGCCCAACATTCTTCTATTATACCTATTGTATTAACAGTATAGCTACTTAAGAAATACTGGTTAATTCATCATTGACTCTTTAACATCTGAAGATATTGCAGAATCATAAGATTTTCATTCTAAACATCATTACTACAGTATTAGAAATGCCAGTAATATTAAGAATATTTAAACATTGCTTTAAAAATTCATAAGGCTCTTTAGGGGTGTGTGTGTGTGTGTGTGTGTGTGTATATATATATATATATATACACACACATATATATATCTCATATATATATGCATATATCTCATATATGCATATATATATATATATATATATATATATCTCATTTGAACCTCAGCACTGCAAGCAAGGCTATTAGTCCCCTTGAAAGATGAGGAAACTAAGACTTAAAGAGGTAAAAAGATTTGATGAGGATGAGACAGAAACTATGCCTCAAGGCAGAGTGAGTATAAAGAATGACGACTCAACAATATATATTACACGTTTTCATTTCTGAATAAACCCCTAAAATATAGTGAAGGGGAAAACACTACCTATTCAAAGTTTTTAATCAATCAAGTTTTACTGCACAACTAAGTGGCGGATTAATTTTATTTAATTTTTTCAAGACTAGGTCTCCCTATCTTGCCTGAAAAAGTTGAGGAGCTATTGCTGAATCTGATTCCATTAATGATGGGTACAGGAGCTTTGACCTGCTCTGCTTTGACCCTCTTTAGACAACCTGGTATATCCCTGCCCCTGGGAGCTCACCATATTAATCGACAACATTTATAAAGTACTTTACAAATTTTCATTTTTATCCTCAAAAACCCTGGGAGGTAGGTGCTAGTATTATCCCTATTTTGCAGAAGAAAAAAATGAGGGAGAAGGAGGGGAGGCTAAGTGACTTGCCCATGGCCACACAGTTAATAAGTCTATGAAACTAAATTTGGACTGAGGTTTTCAAGACTCCAGATGTAGCATTCTACCCACAGGGTAAAATACCAAACTTCACACACACCTAATCTGCACAGCCACTACAGCTAAGTACTCCCAAGCTCAAGAGATCCATCATCATCAACCTACCTAGTAGCTGAGGTTAGATTTGTGCTATCATACCTAAATACTCTGACAGAATTTTTTAAATTAAATAACACAAAACAAGGAATACTTATGAAAAAAATGATAGTAACTGTTACAATCTTTCAATAGGAAACATTCCAAAAGACTATATTAAGTAAAAATTTATTCATTCCTATAACATAAAGCTAGAATACTATCATTTCCAGAGAAAGAAATTATTCTGAACTGAATTTTTACCTTCTTCGTGGAGACCTGCTTCTCCTCCTTGGAGTTCTGCTTCGCCTGAGTGGTGAACGAGATCTCCTACGGATAGGAGACCTACTTGATCTTCTTCTAGTTGGAGACCATCTGCTAATAGGACTGACATCTTTTGATCTCTCACGTCTGCTAAGGATATCATCTCTAGGACGTGTTCTTGAAAGGACAAAAAGAGAAAAGTTGGAAGAAAAAGAAATTAAACTTCTGTTATCTAAATACTGGGCAAAAACCAAAAAAAAATTTAAGCATTAAAAAAAGTTCACAAGAGCCTCAGCTCCTGGCCTGCAGACTGTGGGAGGTCCAGAGACGAGTCGGGGGGTGGGGGTGGTAATTGCTCTTGCTTTAACCTTCTTGGATCTGGATTACAGTCTAGGGTGAAGTTCCTGGGGTGTGTGACCAGCTTGCCAGGGAGTGTGGAGGCTTCAGAGAGGCTACCCAGCTAATACATCAAGCAGCTGAGAAAACCCCAGCATTTGGGACAGAAGCTCCCCTGGCTGGTGGCAGAGTCCTACTGTGGCAAAAAGCCCAAAAGTCAAGTAATTAAGTGGCAACATACCTAGGCAAAGGAAACAAAATAAACAGAAAAATTCAACATTAGACTCCTATTTTGGGGGCAAAGAGGATCAAAGCATGGAACAGGAGGAGGACTGTGAGGTCAGAAATCCTGCACCAAAAGCCCCAAATGAAAATAAGAGCTTAAAGGCCATAGAGGACCTTAAGAAGCAGAAAAGAGAAGTGGAGGAAAAATTGGGAAGAGAAATGAGAATGATATAAGAAAATTATGAAAGAAGAGTCAACAACCTGACTGAGGAAAATAACACCTTAAAAAATAGACTAACTCAAATGGCAAAAGAGGTTCAAAACAAGGCAATGAAGAGAGGAATGCCTTAAAAAGCAGAATTTGCCAGATGGAAAAGAAACTCAAAGGCTCAATCTTTCCTTCAGAATTTGACTGGAGCAAATGGAAGCTAGTGACTTTATAAGAAATCAAGATACTATTAAACAGATCTAAACAAATGAAAGAATAGAAGGCAATGTGAAATATCTCATGGGAAAAACCACTGACGTGGAAAATAGTTCCAGGGGAGATAATTTAAAAATTATTGGACTACCTGAAAGCCACGATCAAAAAAAGAACCTAGAAATCATCCTTCAAGAAGTTCTCAAGGAAAACTGCCCTGAGTTTTAGAACCAAAGGGCAAAATAGGATAGCACAGGATCTGGCAGCTTCTACACTGAGGGATCAAAGGGCTTGGAATATGATATTGCAGAGGGTAAAGGAGCTGGGATTAAAACCAAGAATCACCTACACAACAAAACTAAGTATCATGTTTCAGGATAAAATATGGTCATTCAGTAGAATAGAGGACTTTCAAGGATTCTTGATGAAAAAAAACAGAGTTTAATAGAAAACTTGACATTCAGATACATACAAGAAGCAAGAGATGCTTGAGAAGGTAAACAGGAAAAAGAAACCATAAGGAACTTATCAAAGTTGAATTATTTACATTCCTACATGGAATTGTAAATGATGAAACTTCTCAGTATGAAAATAGTTGAAGAAGGGTATATGGGGATATGGATACACATGTCAATGTGTGTATATATGTTTACAGGTACACATAGATAGAGGGCACAGGTTGAATTCAATAGGGAGGGATGATCCTTAAAAGGTGAAACCAAGAGGTGAGAGAAGAATATAATGAGAGGAGATGGGGAGAGACAGAAATATATGTCATATAGAAGAGGCAAGGGAAAACGGTTACAATGGAGGGGAAGAACAGGAAGGCAAAAAAGCAAAACCTTATTTCTCACTGAATTTGGCTCAGGGAGAGAATGACATACATACTAAATAGGATATCTCACCCTACAGGAGAATGGGGGGGAGGAGATTAGAGGGGGGATGATGGAAGGGAGGGCAGGCTGGGGAGGAGGGAAGTTGGAAGTACCCACTTTTGAAAAGGGACAGGATCAAAGAGAAAAGAACAAGTGGGAGGTGGGACAGGAGTGAGGGAAATATAGTCAGTCTTTTACAATATATCTACTATGGTAATGTTTTGCACAGCTACACATGTACAACATATAATGAACTGCTTATCTTCCCAGTAAGGGTGGGTGACAAGGGAGGAAGGGAATGAATCGGGAATTTGAAGTTTTAAAATAAAATGTTTAAAAACATATAAATACTATTATTAATACTATTTTACATGTAATTGGGTTCACCATGCCCTACTGGAAAAGTCAAAGGGGATATGGGAGAAGATATGGGAAAGAGCACATTGGAAGAGGGGATAAACTGTGGGACTGCTATTTTGGGGTGGTGGGTAGGGTAAAAACAGTGAAAAAATTGTAACTCATAATCTGTCGGAAATGAATGATGTAAAGCAAAAGTTAATAAAGCATTTGGGGAAAAAAAAGAATGTATTCAAATCAACTAGGATTTTAAATAAAATTCTCACAAGAGGAGGCGGAGCCAAGATGGGTAGAAACAGCGCATCCAAGCCACTCTCCCCCCAGATCACCTCAAAACTTTGTAAAAGGGGACTCTGAACAACTTCTGGAGCCCCAGCACCCACAGAATGACAGAGAGAAGCTAACCTCCCACCTAGGACAGCCCAGCAGCCCTGCAGGAAGGATCAGCACAGTTACAGGCATAGAGGACCTTAAGAAGGACTTTAAAAATCAAATAAGAGAAGTGGCGGAAAAATTGGGAAGAGAAATGAGAAGGATGCAAGAAAAGTATGAAATCAGGGTCAACAACCTGACTGAGGAAAACAACACCTTAAAAAATAGACTAACTCAAATGGCAAAGGAGGCCCAAAAGGGCAATGAGGAGAAGAATGCCTTAAAAAGTCGAATTTGCCAGATGGAAAAAGAATCTCAAAAGTTCACTGAGGAGATTCATTCCTTCAGAGTTAGACTGGAGCAAATGGAAGCTAATGACTTTATGAGAAATCAAGATGCTGTTAAGCAGATCCAAACAAATGAAAGATTAGAAGGCAATGTGAAATATCTCATGGGAAAAACCACTGACCTGGAAAATAGGAGAGATCATTTAAAAATTATTGGACTACCTGAAAGCCATGATCAAAGAAAGAACCTAGAAATCACCCTTCAAGAAATTCTCAAGGAAAACTGCCCTGATGTTTTAGATCCAGAGGGCAAAATAGAGGTTGAAAGAATCCACAGATCACCTCCTGAAAAAGATCCCAAAAAGAAAACTCCCAGGAATATTATAGCCAGGTTCCAGAATCCCCAGATCAAGGAGAAAATACTACAAGCAGCCAGGAAGAAACAATTTCAATATTGTGGAAACACAATCAGAATAGCACAAGACCTGGCAGCTTCTACACTGAGGGATTGAAGGGCATGGAATATGATATTCCAGAGGGCAAAAGAGCTGGGACTGAACCCAAGGGTCACCTACCCAGCAAAACTGAGTATTTTGTTTCAGGGGAAAATATGGTCATTCAGTGGAATAGAGAACTTTCAAGCATTCTTGAGGAAAAAACCAGAGTTGAATAGAAAATCTGACATCCAGACACAAGAAGCAAGAGATACCTGAGAAGGTAATCAGGGAAAAGAAATCAAAAAGAACTTATCAAAGTTGAACTATTTACATTCCTATATGGAAAAACAATAACTGTGACTGATGAAATCTTTCTCACTATGAAAATAATGGAAGAAGGGTGTGTGGTCATATGAATACATATGTGAATGTGTGTATATATGTTTACAGTTATACATGGATAGAGGGCATGGGTTGAATTTGTTGGGAAGGGAGGATACTCAAGGGGTGAAATTATGAGGTGAGAGAGGAAAGTGGCAAGAGGAGATGGGGAGAGACAGGGTAGGGTAAACTATCTCATGTAGAAGAAGCAAGGGGAAGTGGCTGCAAGGGAGGGGAAGAATAGGAAGGCAAAAAGGCAAAACCACATTCTCATTGAATTTGGTTCAGGGAGAGAATGACATACATACTAAATGGGATATCTCAACCTGCAGCAGAATAGGGGGAAGGGGGATGAGAGGAGGGATGATGGATGGGAGGGCATCCTTGGGGGGAGGGGAGGTTGGAAGTACCCACTATAGAAGAGGGACAAGATCAAGTAGGGAATGGACCAGGTGGGGGGTGGGATGAGTGGGAGGGAATTATAAGCAGCCTTGTACAATATATCTACTATGATAATATTTCGCATAGCTAGACATGTACAACATATACTGAATTACTTATCTTCCCAGAGGGAATGGGTGACAAGGGAGGAAGGGAATGGATCTGAAATTCGAGGTCTTAAAATTAAATGTTTCAAATATATATAAATACTATTAATACTCTTTTGCTTGTAATTGGGAGATAAGATGTGCAGGCATTGGGACACACAAAGATTCACCTTCCTCTAATGGAAAAGTCAAAGGGGGTATGGGAGAAGATATGGGAGAGAACAGATTGGAGGAAGTGAAATCTTGTGGGACTGCTATTCTGGGAGGGTGGGTAGGGGAAAAACAGGGGGGAAAAATAATTGTAACTCAAAAATCTGGCAGAAATGAATGATGTAAAACAGAAGTTAAAAAAGCATTTGTTTAAAAAAATTCTCACAAGATCACAACCATAATTCAGAAAATAAAAAGAAAACATAAAATAATTCACTACAATCAAAATGGATTCATACCAGGGATTCATTGATGATTCAACAGTAGGAAAATAATCAGTATTGACTAATATTTAAAGTGCTAAAATATACAGGCAGGAAGAGCCTTTATTCAATATGATGAAAGGAATATATTTATAACCAAGAGCTAGCACCACCGTTTGCAATGGAGAAACACTAGAGACTTTCCAAGTACAAACAGTACTAAAGCAAGGAAGCACCGTCCTCCTACTATTATTTGACATAGTTCCTAGAATGATAGCTATAGCAACAAGATAACAAAATTAAGAGTATAAGCAACAACAAAAGACATGAATGTTCTTTATTTGCAAATGACATGATGGTATACTCAGAAAATCAGCAAATAAAGTAATTAAAATAACTTAAAGAATATATTATAAGTAACTTAAGGTAGCTGAATGAAAAACAGAATCTGTAAAAATCACCACCATTTCTGTATAGTACTAATAAAACCTAGGAATAAGAGAAATTCCACTTAAAAACACTTTATAGAAATTCAGGTAGACTTAACTGATTTGAGTTGGGCCATACTAGCATAGCAAAAAGGAACTGGTTATATAAATTGTTTTATAGCTATACTGTATTCATATACCAAAGGGACACTTCTGAGCACTTGACTACAAACAAAAGATCTAGAATCTCAAAGAAAATAATGAGAAAATTATAAAGCTGCAAAAAAAGCAACAATAACCTAAAATTTGATTTACCTCAAAACACAAATTATTGAGGGAACTATTCCCATTCTGACAATAACTGGCAGAAAAAATTAGATAGCAATTTGGCAGAAATTAGTGTAGTGCAACATCTTATACTCTTAAAGCTGTACAATCAATGTGGATATTCAACATGAACACAAAAGGACACAACATAAGATTTACACAACTACAGCAAAGTAGAGAACTCCTTACAAAGGATGGAAAAGATCCCAAGAAAAAAGATAAATGTAAAATTTTTAAAGCTTTTCCATAAATAAGATCAAGGAAGGTAAAATTAGAAGAGAAACTGTAGAATGAAAAATTCTTTGCACCAAATATCAACATTCAAATCCCCAAAACAAAAAGGACCAAGGACTATTCCCTAATACATAAATGGCCAAAGGAAATGATTAGTTCTCAAAAGAACTATAAACTGTAGGCCACACCAAGGAAGTCACATACCAACATTCACAAGAGCACTTTTTTTGGTAGCAAAGAAATGTAAACAAAGTAAATACCTACTGACTGGGAAAGATAGCTAAACAAAACATGCTACACTGATGGAAAAGAATATTATTATGCTATAAGAAACAAATATTTAGAATTCAGAGAAACATGAGAAAATTGGTATAGACTAATGGAGAGCAAAATAAACAGAAGAGAATGATATACACAATGATCACAATATAAATGAAGCTAAAAAAAGAGCTCTGTATACCAAAATAATCATAGAACAAAGTGGGTGTCCCCTAATTAAGAAATGCCTAAAAAACTATGGTAATATAAATGAAATGGACTATTATTCTTCAGAAAGAAATGGTGCATATGAAAAATTCAGAGAAACATTTGCATAAAATGATGCAGAATGAAATAAATAGAAAGGAGAATATAATATACAGAATGACTACAAGTAAATGAAAAGTACAAAAAAAAGTAATTCCCATAGAACAAGTAATGAAATGTATCTTTGCCCTTGTGGTAAAGACAGGGGACTACTAGGACAAATATTAGATATACTGTTGGGCGGAGCCAAGATGGCAGAGTAGAAACAGCATTTCCAATGTGCCCTGCCCCACACAAATTTCAAACAACGTGAAAGGGAGCTCCGAACAACTTCTGGAGCCACAGCACCCACAGAACGGCACAGAGAAGCTAACCTCCTGCTGAGGACAGCCCAGCAAGCCCTGCAGGGAGCGGCCAGCGCAGTGCTCTGAGAGCAGCCAGCACAGCGCGCTGGGAACCTACAGCTCAGCCCGCAGAGCCGAGCCCAGGTCCGCGGTTTTAGCCCCAGGGCGGCAGGGCCTTCAGCCAGCTGGTGGAACACCAGAACACCAGCAATTGTGGCGATTACAGAATTATCAGCACAGATATGCCTAGGACAAAGTGAGAGGTTAGTGCCCTATGGACTTTGGGACAGTATTTGGGGAACACATGGCTTCCTCCCCTGGGGGCAAAAAGCTGCTGAAGAAACAGCTGCACAGAAGCCATTTTGCAGCTTCAGTAGTGGCTCTAGCTCCTGGTCTGCGAACTGTAGGAAGATCCAGCAATCAGTCTGGGGGTTAATCGCTTTTGCTTTAAACTGCCTGGATCTGGATTGTGGTCTGGGGGGGGAAGTTGGAGGTGGGTATCCAACTTGCCAGAGTGGGTGGAGGCTTTACAGAGGCCACCCAACTGGTGGAAGTTGTGAAGACCCCACGTTTGGGCGGAAGCTCCCCTGTCTGGTGGCAGAGTCCTACTGTGGCAACAAGCCCAAGTAATTAAGTGGCAATATGCCTAGGCAAACGAAACAAAATAAACAGAAAAGTTCAACATTGCACTCCTATTTTAGGGGCAAAGAGGCTCAAAGCATGGAGGAAAACTGTGAGGTCAGAACTTCTGCACTAAAAGCCCCAAATGAAAATACAAGCTGGCTACAGGCCATAGAGGACCTTAAGAAGCAGTTAAGAGAAGTGGGGGAAAATTTGGGAAGAGAAATGAAAAAGATGCAAGAAAAGTATGAAATGACAGTCAACAGCCTGACTGAGGAAAATAACACCTTAAAAAATAGACTAACTCAAATGGCAAAAGAGGCTCAGAAAGGCAATGAGGAGAAGAATGCCTTAAAAAGTCCAATTTGCCAGATGGAAAAAGAATCTCAAAAGCTCACTGAGGAGATTCATTCCTTCAGAGTTAGACTGGAGCAAATGGAAGCTACTGACTTTATGAGAAATCAAGATACTATTAAACAGATCAAACAAATGAAAGAATAGAAGGCAATGTGAAATATCTCATGGGAAAAACCACTGACCTGGAAAATAGGAGAGATCATTTAAAAATTATTGGACTACGTGAAAGCCATGATCAAAGAAAGAACCCAAAAATCACCCTTCAAGAAATTCTCAAGGAAAATTGCCCTGATGTTTTAGATCCAGAGGGCAAAACAGAGGTTGAAAGAATCCACAGATCACCTCCTGAAAAAGATCCCAAAAAGAAAACTCCCAGGAATATTATAGCCAGGTTCCAGAATCCCCAGATCAAGGAGAAAATACTACAAGCAGCCAGGAAGAAACAATTTCAATATTGTGGAAACACAATCAGAATAGCACAGGACCTGGCAGCTTCTACATTGAGGGATAGAAGGGCATGGAATATGATATTCCAGAGGGCAAAAGAGCTGGGAATGAACCCAAGGGTCACCTACCCAGCAAAACTGAGTATCTTGTTTCAGGGGAAAATATGGTCATTCAGTGGAATAGAGGACTTTCAAGCATTCTTGATGAAAAAACCAGAGTTGAATAGAAAATCTGACATTCAGACACAAGAAGCAAGAGATGCTTGAGAAAGCAATCAAGGAAAAGAAATCAAAAGGAACTTATCAAAGTTGGACTATTTACAATCCTACATGGAAAAACATTAACTGTGTTTGATGAAACCTTTCTCATTATGAAAATAACTGAAGAAGGATACATGGCATATGTTCACAGGTATACATGGATAGAGGGCACAGGTTGAATTTGATGGGAAGGGATGATTATTTTTTTTTGGAGGGCAATTGGGGTTGGGTGACTTGCCCAGGTTCACGTGGCTTGGTTTTTGTTTGTGTGTTGGGTGTGTGGGGCCAGATCCGAGCTCGGGTCCTTCTGGCTCCAGGGCTGGCTCTCTGCTCTCTGTGCCACCTAGCCGCCCCAAGGAAGGCATGATTCTTAAGGGGTGAAGTCAAGAGGTGAGAGAGGAAAGTGGCAAGAGGAGATGGAGAGAGACAGGGTAGGGCAAACTATCTCATGTAGAAGAGGCAAGGGGAAGTAGTTGCAGGGGAGGGGAAGAACAGGAAGGCAAAAAGACAAAAGCATATTCTCATTGAAGTTGGCTCAAGGAGAGAATCACATACATACTAAATGGAATATCTTACCCTCACTCACTCTCCTAACTAGGGGAAAGAGGGATGAGAGGGGGGATGATGGAGGGGAGGGCATTCTGGGGAGAGGGGAAGTTAGAAGTACCCACTATCAAAGAGGGACAGGATCAAAGTAGGGAATGGACCAGGTGGGAGGTGAGACGGGTGGGAGGGAAATATAAGCAGTCGTTTACAATATATCTACTATGGTAATGTTCTGCATAGATATACATGTACAACACATACTGAATTGCTTATCTTCTCAGAGGGAGTGGGTGCCAGGGGAGAAAGGGAATGGATCTGAAAATTGAAGTTTTAAAGTTAAATTTTTCATAAGATGTCCAGGCAGTGGGGCTCAGAGATTCATCTTGCCCTAATGGCAAAGTTGAAGGGGATATGGGAGAAGATATGGGAGAGAGCAGATTGGATGAGGGGATATCTGGTGGGACTGCTATTCTAGGGTGGTGGGTAGGGGAAAAATGTAACTCATAATCTGGTGGAAATGAATGATGTAAACCAGAAGTTAATAAAGCATTTGTTTAATTAAAAAAAAATAAAGAAAGAAAAAAAAAGAAAAATAAAATAAAATAAAATAAAAAGATAGATATACTGTCAAATGTGGTTACTGTTTAAGATGTTTTTGTTTAAAACTGTTTTTCTTTGGCACAAAGTGTATTCAATCTGGAAGAGCAAGAATGGAAATGATTGATGTAAAGACAAATGACAGCAATTATACACATTTTCTTTTTAAATGGGGGAATAAAGGGGTGAGAAGTTTCAAAAACATTCCCAGTCTCAGCAGATAAGTCTGCAATGAGATGAATACTAACCCCCCAATATTAACTTTTTTAAAAATAACAAATACAAGATTTAGAATACAGCCTCCCTTTAAGTAGAGCTTATCCTTACTTAGGTAGGAGTGCCTATCTAAGCTCAAAAGCTTAGGCAGATAGGTGCTAACTCCACTCTTGGTGCTGCCTGACACCCCAGCTCTGTTCAAAACCTGGGTCTTCACAAAACATGAAGACAATACTTAAATACTTTAAAAAGATACTTAAATAACTACTACACGTGCTAATATAACTTAAATAACTACTACACTGTGCTAATAGCTGGATATAAAAAAAGGTAAAAGATAGTCTCTACCCTCAAGAATCTCACATTCTAATGAGAGCATGCAAAAACAAAACAAAAAACTGACCCTATGTAAAACAAAAACTGGAGATGATAGAGGGAAGGCACCAACATTTACAGTAATAAAGAAAGGCTTCCCAGAGAAAATGGGATTTTAGCAGGTACTTTAAGGCATGGAAGTAGCCAATGAAACCTCCAGACTCTGGAGATGGAATTGTCTTGTGCTAGGAGCAAGAAAGAGCAAGGAAGCTAGTGCCACTGGACCACAGAGTATACCTATAGGGGAAAAAAGTGCAAGAAGACTGAAGAGATAGGAGGGTGCCAGGCTGGAGAGCTCTAAATGTCAAAAAAGATTTTATTTTTGATCCTAGAGGTGAAAGTGATGATTCAGTTTACTGAACAGGGATCATAAAGGAATGGGGCAGTAGGAATAGAGGGAAGGTTCTCAATGAAACTAATATTTGAAAACTCTGTTGAGTATAGATTACAAATGTTTTATTCCTGCATTTTACAAAGCCAGTTATGGTGAGCTAGTTGACTAGTTAAAGCTGTAAATGGCTGCAAAGGAGGAGTTAAGACATAATTTATTTAATAAACTACAAAGTTAAGCTTCAGAAGACAAAGTTATAAAAGAGGAATGTTTTACCTATAATTTCATAGGAGAAAGGAACAGCATTTCACCTGACCAAATAAACTTTTACAATTTTAAACACTTTAAAGAGAACTGTCTTGAATTCTTTATCTTTTCAGTGACTTCTAGAATCTCTCTATGATGCTTGGTTCTCCCAGTGCACTACTCCTGCTTTGGTCTCCCTTCTCTGACTTAAATAGTCTTGATCCTATTGTTGGCCAGATCAATTGTACACTATTGTACACTATCCTCGTTCTATTGCCAGTCACAGCTTTTCAAATTCCAATCTTGGATAACCCCCACCACCTTCTTTGTTCCCATTCATGTGCTGCTGAACAAGGCTGTAAGTAATATACCAGGATCAATATACTCACTAAAAATTTATGCATCTAATGTCAACTTATGCTATCTAATCTCATGGGCTCTCCATGCTGCACAAAAATCTTTTTTCCCTCCACCTTATTATCAAGGGCAGCTAAGCAAATCTAGCCTCAAGACATTTACTAGCTGTATGACCCTTAGCAAATCACTTAACCCTGTTTGCCTCAGTTTCCTCATCTGTAAAGCGATCTGGAGATGGAAATGGCAAATAACTCTAGTATCTGTGCTAAGAAAACCCCAAATGGGATCACAGTCAGATACAACTGAAAAAAAAACAACAAAAAAACGGCATCTTATCATCCTCTTCATAACAATTCTTTCAAGCATTCTTTCTCTACATCCCATCTCTTCATACTCAGCAGAGGCCCTCATCTCCTACTTTTAGTTAGAAGAGGCCATTCTCTCTTTTCCCATTCAATAATTCAAAACCTTTCATTATCTCCCATTCCCTACTCCTTTGTTAGTCTCTGATTAAAAGCTGGGTCTCTTGATAAGGATGAAAGAAGAGTGTAAAAGGTGGTTTGAAGCTTAATATCAAAAACTAAGATCTTGGCAACTGGTCACATCATTTCCTGGCAAACAGAAAAAGAAATGGAAGCAGTATCAGATTTTATATTCTCAGGTTCAAAGATAACTGCAGGCAGTGACTGCAGCCATAAAATTCAAAGACACTTGCTCCTTGGAAGGAAAGTTATGGCAAATCTAGATAGCATACTAAAAGTAGAGACATCACTTGCTGACAAAGGTCCATATTGTCAAAGCTATGGTTTTTGCAGTAGCAATGCATGGCTGTGGGAAGTGAACTATAAGGAAAGCTGAGCACCAGAGAATCAGTGCTATCAAATTATGATGCCAGAAAAGACTTTTAACAGTCTCTTGGACAGCAAGGAGGCCAAATCAATCAATACATAAAAAAATTAATTCAGGCTATTACTGGAAGGTCAAATACTAAAGCTGAAGCTTAAATATTTTGACCACATAATGAGAAAACAGAACTCATTGTAAAAGACCTAGGGAAAACTAAAAGCAAAAGGAAAAAAGATAGATACTATAATGGAGACAATGAACATGAATTTGGACAAGCAGCAAGAGATAGTGGAGGATAGCTAGAGGCATGTATGGTCTGTTCCTTGGGGTCATGAAGAATGGTATGCTATAACTGAATAAACAACTCATCACCAAGGCTGACCCCACCCCTCATTCTCCTAAATCCACCCCTGCCTTAGTTTCCTGTTCTTTAATTTCTCCTCATCCCACTAGTTTTTCCACTACAGGTCTAGTTTTCCCCCATTCTTTAAAAAAAAAAAACATAAAACCCCCCAAAATAAAACAACCTCAACTATCTTCCCCTTTTCATAACAAAATTCCTATCAACTAACATTCATCAAGGGCCTACTATGTACCAGGCACTGTTCCAGGAGCTTGAGATACAAAGACAAAAGCAAAACAGTTTATGTTCTCAACAAGCTTAAATTCTAATGAGGGAAATGATATGGATGGACACACACACAGAGTAAAAAAACAAAGATGCATATACATGGTGTCCCTAAAGTCTGGACACATAGGAAATCTCATTAACTATGCATATTTTCAATGGCTGAACAAGTGGTATATGAATGTAATGGAATACTATTGTGCTATAAGAAATGAGCAGACAGACTTCAGAATAACCTGGAGAGACTTATATAAACTGATGCTGAGTGAGGAGAGCAGAACCAGGAGAACTTTGCACACAATTATAGACAAAACATATGTGTGACAACTAACCTTGGTAGACTAGACCCCTCTCAGCAATGTAACGTTTTAAGACAACTCCAAAAGACTCATGATGGAAAGAGATATCCACATCCAGAGAAAGAGATGTAAAGTCTGAATGTAGATTGAAGCAAACTACCTGCTCTCTTTTCCTTGTTTTGTTTTGTTTCCTCTTTCCCACTGATCATTTCCTCACTTATAATCCTTCTTTACAACCTGACTAATGTTTAATGTGAAGGTATTTGTAGATTCTATGTTTGACTGCATGCCACCATGGTGGGAGAGGAAGCGAGAAAAAATTTTAAACTCAAAGGATTGTGGAACTGAATGATGTAAACTATAAGTAAATAAACAAAATAAAATAAAATAATTCAAAAAAAAGAGAAAGAAATGAAACTCTCAACATTTTATTTAATTAGCATAAATTTTACCATGACAATTTCATATGGAATAAAAGCTTTCATTAGCTATTGGGGACTATTTTCCATATTATTGAGATTAATTTAATTAATTAATGAGATTTCCTATGTGTCTCCTATGTCTTCCTATGGAATCTCATTTAGGCTAATTAAATGTTGAAAATTTCATTAATTTCATTTCTTGAAAATATGCATAGTTAATGAGATTTCCTGTGTGTCCAGACTTTAGGGACACCCTGTATATATCAAAATAATCATTGCAAGACTTTTTGGTAGCAAAGGCCTAGAACAAAATGTGTCCACTGATTAAGGAATGAATGAAAAAAAAAAATCAACTATGGTATATATAAAAGCAATGGAACATTCCACTTATACTTACTCTAAATTTTCCTTTCAAATTGATGGCACCATCATCATTTAATTATCCAGATTTGTAACCTTCTAATCCTTGACTCTTTCTCAACTCCATTATCTAATCAGTTACCAAGTAACAAGTCTGGCATCCAACCCCTATTCTAGAATCACAGGTTTTCATCATCTGTCAGCTGTACTATTACAATAATCTCATAATTCATTTCCTTGCCTCCAAATCTCCTATTTCCATCCTTTACATGGCTAACAAAATGACAGTTCTAAAGAACATGTCCAATCATGTTGCTCCCCTGTTCAAACTTCCTATTCTCTTGAGGATAAAACACAAACTCAAACTGACATTTAAAGCCTTCCCTCAATTTGGCTCCTATCTATCTTTCCAATCTTTTCCCCCTTTCTGAAATCTGTATTACAGTCAAATTAACCTGCTAACCTATTCTTTATACACAAGATCCCACCTCCTGTATCTGTGGCATTGCATAAATGCTCTCCTGCATCTGGAAGAGGCTCCTTTCTCATCTATCTCAGCAGAATCCAAGTACAGTTTTGATGTCACTTGATACTCTTCAAATTCCTCCCCTGGTTGTTAGTATTCTCTTTCTCTTGAATTTACTTTGTACATACTTTGTATTGCTTACTTTTGAACATGTTATAACCTGCTTCGTAAGATGTATATACCTTGAAGAAAACTACTGCTTAATTTTTGTCTTTGTATCTCCTACAAGTAGTAGACACTTGCTTATTAAACTGAATTGCTTTACATCTAAGGTCATCTACTGAGAGGTAGTATGACATATAAACTATATATACACTGGAAATTTTACAATTGCAATGTCCCTAATTTAGAATATACCAAGGCAAACAGGCAACTTCATAAAAAGAATATGCAATCTGATGTAAACAGTTAACTCCAAGAAAATGCTTACCAACCCCAAAAGCATTTTATTAAGCACTCACTAACTGTAAGAAGCTTCCTTTTACTCTCCTGGGAATAAAACACATGCAAAACACTAAGAATATACATGATTATTTAAGAGGAGTACACTATCAACTAGAGCAGGGCTTCTCAAACTTTTTCCATTTGTGATACCTCAGCACTTCTTAAACCCTTATGGGGTCGAGACCCACAGTTTAAGAAGTGCTGAACTTGAGGAATCTAGAAACACTTTCCATAGTTGATGGTATGAATTTGAAGGAAGTCAGGTATTCTAAGGGGTGGAGGTGACGATGAAGTGCATTTCACATAGGGGTGCTAGTCTGTTCAAAGGCCAGTACAAAGGAACAAGATGGGATATGTTGAGTTCTGGAACAAGAAAGTATGTCGGTTTGGTTAGAACTTAGCATGCATGGAAAATAAGCCAAGGGAGGTATGCTAAAAAACTAGAAGGCAGAGGACTTTAAATATCCAACTGAGTTTTGTTTTACTCAATGGACAAGAGCAAGCTGTGGAAAGTTCCTAAGAAAAGGAGTGACATAGTTAGACTTCACCTTTAGAAATATTTGTTAGTCAAAATGAGGCTAGATTGGAAAGGGGAGAAACTAGAGGCAGGAATACCATTAGAACACTAGTTGTGGAGACAGAATCTACATGACTGACTGTATGGGGAGAGAGGTGTTGATGAGAGGAAAGAGTCATGAATATAGCAAAATTAAAACAGGTTGCTTTCAGGAACTTTTGATGTATATTAATGCATACAATCTAACTACAATGTAAAGACCAATAGTATTTATGGCACTGGTTTTGATATTTACATTCTTCATTAAAATGGGTTACTTCCCATACAGTGTTCAATAAGTAGTTCAATTAATTTGATTAAAAATAAAAACTTTTTTAACTCAGACATAACCCAAAGCAAAATTATTTATCATGTACACTATTTACATTAAAATGACACACAATATGTGAAAGCTTTAAAAGGTCACCCACATAGTTATTTTTTACCTGTACTATGTATGTGTTAAAAATTGCGATCTTTAAAAAAATGTTTAAAATAAAATTCAATTACTTAATTAGGCTAGAGAAGTGGCCATTGATTGAGAAAGATCTGGGTTTGAGTTCAGGCTCTGAACTGGACAGAAGATTTTGGGCAAGTCACTTAACTGCTTAATGCTCCCAAGCAACTGACTAATAAGATACTTAAAGCTGCAGAAAAAAAATGCTTTTCTGGACTGGTAGAAAGTTTCTCACAAGAGCTCCCAATGTTTGGATAAATCACTGTAAAGCACAATATAAACCCATTGGGTACTGGACTTGCAGTCAGTAAAACCTGGACCCAAACCCTACCTTAGACACTTAGTATGATCCTGGGCAAGTCACTTACCTGTATGGTGACTCAGTTTCCTCAAATGTAAAATGATGAGGTTGGACTCAATGGCCTCTAAGGTCCCTTTCAAGCTCTAAATCTATGATCCTTTTAAAGGTGGATATTTACCTATACAAAAGTGCCTAGCTACCATGGTAATTAGATATGCAAACAAAATAGAAATCAAAGACAGCTTCTAATTAGTAGGCTGGCCTAAACTATAGCATGAAAAAAAATAACTTCTAAGAAAAACATTTCTCATATTACCTACCTCAAACTTTCAAACATCACTTGCAATTTTCAAGCAAGTAAATAGTATTCTCCAAGATCAAAAAGACTGAAGACTGTCACTCTAGTTCACATAGGTAGGTTGGTAGTAGGTAAGGGTGAATTTCTTCTTCTGAGAGTTAAGTTGTTTATTACAAGGAAGAAAACAATGAGATCCCTCTAGAGGGGAGACAAGAGGGGTTTCTATCCTTAGCTCTTCTAAACTTTTTTGGGTACTTCCATTCCTTCTCGAAAAGATGATGGGAGAAAAAGAATTTTCAGTTCAATCCTACTTCACTTTCTGCACTATGGAAATAGTTTGTTTTGCCATTCTTCTTATGATGGCAACAGGGAAGAGTTAAGGCACATAGTAATTTTTAATATTAACTGTCATGTAGGTGAAAGTAAGGGATATATGTGTGGAAAAATTCAACTAAACTTTTAAAAAGAAAAAATAGATAAAAACTTTCCAACTTACTGCTTTTAGAATTAAGAACAAGGCACACGAAATCGTTCAATAAATAAAACAGGCAACAAATATGACTACTCTTTCCTACCATATACTGTCAAAAGAAAGAATGAGAATGCACAAAAAAGAGAAAATACTCTTGTGGAATAAAATTCCAGTTCTGCGATGGAAATGATGCCTTTAAAGACACTTAAAGCCCTATTAAAATTTTACAATCCACAGCATGAATGTAGTTCTTTAGATTTATTCCACAACCTTCATAAAATTAAATCAAGGACTGGATCTTTGCTACTTTTACTTGGTAGATCAGAGAAACAGACACCGTCTGCATACAATTGTTTTCTCCACCAAAACAGCGAAGTTATACCTGACATGTGCCTGTCAGAGGATTTTTGAAAATATAATTTTAAAAACTGAAACATCTGAAAATTTAAAAGAAAAGCCTATGTAGTTTTTCAGCTTAAATCTGAGCTACATTAAAATTCTGATGTCTATAAAAATTTAATTTTTAAATGTACAATATCACGGATAACCCTAAATAACTTTTGCTCAATTTTCTAAGTCTAAAATCTTATACTATGAACTCACTTTTATAGAGCTTTAGAAAGAGCAAATCCAGAAATGTACACCACCCTAATCCCAGATCCCAAAGTAAAACGTTCAGTCAATTAAGAAGATCCCAAGTACCTAATTATCTTCAGGTGGAAATGATCATATGTCTGCTTTTAGTTTGGATGAAGAATTGTATTTTCTAACAACTGCAAAATCAAATATATCATTGAAAGTTTCTATTTCCTAATACTCATTATTTATGAACTCTCATGCAAAGATTAAGATCACAGATTAAGTATTGGAGGAGCCCTTAGAGAGCCTAGACAGATAAAATTATTTATCCAGTCACTCATGTAGAAGGTGGCAAAACCAGCAGGAGAACAAAGGTCCTTTCCAGATTCAGTATTCTTTCCACTGCACCACTGACTCTCCTCAAGAGGCAGCACAGCACAGCAGAATGCTGAACTTGCAAATCAAGAAAACCTTGGGTTCAGAATTTGGTACTGCCATTTACGAGCTGTTTTGGCATGAGCTAGTCAACCTTCCTGAGTCTCAGTCATAAAATGAGAAATTTAGAACTGCAAGGGACCTTAGAAGTCATCTATTCCAAACCCCTGTTTTGATGGACAAAAAACTGATGCCAAGAGAGGTAAAATATCTTGCCTGTGCTAAGACAGTGGAATGTAAACACAGATTTTCTCAGTTCCAGCATTCTATCCTCTAGATCAGAGTTGGGGAACCTGCAGCCCAACCCACCCCGCTCTTAACGATGCCCTCTATAGTAATATCCAGAAAGTTTTACTAAGCCATAAGTGGGCTGAACTGACAGATCCCTTGATTTACTGACCTTCTAAAAATCTTCTTTTAAAAGAATACTAAAAAAAAAGAAAGAAAGAAAAGAAAGGGGAGAGGGCAAAGTGGCACAGTGAATACAGCACCGGCCCTGGAGTCAGGAGAACTTGGGTTCAAATCTGGCCTCAGACACTTAACACTCATTGGCTGTGTGACCTTGGGCAAGTCACTTAACCAACTGCCCTGCCTTCCCCCACCAAAAAGCAAAAAAAAAAAAAAAAAGATGTATACTGAGTAGAAGAATACTTTTAGAAATAGTATAAAAATATCCTTCCACTAAAGTTGAAGTATAATCTTTTCCTTGAGAAATACTCTAAATTTATTTTTTCCATTAAAGTCCTACTCTATGCATTATCATGTCAAAGATGTTACAACTGGAAAGGCTTCAAATATAGGACAGGGGCTGTAAATATTAAGGTTACAGCAAAAAGACTGCATTTACTCTAGAAATAATATATTAGATCAAGGCTAGTGTCATGGGATCATTGACTAAAAGCTAGAAGGGGTTCTCAAGGGCCAGCTAGACCAACCCTCTTTTTATAGCTGTGGAAACTAAGATCTGGGTACAAATGTAATCCTCAAGATTTTCAGAGATAGAATGATCATGAAAAGCTTTATAACTGGGCTTATATAGGCTTCTGAAACCAAATTAATTTTCTTTAAACAAAGTGACTTACTAAATTGAACACATGCCTAAATCAAGAATTTTCAAAGTGTAAAGCTAGTCAACAGCAGTCTTATGGTGAACAGTTTTCATTACTTAACCCATTTCCATTCCTGTTTTAAAAAAAAAAAATGAATGTCCATTTACTATATGGATTTGATCATTTGCACTTAATCCTTAAACATATAAAATATTTAGTAATTTTTAAAAGATATGGTAAATCTGAGATACTGGTAAACTTATTAAAAGAACTGAGCTTAAAAAATTTGTAGTTACCTTGGAGAAGAAAGCCTTCTCCTTTCTGGTTCTCTCCGTTTCCTTTCCACTGACCGACTCTTTGCTCTTCTCCCAGGAGACAGAGTCCGAGATGGTGATTTACTTTGCTTGGATCTCCGGTCATTAAGTAATGGAGACCTACTTCGTCTTGATTTATCCCGCTGTTTTGGAGATAAGCTTTTCCCTTTAGGACTACGACCTGGCCTTCTACTTGGGGACCTATTTTCTTTACCAGAGGAAGCATCTTTAGAGGGAGATTTAATTGGCTTCTTTTCTTTATCGGTCTCAGATCGTTTGGATTTTCTATCTTTGGATCGTGACCTTCTGTCTTTGGATTTGCTTCTCAGTTCTATTGGAGATTTAGACTTTTTTCCACGATCTCGACTTTTGCTTTCATTTACAATGGGGGATTTCTTTCGATCTTTTGATTTACTTTTATCTTCTAATTTAATCTTATCCTCAATGGGGGATTTGGCCTTTCCAATTTTCTCCTGAGATCGCCTTTTAAGTGCTGGCGATTTTGATTTTCTTGCCTGATCTTGAGATTTGCTTCTTTTAGATGGACTTTTGGACTTTTTTCTTTCTTTAGACTTACTTCTGGTTGTTTTTTCTTTGACTCCTTCAACACTTCCCTTGCTTTTCTTTTTATCAGATCTATGTCTAGTCCGTTCCTTTGATCTGCTTTTGCTTCGTTTCTTTGAACTATTTTTATTGTCTACAAGTTCAAGTTTCCCCTTAGTGTTTGATGACCTAGTAGTTGATCTATTCCCATTTCTCGCCTTCTCATGTATTTCTCCCTCTTCTTCAGAGCCTGACTCATACCCCTGTAATATTAGCCCCATCCCAGACTGAACTTTTCCTTCCATCAACTCATTATCAAGTTCAGCTTTAATCAAAGCTCTTTGTTTCTCCAAGTCTTCCAGCAAAGCTAAGTCATCAATTTTAGTTCTTTTTGCTGGAGATGCACCTTCTTTGTCAGAGGCATCAATAACCTCTTTTCGTTTATGTTTCTTATGTTTATGCTTATGTTTATGTTTTTTGTCCTTGTCATCTTCTGAAGAATGTTTATGTTTCTTGTGTTTGTTTCTATGTTTGTGCTTCTTTTTTTTGTGTCGACTGTGCTTATTTTGAGATTGGTCCTCCTCTGACACTTCTCCATTTTCTTCATTTATGCTCTTTTCAGAATTATCTGCCTCTTCCATCCTATAAATACATAAAATGAAAAGCTTAAAAATCACATCATGTAGTTATATAAAATGATTCATTTTAAAAATAATTTCTAGATATTACATAGTCGAAAAACACTAGGAGACACCAAGAAGCCAAAGTATTAATGATTTAACATTCCTCTCAGATCATAATAGCTAGCACAAAGTATGCTAAGTACTTTAGAAATATTATCTTATTTGACCCCCACAACAAGCCTAGGAAGTAGGTGCTATTATCTCCATTTGATAGTTGAAAAAACCGGAGGCAGAAGGAGATTAAATGACTTTCCCAGGGATTACATAGCTAGAAGCATCTGAGGCCAAATCTGAACTCAGGTCTTCCCCCAGTGCTCTATCCATTGCATCATGTAGCTGCCACAAATAAAGTTCTAGGCACAAATAAGTACCCTTTTCTTGAAAATCATGAAAACTATCAGCCCTCCCCTTCTAGGGAGAGGATGAAGCAAATGTACTTAGGTGAAGATGAGATGCCTGCTACTTCCCCCTAACTCCACTGCACTCCCCAGTCTTTAATGGCTGCCCTGTAGAACTGAGATTTGATAAGGAACTTTTAAAAGAAAACAGCACCCGAGGCAGTGGTAATTATCAAGATTTCCTATAGAAGTACATGGCTGGTTCATAGCAAAGGCTGACATGTTTGCTTCTTTGGCCTGGGTAATGTGAATTCCTAAAAGTTGCCTGATAGAAAGGAAACAATTGGTAACTAGGAGTTGGTATCTTGCTACCATTCTCCCACCCTCTGCTATCATAACAAATTATTCGAATGACATAAGGGGAGATGGATCTTAGCTCCCAACTGTTTCCTAACTAGCAGTAATCAGTCTCCAAGACCAAGACACCAAAGAGGTGAGGCCATGAAGTAGTGAACTGGATTTAAATGAGAGAGGGCAGTAATCTAAACAATAGGGGGAGGGGATGGGAGTGTGTGTGTGGAGGACTTTAGGAGGACTTCTAATTAAGATTCACCAGAGTGATGTATAAGGCAGTGTAGCTTGCCAGCAGTATTTAGACCTAGATTTGAATTCAGAAGACTTTGATTCAAAGATCCCTGGTCTTTCACTTACTCTGCTGTGAGGTGGTTTTTTTTTTTGCCATAAGTGAAAATATTCCTAGTTAATAAAGCCCTGGTCATGGGAACCCTTTCTTGTAAGCAAGTCTCTCTCCAACCTTATGTAGGTTTATGGTACTATTAGCTCCTACTGAGAACAGGAGAGCACCCTTACTCTTTCCTCAATTGTTACTCTGCCTTCTATCTTGCCACAGAAAACAGTACAGGCTCTCTTCATGGGGCAGGTTGTCATGCTCCAAGGGAGAGAGATTTGTAGTCCCTGATAAATGTAAGGAGGATAGCTGGGAAACATTATGTTACTACTGAAATAAACTCTTAACTAATTGGTGGGGAGAGGAGGAGAAGAAAAATCTTAAAAGAACAAAGGAGATGCCAGGAGACTAAAAATAAACAAATGTTATCCTCATTTTCAAAACGAGTAAAACTACAAACCACTGAGCCTGTTAATTTTTAACAGTTTATTAAATTCATGAACATTAATCCGGGGTGAGAACAGATTCACAAGTCCATACACAACATTGCAAACAAACCATTAATTTTTTGGATAGGATTACTAGACTAATAAGTCAAAAACTGCTATGCAGAGAATGTATCTTGTAAGTTATTCAGAAAATCCCTGGCCATCCTTGTAAAGTAAATGAAGCTACGTGGACTGGGGTATAGTACATTTAATTAAACAGTTTGTAGCTAGCTAGTTGAGCAACCATACCTAGAGTATATTATATGTAGCTCAATGGATTGATGTCAATCTAGAAAGATGTCTCCAGTGGCCATGACAGGGTTCTCTATATGGTTCAACACTATCAGTCTATGTATGATTTCCAAATCTTCCATTAACACAAATGTAGATGGAAGCAGCTAAAACGTTCAGTAAATCAAGATTCAATAAGATCTCATAGTGCTGTAACTCTTAAGACCAAACACAATGAAATTTAATAGGGATAAAAGTATGACAAGATACATGGTTATGTAATAACATACAAAGACAAATGTTTATCTATCTTTGAGTCCTTTCTTATACCACAAGTTCCATAAAGTTAAGGACTTTTTATTTACTCTAGCACTATCTGCTGAGTTGAATATTTTTCTGATTAAAAAATCCTATCTGGGTTAAAAAAAAATAATCCAAAAAAGACCAAGAAGCATTTTAATGCAATTTCAGACCATATAAACAAAAATACAGTGTCCATATATGGATGATAATAATTCACTGTATCCTGCACTGGTCAGACAAGTTTTGTGTTCAGTTCTGCCCTGTTCAATAGGAACACTGACAAAAATATTTCAAGAGCTGTCATGTGGAAGAGAGAACAAACTTTTGTACTGACCAAAACAGCAGAACTAATACAAATGTGCAGAAGTGAAGCAGATTTCATCTTAATCTAAGAAAGAACTTTTTAGCCATCTTAACTAGCTGTTAAAAAAAAAAAATGAAAATATGCTACCTCCCACACAGTCATCAAGGTAGGTATTCAAGCAGAGGCCAGATAAATGTCATCAAGATTCCTCACTAAGAAACTGGGCTAGATGACCTTTTTAAGTAGCCTTCCAAGGCTAACATTCTATAAGGCTGATATATTTAAAATAGTAATACAATTAATCTGTTTGTTCTAGATAACTCTATAGCAAATAGTTATTTCAATATTTCAAGGATCTGTTATCCATGCAAACACTCCACTCACAGAAATAACAGATAACTCCAACTGAAACAAATAACCTTAACAACTCTATGGAGATGGTGTATGTAAGGAGAAAAATCTGGAGGTGAAAGCAACCAGGGACTTCAGGAGTGGGGAACCTTTGGCCTCAGAGGTCACTTGTGGCCCTCTAGGTCCTCAGGTGTGGCCCTTTGACTGAATCCAAAGCCGTTTGAGACTGTTCCCATGATGACAAACAATCTGTTGCTAGGACTATACTTGAAACATCTTCAGCTTAGCAGAACCAGCCAAAGCTTGTGCTCTGTTCTTGGTAACAAACCTTGAGAAGTGTGGGGAGGGTGGGAATGAGGGAATCTATTACCTGAGTATCATGACATTGCAGAGCAGTACTTCAGTGGAAGACTTCTTTTTAAATAAACACATTAAGCCATCTGTGTTCTTTTCTATTACAATCTGAATCTAACTACACAAATTTTATTTCCCTCTCAGAAAACATTATTTGAATTTGTATTTTCATTGTAAGGCCATTTGTTTAGTCTAGTCATGGAAGCCCCAACTTGTGAACATTTGCACAATAAGAAATGTGAAAAACCTTGAAGATACTGTTAAAAGTAACCACCTTCCTAGAACATCCAGATCCAATCAAATGGCCCTTTTTTCTATAAAGTCGTTTTGTTTAAGAGCTAGTAAAGTTGACAATGCTGCTTAGAAATCCTATTCTGCTGTTAGGAATACCTGTTTTCACATTCCCTTTGGATTCTTCTCTCTTCAAGCTTCAAAACTGTCCCCAATTCCCAGTTTTAGCAGATGACTTAGCTTCCTCTATAACTGAAATATTGAGGTCTTTGGAAGAAAAGTGTCTTCACTTCCCCTCTTTCTACTCAAAAGTTGTGAGCATCATCATTAATTCTTCTCTTTTTTCTTGTTTCAGAAAAGGGAGTATATTCTACTCCTAAATCAAATTAATTCTTTCTACCTGTGGCTTGACTGTATCCCCTATCACCAACTGTAGAACAATGTTCCAGTTATGAGAAAAGCAAGGTGAGAGAAGCTTATTTTTGTATATTCTAAGGCTAAGGTACTGGTGAGGAATTTTTCCAGTGAATAAGCATCATCAAGGGACAATAATTATCCCTTTTCCCCTGAGGAAAAGGACCTAAAGCAAAATTATCCCTATGTTTAATAAAGCCTAAATGGCCGTCTGGCTTTGTTAGTAAGCAAAATTTTAATTTTGCATAGTATTGCTGATGCCTCTTAAAACTTGTGCTAGTAAGAGGTGAGGAACAGAAATCAAACTTGTTTATAAATCTTACTCCTTAGTAAAACAGTATCTACTCTAAGAATGATCCATGGTGCACATAACAGCCCTTAATCATACCACAGCAACAAAAGGGTTTCCTTTTCTGACATGGGAATGCCTTGCCTGTACTTAGAACCTTCAGGTGGTCCTAGTTTTTCTGTAAGTGGCAGGAAGGCAAAAGTCTGTATAAACTACAAAGGGCCCACAGGCTGAAAAACTAGTTCTAGGTTGCCACTGTCAAAGGAAATTTCTTTCTTCAGTGCTAGTAAGCCAGACCATATTCCTTTCTAGCCTCCCAAGTTTGTATGGACATGTTGAAAAGTTTTAACACTGGAGTGGCCAGATTCAGGCTCTGTCACTAAGTCACTATAAAATCTAGGGGTTGGGCTAAATGGTTAGTAAGGTTCAATCCAGTTATAAAAAAAAAAATCCATTATTCCTGTAGTTACCAAATTGCTTTAGTGTCTGATATTTAAGAAAATAGTTACTTAATCTCACACAGTGAGTTTTGTGTTTGTTGCCTCCTGATCTGGTTTTTGTTGGTGAAACATCCAGGTGATATTATATAAGACAAATGGAAATATAAGTAACTGACTCAAGATGCAGAATGAAAGATGCATTCTTATACATGGCTGATATGTTGGTTTGTTCTGCTGAATTACACACATGTGTCACAAGTAAGGGCTTCTAATTGAGAAGGGGGAGTTTAGAAGGTGCTATGTTAGAGTTGTGATAAAAGTATAATTAATAATAATAAAAAACACTGAAAGCAGAGAAAACAAAAAAAAGTTTCTAAGAAATAAGGAGAGCAGGTTTATTACTACCCCGTTAAACTAAAATACAGAATGTTTAGGGCGGCTAGGTGGCGCAGTGAATAGAGCACCAGCCCTGGAGTCAGGAGGACCTGAGTTCAAATCCAGCCTCAGACACTCAACCTAAAAACTAGCCGTGTAACCTTGGGCAAGTCACTTAACCCCATAGGCCGCCCCCCAAAAGCAAAAAACAAATACAGAATGTTTACACTATGTAATACATACTTCTTTTAAAAAAGAACACATAATCAAGATTCGATGCTTCTTATGTAAGCTTCCTGTTCTTTTATGTATATTGTTGATTATTAAATAACAGTGAAAAAGAAAAAAATTAACTTTAGAGAAGTTGGGAAGGGGAAATGGGTTTCATTTTGGATATGTCAAGTTAGAGATGAATATAGGACATAAAGATGGAGATGTTCAAGAAGTCAAGGATTAAAGATTGATGTTCAAGGGAGACATTTGGGAGGGCAGAATGTTGCTAAGTTTGTCTGATGTAGTTACTCTAACCAGTTGTTTTTCTAAACTTTTTTTTTCATTGTTACAAAAGAGTGTTCAATTCCAGGAAAGGTGGTCATATCATGCAAGCAAATAACAACATGTAAAAAACCAAAGGACCAATAAAACGTTTTTACAAAAATAATACAGGTATGGAGCTCAGAAGAGACTGAGGTAAAGCTCAGATAAAGAGATGTAGCTACCTCTTTTCTAGTTTCAGTCTTCTACTTCTTCAAGGATTCTTCTCCATTTGTCTAAGAATATGGTCAAACTTCTTGGTTATGAATAATTTTCTCCATCACCAAGACCTGTTTTATTTTCCTTGGACTCTCTAGTAGTTGACACTGTTGACCTTCTTCCTTATTCCCTTGGCATCAAAGACAATGATCTCCTATTTCTCAAACAGATCTTTCAATTTCCTTTACTTTCTAGTTCCTAGTTCTCTTCCAGATACCTTTCAAATATTCCTCCAAGGTATGTTCTTCACTTTCTTTTCTCCATATAATTAATCACGTGGATTCTTCAGATAAAAGTTATTTTGGTCTCCCTTGAGAACTTTACTCCCGGGTCTTCAACTATTGCTTTTAGGCAGAAAATGTTCAAATCTGTATCTCTCCACCTGAACTCTCTTCTGGGCATAAGTACACTTCTAACTATGCATCTTTCTCACAGTCATCCCCTTCCCTACATTTCCAAAACAACTATGTTAGTAGACATTCTCATTGTGAACGACATGAAGTTAATAGCCTCTAACAGGAGTTCCTGTATGTAATCTGTCAACTCTCCATCATTCAAAACATCCTTCCTACTGCTGTCATACATTATGCAGAGAAGGTCATGTAAGATCTCTGTTCCAGATCCTTCTTGGATTCCCAATGTTTAAAGACTAAGGTTCAACTTCCTTAGCTTATCATTCAACAGAGAATCTTGGCTACCTAGTTTTTTAGAGTTTTATCTCATATTAATCAATCCTTCATATTCTATGATCTAAGTAACCTAGACAGTATACTTAACCATTACCACAATGTCCAATACTTTCTAGTTTCCATACCTTACTAGTGTTTCCTATACCTAGAATACTCTCGTCACCCTCTGTACTTGAAGTTCTACCCACCCATCTAAAGCAGGGTTTTTTTAACCATCTTTATGTCATATTCTATTTCTCAGAATGTTTTTAAATGTATAAAATATCTAAGATTACTAAGGTGATCAATTAAATTGAAATACAATTATCAAAATATTTTTCAAACAAACAAAAACAAAATGATGGATCCCTCCTAAACAGTTTAGGAGTTTAGGAACTCCTGTTTTAAAGCCTAACCCAGTCATCTCCTTCAGGAGGTCTTCTTTGAACTCCCTTCCCCATCAGTTATGGACCTTTTACACAATCTTTGCTTCCATCTCTTCTGGCACATATGCAATATTATTTTGATTTTTTGTGACCTAATATCCTACTTATTTTTGTGTGCCCTATGACATTCTTTTAAGTTCCAAGAGGGCAGAGGGCCTTAATCTTTTTATCTGCCTCTACATTTAATAAAGCATTTTCTGCACACCAATGTTTAATAAATGTTTTACTAAATTTAAATGAGCTAATTTGTTAAAATTTAAAGTTATAGTTGGGTGAACAGCTTTAAAATTACTCCGTAATAAATATTACTGTTCCAAACCCAAGTACTATTAAAATGCATAAATACTCAGGACATTATTTTCAAAATGGAAGCAGAGAAGGAGAAAATAATCAGGCAGGGGGAAAATTAGTAAGTTGCTAAGAAGTCAGACACCTCAAGACACTAGAATGTATAAAAAGTCTGTAGGAAAGCTGTTAATTTATCCATAGCTTCTTGTAAACCTAAGAATAACTTCCTCTTTTACATGTATTTACATTTTGAAGTCTATTTTGAGGAAAGTAATTCTCTATAAGAATTTGTCTGAATCAGAAGACCTGGGATTCAAGTCATGCTGATGCATGTGCAATCCTCAGAATTTATTACTTGCTATAATACTACTATTTAAGACTAATAATAAATTAGATATTTCAAATATCTGATGGTTCACCAGGTAAAAATTTTCCCCTGAAATGTTCAAGGGACTCAAAGTAGAGCAAATGCTTTTGCCCTGCTTTTATATTAAGGTCCTAAAGGGCAAGGACAAAAGTTTGTATTTGCCCGTGTTACTCTCTACAGTACCTTGGTTCTAGTTCCCTATGCATGGACTACACTCCTTTTTCACTTCTGCCCCTAAGGTTCCCTGGATAGAAGTCCACCTTATGCCAAGTGGCCTTCCCCATCTTCCATCTATCTATTCTCTACATAACTTGTATGTACCACCTAGTTATGACATATTAGAAATACACAAAACTCTTTAGAATAAGAGCTCCTTGAGGGCAAAGAATTGTGTTGAACTTTCTTTGTATTCTGCAGAGTTAAGCACTTAACAAATGCTTATTACTGGTATTCAAATAATTGAGGAATGATTCAAACAGAAATCTTAACCCCTCAAAAACAATTCAAATATAATTGCAAAACTTTTTCAGCATCTATTTCCTTAATTAGTGATTGCAAGCTTCTAGGCTGGTTAACAGATAAATGAACTCCCAACCCAAAGCATTCTGCTAGTTCCAGTTGCGCCTCCAGTTAAATAGATTTGGCATCAATTTGCAAATCTGATTCCCTGTGTTGGATTAGAGACAGCTTTAAAAGACTGTTATGGGTAAACTTTAATTTTATAGCTGGGAAAGATAAAAGTTTACTTTCAGCGACTCAGAACAGGGGTACTAACGTATAGAGGCAACTTCAGTTTCAGTCCTTCCAGGTGGAAAAACTTCAGTCTCCAACTTTGAAATGTCGGCAATACCAACTACATTTTCCCCCTAAAGGCAGCTAAATACCTTTCTTATTTGCAGCTTTTAAGGGGTGTGAACTACAATCTATTTTTAGTCGATGGACAAAAACCAAAAAACACATTTTCACAGCACAGAAGTACTGTTTTTGGTACCTTTATCTCTTTTATTTCTTAAGTTACTAAGCACACTAGATTTTCCTTTAACTTTTGCAGATAAGCCTCATTTTCACTAGATAACTGCTTCCTTGTCCCATTCTCATAAAGGGTGCCATCTGGAGTCAAACTTCGAGGCCTTAAAACGGTAGGGCCCCACTATCCTGCTAGCTTAAGTTTAATTGCTGGTGATCGTAACGCCAGTAAATACTGGGAAATGTACTGGGTGGCACAGGGAGTTGGGTGGTCTTCCTGCCCGCCGCCATCTGCCAAAAAATAGTCTGTGATTTAAGTTTTAAACTGAGCGACCTAAAAGTGCCCGCGCCGCCCTCCCCTCCCCGATCCTAAATCTCATTACACGGGGATAGGGTGACAAAAGCAAGGCAGAGCACACATGGAAACAGCCACACGCCCGCTCCTGGGACCCACTCCCGGCTCGAGGCCAGAGCCGAGCTCCCCAGCCTGTTTCCGGAGGGGCTCCGGGGAGGGGCGACGCAGGCGCCGGCCACGCGCCCCGGACCTGTAGAGGCCGCTCGCGCCTGCGCCTCCCGGGGCAACGACGCACGTCAGGCCGCAGCCGCTTCGGGCTCTAACAGCCACCGCCGGAGCAAGAGGGCTGCAGAGCGAGGCTCGCGAGCGGCCCGCCAACTCAGCGCCGTCCTCCTGTCGCTGACACCGCGTCCTCCACTCCCCACAGCATAACAGAAAAAGAGAGGCAAAGTTTGGTTCTCGCTCTTAGGCCTCAGCTTCCCTTCCCCCCATGCAGTTCATCCATATTAGCCCTCTGGTTCTCCTCCCGGGCCTTGGCCTTTCCACCGTTACGCTACCAAGAATTATCACTTACTCAGGCGCTTCCCGCGGCGGCTGAGACTCCACGGCGGCCATTTTGAACTTCCCGACTCCTTGGCGGCAGCGGCGGCGGCTGCCGGGACAGGGGAAGGTGGTAGTTGGAAGGGAATCGCCGCGCATGCGCTCCGCCCGGAGAAGAACGAAAGAAGGAATGAGTCCTCAATAACAATCCGGATATGAAACCCTTCATCCGGAGGGTGGAGCGTGAGGACGTTCACACGCACTTCCGGACAGGCTCCCGGGCCCTGTGATACGCTCTTTTATTTCCCAAGGAGCTTAATATTCCTGATACCTATTTGTGGAAGTAATTAATTAGTTTTAAGAACGAGCCTTCCAAGATTCTCGATGGCCTTTGCTTTTACAAATAAGTGTGCGAAGAGAGCATACTGTTTGCATCCTTTCTCTGTCCTGTCTCTCCCTGCCCCCCTCCCCCCTTCAATTTACTGACTCCAAAGCTAGAATTCAGTTCCTATGTTTTGGCACAGATTCAAGGACCTGTGATTCCGTAGGTGTGCTGTGTGACAACTTCAAAGATTTCAACCTTTTTTGTCCCCAGTACTTTTAAAACTTGTGAGACGGTTTCCTGAGACACAGAAGACCGACCACTCCAAAGCCACACAGTAGTAAGTTACAGTGGTAAAATTTAAGCCTAGTCTCTCTCAACCATGTACTAGCCTCTCAACTCTAAGCTATAAAGAAAAAATTATTTTCAGATTGGTTCATACATAACTTATTATTGGGAAGTAGGAACAAAAATTTTTAGGGAATCGTGTGTACTACTGACTATCCAAGAAAGTCATTTAATAGATACCTATGGGAGGAAATGGCTTTTTTTCACCAAATCCCAGAATAAAAAGCTAGGGGGAAAGGGAAGCAACTCCTAAAGCTCCTTATCATAAGCATTAGATAACGTTATAGATCCAAAAAGACATAAAGGCAAAGTAGAGACATTTAGAGTACATCTCTGATTTTATTTTTAGTTTGACAATCACCATGCCCTTCTACAAAGTTCCTTGTTATTTCTATCAGATAAAGTATAAACTATTGAATAGGCCACTGCTAGGACCTAGTTTGGTATCACTTAGGTCTTAATCTTTTGATCAAGCTAAAAAGGGACCTTCTGGAAGAAGATAAAAAGGATGGCCTAGAGGAATTCAAGATATATTTCATGAAAACAAAAAAATAAGAGACATTTATACTCCTCTTGATTTCCATAACACTGATCTTTCTTGGTTCTCCAACTTCCTCTCAGACTCCTCTTTTTCAGTCTTCTTTGCAGGATCACTAAAGTTCTCCACAGAATCACTATCCAACTTCTCTAACAACTTTCTTTCCTGGGCTTTTTCTGATCTCTTCTGGTACTATGTGTTCAAGTGTCTTGTTTGATACTCCCAAATCTACATATATCCAGATTTCATCAGTCTCCAAAGTTCAAGTGCCCCCACCAACTATCTGCTTGTTTCTCATCTCTCCCTTCTCTAATGCACTTAACTGCCAAAATAATATTCCAAAAGCACAAGTCTAGCCTAGTTATACCAGATACTAAGGAGGAGCTTCCATGATTAGTTTACCCTTCCCCCCACCCTATGCCTCCCAATGGGTGACTGCTTCTCCCTAATCACTATTTCAGGAAAGGCATAGGCAATGCTACAATTGTTTGAATCCATGTGTATGACTTTACATTTATTCCAATTCAGTCTTTTTTTATGTGATCTGTTTCTGAAATTAAACAAGTGAATATTTTCATGTACATAGTATGACAGAGGATTGTGCATGAAACAATATTTCTTCTTGCTTTTCTTTTAAATATATGTAATAATTCAACATCTCAAGTCAGTAAGCATTTATTAAGTGCTTAATATATAAATAGACAGTCCTTGCTACCCTCAAGGAGCTTACATTCTAAATCAGAATGTACATGTGGGGGGAGAGGAGGAGGTCTGTGTTTCTTTCTGGCCTTCTGTGCTACAGTTAAAAAAAAAATAGATGCTTCCCTGAACGTTTCACTCCCTTTCCTTTTGTTTTTTTACTATGCTATTCCTAGGGTGGCTAGGGGCACAATGGATAGAATTTCCAGCCTATCATCAGTCAAGAGGACCTAAGTTCAAATCAGATCTCAGACATTTATTAGCTGTGAGATCCTTGGCAAATAAATCATTTAACCCTGTTTACCTCGGTTTCCTCATTTGTAAAATAAAGTGGAGAAAGAATGAAATAGCAAACCATTCCAGTATCTTTGCCAAGGAAAACCCAACTGGGTTCACAAAGAGTGGATCATGGCTGAACAACAATTTCTATTCCTGTCTCCTTTCCTATCCATTATACTTTTCCATTGGGGGCGGGAGGAGAGGGGAGGGAGGAATTTTGTAGGGAATATTCATAGTCAAAACAAAGTCTAGTATTGCCAATCTGATAAGTGTTATTCTATATCCTAAGTACATTACCATCATTGTCAGTTTCTTGAATATATGGGTTCATCATTCAGTCCTTCTGTCTTTCAAAGCTACCTTTATGTTATTGTTATAGTATAAATTGTTCTCATTCTGCTTACTTCATAAGTAAGTCATAAGTAAGTATCAGGTTTGTCTGACTTTATCCTTTTGTCATATCTTATGGTACAATCATATTCCATTGCATTTTCATACCATAATTTGTTAAGCCATTCCTCCAATCAATGGGTACTTTCTTTTTTTTTCTTCTAAAAAAAAAGTTCTACTAGGTGCCAGGCACTGAGTAAGTACTGGGGATACAGAAAGATGCAAAAGGAGCCCTTGTCCTCAATCTAATAAGGGAGACTTACATGTAACCAAATATATACAAAACAAGGTATATATAGGAAAAATAGGAATTATTAATAGAAGGAAAGCACTGGATTTAAGAGGGATTGGGGAAGGCTTCCAATAAAAGAAGAGATTTTAGTTGGAACTTAAAGGAAACTAAAAAGGGAGTAATTGGGGTGAAGGAGGAAGAATATACTGGACATGGAGGACAGCCTGAGAAAATGCCAGAAGTGGATAGATGTGAGAAGAGAGGCCAGAGTCACTGGATGGAAGAATAATGGTAGAGGAGTAAGAAATAGGACAGAAAAGGTTGGAGGGGATTAAGTTATAATGGTCTTTGAACACAAAACAGGATTTTGCATATATGATTCTTAGAGGTGATATGAAGCCAGTAGAGTTTGTCGAAGATGGGGTAGGGAGAGGGGAGGGGTGCGTTTGGGAAATCACTTTTGTGGCTAAATGGAGGATGGATTAGAGTGGATGGAAACTTGAGGCAGGACCCACTAGCAGGCTTTTGCAGTGGTCAGATATGAGGTGATGAGAGTTGGCAGCGTCAGGAGAAAAAAGGCATATTGGAGAAATGTTGTAAAAGTGAAATCTACATGCTTTGGAAACAGATTGGATGGGGGGGGGAAGATGGTTGAGAGATATTGAGGAACCTAGGAAGACTTCTAGGTTGTGAGCAAGAAGGACTGGGAGGATAAGAGTTTGTCTCTACAAGTTGGGGGGTGGGGAGAGAAGGGTTAGAGGGAAAATAATGAATACATGAGTACTTCTTTCTTTGAGTCAAGCAAGACAAAATAGTTCAAGCTCAGAAGGAACTCAAAGTCTGAGGGAGAAAACGTACAAACAATATATAGACTGGATCAATTGGAGATAATTTCCGAGAGAAGGCATTAAGATTAAGGAGGTCCCGAAAAGGCTTCCTGAAGGAGGCAGGGCTTTGGCAGAAACTTGAAAGAAGCCAGGAAGCCTTGGGCTATACACCTGGAGGAGACATCCCCAGATTAGAGCCAAGTGCAGTTTCTTTCAATCGTAAATTGAAAATAAAGGTTTTGTTGTGTAACAGATTCGCATCAGATCTTTGAAAACTGTTCTTTAACTCTCCACTTCCAAGCTAGGCTCTCACTATATCCCAGCCCTCCGCCCAACCTTTCCCCCGTCCACTGGTGGACGGCCGCTTTCGAACTCCCCTCCGCAAAGCTCACACGAAGATGGGAGTGAGACTTAAGCAACAGAGCGGAGCGCGCGCCGTAACTCCCGCGAGGCCCCGGAAGTCCTGCAGTGGGGGACGGAGGGAAGGTGAGGGGTGAGGCGAGGAAGATACGTTAGGGGGCGTGGCCGAGGGGAGGGGATGGGCGGGGAGGAGGGCGGGGCGCCCCGAACTGTCCTGGCGGCGGGGCGGAGCTAGGAGAGCCACCAGCTCGGGAGGGAGTGGGGGGGTCTGCCGCTGTCGCAGCAGCTTGGAGGCGCTGGCCTAAACGTGCACGTGGGGGCGGGCCGGAGAGGCCGCGCAGAAGGAAGGAACAGGTGGACTAGCGGGCCGGGAAGCGGCAGCCGGGCTAGCCTCAAAAGGGGAGCCGCGCAGCCCCAGCCCTGCTCCGCCTTTGGTCCCCCGGAATCATCCAGGCTCGGCTCCCACCAGCTGAGGCCGGCGGAGAGACTAACGGCCGCAGCCGCCGTCCCAGCCGGCCCTTGAGGGAGCCCTCGCAGCGCGCCCGGCGCGGACCCTGCGGCGGGTGTTACCGTTAACGGCCGGTGCATGCCGCCCGCCGCGCCGGCCCGGCCGATCTGCTAGGTGAGTTTGGCTTGGGCTCCGGCGCCTACAGGTGGGGAGCCCGGGTTCCGGAGCGGGTGACGCAGATGGACCGGCAGCTGGACTGGGTGGTGCGGCCTCCGCTGGCGGCTAGTTGGCCACTCCGGGAAGCACGCGCCGTTGTTTGGTTTGGTGTGATTGTATGAGGGGTGCTGCTTCCCCTCCTCCACCGCTCTGCACTAGGGAGGGCCCTAGATCGTCGCTCTGGAGACTGGGATCCTTGGCTTGGCGTGACCCAGTGCCTTGGCGTGACCGCAAGCCTCCTGAGGGCGGGCGAAGACTCCTGCTTTTGTCTTCTTACCCCGCGGGCCTAGCTCGGGGCCGAGCCTTGCACCTCCCAGGGCCTCGGTGCCATACCTCGAACGAATTCATGGCTTCAAGTCATAAGATTGATTTCCAGGGGAATTTCTATATCTTTCATTTTGTTTTATAATTTTTTCAGACTATCCACGCTTATACTTCTGTTACTTTATTACTCCAGATAGAAATAGGGAAGCTTTTTTTTTTAGTTCCTTGCAATCAACATCATGTAGCTATCCAGAACATACAAGATGGGTATATGCAGATAAGTATGGTACCCAGAAGCTCCTAGAATTTTCAGCTAAAGAACACCCTAGACTACCACAGCGTTCTCTCATCCTCATTTTTCAGATGAAGGAAGAAGACCAAAGGGAGGACCTAATCTGGCCGAGATCACACAGGAGCAGAATTAAGTGTTCCTAATTCTAAAAAATCGAATCTAGCCCTCAATAACACCTTTTGCCCCTTAGAACTTAGTTCCTCCAATGATTTTCCATTCACATTGTGAAGCATAAATACTTCTAGCTACCCCTACCAACCCCCCGAAATGATCATAATCTAGAGAGAAGAGACTTGAGGAGGTTGTTGGGAAGGCTCAGCTGTGTGGTGATGAGATTAGAAGTGATCTGATTTATTTTGGAACAGGCATCTTCTGTGTAGCTGAAGCCCAGTTTAGCAGTTGAAGGAGAGTGGGATTAGCTAGAGGAATGGAGGATTGAATACTAAACTTCCTAAAGTTTTCCTTTATACTAGGGCAGGGTTTAAAAGACCTTCAGGCTCGCTCTGCTTGGTTTCAGCTCCATGGAACAAATTGGGCCCTTTGATACCACTCTGCCCCCTACCCTTTCCAGCCTAGTTTTTCCTGTTATCTTCCCCTATTAAATTGTAAGCTCCTTGAGCTCAGGGACTGTTTTTTTTTATTGCTTGTATCCCCAGCAGTCTTAGCACAGTGCCTGGCACTTAGTAGATGCTTAATAAAAGTTTATTGACTTGAATTGAATTGAACTACTTAGGTTCATCTTGAATTTTAAGTGCTCCTAACATTTCCTGCAGGACCATGCACACTTTTATATACATTTTCTGTGACCTGTTTTTGCTTCTACTAAGCATCTCTAAGATCTTTTCCAGTTTTAAAATTATGATACTACTGACCCATTTCTTACCAAGCCCACCCCCTCAGTTTACAGAAGAGGAGATCGAGATGAAAGATGAAATGACTAGCACAGGCTTATATGTTCTTGTTCAGTCATTTCAGGCACATCTGAATCTTTGTGTCCCATTTGGGGGTTTCTTAGCAGATACTGGAATGGTTTGCAGTTTCCTTTTCTGGTTCATATTACAAATGAGGAACTGAGGTAAACAGGGTTAAGTGACTTGTTCAGGTTCATACAGCTCATGAATGTCTAAGGACAGGTTTGAACTGGGGAAGATGAGTCTTTCTGACTTCAGGCCCTGTACACTATTCACTTTGACAGTTTGCTGCTCCCACAGGGTTACAAAGCTATTAACTCTGATGTAACATTCAAACAGCTCTTTCTGACTCCAAATCTTTCACTTTTATTTTCTTTTGGAGGCAGTCAGGGTTGTGATTTGCCTATGGTCATGAAGCTAGTAAGTGTTTGAGACCATATTTGAACTCAGGTCCAACGGATCAGTGCTGGAGCTCTATCCACTGCCCTACCTAGCTACCCCCAGATCTTTCACACTACCCACTACATCACTTTGCCTTCAAAACAGAAGGATGAAGTTATAAAGGCAAAGTATTTAGCTACTCTGCCTTTGTTGAAGTACTCTAGATGTCTGACTAATTAGTACCCTCCCCCACATCATTATTGTATCGTGCTTCTAAATTATACTTGTGGCCTGGTGGTATATAGTGTACTCTAATGATAGTTCTGGTTTTGGCATAAGGTTGAATATCATTTAAGTCACTTTCGTTATGCTTGCCACATCTGCCTCCTGGTTTTCTTAACTTGAGTATATCTTATTATCCAGTGCTATTCTATGCCTTTCTCTATTAGACTTTTTCCTGTCCACTTGCTGTTGGATAAAGGTATAGCTTCTAGAACCATATTCCAGTCATGAGACCCAACCCACTGAACTGAGTGGTAACTGAGTGTTACCCATGATGCTAAATTTGCATTTGCATACATTTGAGGCAATTGGGGTTTTTGTTGCCCAGTGCTTTCTTGGAATTTATTTCCTGTGAAATTGTGGTAGTCTCTACTATCATTTCCCCTACATTGTTGCTGCTCTCCATGGTATCTTGCTTGATTGAGATATATGGATAATCTTCCTTTATGTTCCTTTTCAGTTTATTAAAAGACCTTTTGATTTGATTTCTAAGACTCCAGGCAAATTGTCTCACCAACTCTTTTAGACAGTCTCTATTTGGCCGAAAGCCTTATCATTCCTTTGTCATAAGCTTTTGGCTACAGATCTAAATTCCATTCTTAAGATACTGTGTTTTTTAAAACACTAGCTGTTTTCTTCCCAAATCTGGTTTTTCTCCCCTTTCTGAAGCACTTTCCTTCAGTCAACAGTTATGAAAATACCACCACTGTTCCTAACGTTTTACCTTTCACAAGATTTTTTATTAAAGCTGCATAAAATGTCCACCAAGCCTAGTTTAAGATCATAGAACACCTTTGTAATGGAAATGCAGATTTGAAGAGCTTCCCTGCCCCTTGGCCCTTTGATTGGCTTAAGAGACTTTGATTGACTTAAGTGACTCTGAGAACCTTCTTTAATTTGAAAGTATACTCTGCCCCCTAATAGGCTGTATGTGGTCACACGGAGCCAGTAGTAGGAGGCTTGGTTTTTCAGGAATGACCACACCTTGATCCTGTGTGATTGGGCAGTGGGTCTAGAGGGTGGTTACATTCTCTGAGCCAGGAGAAGACTATATAATCCCTGATGTAAGGCTTTGCTTTGGGGCTCACTTTGAGAAGTGTTGTGTGATTTGACCAGATGAGACTCTGGGAAGCCGTTGTTGAGAGCCCCCCAGCTTTGAAAACCCAGATGTTGATGCTTCCCTCTCTGGTAACTGTGATTTGGTATTGATATAATGGTTGGACAGTTTGGAAGCCTGTCTGTTTGATCTGTAAGTTCTGTAACTCTGAAGTTTGGGGTGCTGACCTTTTTCCCCTGAACTAGGTAATATATGTTTGTTTGATTAAAGTAAGCTTGTTAACCCATTTTGAGTTGCTTTCCTTTTGAAAAGCAGATCTAAGAACCTGTGTTGGCAGTCACCCTGGGGATATTGGGGTGCTTGCTGCTACAACCTTAAAGGCTAAAACCCTTAATTTAGACTTTTTCATATTTTGAAACTGGGTTTTACTGTCTCCCTCGGGCAGAAAATGCCATGGCCACTCTTGGGCCTGATTCCATTGCTCATTATTATGGAAACACCTCTTGTTTCTTACCTTGGCTGGTTTGCCCCTCCTTAGGCTGCCTTGTGACTGTATCCAGCCCTTCCCCAGCTGCTTCTATTGATTCTGGACTTAGTGTGGATACCCAGTTGGCTTGAGCACTACTACTGCTCAAAACCATCCACCAGCCCCAGGCTCATCCTGTATCAGGGATTACAGATTTTTTCAGTTACACTCTGCTACTTTGCTAGATTCCAATCATTTGGTATTGTGCTAAGTTGGGACTGGCTTGACTGTGTTTTATTCTAAAGAAAAACAATTTGTAAATAAAACAGTAAGATTTTAGTGGCCATGATTTAATGTTTTAAATTTCTTTAATTAAAACTAATTTTTCATGACATCCCTGGATTTTCCTTATGCTGTATGCCACCTAATACTACTCCCAAAGAACTGTCCTTTTTAATGAAGAATTTAAAGGGAGAAAAAAGGAAGAGAAAAACATTTTCAAAACTGATCAATACCCCCCCCCCAAAAAAAAAAAACCATTATATTCAAAGTTCCATACCTGTGGACCTCCCTACCTTTTTAAAGAAGCAAAGAGGTATCTTCTCATTTCTTTTTTTGCGGTCAGGCTGGTTCTTTTACAATTTGCAACATTCATTTTAAATTAATTTTTTGGCTCATGCTCTTTTTATATTATCTTCGTTTTACATCAGTTCACATAAATCTTTCCTGGATTTTCAGTATTTGTATTTTTCATTTCTCATAGCAGAGTAACACTCCATTACATTTGTGGACCACAATTTGTTGATCCATTCCTTAATCAGTGGGAATCAATTTTGTTTCCAGTTGATTGCTGCCATAAAGTGCTGCTTTATTTTACTGTACATAGAGCCTTTCTTTTTGTCATTATCATTTTGGGGGAGTATATGCCTAGCATTAGAATCTCTGGGTTGTGAGTATTTTTGCTACTTCATCTACATAACTCTACATTGCTTTTTAGAATAGTTTCACTAATTCACAGCTCCACCAGTAATACCTCAGCGTGACTGTCTTTCCACAACCCCCCTAACGTTGACTAGTCTCATTTTGTTCATTTTTATTAATTTGTTGGATATGAGGTAAAACCCAAGGTTGTTTCGATTTTCATTTCTCTTATTATTAGTGATTTTGAATATTCTTTTATATTGTTGAAATTTACAGATCTCCATATGGAGATTTCATATCCTTTGACCACTTACCTGTTAGAGAATGATGGGTTTTATATATTTGTTAGTTGTCTGTATAGCTTGGATATCAAGCCTTTATGAGAGATGTTTAACAACAACAACAACAACAACCACCACCAAAAACTCTATCCCGACTGACTTCTCTTCTTCTCTTAAAATGATACCTTTATTGATACCTTTGTTTTTCTATCACCAAAATTTCTCTCAGTATATACGTCCCTCTTCCCAGAAAACCATCCCATATAACCAAAAAAAAAATTTTTTTAAGGAAAAAAAGAGGAAAAAGATCAGTAAAACTGATGAATACATCAAAAAAAGACTGGAGATAAAAGTATTACTCCACACCTGTGGACCTCTCACCTCTGGAAAGGAATTGGGATAGATGTGTCTTCTTTCTCTTTTTTTGGGTCCAGGTTAGTCTTTGTAATTTTCATTAACTTTGATTCATGTAACATTCACTTTTAATAATTTTCTATATTGTATTTATCATTTCTTCTAGCACAATAATACATTCCTTTTAATTCATGTATTGCTGTTTGTTTAGCCATTTCCCAGTTGTCTGGTATCTATTTTGTTAACCATTCTTTGCTACTACAAAAAGTGCTCTTGTAAATATTTTGGTTTATGTGGGGGCTTTCTTCTTATTGTCAGACTTTGAGATGTGTGGGAAAGGGCATGAACATTTTAGTAATTTTATTTTCATAATTCCAAATTGCTTTCTGTGTGGGATGACTTGTAGTGAACTTTCCCCATTCTGAATATGATATATACATTCTTATTATTTCCTTATATTTTGTAACTAAGTTCAGTATTGTTTCCGTGTGTGTGTGTGTGTGTGTGTGTGTGTGTGTGTGTTTAAGTCATTATGTATTTCAAGGTAATGTAAGAGCTACTGAGTATTAATACAATTGATTGGATTAACTGCTGAGACCAAATTAGAGGTGTTTTTAGTTTGGGGAAAGAAATGGTAGTGTGAGAGGTAGCAAAGGGTTAAGTTTCTATAGAACTGCAAGAATTGCTGAAACCAGACTACTAATAAAAAGTACCAGGCAGTAGCCTTGGGAAGAATTTGAGTTCCCAGTTCCCAGAGAACTCCTAGATAATACTAAAAATGAAATAATGTAGATAAAAGGAGCTGGCAGCAGCAGGTGGATTTGACCAATCAGAAAGCAGACAGTGGCCTTGGGACACTGAGGCCCAGATAAATACACATCTAGGTTGGACTGAAGGGGGTTCAGTATTCTGAGGTTGTTACTGCACTTTCGTGGTGGACCTCATGTATTACATATATTATCTAACAGAATTAGAGCCTCATTAGTAATAATTAGGTTAGTGTTTGGGAGGGGCGAGTAACCCTTGCTTATTTAACCCAGCTTTAGCTTTTGTACCTCAGCCTCCTCTCTCTGGGCACTGTGCCAGTGACTGGACCACCCGCTTCTGGAGAGATTCTAATAAATCTTTCTACTTTTACTTTGAGAGGTCTCCAAGTGATCAATTTATTTGGGTTAGGGTCTCTGTACCCCACACACTTTCCAAAATTGGTTGTGCTTATTTACAAACTAGCTAACAATTCACTAAGTGCCCCTATTGTCTCCTAGCCCCTTTGTTATTAATTTTGTTGGTGCAGAAACTTGTCAGTTTCATGTAATCAAAATTTATCTTTTCTAATTGTCTATATTCCTTGTTTGGTTAAGAATATATGGTCTAATCCAGCTAGCATTTGTAAAAACATTTTAAGATTTACAAAGCACTTTACAAATGTCCCATTTCCTTTAACAACCTATTGAGGCAGTGTGGTATAGATGAAGAAGAGTTTTAGAGGTGAGGAAACTGAGGCAGAGGGAGATTAAGGAACTTTCCCTGGGTCATTACACAGCTAGTAAGTATCTGACCATGGATTTGGAGTCAGGTCTTCCTTACTCCAGGTTCAGCCCTCACTACAGGTCCAGCACTCTCCATTATACCACCTAGTCCCTTCTGATTATAGCTGCAGATTACCTATTTCTCTTATAATTTTTTAATACTGTGATCTTTAATATTCAGGTTACATAACCTTTTTTGAATTATTGTAGAATAGGTTGTAAAATACTGGTTTAAGCCTAATTTCTCCCAGACTACTTCAAATTTTTTCCCAGAAGTTCTTAATCTTCCAGGCTCCAAGCTCCTCAAAATACACCACAGAACCTCATCTTCCCCTGCCAGAGCTAGGGAGTACTTCCTAATCTATATTTGGGGGTTTATTGAACACTGAGTTATTAAGTTCCGTCGTTATTGATTCTCCCTTGTACAGTATGTTTCACTGACCTTCTCTTATGTTTTTTAAAAACCATTGTGAAGTGGTTTTGAGGATTACTGCTTTATTATAATCTAGTGAGAGATATAGAAGTGCTGTTTCCTTTTCCTTCCTATCTTTTTCATAATTTCCCTTAATATTATATTTTTTTAATGAATTTTGTTTAATTTTTTTTCTAGCTCCATAAAAAGTATCCCTTTGTTAGTTTGGCATGGAATTAATTCTATCAGTTACCTTTAGTAGGAATATCATTTTTATTATATTATGATAGCCCACATATGAGCACTGAATGGTCCTCTAGCAGGGATGAATATTCCTCTATTTAAATTCTTTATTTCTTTAAGGAGTACTTTGTAATTGAATCAGTTATCAAGTATTATCATCAATCAAATAAAATTCAAGTATGCTTTGGTACATTTTGTAGTTTTTTTTTTTAAATGAGATTTCCCTTTCTGTTACTGCTTTTTGGAATATGATATATAGAAATATTAGTTAATGTTTTGTGAGTTTATTTTGTAGCCTTCGACTTTGCTGAAGCTGTTAAATTATTCCAATTAGTTTTCCTTGCTTATTTTCCCTAGGATTTTCTAAGTTAGAGGTTCTGTTTTTTTAAAAAAAGTTTTTGAGAACTATATTTCAATATAATTATTTCACTTTGAAATCTTTATTATTATTTCTTTCAAATTTTATGCATTTAAAAGCATTATTCTGTGAATGAGGTCCATAGACTTCACTGGACTTGACAGGGGTAGGTTTTATGACACCAAAAAGGTTAAGGACCACAGTTTTTAAGCTATCATGCAGTCAACAAACAGGAATAATTTTATTTCCTCTTTGCTTGTCTTTATGCCTTTAATTGCTTCTCATATTGCTAGCATTTTTAGGACTATATGAAATAATAGTAGGACAAGTAGGCATCCTGCTTTGCTCCTATAATTATTGGGAAAGCTAGTGTATCTATCCCCATTGCAGATGATGATTGATTTTGGTTTTAGGTAGGTATTTTTTATCATATTAAAAAAGATTCTTTTCTGCCTATACTTAGTAGAAGTTTTTCTGTTTTGTTTTGACCATAAATGAATCTTGTATGAGGCTCTTGCAGCACATGTTGAGCTAGTCTTCTGGTGCTGAATAGTTTAATATGATTAATTATATTGTTTTACTAATGACAAACCATTTGTGCCTTGTTTGTGTAAATCCACCTTGGTCATGATGAATGATTTCTTATATTGGATATATTGCTGTAGTCTGACAGGATTATATATTTAAAATTTTTGAATTGGTATTCATTATGATATTGTTTTATAGTTTCTATTTTGGTTTACTTTTTCCTGCTTTATACATGAGACTGAATTTGTCTCCTAAAAGTCATTTGGTCCAGTGTTTTCTCAGTTTTGGAGAATAATTTGTATGGTGTAAATATTACTTTTTCTTTAAAATTTGGTAGAATTGGGGTGGCTAGGTGGCACAGTGTAAGGGTTATGGGATTTAAAGATCTTCCATGCCCCATTGGACTTGCTGACATAGCAGGAAGGGGCGGGGCAAGAGGAAGTGGAAGAAAAGGCTAGAGTTCCGTTGGGGACTGTTGGGGGACTGTTGGTGGCCACAGCAACAGCAGCAGCAGCAGCAGCAGCCAAGGTAGAGGTCGAGGCCCAAATCTCTTTTTAAGCCAGCCAGAATTTCTGCTAAGGACTCTTGTTGGGGGCTGCCGGGAACTGGAACTGCGGGGGGCCGGAGCTGTTGTGAGCATGCTTCCTGGACGCTGAGCAGTTGCTGAGAGTCGGGAGAGAAGGACCTTTGCCTGAAGTAGCCTGTTCTGTTTTGAAGGCTTAAGAATGTGGTTGTTTACTATGTTAACTACTTGTGCCAATTTCATAACTACCCTGATGGCTTTGACTTTCTGGTTTGGGGACTCAGTTATTTGGTATTTTAATAAATTCTCTGGCTTTATCCCCCATATAGAGAGACTGATATATTTTGTGATTAATAACCACATAAGCCTATTTATAATTGCCATAGGCATAGTGAATATTGCATTGTTAATACATTTGGCGACGAGGATGGGATCACAAACTATCAGGCCTCTATTTGGAAGCAGGGGGCTTTAGAGGGAGAAATGGCTATCCCAGGATGGGAGGATTTGCCTTATTCCTCTCTAGCCAGAGAATGGGCCAAAAGTACAGGGCCCTGTGAAAACTGGGAACCAAGACTAAAAGAGGGAGAACCTGGAGATTTGGAAAGATGTTTGCAAGGAATACCCATAGAACCAGGCAAAGAGTTGGCAGGAGTGTGCAGGAGAGGCTGGGTCCTGCTAACAAGTTATCGCCTCATGTGTAAAAGTAGGGATAAGCTGCTGGAGGAAAGAGCTCAGATGGCTAGGGAGTTGGCTGGTTTGCTTGAGGATTCTTCTGTGTCGCAGCATTCAGAAGAGCAAACCGGAGGGACTCAGGTGGTCCAGGAAAAAGCTACTGTTCATGTAGCTAAAAGGAAGCAAAAACCTAGCAGAAGAAACGTGCATGCAACTTTTGTACAGGCTGGGCAGAGTTGCCTAGACAGCTGCCAGGAGAATGTGTGTGTGGAGAATGCAACAAGGTTAGATGAGGAGTCTTCTAACAAGAAGTTCTCCCCATACGAAGAAGAAGACAGGAGAAGTGCCAGGGCCAAACAGAGTCCAAGGAGATAATTGAGGATTTCACTCAACAGGAGATTACTGACATATTGAGTAGATTCACCCAAAGAATGGGAGAGTCTTTAGTGTATTGGATAGTAAGAATCACTGATGAAGGCGCTGGAGGAATAACACTGGACAGTGAGGATTGCTTAAAATTCATAAGTATCAGTCAGAATCCTTTTGTCCACCAAGCTTTTAGGGACTACCATGTGGGAGGAGGCCTCAGAAAAACTACTCTGTTAGCTTTAGTTGTACAGGGATGCAGAAAGCAATATCCTACTGTCTCTATGTGGCCTAGTGGAGACAGACCCTGGTACTCACTTAGAGATTGTATGAGGAAGCTAAAGGAAGAGGTAATGAAAACTACCATCATGGTTGGAGATGCAAATGCATATTATGAAACCCCCCTAGGAGTTCCTCATAGAAATATCATAGTGAAGACTGCTCCTCCTGCTTATAAGCACTTAATTCTGACTTTATTAATTGGAAAAATAGGGCACCCTCTTTCAGAGGTGCTGGATAAGATTTCACAATTAAGTGACCTAGGGGAATGGGGACAAGATAAATTGCCTAGAGAGAGAAGAGTAAATAGCCAGAGGATTCAGAGACAAAATAGACCAACTAGAAGGGAACTGTTTTTTGCTCTATTGAGAGCAGGGGTGGACTTTAGAAGAATAGATGGTATTCCAACTGAAGAGCTGCATAAGCTGTACCAAGAAAAGGTACTTAACATTAGAATGAATAGGGAAGCCAGATGATATTCCAAAGGCTGCAGAGATTATAGCACATGGGAGGGATAATACTGTAACTATTGCTTATTCCGGAGAAGATGATTACAAAATTGTACCCTTAACTCATATATTCTACCGTGAGTGAGGCTACAGTAGTCTGGTTATTTTCTCTTTGCTTTTTCTTGGCTTTTTGTCTGTTTACCTTGTTTGCTAGATTTGTTTCCACAGGCTTGGTACCCTCCACCTATAGATGCCCGATAGCTTAAGCTGGATGTCACCCCCGTCTGCAACTCTGATGTGTCACCCTTGGACTTGGCATCAAGCACATTAAGAACTGACCTCTCAAATGGGACCCCTTGGGACAGGGACAGCTCTACATCCGATTTCAGCAGCGAGTAGCCATGGAAGAAGAGATCTTCGCCCCTTACCCCAAGATTTCGGGGCCCCATTTGTTCAGGGGGGAATGATGGGGAGCTTGTGCTCAAACCCCACCCTGAAATATTGTTTTCTGTTTTCTGTGTTTATTGTGTGCTATCTTTGTTATATTGTTGTAAAATTCTGTTGACACCAGTTATTCCTAATATACTTTTGCCAAGTAAGGGACATGAAAGATCTTGGGGCTGAATGTAAGGGTTATGGGATTTAAAGATCTTCCATTCCCCATTGGACTTGCTGACATAGCAGGAAGGGGCGGGGCAAGAGGAAGTGGAAGAAAAAGCTAGAGTTCCGTTGGGGACTGTTGGGGGACTGTTGGTGGCCACAGCAACAGCAGCAGCCAAGGTAGAGGTCGAGGCCCAAATCTCTTTTTAAGCCAGCCAGAATTTCTGCTGAGGACTCTTGTTGGGGGCTGCCGGGAACTGGAACTGCGGGGGGCCGGAGCTGTTGTGAGCATGCTTCCTGGACGCTGAGCAGTTGCTGAGAGTCGGGAGAGAAGGACCTTTGCAGTAGCCTGTTCTGTTTTGAAGGCTTAAGATTGTGGTTGTTTACTATGTTAACTACTGGTGCCAATTTCATAACTACCCTGATGGCTTTGACTTTCTGGTTTGGGGACTCGGTTATTTGGTATTTTAATAAATGCTCTGGCTTTATCCCCCATATAGAGAGACTGATATATTTTGTGATTAATAACCACATAAGCCTATTTATAATTGCCATAGGCATAGTGAATATTGCATTGTTAATACACACAGTGAGTAAGAGCATCAGCCCTGGAAGTCAGGAGGACCAGGGATGGGTTCCAGCGTCAGTTACTTAGCACCCACACATAAATAACTAGTGGTGTAACCTTGAGCAAGTTATTTAACCCCAATTGCTTTTTTAAAAAATTTGGTAGAATTGTCCTGTAAATCCCTCAATACCAGAATTTTTTCCTTTTTAATTCCTTTGTAGCTAATTCTATTTCCTCTTCTGGGGGAAAAAAAAAACCAAATCATTTAAGATTTTTATTAGGTGTTCTATAAAGCTATTTTATAGAAGTTGATTCTCTTTTTCTTGTGTTTTCAGTTTTCTTGGCAGAAATGAATCTTAATTTCCTTTTCCTTTTCCTTAGGCTAGGTCTTCCTTTCTCCTACCCCACTGTAAGTGCAAAGGTTATTTATTCATAGGCCCACTACTAATAGCCATAGGAGCTTGGACCGGCCTATTTCTGCCAGCGGCCATTTCACACCTCATTAGGCAGCCTGGGGGCTACCATTCCAGAGTTGCTATTGGTACTAAACCTGGTGACTCTGAATCAGCCTAGTCCTACTGCAGTTTTAAACTACAGAGCTCCAGAAACACACCAGGCTTGGAGTTCTCCAGTAGTAGGTGATTACAGGTGTATGCCACCTTGCCTGGCTTTTAATTTATTCTGGTTTTGTTTTAGTTTCGCTTTTTAAATTTTATTTTGTTTTGATTTTCTGTCGTCTTTATTTTAGTCAGGTCCACTCAAAGATTACCAATTTTCTTAGTCTTCAAAGAACTGGCTTTTAGTTTTTATTAGTTCTATAGTCTTTTGGTTTTTCAATTATCTGTTTCTCCTCCCCCCCACACACACACCATTTTTCCTTTTTTTTAGGTTTGTTTATTTGCTGGGTCTCTAGTTTTTAAAAGTCTATGTTCAGTTTATTAATACTCTTTCTATTTTGTTAACATATTTTTAGGGAAGTAATTTTCGTCTTGGGATGTTTTAAGGGTTTCTCAGAAATTTGATGTGTTATGTCTCATTATAATTTCATTTTATATAATCATTTAAAGATTTGTTCTTTGATTCACGTATTAGGATTTCATTATTAATGATTTAGAGTATTTCATATGATTAAAAATTATTTACAGATTTTTTTGATGAACTGTTGTTCATAGCCTTTGAACCACCTATCTATTGGGAAATGGATTTTAGTCATACAAGTCAGTTTTTATATTTTGGCAATGACATTTTTAAATGATGTGTTATAATATAGTTTGAGGCCTATAAGTGCTATTCTCCCTGCATTGCTGCTTTTTAAACTTATTTCCCTTGATATTCTTAGAGATTTTTTTTTCTTGCAAAAGGATTTGATAGATCTTAGAAATATTTTCATGGCCACATTTCAATTTTTTTTTTAAAGGACATAAATAAGTGGTAGGAAATTCTCCTTACAAATTACACCTATATCTCTTTATTGAATAACCGTCTGTGGAACTTTAGAAAAAATATTTTGCTTATTATTAAGGGCAGAGTCTGTAAAAAAAAAATCTGTGGTTTGGTTGGTTTGAGTATTCCCTCCACTGAACATATCACAACTTCTCTACATCTTAAGGTCATATTTAGTAGTTGCTGTATGACCAAGGGGTAAGGGGAAGGGTACTTTTATCCTTATAGTAAAGAGTTTTTCATATATACCAACTCAGATTGGTCCTCAGATGAACTTTGCTGGACCTGTACTTGAACATTTTCTAATCTATTAGATAGAATCTATATGACTTTTTTTTTTTTGGTAAATTTTTTTATTATGAACTTGACAGGAATCAATAAACATGAATATTTTCTTATGCATAGGACAGAAAATGTATTGCTTGTGAAAGTGACTCTACCACGTATAGCTTGTTTTTTAAAGGAGATACTGCATTTTTAAGTAGGAATCCATTGGTAGTGCTGACAGTACTCTTCTTATCTGTGTCCCCTTCTGAACTTTCTTTTCCTTTTTTTCTGAGTATTTGAAAACCTTTTGATTCTTTTTTTCCCTCTCACTATTCCTTAATCCCTTAAAAGCCCTTCTTTCTAATAGATATAGTCAAGCAAAACAAATTTTCATTGTGTTGATTGTGCTCAAAAATATATGTCTCATGCTATACCTAATTTACATGTCAAGAATTGGGAAGCATATGTCACCATCAGCCTTCTGAAGTTGTGACTGGCAGTTTTATTGATCAGAATTATTTAAGTCTTTCAGCATTGTTGTCCTTTAGTGTTGTAATCAGTGCTTTCATTGTTTTCCTCCCTTTCATCACTTCACTCTACATTAGTTAATGCAAGTTCTCCCAGGTTTCTCTGAATTTATCATTTCTTAAAGTGCAGTGGTATTCTATTACATTCATATGCAACAATTTTTTCAGCCATTCACCAGTTAAGAGGCACCTCGTTAGTTTCCTATTCATTGCTTCAATTAAAGGTACTACTATAAATATTTTTGTGTATATGGGTCATTTCCCTCTATCTTCAATCTCTTTGGAGTTTAAGTGGTATCCTTGGCTCAAAGGGTATGAAAGTTTCATGACTTTTAGGTTATAATTCAAATCACTTTCCAGAATTATTGACCACTTCACATGTCCACCAACAGTGAATATATCTGTGTTTGCCCTCCCACAGCTTCTCCAATGATTGTAATTTTCCCTTTTTTGTCATCTTTGTTTCTGCTCCGCCATCTTGGCTCTGCCCCCTCTAGATTTTTTTGTCATCTTTGGTAGTCTGATGATGGTTGTAAGATGGAACCTCAGAGAGTTGTTTTAATTTGCATTTTTTTCATGTGGTTGTTGATAGCTTAGGTTTCTTCCTTTGAGAATTACTTGTTATATCCTTTAGCCATTTATTTTTTGGGGAATGGCTCTATCTCTTTTATTTGTAAGGCTGTCCCAAAAATCTTAGTTTAATTTTAAGCTAATAAAACTTTGTTGTAAATCTTTGTATATTTATAAAGGACACCTTTTACAGTAGCTTAAAACTAACTATATAGGCTTTTGGTATATCCTGTATAACTTCAATACCAGACTTTTTATTAGAGAAACTTGCTTCAAAAATAACTTCCTAGTTAATAGTTTCTCTTCCAGTTTTGACTCATTGTTCTTCCTTGTGCAAAAGACTTCAATTTTATCTAATCAAAATTTTCTATTTTATTTCCTGGGAACCTTTCTGCCCCTTGTTTTGTCAATAACTCTACCCCTTACCTGTAGCTGCCAAAGGTATCTTCACTTGAAATTTGTTTATGATAAGACCTTTTTTATATCAAGGTTGTTGTTTATTTGAAGATTATTGAGGTATATACTATGCTACATAGTCATAAGCTGAAATTCTCCTGGACTATTTTCTGATTTCTCTGCAGTGTGGGTCATATAGTAAGTCCTTTTTTCTTATAGTTAGTATCTTTGTGTTTATTGAATTCTATGCTATTTTGTTCAGTTTGCCTCGGTATCTTATATACCTTGTCTGTACATACCACTGATCAGCTTTTCTATTTTTTAAGTACAGCTAAAATAATTTTTATGATTACTGTTTTGTTGTATAGTTGGAACTCTGGTTCTATTAAACCTTCTTCCTTCCCACTATTTTTTATTATTCCATGTAGTCTTTTCTATAAAGTAATCCTTTGGTTGTTTGGTATGGTACTGAATACATTCATTTAGGTAGTGTTGTCATTTTTAGTATGTTGACATGTGTGAACATTATTTTCCATTATTTTGTGTTATTAATATGGTGTCGGTGTTTATAGTTTCCCCAATATCAATATTATTATCTGCATCCCTGGTATGAATACAACCTGTTCTTGGTTTCAGTATGTTGGCGCCTTGCTAAATGCTTTATTCATTATTTTTACATTAATATTCATTAGTGATATTGGTACATAGTTGTTTTGAATTTAACAAATATCAATTATGACCGCTTTCCTATGTTTAGGAGAACAGGGAGGGATGTATTTGAAACTCTGAATTTCTATTGTGTATAACTGACTTTTCTTTTAAAGTATAGTGAATTCAGTATGCTGCTTTCAAAACTTTCCTGTTTGTTCAGATAACTTTTGGCTTTTCTGTATTTCAGAAACATGTTTTTAATGTTGTATTATTTATTCTTTTATTTTTTTTTTCTTTTGGGCAACCTTATTCCTAGTAACTCTCTACTCTTCTACTCCCTAATTAAGAAAAGAAAAAAAAAACAAATACTTTGTAGTCAAGACAAATTCCTATATTGGCTATTTCTGAAAATGTATAACATTCTAAATCTTGAATCTGTCACACTATGTAAGTAAAATTTTCCAGGTCAGTTGCTTTTCCCCATGAGATATTTCACATTGCCTTCTATTCTTTCATTTGTTTAAATCTGTTTAACAGCATCTTGATTTCTCATAAAGTTAATAGTTTCCATTTGCTTCAGTCTAATTCTGAAGGAATGATTCTTCTCGTTTCATAATTTTCCTGCATCTTTCTCATTTCTCTTCTCAATTTTTCCTCCACTTCTCTTATCTGCTTCTTAAGGTCCTCTATGGCCTGTAACCAGCTTGTATTTTTCTTTGAAGCTTTTGCTGCAGGAATTCTGACTTCACTGTCTTCCTCCTTCCATGCTTTGATCCTTTTTGTCCCCAAAATAGGAGTCTAATGTTGGATTCTTCTGTTTGTTTTGCTTCCTTTGCGTGGTCATGTTGCCACTCCATTACTTGACTTTTGGGCTTTTTGCCACAGTAGGACTTTGCCACCCTACAGGGGAGATTCCATCCCCAAAGCTGGGGTTTTCTCAGCTGCTGGAGCGATTAGTTGGGTGCTCTCTCTGAAGCCTCCACATGCTCTGGCAAGCTGGTCTCACACCCCAGGACCTCCACTCCAGACTGCAATCCAGATCTAAGCAGGTTAAGGCTAGAGCAATTACCCCCCAGACTGGTTGATTGGTCCCCCTACAGTCTGCAGGCCAGGAGCTGAAGCTGCCGCATGGCTGCGGCTGTGCTGCAGCTCCTCAGCAGCTTCTCGCCTGGGGGAAAGAGGTTGATGCACTCCCGGCTAGTGGATCCCAAAGTCCATACTGCACTGACCTCTCACTTTGTCCTTGGCATCTATGTGTTGATAATTCTGGAAACAGGCACAGCTGCTGGTGTTCTGGAGTCCCTCCAGCCAGTGTTTGGGCGGGGGGGGGGTGGGCGGGCAGCCTGAGTCCACTCCCAAAGCGCTGCACTGGCTGATTCCTGCCAGGCTGCAGGCTATCCTCAGTGGAAAGTTAGTTTCTTTGTGTCATTTTGTGAGTTCTGTAAGGTACACATGTTTCTTCCTAGTTGAGTATAAGTTCCTGGAGGAATAGATTGTTTGAATTTTGTCTTTGTATCTGACAACTTACACATGTTAAGAACTTAATAAATGTTCTGTTGAGACGATAATATAAATAGAAAGAACATGAAGAAAGAAAATGGATACTTTGTAATTATAGTGCTCAATTTTGACTCTGAAGAAGGAAGAAGAAAATGTACCTTCCTTGTTTGCAGATGTGAGGAACGTTGAATGTGCTGTCATGCTCTGGTAATGACTTGGTTAATTTGGCTGAATTATTTTTCTTTTTTCTTTGTCACTAGGGAAGGGAAGAGAAAAAGATATAAAGATGAAAATAATGTAAAAAATAAAAGTGAATAAGATGTATTAAAATATGCACTTGAATTGCATATTTTATGCAACCTCCTTCAAAGGAATTTTTATTTTATTTTTAAAAAATAAAGATTAAAAGATAGGATCTCCATATTGATAAATAAGTCTTTTCTACTCTGGGAATTGATCTATTTGACAAATGTGATTAAGCAGGACATTCCATTTTTTCCACCCTTTTACATAAAAGGAGGGCACTATGCCTTACTGTCTCTGAAAGCCCATATTTAACAACAGCAATAGAAGACCTCATTTATGTCATGCTTCACATTTTAAGAGACCTAAGCTAAGTCATCGTATACCTAAATCCTCATTAGAGTAACTTTGCAAAATTGCATAAAACCTTTTAACTATTCTCTTTTTATTTGTAGGTCCTACTAAGCTGTACTTTTGGAAGATGAATGAATTTAAATTTAAATATCAGTACATACCACCTGTGACAGTGCATTTACCTGAGGAAATCACCACATCCAAGTTATCTTCCTCCTCTGTAGAGGGCTTTGAAGCCAAAATTGCAAGTCTGGTAGAAATGTTTCTTGTAGAAGTATACAGGTGTAAGCTTTGCCAGTTCACCAGCAGCATAAAAAATAAAATCAAGACACATGTATTTAGCATTCATGAACAGGATGGACGCCGTCCCAGTTCTGAATGCCGGGAAATGAGTAGAGATCCAGATGAAAATGATTCCTACAGTATTGGAGATGAAATAAGTCAAGAAAACAAAGAAAATGAAGAGAATCTGGAGAAAATGTCTTTTCTGTTGCCCATGTATAGAATGCTTCATAATATGAGTCCTGAATGCTGTGACATAAACCTAGATAATCATAGTGACAGTACCCATACACCCAATACATGTGATGTAAACACACTATTTGAAGAAGAGTCTGGACAGTTCCATCTGGAGGAACCCTGTTCTATGGTATCTAATTCACTGTCCTATTCACCAGACCTCTGTGACTCTAAGCAAACCAAGGAAGATGAGGAAGCCCAATCTGAGCATCTATTGTCTCTTGGCTTGTGCCGCATTTCTAGTGTGAAATCTCTAGGCATGGAACAAAAAGTACCCAAATTAGGTACAAAACAAGAAATAGGTAGAAGTCATAAAAAAGACACAACTGACAAAAGTAATTCATCTCAACCACTGAAAAATATTTATTCCCTAAAGAGTGGTGATGAAGGCTATCTGTGTGCTTCTTGTGACCAGCAGTTCACATCCAAAGATGCCCTTGAAACACATGATAGGTGCCATAATGGAAATCAAGGATTCCAATGTCTTTACTGTAATTTCAATGTGACTGAGTGGAATTTAATGGAGAAACACTTAAAATCTCATAAGCGGGTGAAGAACTACCAGTGCTTAACATGTGAGAAGGTTTTTATGACCCAAAGTGCCTGGAAAGTGCACAAGGAGAGTCACCATGGGAAGAAGGGAGCTCTTCAGCACTCGGAGGGTAAGGCCATTTATGAGACAGAATCAGCAGAAAAACTCCCTTTGGCCTGCCATCATGAGGGTTTGTTGAAGTGCCCTCACTGTGATTTTATTGGTGAGTTACGAAGAGTTGCTTTCAGCACTTATGCTCATCATTAACCTCTGAAGGTTTCTATATTAGACATTAACATGTATCCATTTTTTCTTAATGCACCCAGTTTTACTATTAGCTTCTCACAGCTTATGGTAATTACAGGGCAGCTTCATATAAATAACTTCTAATGGAAATGTGTATGTAGAAAATGACTTTTTGTTGCAGTTTACATTTTCTATTAATCTGCAACTTAAATGCCTTTTAATTTTATTTTCTCCATTTCCATGTTTCTGGTTCAATCAAAGTAGTCACTTGAAAAAAAATGACATTAAAATATAAAGGGTTTTTATAAACCTCTTAACCAAGTTTTAATTCTCAAAATCTAGTTTTACTGTTTTAGTGATCTTTTTATTTAGTTTGCAATAAATTTATCTCTTTGAGATTAAGAATCTAGTTAAAAAGATTTCACCTCTACCTGTAAACTGATATTTGTACTTTTTGAATTCAGTGATTCTACAGCCAATGTTCAGTTTCATCCACTTTTCTTTCTATACATTTTTAGATCTTGTCATAGAGAAGTATCATTGAGTCATTAGGTCTGTCTTTTTCTTTAAGAAATACAGTAAATTTTCATTTTAATTATAAAAATGCTTTCATTTCCTTTTTTTAAGGTGATCAAACTCAATAAAAATATAAGTTCCATAGCAGTGAGTTTATATGGTAAATAGATACTGTACATGGTTCATTTACACGTAGTGATTGCTATGCTAACTTTACTCAAGGACTATCAGAGCCCAAAGACAAGGTCAAATCAAAAATCCCCAAACAAATTCTTTTGTTTTGGGAAAATTTATTTACAGTTTCTAGTAATATTTCTTCTTCATTGAAGTTTCTGTCAAATTAGTATTTTTTTCTTTTACTCTAGTAGTTCATGTTGGGCAAAAAAAACAAAACCCTGTTGACTACTTAAAACAATCTGTTTCCACAAAAGAATTTGCTGGCTTTTAAGATCCTTTTCAGCTCTAGAGATAATGATTCTATGATTTCACTGGAATGAATGAGAACGTAACTTTTGGATGAACATTTGAGAGTTTATAATTTGTTAAAAAGTTCCTATCAGTAAATTTGTTGGGAACAAAAATGTAGGCATTGTCGCTTTAATACCATAAGAGATTAACCACAGGCTACCCAGAAGACACTGAGAACAAACATAGTTCTTTTGTATGTGTTAGTGATCATTTCTGGATGAAGTGAACCACTCCTAAAAGAGAAGAACATACTGGAGGTAAGCAGAATAGCAAAATATGTGCAAGAGAGATTACTCAAGACATTAGGAAGACTTCAGGGGAGAGGCTTTGCTAACACGAGAAGCTGTATTTATAGTGCTTTGTTGCTTGAACTACACTTTATTTTTGGTAGCACTGGACTATTTGGTACCTATTGATGTACTTGTGCAAATACATCAGAAAAGATAAGTGATCTGATTTCCTCACTTTGCAGATTACAACCACTTTATGTCTCAGGAAGTTTTCATGAATTGTTACTAAAAACTTCCATCTGGAGCCAGTTTCTTGGTTATCTTTCTGAACTCAGCTAGGCTGGTCTTTAAACAAGACATAGAAAACATCAGTCCCATAATTGAAGATTTTCTTCCTTGTTAGATGCTCCTGTAACTTGTCCCTCCCACTGGCATAGGCTTTGAAAATTCAGAATCCACTCTATGCCATAATGTGGCATCTGAGGAGAACTTTAGTGGAGATAATCTGTAATGTAATTTTTAAATTACAATTGCAGTACGTGTACTGTATATCATCACAATAAAAGAATTTTCTGGTAGCTACTGAACATGCCAAAAAAAATGTAATAGTTCCTCTAAATACATATATTTCTTTTTGTTCTTGTTTTTTAAATCTTTAAAACAGATAGCGATTGGCCTAAGGTCCACAAACATCTGAATAGTACCCATGACTATAATGCCAACCCACATCCATGTACTGAGTGTGAAAAAAAGTTCTTCAGAATGTAGGTAACCTTTATCACAACTCTCTTACAAAACTAATTTGTTTGAAATTTCAAGGGTGGTGATGAATTGAGAGTAGAGTAGAAAAAGGAGATGGTAGTATACTAGGAATCCTGGGAAAAGAGGTTTTTGTTATTGTTGTTTTAAACCAAATAAAGATTGAATTTAGGATAAAATAAAAACTAGAGCTTTTAAAAAAAAATCAGGTTAGTAACTTGTCTCAGTTACTGTGTTTGTATAGGTAGATTAACAATATACTGAGTACCCTAATAACGCAAAGAATTTAATGTGTCACCTTATCTTTGTTAAAAAGCTAAGAAATGTTTGATATAGTTACTATTGTTGTCTTTTACATCGAGTAGATTATATTTGATATCATATATGTTATCACAGTCTTTTATAGTCTTTTCTGTGATGGTAATTTAATTTCTCCAGAAAAATTCTCTGATCATTGGGAAGCCCTGAAAACCATTTAAATGATTCATATAACTCATTTAATCATTTAATTTTCAGAAGCTACCTTCTCATGCATTTCTTAGGGCATTGTTCTGAACTTTTCATTTCAGGGTTTTTCCAGAGATTAAAGGCATTTTATTACCCTCATTTTTCTCCTTTTCTTTCTCATCATTTGGCATACTCCATATTGTGGGAGTGCCAATATTGTGTGTTATTTAAAGGACTGATTAATATGAAGAATTTTGAATGTTCAGTTTTTCACGATGCGCTATTTAAAGCACTTTTTGAACTTTAGGAAGTGATTGTTCACATAAACATATTATCTTGCCTACTCTTTTCTGGTCCCTTCATTTCTGAGTTGTAGAAGTATTACATCATTTAGTACAGTTATGATGTTATATAATTGTCCAGCAGACCAGGGATATTATCTCTCTGCAGTTAGGAGTCTAACAACATCATACAGCCCATTCTTAGTCTTTGTCTTGCTCTGTTGCCATCGAAAGGAAGACATCACAGGAGTAAGGCTACTTCTTACATCTTTGGTTAAACTGAAACTGCTGCTCATTGTATAATTTTAATAGATATACAAATGGGCGTGCTGTTTCATTGGCAGTCTGCTTTTTAAGATCATCTTCACCAGTTAATAAAATACCTAGCAGATAGTTAAGCATGATTAACACTTCAGATTGGGTTGCTACTCTTAATTCTGTGGTCAAGAAAAAAATAGATTTTTACAGTGATAAAAATCATGACTGTTTGTCTTTAGACTATAACAAATAGAATCAGATATCTTTCAGTTTTAAATAAATGATTAATCATTATTAATCCACTTTAGCCTTTTGTTTCAATATCCATAAAAATAAATCTAATTGTAAATTGCTCTAAGACTCTTGAATGAAAAGCATTGCATAGTATATGGTATTGTGTATTTGAGTATTCAATTTTGACTGCTTGAAGCTATTTTGGAGAATTATATATTGAATTTTGTTCAGTGTAACTATGTTAGATAGTAAATTAGTCTCCTCTTAGCTTGGATGAGGTACTAGTTAGTGTTATTTTGTAGCCAAAGCACAAGGGTTTTGGTGGTGGTGGTTGTTTTGAAGCAGTTTTTAGTGTAAATGAAACTGCACTTCTTGTTGAAATTTATTTTAGCCATGAATTCTTCTATTTTGATTATTGGTTTTTTCCTTCCCATTTGTATAGAACAGATTTGAAGATGCATATGTCCAAACACAAGAAAGCCAGGGCCTTTCTTTGTTCATTATGTGACCAGAGATTCAAATACAGACGTCAATTGAGCAGGCATCATAAGCATGTGCATCAGAAACTGAATATAAAAGAGAGAAAAAAAAGAAAGAAAGCAGAGGTTAGCGTCATTTATTCAGGCACAGAAGCCACAGCCAGAACCAGGAAAAATGCTGATGAATTTACCTGCAAAATTTGCAACAGGTATGACTTGTTAAAGTTAGATAATTATGGTTAGATATGGTTAACTATCACCAGCATTAAGGCATATGTTTCTTGATATTTTTGTCTATTTTTGAATTTAATCATTGCTCGTTTAATGCTAAATTAGCTACTTTGTGTTAAGCTTTACTTTCAGATCTGTAGATCTGAAATCACAGGATTCTGGGATTTTATATACTTTGAACAGGAGTTTTGTGGGCAAAAAGAAGACTCTTTACCACTCGACAGACTTATAAGTACTATTATAAATCAGGTGTTACTAGATCAGAATCCCTTCACTCTTTCACATTTTCTAAGTTGTAAAAGCTCCTTTGTTGTTCACACATTTCATGAAATAATTTGTGAGAATGCATCTAGATTCATTTGTTATCCAAGACTGGATTGGTATGGTTGACCTAGCCTCTCACCCAGGATTATCATTTTTGAAATTCTAAATAGTCAAATTGTAAGCGTTTTAAAAAAATAAATCTTCATGTGTTATATTCATCAGCGGTTGAATATAACATATGCTTCTTATTTCATATATTGGCTTGAAATTTGGCAACTGTTATACAACTTAGAGTGATTATTCCTTTACATATTTTTGTCGCTAACCTAAAAAGGATTTTTTTTTTTTAAGCATTAACTTCTGGGGTTTAGTAGCATTTTACATTAATGAATACTGTTCTGATATACATGTTTAGCTCAAGCACTGACCTGTAATTCATTAATTATGCCTGTTGTCTAAAATATGTGTGGATAGACAGAGTATATTGTTGTTTGACTTAGTTTAGAAAAGCAAAAGAAAAGGGTATGATAATCAAATATCCACTGAGTGTTAGATAAAATGTAATTATGCTTCTTGCCTTCCCCAAATAGATACTACTTCTCAGTTTCTCCATTCATTGCCATCAATGATTACTTCATCTTCCTAGTTTTCTAGGCTTGTGTTTGACGTCTTTTACATTCCTTTCATATCTTTATCTCTCACATTTCCTCAGTGATGTGTCTCAGATTTGACCTTCATTTCTACAGTAGCCAACTTAGTCTAAATCATCACCATACCTTGGACTATTATAAAACCTTTGTAGGCCAGTCTTATAGCCAGTCTTTTTCTATCCCATTGCATTTGGCCAATAACTACTCATGTGAATGAAAACCTAAAAAGTTATCCTTCTGTTCAAAAATCTACTGTAGTATGTCTCTTTTTCCTCTTAGATAAAAAAAATAAATTTCAAAAGTTTAAATTCAAATTAAAGGTCATATAAAATGTCATTGTGCCCCTGTGTTTCTCTTTGGTATTGTAGTTTCATTGAAGCATAATTTTGCATTAGTTGACAATCTGCTTTTCATTCTGTGTCTTAATTTGCAAGTTTAATCTTTTGGGCTTCCATGAATGTTAAATTTTTTTGTTTGTTTGTATGTTTTGTTTTGTTTTTTAATTTTTTTCATGCATGTTAATTTTGCTTAAACTTAAATCCCTTTCTACCAATCTATTTTTTGCATCAAGATGTAATTTTTGATATGTTGTTTTACACTTGTTCATAAGTTGCTATGTGTTTGTTTTAAGTGAGTGTTAATTTCTCAACAAAATTTTAGTTTTGGGACTGCAGGGGAATACATCTCATTTCAGTTTAAAAAACCTCTGTTAAACAGTATTTTCTCAAACTTTCTCATTCTTTTTGACTTCACGGAATCAAAAAGCATTAAGCACTTATGTGCCAACCACTATGCTAAATGTTGAAAATACAAAGTAAGGCAAAAATTCTGTCCCTGACCTCAAGGAGCATAGAGTCTAATAAGGAAGACTGCATGTAAGTAACTATAATATACAAGGATATATACAATGTAGAGAGGATATAATCATAGAGGGAAGACACTAGTGCTGAATGGGAGTGGCAAGAGGGTATTAGGTAAAAGCCTCCAGTGGAATTTGGGCTGAATTTTGAAAGAAGGGAAACTAAAAGGCTAAGGTGAGGAAGCAGAGCATTATCAGTGTGGGTGACAACCTGTGCAAAAGCATGGAGAAGTGCCACATGTGAGGATGGTAGTGCCCTTAGTAGTAAGAGGGAAGTTTAATTAAATTGGAGAATAATTAACATAGAAAGGATAGATAAACACTTGAGAACTGAGGTCACCAAGTAAAGTAGTATAGAAGGAGAAAAGAAGGCCCAGGACAGAACCCTATGGGCATGACTTAATGAAGATGGGAACGGAGAGAAAGTCTTAAGAATCTCAGAGACAGGAGTGTGATCAACTGTATCAAAGGATAAAGAGAGGTCAAGGGATGAGATTTGTGAAGAGACCTTTTTATTTGACTGTCAGGAGAACTTTGGAGCAAGCAGTTTTGGTTGAATGATGTGGTCAGATGCCAGGTTACAGAGAATTAAGAGAGTAAGAGGAAGTAGAGGCATCTATTGTAGACAGCCTTCTCGAGCTTAGCCACAAATGGCAGAATAGATATGGGATGATAATTAATGGGATTAGGAGAATCAAGTGAAGGTTTTTTAAGAATGAAGAGACTTGGTCACGTTTATAGGCAGTAGGGAAGCAGCCAATAGATAGGGAGAGATTAAAGAGAACTGAAAGAGTGGGGATGGTAGAGGGAGCAATCTGCCAGAGTAAAGGGGATAGAATAGGGTCACTTCCTTAGCAAAGAGTTAGGGCCACCTTGTCAGGTGAGATGAAGAAGATAGTGGCAGAAGGCACCTAAGTAAAATGGGATGAGAGGGAAGAAGTAATAAAAAGAGAAAAGGCACCTCAGTGAATGGCCTGTTTTTTCACTTATTTTAGAGGCAAAGTTCTCAAGCTGAGAGGGTGGTGGGAAGGAAAATGCAAATTAAAACTATGCAGCTTCCATAAAATTGGAAAAAATATTTTAAATTATAAAATTCAGTGTTGGGGGACAACTAGGTGGCTCAGTGAATAGAGCACCAGCCCTGGAGTCAGGAGGACCTGAGTTCAAATCTGGCCTCAAACACTTAACACTTACTAACTGTGTGACTTTGGGCAAGTCACTTAACCCCAATTGCCCTGGTCTCCCCCCTTCAAAAAAGACCCCCCCCCCAAAAAAAAATTCATTGTTGGTGGGTCTAATGGTAAATAGGCATTCTGTTACATTATTATTGGGAATATAAATTGACACAGTCTTTGTTATCTGATAATATACAATGGTAGTTATAAAATTTATCTCATCGTAGGTTGAAGACATGGTACGATGAAAAGGGCACTAGATTTGGAGTCCATTGGACCTAGTTTACTAGCTACCTGTGCAACCTTGGGCAAGTCACTTAATCTCTCAGACTGCAGTTTCATCTTTTATAAAAAGAGGGGAATAGACTACAGCAGAGGTTCTTAACCTGAGCTCTGCATTTTTTCTTTTCTTTTTCTTTTTTTACAATTTAACCTTATCTGCCCCTGAATTTAAAAAAAAAATTAGTTTTTATTGATATTTTTTGTTTCTTACATCATCATAGTTATTCCAGGTATCCCTGTGTATCCACTTCCTCTGATCCCCCAGAGAGCCATCCCATATGACAAATAGCATCTTTTAGAGAGAGAACAAAAAATCAGCATAACTAATCAATACATAGAAAAATTCTGAAAACATGTGCAGTGGCTAAGATCTGTCAGTCCCCTGTCTCCGTGTAGGGGTGGGCTGGAGGAGTCCTCTCATATCTCAGAGTTTTCTTGACCTTTATAATTTTGTTACATTTACTTTTTATTTTATTTTGGTGTGTAGTTGTTCTTTCCATTTATGACATTGTAGTTCTTCTGTTTATTATTTTCTGCTTATCTATTGTCATCACAGTCATAATTTTTTCACACAGTGCAGTAATATACTTTTTTTTTTTGAGGATAATTGGGGTTAAATGACTTGCCCAAAGTCACTCGGCTAATAAGTCTGTTAAGTGTCTGAGGCCGGATTTGCACTCAGGTCCTCCTGACTCCAGGGCCAGTGGAGTAGCATTCACTGAGCCACCTAGCTGCCCCTGTGCAGTAATATTCTGTTGCTATTACATTCATATACCACACTTTGTTTAGCCATTTTCCAGTTGATGGGGATCTACCTTGTTTCCAGTTCTTTGCTGTCGCAAAAAGTGCTGTTATAAATATTTTGGAGTTTATGAGGATTTCTAAACTATGGCTTCCTTGAGATATAAACATAGTAATAGAGTCTCTGGTCCAAAGAGTATGGACATTTTAGTCACTTTATTTACACAATTCTAAGTTGTTTTCTATTTTACCAGTTTTACAGCTCCACCAACACTATATATAGTATAGTGTTGGTGGAGCTGTAAAACTATACTATAACCCCTCTAGCAGTATTGCCTTTTTTTTTTCATTTTTTGCCATTTTTCAGGCTAAGTGATAAAATCTCAGGATTATTTTGATTTGTATTTCCACCATTGGTGATTTCAAGACTTTTTTCACGTGGTTTTCTTTAACACACTGCAGAGAGCTGTTTATCCTTTGACTGCTTATCTGTTGGGGAATGGCTATTTATCACACACACACACACATTCACACCTTCTATTCAGTGATCCTATTAAAGAGCTATATCATAAGGTTGTCATTAGAAGGGGAAAATTTGGACATATTTGTATCCACCCCTTTATGGAGGTGGGAGATCAACAGATGTTACGTGTTGCACATGTTTTCAGAATTTTTATATGATCAGTTGTGATGATTTTCTCTCTCTAAGAGGTACTCTTTGTCATATTCGATGACTCTTTGGGGGAGAACAAGGAGGACAAGGATACCTGGCATAACTATGATAATGTAAGAAACAGAAAATATCAATAAACAGTTTTTTAAAAGGTCAGAAGTAGATAAGGTTAAGCTGTAAAAAAAGAAAGACCTGGGGCGGCTAGGTGGCGCAGTAAGAGCGCCAGCCTCGGAGTTGGGATGACCTGAGATCGAAACCGGCCTCAGAAAATGAGCACCCACACATAAATAATGACTAGCCGTGTAACCTTGAGCAAGTTACTTAACCCCAATTGCTTTAAATAAAAAAATAAAAAAAAAGAAAGACCTGTCATGGATTAATATATGCTTTCTATATAGTTGTTAAAAAATTGGAAAGAACTAATATGCTTAACAGTTGGGATATGACAATTAATTGTGGTATAACAATATAATGGAATATAGCATTGTTTAAGGGGTAAATAAGAATATAAAAAATGTGGAAAATGAGGCAGAGGAATAGATGCAAAATTTAAAAATCATATACTCCTTTGCTATTACAAAAATCCTAAATAGCAAAAATATCATAGAAAGGATTATAGCATCCACAGACAAGAAATTCTGGATTGAATTGCAGCAATTCTAGTTTAGCAGTTTTGATAGAAACATAAAATGCTAGTCTAAAGTTATTTTCTGTTGAACCATTTTCTGGTTTTGCTCATCATTCTTGTGAAATGGAGTACTTTCCTAGTTCTGGGAATTATGAAACATTGAGCAATATTGTTAATTTTCTTTTAGATCTTTATTTTAGATCTTGTCTAAATTTCTGAATCTACTCCTCCCAATACCATTTTTAGAAAATGATTAATGCTTTGTAATATAGTTTGAGATCCTGTAATATCAAACTCCATATATTTTTATATTTTCCATTAATTTCTTTAATTAATTAAGTCCATTTTCCTATCTCCTAATCCATGCTGCTTCTTAAGAATCCTAATCTTTATTTTAAGCCAGGTAGGTAAAATATTTATAGTTCTTATTCTCCAAAACTTTTAACCAACCTAAATTAACTTGCTTCTAATAATTTATTTCTCTATTACTAAAAGCCCTCATTTAAAAAATAACTCCCCACTCCTGACCTCAACAAAGCTCAAGAAATAAACTATAAATTCAAAATAAACCTTTGAACCATGAAACAAGGTTAACATTTTTTTTATGTTTTATGACCAAAAAAACCCTGCAAAAACCTCAGCCTAAAACAAACTGTAAAATCTCAGCCAGAGAGATGACATAAAGAACTAGGAGTGTGGGACATCTGTAGCCTCTTTACACTTTGATGGCCATCATTATGAGTAAGGTGGTTCACAGAGATCTGTGACTTTAAGATTTTAACTTATCCTTGGCATCCAAGATGTGTATAATTCACTAGAATTTTACCTATAATATTGACTTACAAAGATCTGTAGAAACCCGACAGGCCATTCTCTTAAATTAAAATAACTCCCTACCTAACAGGGAGGCAAAGTCAAACTTTCTTTTTATGTGGTCCAAAGTGTCTATCCTGGACCACCTTCTCTTCTCCTTCTGTATACTGTTTTTGCTAGGAGATCTTACTATTTTCTGTCTCGTCCATTTTATCATGGATTCACTTATCTAACTGATGATAATTCTCAAATCTACTTATCTAACTTTAACCTCTTTTCTGACCTCCTCTCACATTTCAACTGTCTATTGGATAATTTGCATTTAATAGGCATCTTAAGATGTCTGTTAACATTTAAGATGTTTTGTAGGCATCTTAAACATGTCTCAGACCAATTATCTTTTCCCTCCAAGTCCTCACCTCTTCCTAACTACCATTACTGAAATTACTGACTCTCCTAATCACTAGACTTCCCTTCATTCTTCATTCCCACTCCACCCCCACCATATCCAGTCAGTTTCTGAGTCATATCAATTCTACTCTTGTAACATCTCTTCATATGCTGCCTCTTCTCCTCAATACTGCCACTATCCTTATCACCTCATGCCTGTACTATTACAGTAGCCTTCAAGATGGTGTTCCTGCCTCCAGTCTCTTCCCCACTATAATCTATCTTCCATTTAGCAATCAGATTAATCTTCCTCAAGGGCAAATCTGATTGTGTCACACACATTCCCACCATACAGACATACATTGTTTCTAATAAACTCTAGTACCTCCTTGTTACCTCCAAGATCAGCTCTTCATAACCTTGCCCTTTCCTACCTTTCCAATTTCTTACACCATACTCCCTTCCAAGTATAATGAAATCCAGCCACAACAGCCTCTTTGCTGTTCCTTGGACGCAACATTCCTTCTCCTGACTTGGTGCATTTTCACTGATTATGCTTCTGTATCTGATATTCTCATCTCCATCAATTGATTTCTTTGACTTTCTTCGAGTTCCTACCTTTGCTGAGGAATTGAGAAACTTCCCCTATTCCCGCTTAATGCCGGTTCCATTCCTCTATTCCTTATCTTTAGTTTATCTTGTATGACTCTTGTTTGTGCAATACTTGCTTGTATGCTACTGTTCCACCCATTACCCTGAGTTCCTTGGGAGCAGGGACTATTTTTACTTTCTTTGTTTACCCATTACTTAGTACAGTGCCCGGTACACAATAGATGCTTAATGCTTGTTGACTTGATAATGAAAAGAACACTGGATTTGGAGTCAAAAGACTTGGGTTTGAATCCTAGCTCTGCCACTTAGGTACTTGATATTTATTGATTGACATTTAAGTTTTTGGAAGAGATAGGAAAATCAATTCCCTATAAAGTTGCCTTCAAAAAGAAAGAAACAAAGTTTTGTTTAATCTAAGAGGTACTTCTGTGTAAAGGATAGATAACTGGCTTAGGAATCAGGATAGCCTAGGTTCACGTCCCATCTCTGACACATACTGGTTGATCCTGTGGAAGTAACTTAATAACCAGAGGAGTCTATAAGCCCATTCTTCTAAATCTGCTATTCTTATAGGTTAACAGTGTGCAAAAAGATTCACCACACTCAGTTGTAATTAGAACTATCTGATGAGACTCTCCTACAAATTATTAATGTGGCACAGTTATAATTTCACTTTTACCTCCTGTCTTCCTGTTTAATCTTTAGGTGTTTTGACCATAGTCCATGTTTCACAATTCCATTGCCCCGTTGGCAGTGTGACAGCTGCTATAGTAAGTCTTTTATTTGAAAACCCAATGTAAACCTGGATCCTCAGCAAGTGCACATATCACTGCTCACTGGGGGCACCATGCTGCTTTGCTGCCCCATGGGAGTATGGAGGAAAGGTAAATGGCATACGACTCTACCCTTGACTGAATTTTCCATCTGTCTGTACTCTCCTATGTCATGCTTGGCTTTGGGTATCAATATCAACTATTTTGACCCATCTTAGAGGTGCTCTATGTGCCTTTTACTGGAACTCCCCTCCAAATTTTCATGACAGCCGCTTAACCTCAGTTCAGTGTTTTAAGCAATTTTTTAAGACTACATGCAGCACGTGGCTAATATGGAAATATGTTTTACATAATTTCATATGTATAATTGATATCAAATTACTTGCTTAATTTTAATTAAGAATTTGGAACTCAATTTTTTTTTTGTCAAAGAACTCCAAAAATAAAAAATAACTTTAAAAAATAGAAAACCTCTCAAAAAGACTACATGTTGCAGGGAAGATGCCAACCTGAAGTGTTAGAGGGGATTTCCTCTAAGAATTCCTTACACTAATAGATTCATAGTTTCAGTTAAAAAAAGTCAGTTCAAACAAAAAGAATTAATAAAACATAACATGAAAATACTTCTGTCTCCTCTTTCTCATCCCCAAATTCCCAAGGGACAAAAAGCCCTAGAAATATATTTATATATTTTTTTATATATATATATATATAAGCTTGTAGAAATGGCATTATAGTTATCAAATATTTATTATGTGTCTCTTATGGGCAAGGCACATATTAATATTCTTGAAAACCTTCCTATTCTTACCTTAAACTTAATTAATAGTGATATCATTGTATTTGTAGATTAACATCTTACAGATTTGGGATTATTGTCATAAAGAGATGGAAAGGGCATATATGGCTCGGTATTTATATAAAAATAAGGTCCAGGAATTTAAAAATATTTTTATTCTTTCTGAACTTAAATATTAAATGGAACAGCCATTTGTCTATATATGGTTGTTTTCTTTCTTTCTCAAAGAGGACCAAATGATATCACTATTTTGGAGTCAAGATACAGGATGTCCAACTTTGACTGATTAGACCAATAGAGGTTCAGAAGACTCTATGACAGGTTGGGCACAAATAGTCTGCATGAACATTTGGAGTGGAGATATCTCTAAATCTGTACATCTCATGTAATGGATACATAGTGGAAGAGAAAAAGAGGACTGTGCATGAAACTGAAGGTCTTTATTATGTGCAGCTTGCTTTTCTTTTTAAGTATGTAAGATAAACCTGTAGCTTTCCATACTGTCCTGATTGAAGGCACGTGACTTTTTTTTACCAAGCTCTAGGTATCTTTCTGTCTTTTAAGTTGTCTTTTAGAACCAATTGTTCAGTGTCCTTAAAATATTAATCTTGTTAGAATAACAAGTTAGTGGTCTGACAGCATACAGCTGATTTGTAAAAGATTGCTGTATTTTAACCAGTAATACACCATATATTAAAATATAATCAGTTTAGTTTTTTGTTCTATTATTTGGCACTTGCTGTATTCTGACTTCATTCTCATATTCATAATATATAGGTGTGTGATTTCAGTGTAGTCTACAAGCCTTTGGCCTCTTGTGCCCACCATTGCACTGAAGTGACTAAATATCACAGTATATTGATTTAATTTGGGGAAGGGTCAGAAGGTACTAATTGAGTTCTTTGTAAAATTACTATTTTTGGATCCTCTGCAACAAATACTGGAACATAAGATGTGATTATTTTCATGGTGGAATTTTGCAAATATAGTGCAGGAGGGAGCACTACAACACAGGATGACCAAGTGTCTTGTGAAATATTTCTTGTATTTTGATGTACAATAAAGCCAATTCTGCCAGCACCTCTATTTGTATCTCTAAGGGGAACAAGTTCTCTAAGGGAAACTTAGAAGTGTTAGCTATCCTCCCATAGGCTGCAACTTTCTTTTAATCTTTTGTTTAGAGGATCAACAACTAACTTAGCACTTACAGACAATCTAAAAACTATAATTTTGAGCCTCTTTTTCTGTAACTGCCACCTGCTATCATTGCAGAAGTGGAAGGACTGTCATAAGAATCTGATCCTATTGTATAAATTACACACAATTTTTAAAAGCCATTTGTAAATAACAATAAATAGTTATGATTTCATATATATATATATATATGCACACATCTCATTTGTACCTCACAGCAACCCTTTGAATGAAGTCAGTATTGGAAATATTAATCCATTTTATATGTGAGGACACCAGCTTAGAGAGGTCCTGTGTCTTGTGCAGGGTCTTGCAGCTTGGAAGTGGCAGACCTGGGTGGGGGTGGTGGGTTGGTTGAAGAATGTTGGCTTTGGAGTCCAGAGGGTATGAGTTCAGGACAACTCTGCTACTTATTGTGTGCCTTGGGCAAGTTACTTAACCTTTTCTGCTTCAATTTCTTTATCTATAAAATGAAGGGGTTTGACTAGATAGCATGTAAAAGACCTGTTTAGCTCTGGTTCTATGATCCTAGGAATTCTGGTCTTTTGATGACAAATCTAGGACTCAATTATATGCTATGTCAGCTTTCAATCCAATACAGTCTTTTGTATCATATATAACATTTTCATTCTGGATAGGTTATATTTTTATTTCTAAGGTTTTTATTACTGTGATTTCTCCATATTTTATTTTGTACAAGGAAAATATGCAGTCCGTATTAACAGTTTTCACCATTTAAATTTTTCTTGTTTTAATAGCACTTGTTTTAATGTTTTAATGGCATTTGTGCTGTGGCTGTGCATATTTTTCTAAAATGATGGGTTAATAAATTATTATCCATAAATGATTCTTTATGGTAAGAGATTAAATTGGTTTTCTCAATGGGGCACCCCCTTGTTTTCTAGAGTTGTAAGTGTTCTAGGATCCTATTTCATCTTTTTTTCAAAAATAAGTGGTTTGATTAAGATATCCTTTATTTTTATTTTCATCATGGTTATTTGGATGCTATATCTGTCACTAGAAGATAGTAGGCTTCAGGAACTAAGGAACAAACACTTCTCATAGAAGTAACTTGTGAAGAAAAGATCTCATTTTTCATGTGCTATTTTACTTTCCCAAGTGGCACTTTTATTTCCTCTTCATGGAGCTGTGTCTCCTTACCGTTTTTGGTTTTGGATAGCCAAGCATCCTTCTTGAATAGAACAAGAGATGTTTATCTCTTAAGTTCCAAAGTAACATGAGTTCACTATCTAAACCAAAAACCCACACTTTTTTTCATTCATTCAGCCAGTACTCCAGGGCCTCCTGATAGCAAGGCTCTCCACAGATAAAAACAAATTCATGTTTGCAGCAGTGTCATGATTATTTTCTAGTTCTAAAAGGAGTCATGCATCACCAGTATTTGGTGATGGTGCAGTAACTAACACAGATGACTCAAATAAATAATGATCCATTCAGTATAAGAATCATTTAAGCTATTCAAAATTGTATTTTGATTACAGAGTGAAAAGCACCAACAAGGAAGTCCCTTGTCCTCAAATGAGGGCAGTCTGCTATAACTTTGCCTTCTTGTGCTAGATGAGGTACTTGAAGCTATTATGCAGTATTTTGGTAGTTCATATATTTTCTTTTGTTTCTTTGTTTTTCATGATTTTCCTTTTATCTGTTTGTAATTCTTGGACATCCAGGAAGGTTCTGTTATTTGTAGTTGTGCTCTATTGTTTTTCAGTGGTGGGACTCAATTTTAAATATGGTAGTTATTTATAGTGCCTCTTTAGTCCTATTTGTGATTTTGGTATTGGAACCTAGAGTTATTAGCAAGAGTTTCTTCTCCTCAAGTTTTGATCCTCTTGGATCTGTTTCTTTATGCTAGCTCCGAGTCTTGTAAATACTTTCCTTTCCTTTATGTAGTGAGTCTTTAATCTGTGTAAGCTTCCATAAACCTGTAATTGTAAGGGACTTCAGAGATCAAGTCAAACTCCCTCATTTTATAGATGTAGATGTAGATTATAGATGTAGAAGGGTTAGGATGGCAATGTGACTTGCCCAAGGTCATCTAAGTAGGAAATGGCAGCATCTGACAGATGACAAATTTGAACCCAGCTAATTTTAGTTACTTAAAACTATTTTTTAAAAGTAGACATTAAAAGGCTTCTACTTTTATGAGAATATACTCATTTTCTTGTAAGAAATTTTCAGAACCTTTTAAAAAATGTCAAAGTTGAAATCATTTCTGATATTCAATTCAGTTTAACAAGCATTTATTAGATAGATTTACTTATGTGCCAGGCACTGTGCTAAGTGCTAAGAATACAAAGAAAAAACTACCCCCTTCTCAAGGAGCTTACATTTAATTAGGGAAAACCAACACATACATAATTTATATGATAATACATGTAACATGTTTATATAACATGTTTATACTGTTTATATATTTATAAGTATATATTTATATTGCATTATATTATACGATTTAATTAAATATTTATATTGTTTCTATATTTATAAATATAAATTTGTATATTTATAAATATATTTACATAACACATATATATGTTGTTTATATAACATAATTTCTAAGGGGGGAGGGCATTGCTCTTGGGGGTTAGGGATAGGGCAGGATCAGGATAGACTTCTTATATAGGTGGAACTTGAGCTGAGGTCAAAGTAGGATACTAGGGATTTTATGACGTGAAGATAAAGAGTGAGTGCATTCCAGACATGGGCAAGATACATGTAGCAGAAGAACAAGTTGGCCAGTTTGTGCCATACAGTGTACATGAAAGAGAATGTGTGTACAGTGTACATCAGGTCTGGAAAGGTAGGTTGGAGCAAGATTGTAAAGAATTTGAAAAACCAAACAAAAGAGTTGTTTTTTTTCCTAGCAGAAAAAGGGGGCCCCTGAAGTATCTTGAGTGTGAGACTGACATAGTTTGACCAGTGCTTTAGGAAGACCAATTTGGCACCCGTGTGAAATAAGAATTGGAGAGGGGTAGGATAATTAGGAGATTATTGCAGTAGTCTAAGTGAGAGGGTAAGTGAGGCTACAAATTAGGGTAGTAAGCGTGAATAGAGAGAAGTAGACTAATGAGAGAGATGTTGTAAAGATTAATTTGGCAAGATTTGGCTGTAAATATTATCTCCCATTTTACAGATGAAAAACAAGTACAGAGATTTAATGATATTGTCAGGAAAAGCATCCATCCTATGAAGGGACCTAATAATTTCCCTTAGCATATATAACAGTAATTGTATAACACCAATACTCTCTAGCCCTTCCCTCCTCAGTCCTACTAAATGAAATGGTTTGTAAAGTATTATGTACAGTAGATGTTCATTTGTTTGGGTCATGTCCAGCTCTTCCTGACTTCACTTGGTGTTTTCTGGGCAAAGGTACTGGAATGGTTTACCATTTCCTTCTCCAGCTCATTTTATAGATAAGGAAACTGAGGCAAAGAGGGTTAAGTGGCTTGCCCAAGGGTCACATAGTAAGTGTCTGAGGTCAGATTTGAACTCAAGTCTTCCTGACTTCAGGTCCAGCACTTTATCTACTGCACTACCTACCTGCCCCATGTGCAATAGAAGTTGACTTAAAAGGGGAGGGGGACAACACAGGAGGGAGGACAGGAAGCTGGGGTTAGTCAGGTGCTAGCTATATTCTTGAAGTCAATTGTTGAACATAGATAGATAGATACATAGATAGATAGATACATAGATAGATACATAGATAGGATCATAGCTGTGGAACTGGAAGGGGCCTTAAGGGACATCTGGTTTAGCTCTTGAGATTGTCACCTAAAAACCGCTGTTTAAATACATTACATTGCCACAGTAGTCACATTGGAATTTCAGTATATAAGACTGAATACTTATAATTAGCATTTGCTCTTAAATTTTGTCAGTTTGCTAAGTTAGTAGAATTTTTTGGCTGCCTCTCTTTTTCTAGTTTGTATTATGTTATATGGAATGTCATAAAAATCTGCAAAGTTTTGAGCTTTTCCAATTTAAAGTTTAGGCAGCTAGGTGGCTCAGAGGAGAGAACATGAGTCCTGGAGTCAGAAAGACCTAAATTCCAATCTGACCTCAGACACATACTAACAGTGTGACCTTGGGCAAATCACTTAACCTCTGTTTGTCTTATTACAGTGGAAAAGAAGATGGCAAACCACTTCAGTGTATTTGCCAAGAAAACCCCATGAATAGCTTTGATCCACAGAGTCTTGAAGAGTTGGACACAACTGAACAACAAAAACTTTTTAGCATAACTTTTATTCTTTTTGATGTTCTTGCTATAATTACTCTCCTTGTATAAATAAATTGGAACTTAAAACTAATCAATAATACTGTATGTCTATACAGTCTTTTGACTGTCACTGATTCATGCAAATGTAAACTGCATGAGGACAAAATAATCCGGAGGGGGGGCATTTTGTTGTTCTAACGAATACTCAATGTAGGAACTTCATTGTTACAGATTAGGAGCTCATCTATGATTTTTAATCTTTGAGAGGTTCCTAGAACACACTAAGAGGTTAAGTGACTTACCCAGAGTCATATAGCTGTGTGAGTCAGAGGTACAACTTGAACCCAAGTCTTCTTGACTCCAAAGCTGGCACTCTGTTCACCATGTTGTGCTACTTAGTGCACAGTAAGTGCTTAATAAAATACTTGTTTAATTGAATGTGCTTTGCTTGTCAATAAGTTTTCTAGAACAGGATCTGTTCTGAGTTAATATTTTAAACAAAATTTTATGATAAACTGGCAATCCAACCACTTGATAAACACTTCTGATAGTGCTCATTCATATGTGAAAACTAAAAATCTTAAGATCATGAACTCAAAGCCAAAAGGAAACTTACTGGCCATCAAGTCTAACCCTCTTAATTTTTTTATTTTTTTGAGGGGAGAAGGCAAGGCAATTGGGGATGTTATATTTGCCCAAGGTCACACAGCTAGAAAGTGTCAGGTGTCTGAGGCTAGATTTGAATTCAGGTCCTCCTGACTCCAGGGTGGGTGTTCTATTAACTGCTCCATCTAGCTGCCCCTAACCCTCTAATTTTACAGATAAGGAAACTGAGGCACAGAGAGCTTAAGTGACTTCCCCAGGGTCACACAGCTAGAAAGTTTCTGAGGTAGTATTTGGTTTTCTTGACTCTAAATCCTGTGCTCTATCCAGTCTGCCACCAACTAGTTACTTTCTCTGGTGTGCTAATTAAAGAATTCTCCTGGTAGACATTTAGATCAGAAAAGTAATAGCTGTGGTGATATTTTGATACTTTCCCAGGTGATTTTTTTGCAGTAGCCATATCTTTAGATTCATATTCCTTACTAAAGTGAGAAACAGCCTAGAATCTGGAAGATAACTGTGAGTTCACCTAGTCTAACCCCTCCATTTTAATGAGGAGGAACTAAAACCTTATTTTACTCAGTTTTGACAAACCTTGCTTCCTTTCAAATAGGAAATGTTCCTCCAAATTGGCCTTGCAGAGACATATGGGTATACACGCTGGAGTTAAGCCTTTCCATTGCCAGCACTGTGACTATAAAACAAGACTGAAGGCTTCATTGATACAACACATGCGGATCCATACTGGTAAGCCAGTAGTTTTCATCTGCTGCTTGAGCTGCCTTTCAACAACAGTAGTCCTTTAAACCCTTAAGTCATGGTTTTAGATAGAGAGCCAGACCTTTTACAGTAGGTGGTGCTCTTGTGCTATCTCAGAGTTCTGAGAACAAGCTTCTTTTTCTTCTTATTCTGGTTTATTTATTTATTTTTGGTTCTTTCTCTTTAATGCAGTGACTTGATAGAGTTTATGATTTTGCCTAGGGGAGCAACAGCTGGGTACTTTGAAAGGTTCTTTATACTTTTCTCTTTTTCTTTATCTCCCTACCTCTGATAGCTCTCTAAATCTTGCCTTTCCTATAGGTGGGAGCCCAAGTGAAATTATTTCAATGCTTAAGCTTCTAATTTTTGATGCTGGTTTCTGCCCGGACTCCTAGGATCAAGGGCCTTTCTTTCCCTTTCCATACAGACCTAGAAATCCTGAAGGCTTATTTGTGGTAATTAGTATCTCCTTTCCTCTTTTACCTCTTCTAACTCTCCTGTCCTTTACTTGCACAAGGGAATTAGCATTGTGTTAGTGCTGGGAAGGATGTTAGCAGCTCTGATCCAAGCCACTCATTATACAAATGGAGAAGCTGAGGCCCAGAAAGGTTGTGTTGTTTATTTTTAAGATAAAATGTATATGTTTTATTTTTATACCATCTACAATTTCCAGCGTGTCCATCTTTCTCTCTCTTCTAGAGAGCCATCCCTTAAGGAATAAAAAAAGAGGAAGAAAAATCCAGCAAAACTAACCAACATATTAAAAAAGTTATATGCAGTATTCCGCCCCTACAGTCCTCACCTCTGCAAAGATTTAGGGGAGGTACTTTCTCACATCTCTTTCTTGAGGCCAAGCTCAGTCAGTCACTATAATTTTGAAGCATTAAGTTGTGATTATTTTGTTGTCTAGAGTGGTTAAGACAGTTTCGTGAAAGTAGAATGGGCCTCCCACTAATATTCTTTTTCTCTTTCTGTTCTACCACACTCCTCCAGAAGCTTAGCTTTGAAGAGGTCGGGGTTTTGTTTTAAAATTTTTTGTGTAAAGTGGAAATATCAGGTTTAGCATAGATCCTATGGGCCAACCTTTACCCAAATTAACCATTCTACCTCGATAGCAAATTATGTCCTTCTATTGTGAGAAAGACTGGTCTTCCTTTGATCTCTAAAATTGAAATGAGGTGGGGTAGCCTTAACTATAACCATATGGTCAGAAGTAATGTATGTGAAAGTCTAAAAACTTGTAAGCTTTATACACATATAAGGTGATGACACCTTGCTCATTTCTTTTTCACAAGAATAAGCACTTAATAAATTTTTGTTTTTTCATTCATTTATCTTTCCTGTCTTTGGAGAACCTTCAGTTACTTAGCCAGTAGTAAACTTGTTTCTCTGAAGGTATGGAGTCATAGAATTTTAGGGCTGATGGCTTCTGACAGGCCTTATAGATAATCCCATCTTGCTTTCCACTAGCAATGATATATTTATGTAACTGTCTTTCTCCTGACTCCACATTCAGTGCTCTTTCTTATATACCACAGTGCCTTTCAAAATATGATTATTTTTGTTGTCACTAGGCATTTATTAAATGTTCATTTACGCATCTATATGATGATGTATTCTAAGCTTTGAAAGAATAACAACTTTTTGGAGAGTCCAAAGTGAATTGATTAAGTTACATATTCACTTCCTGCTTTGAATCCTCCTTTTCCACTTTTTGGCTCCTGGCAGAGAAATATTCTTTAGGCCCCATTCTTAGTGTGATCTGTTTTAAAACAACAAGGTGGAGTTTAGGGGATGAGGTAGGGATTGGTTTCCCCATGGTTCTGAGAAAGAGCATCTTGTTCTATCCCCTCATCTTAGTGGTTTGGTTCAAAGGAAAAAGCAAGTTCTGACATGATGGCACAAGAAAGTGCCATCTTACATGAGTTTGCCTGGGTTCCAGGTGTTTCTAAGTAGGTTTAGATCAAGGGATATTATTAACTCTTCCACACACCTTTCCCATGTCAGCAAACAGAAATAGCTAAATCCACCCTAGAGCTGAAATATCATACTATAACTAAGGCACAACTTTTTGAGGAACGTGACAGAATTTAGGTATGTGTTATAGTCTGCCTTTTTAAAAACACAAGTACTTTTTTTCTATAGTTAACTGACATTTGGGGACATGGTTTATTTCCCCAAATAAAAGGCATCTGCCTCAGTTAAAAAGTATGAGGTTGAGGGGTGGCTAGGTGGCACAGTGAATAGAGTGCTGGCCCTGGAGTCAGAAGGACCTGAGTTCGGATCAGGCCTCAGACACTTATCACACACAAACAAAAACCTAGCCATGTGACCTTGGGCAAGTTACTTAACCCCAATTGCCCTCCAAAAAAAAGAAAAAACCCTGAAAAAAAAGAAAGTATGAGGTTGGATCTTTTGAAGAACTTTTCATTTCAGGAAAGGTTTCTTTTCATTTGCTTTGTTTCATGTAATGCTTAGTTCTCTGTTAGAGAGCCAAGACTCTATTTCATTGGTGTTGTTTGAGATTTATGTTTATGGAAACTACATTTCCATGGTTACACCCACTTCCTTCTCCCTGATGAAAAAAAGTGGCAGTCATAGATATCTTAGATTACCACACAGTGTCTTTTTAATCTAGCTTCATATGGAATTTTTGGACATTCCAGGCACTGTCCATTGTTATTTTTCTCTTTTAAAGTGTATTGTGATGTTAAGAGCCAAGGAAAGTTGGGTGATTAAAGTGAACAAGGGATTAACTTCTACTAATGACTATGACTTAAGCATAATTTGAAAAAAATATTTCTATAATATGCTCTGAATGTAATACCTCCTATGGTATAGTCTTTTCTAATACATATAGCACTAATTAGCAGCTTCAGGAAGCATTTGTATACTTAAACAGATAATCAATAAGATATCTGAAAAGGGCCTGACCAAAACACTCTCCAGTTAATAAAAACATTTTATATTATTAGAGAATAATAAGCAAATAAACTTTTTAATTTTAAAATACATTTTATTTATATCTTTTATTTTTTACCCCACCAGAATTTCATTCTCCTCATAACCCCTCCCAAAGAACCATTCTATACAACATAAATTTTGTTATCAGTAAGTTGAAAAAGTCTAAAAAATATATGCAGTATACTACATGCATGGACCCTCCCACCTCTGTAAAGGACTGAAGTTTAGTTGTTTTCTCATATTTCTTCTTTGGAACTATACTGCTTCTTTGTAATTTTGCAACATTCATTTTTTATTGTTTTGTATTGGTTTTCTTTTAACTTACATTGTTTTAGTCCTAGGGTATGGTATTTTCTTAGCTTTGCTTACTTTATGCCAGATTACTGAATCAGTAATTATGTAATTAAAAATATAATAAAAATTTTAGTGACATAAAAATGAAATAATATTTGATTCTAGGGTCAATGGGGAGTCACTTTTAATAGGGAAATGACAGTCCAAATGTGCCTTAGGAAAATCACTTTGGCAGGCTATGTGGAAGATGGATTGGAGTTGGAAGAGGCTTGAGGCAGGGAGACCAATTATGAGAATTATTATAGTTAGGCAATCTATATCCATTTGGAGTTTACTATGTAAGCTGAGAATCTAAACCTAATTTCTGCCAAACTACTTTCAATTTTAGCATAAATTCTTGTCAAAGAGAGTGTTCTGTCTCTCATAGTTCATGTTTTTGGTGATTGTTGACTATTCCAGTAGTCCAGGTGAGAGGTAATGAAGACTCAAATGAGTATAGGGCTGTTAGTAGATAGAAGTCAGATGAGAAGGACATTTTGAAAGTAGAAATAAGATAAGATTTGATAACTGATTGGATATGTAAGAGAAAGTGAGTCATTAAAGATGACACAAGGTTAAGAACCTGGTTGACTGGAAGGTTGTAGTGTCCTTGACAATAATAGGAAAATTTTAAAGAAGGGTGAGTTTGGAAAGAAATTAGGATTGGATATATAGGTCACAGAGATAAACAGAGCTCCCATGGCTATCACAGTCAGAGACACTATGCAGAAACATGTGGTGTCAGGAATTTGCCTGTACTTTATAATATTTAGGTCAGGTGAGGTTATATCATTCCTATCCTGAATACCTCATGGCTTGTATAGCCATGGAAGGCCAATTGTGAGAGGAAAAACAATGAGGTAGTGCAGATGTGTTGAGGATAAGATTTTACTCATTTTTCTACCCTGTATAAGTTGATCACCCACCCCTTGGGGTCAAGCCAAGTCCTACATTTTAGACTCCTGTCTTAATAAGTGTATAAAAAACCTTTATGATATACATATTAGTATGTAAATAGCTTTTACCAGAGTAATTATATTACAAATACTCAAATGCATCTGGTCTATTTTTTCTGCATGTTTCTTTTTTAGTGGTGTAGATTTTAGCTCATCGATGTTATCCATTTTGTCCATTCCTATTTTCTGTGTACTTCCGTAAATTTGCTACAGAGATTCCACCCAGCACACTAGGAACTACCTTTGATTTCCCCTGATGTGTCAAAGATAGCCAATGAAATACATGGGATAGCTATTGGTTGTTCCTCTGCTCTTCTTTTTTTTTTGGTTTTGTTTTGTTTTGTTTTTTGCTTTTTGGAGGGCAATTGGGGTTAAGTAACTTGCCCAAGGTCACACGGCTAGGTTTTTGTTTGTGTGTGCATTAAGTGTCTGAGGCCGGATCCGAACTCAGGTCCTTCTGACTCCAGGGCCAGCACTCTACTCACTGGGCCACCTAGTGCCCCCTCCTCTGCTCTTCTTACATCTGTTTAGTACCTTATTTGTTATATGCTGCAACCTGCTCACACCCGCCTTTGTTTTTTCCATTGGTTTCTGAGAGATCCTCAATTTTAATTTTTTGGAGAATGTAGTATTATAAACAGTTATGCAGTACTGATAGAATATTGGCACTTAAAAGATAGGTCTTCATTCTACCAAGAAATAAACATATAACAATTTTTCCAAGGTATCAGAAGTTTGGGAGATCAGTTATTGTATAAATACTTCCTTCTCTTAATACAATGACTAAACAGTGACATCCAAAAACTTCTTGTCTCCATCTGGAACTCACATTTGAAGACAGAATGCTGAAGAGTCTCTGTGCTGCACAGCTGATAGTATATAGTGGCTCCTCTTTTTTTGTATTCTGTTAGAAACAGGTTTATCCATCCCAAGGTTCATTCTTAGGCTCATAAATTATATACGTTTTTCCACTGGCAGCCCACACTACAGTTCCATAAACCCATGCAAAGGCCATAGGTGTTTTGTTCTCACTGCTTCCTAGGAATAAGAGAACTGGATCAGGGATTAGACTGAGGGAGGAATTTAGGGACTGACATCAGAGATCTCATCTATTTATGATTTAATCCCGTGACTTTTCCCATCTTTGTTTTTTCTAGCTTCATATTTACTTTCTATATGAGCATATCCAGGACAGTGAAGTTAAGAGTCCTAAGTGTAGTAGCTCTCTCTGCTTTTATTCAAGGTGAAGCAAGTTTTTTTTATAAAAATCTTTATAGATCTCTTCCACCTTTCATCTGTTTATTGTCTTCTTTTCATCTTTATCTTTTTTTTTTTGAAAATCATTTATAACATTTTTCTTAAAATTTTTTTTCTAGGTTCTCTCTCTAGCCCTTCCCCCACTGCAAAGTGTACAATTATCCCCTGTATACAAGTATACAATAATATAATAATTATTATATAATTATAATTACAATTATACTTCACTTTCTATCATATACATTTTACCAGGTTTTCCTGGAACCATCTGCTTATCATTTATAGTACAGTAGTGCACCATCACAGTCATATACCACAACTTGTTCAGCCATTCCCCAGCTGATGGCATCCCCTTAATTTCCATTTCTTTGGCATCACAAAAAGAGCTGTTATAAATATTTTTGTACAGATAGGGCCTTTTCCTTTGATCTCTTTGGGATACAAATTTAGTAGTGGTATTTGTGCCAGAAATTTCTTTTCCCAATATTTCCTCTGCCACTCTTATCTCTTTCTTTAACTCTTCTTAGGATTCTTTTTTGGATTGGGTCCAATTGGCATTTTTCTATAAGATTTTGCTTGTAGTTTTTTTTTTTTTTACATTGTTGTCTTCTTCTGAGTTTCTGTTTCCTGCCACCATAGTAGCTTTTTATGGTCAAGTTTTTCTTTTGTTGTTTGCTTATTTTTCCAGCCTTTTTCTTGACTTTCAACTTTATTTTAAAATTGGGCTCTGCTCACCTGCAGGATGGGTAGCACTGTCCCCAGCTTCCTTCATGTAGCTGTTTTCAGAGGTAGTTCTGGGGGTTTGAAAGTTTCCAGTGTTTACAAGGTGGTGATTTTAAAGTTGTTGGGAGGTGAATGTTGAGAGTTCAACTGATTTGTTGCTTCTACTATGCCACCTTGACTGAGCCCCATCTTTATCCCTAAATGTTCTTGGAATGATTGGTTAGTTGAGTCTCTTGACAGATTTCTTTAAAAACATTTTTTTTCATCTGTCATTGCTCCTCTTTGCTTTATGAGATGATGCTGCTGAAGATCTTTTGCCGTTCATCTCCATAAGATTTTAGAGAAAAGTAGAACTCTCTTCTTTGTTGTTGCCATTGGTTGCTATATCCCTCTGCTAGTCAAGTAAGTCAAGTGTTGCATTTGAAATGGTGTTTAGGTTCTTTGGTTCCCCTTGCCATGGCAATTTATTTCCTCAGTTTAGATTTCCATATGGCATTATTGTAATTGGAGTTCTGGTGGATGAAAGATGAAATGACTGAGGAAACAAAGGTTTGAGCTTCTAAGCATATTGATTTATTAAGCAGTGAATGCCAGTTGCATAACAAATTGGAACCAGTCGCCTTCCTTGGCTTTGGCCCCTAAATACAGGGAGAGACAGACTCTTATAAATTAAAAAAATTAATTATATAAGACCAATTAATTAAAAGAAAACACTAGGATACAATATTAAGTAATCTGATATATAATTGGAGGAAAGATTAGGGACTTTCCAAGTTGGGAGGGGGAAAGCAAACAGGTGCAATTCCCTGAAATCAGAAAAAGAAGTATCCCACTTCCCCACAATGTCTGTAAACAGTCCAAGGAACATGGAAACAATAACTGGGTCTAGTTTTCAGATAAGAAATATGGTTTGCTTGAGATGTATAATTGTGAGAATATTTCTTATATAAGTCTTTGGATCTAACCAGATTTCTGATCAGCATAACCTAGGTTCTTAGTTAAGGGTCTCTAAGCAGCAGGTAGAGTTGGTCTAGTTTCCCAGGCACATAGGATTGGGTTCAGACAATGCACGAAAGTCCTCTCACAATGCCCACAGTTGAATAAAGTTTTCTTACAAGACAGAAATTGGACTAAATCCATAATTGACTAGAAAGGGAACTGAACTGGCTCTAGAATTGAGTCCGTGTGGTTCACTGTATTCCCACCACCACTTGCTGCTCCGATCCCCTCAGTTCCCTCAGTATCTAAGCCTCTTCTTATTTTCACACTCCATTTTTTATATAGTGATCAAATTGGTGGACTTAACTGTACACAGACTGGTTATTCAAAAATGACGCCCACATTTATAATGAGTAGTTTCCTATCAGTGTAATCATGTTCATTTTTGTGGGGGGAGGAGGTAATGTTATTAGCTTTATCTAGCACCTTTTCTTTTCTCAAAGAAAGTATAATGTATGGGTGAAGTTTCTGCATAACTTTTGGCTCTTTCAGATTCCTATTTTGACATTATTTTTCACCTTTCTTATCTGTTCTTGCCTTTGTATTGAAATCACGATTATCATAGTATCGATATGTTAATTTAGTTTGAAGGATTTTGAATTCTTTATAGAGTTTGTGTATCTCTTCATCCTCAATATCAGATAATGATGCATAAACTTCTATGATTTTCATAATAGTATTTTTGCAAACACTTATTAAGCACTGCAAGATATACATTAACCAAATAGCACATGGAATGATTTTCTGCTTGCCTTTGTTTGCATAATAAATGCCAAACCCTTTTTTTAGTGAAAGAGAAGAACCTGTGTGGGTTGATCACATGCTAATTAATTCTTTGGTCATGGTGACCCATTAAATAAATTTCATTTTAAATTTTGTTTAAAATCAATAGTATTTTAATTTTTCCAATTATATATAAAGACAATTTTCAACATTCTTTTTTTTTTAAAGCAATTGGGGTTAAGTAATTTGCTCAGGATTACATGTCTAGTTATTTATGTTTGGGTGCTAAGTAACTGAGGCCAGGACCAATCCCAGGTCCTCCCAACTCCGGGGCCAGCACTCTTATTGCACCATCTAGCCGCCCCTCAACATTCACTTTTTTTTTTTTTTTTAAGATTTTGAGTCCCAAATTTTTCTCCATTCCTCTTTTCTCTCCTCCCTCTCCAAGACAGTAAACAGCATATTTCTACAGTAGTCATGTTTTGAAAAAAGAAACAGAACAAAAGGGAAAAGAAATATGAAAAACAAGTGAAATGGTATGCTTTGATCTGCATTCAAACTCTTATCAATTCTTTCTCTGGATGTTGATTGCGTTTTCTATCATGAGTCTTTTGGAATTGTCCTGAATCATTGTATTGCTGAGAAGAGCTAAGTCAATCATAGTTGATAATTGCACAGTGTTAGTGTTATTGTATATAATCTTCTGGTTCTGCTTACTTCACTCAGCATCAGTTCATGTAAGTCTTTCCAGGTTTTTCTGAAATCTGATTGCTCCTCATTTCTTATAGCATAATGGTATTCTATTACATTCATATACCACAACTTGTTCAGCCATTCCCCAATTGATGTGCATCTCCTTAATTTTTAATTCTTTGCCATTACAAAAAGAGCTGCTATAAATATTTTTGTTCATGTAGATCCTTAATGAATTTCATTTTATGGTTTTAAAAAATTTAGTTTTAAAGTGACTCAAAGCAATTCTTCTTGATTTCACCTTTGTTCTAGATTTCTTTCCTTCCTACTGTTAGATAACCTCTTCTCATCTTTCATCTCTCCTTATCTTGAATCTTTCCGTTTTTCTTAGAGCCTTTCTCCTGTGTCTTTAAACACATATGGATCTCCCTCGCCTTAAGAAAAATTAAAAACCTCTTGGTCCTGCTGCTCTCTCTAACTGCTGTTTCTGTGTCATTTATTATCAAATGTCTTAAATGAGTGGGACTCTTATCTAATCCTCTAAAATGAGGTTTCCACTCCTAGTGCTATTAAAAGGTTTGCCCTTTGAACAATATGTTGACCTTTTTAAGTCTAATTTTCCTGGATCTTTTGGTGTCATTCAGAATTTTAAAACTACCTTTTTTTTTCTTGAAACTGTTTCCTGCTTTGCCATTAGTGTCATACTAATTTTCCTTCAACCTCTCTTCCTATCCCTACTTTTTTTTTTCTTTTTGGAAGGCAATTGGGATTAAGTAATTTGCCAAAGGTCACATGACTAGGTTTTTGTTTGTGTGTTAAGTGTCTGAGGCCCGATCTGAACTCAGGTCCTTCTGACTCCAGGGCCAGTGGTCTGTTCACTGCACCACCTAGCCACCCCCCCATCTCTATTTCCAAATGTGTCTTTCCAAGGATCAGTCCATACCTTTTGTCCCAGCTTTAACTTTCTTTCACCTCTTTATCAGTGATACTCAGATTTTCATCTCTAGCAATCTTTTCCTCTAGCTTCCAGTTCGGGTATTTTCAGCTTGCTTATAGAATATTTCTATTTTGATAGCTTATCATAGTGTCAGACTTATTTTGTCGAAATCTATCTTTTCAGAAGTTAAATATGACCCATATTTGGATATGTGTAAAAATAAAATTAAAGGCAAAATCCTTAATATCACAGAATGATTTTAACTAATAGTCATTTTGAATTTTTTTTATCTTTAGATTTATGATAATCAAAAGTATCATCAGCTTAATTTCTAAGTGATTAAACAAACTATTAATTTCCAAATGATTATACTAAATTGTTTTACTTCTTTGAAAAACAAATAGAAAATGTCCATGGAACTGACTTATTACAAATATCTTGAGTTTCTAATTGTATTGATAGCATTTGCCCAAAAGGATAGTATGGCTATTTAGGAATCCTCCCCTCTGTCTCTCCCTTCTTCCCTCCCTTCCTTCTTTCCTTCCTTCCTTCCTTCCTTCCTTCCAAATGGTTCTGTTAGCAATGGTTAGTAAGAGCTAAACCACTTAAACTTTTCTTCCAGTTCTGATTCTCTAAAATCCTAGAATGCAGTATATTGTTTCCATGTTAAAGAGCAGATCTTCTGTATGTAATTGACCTCTCCATTTGTGGCTTTACATATCTCAATAGGTGAAAAACCTTTTAAGTGTGAAATTTGCTCCTATGCCTCAATTGATGCGAGTTCCCTACGCAGACATTTTAGAACCCACACACGGGAAAGGCCCTACAAATGTCAACTTTGTTCATATAGTAGGTAAGTTTACAAATTTTTTTTTCAAGGAAAAAAAATAAGTAAAGTGGGAATCAAGACTCTCTCCTGTTCCTGGCAAGAAAAGAAAAAAGGGCCAGTCATATATGTATATTTATATCATTAGCAAAATTTTTAGTTATTAAAACATTCTCTCTGTTTTAAGAGAATACCTTTTCTGTTGCTTTCACATCTGTAATCATCATTCTCATTGCTTCACCCAAGGTTATGTCCATAATCATAAAGGATTGTGATTCTCCTATAATAAAATGTAATGTTTGAAGTTGGCTATATTATGCTGCCCATTATAGGATGAGATTATGGAAAAGATTTTTTTTAAGAACTTTTGTTCCATGTGTAGGGGAAGATAATTCTTTGTTTTCTGTATTTGACTATTTCTTATAATGCTTTTACTTTTATGATTCTACTTTTAAATTTAAATTTTTCAAAAAACTTAACATTTTCACAGTTTTACAGTTCATATAGTTTATACACATACATACATACATACATACATACATACATACATACATACATACATACATATATTTACATACACACAGAATACAACAGGAAAACTAAAAATAGTTAAAAGAGATAAACAGGGAACCTATAAAGGCACCATAGATAGCACTCGAGCGCGCACACACACACATATATATACACATATATGCAAGAGATATAATAATATTGAAATACTTTAAAGAAAAACTAATTAAATTGTAAAGAGAAACAGGCAGCCAAAACACAAATATGGTCCTGAATAGAATCTCAGAAAAGCTAGATATGGCAGATCATGGTTGATTGCAAAATGAGAATAGAAAGGAATATTAATATCTCTCAGCTGTGTGTGGTATCTTTATAAAAATAAATCATGTACTACTTGTGGCATTAAAAACCCTCACAGTTACAGAAAAACACAAATTACTGAACAAAATATAATAAAAAGTAAAATCAATAAAGGGCATTTGAAGAAAGAATTCAAATTAAATGAAGACTAATTAATCCTAAAAAATTGATGACTCAAAGAACAAATTATTTTTAAAAGTAGATAATTTCCTCAAGGAGAACAATAATACAACAGAGTAAAACATTTGGATGCAACCTGAGTGTTACTAAGGGAAAAATTTATATATCTAAGCACTTTTCATCAGCAAATGAGTGATGTAATATGCAACTAAAGAACAAGTAGACATCAAAAAAAAAAAAAACCCAATTGGAACACACACAAAAATTCTAAAATTCAAAGAGAAAAAATTGAAAATACAAACTCTTTGAATTGATAATTAAAACAATGTAATGGTTTTTCCCCAAAACCTAATAAACTCTTGGGCAATCCAAAACTGTTTTGCCCAGTTATGACAGTGAAACTGATAAATAAAATAGATGAATATTTACAAAACTATGAAATGTCTAAATTAATGGAACAGATAGAAAACCACTTAATCCCAGAAAAAGAATCAAATAATCCATGAAAGAACTCCCAAAGATTCACTTGACCAGATTATTTATAAATCATTCAAAGGATAATTTCAGTATAACATAATTATTTGCAAAAATAGGAAAAGAACATATCCTATAGTAATCCTTCCATGAAACAAATGTGATCCTCATACCCAGTGCAGGAACAAGTAAAGCAGAGAAAAACAAAACTGTAGACTAAAACTCCTAAAGAATATAGGGCTCAAAATAATAGCAAAGAGGCTTCAGCAATATATTTAAAAGATTATGCAATCTCTCCAGGTTGGATTTACTCCAGAAATGCAGAGTTGTTTCAGTATTAGGAAAACTATAAATATAATTTTTTATAATTCCATAATTTTTAACCATTTATATTAGAAGTAATCACAGCTAACCCTCTAGATGGGTTAACCCACAAAACAAATGCTCAGTTTGCCACATCTAAATAAACAAAGTTGTGAGAACTAAATCAACATGAGAAGATGGGGGTGATATTTCAATTGAATTCTAACATGTTAATAATCACCTTATACATCCTCCTTTATTTCATGATGAATAAATGTCTTAAAGTTAATGTAGGAAGTCTTTGTGTACTTCTGTCATCCAGTGCCTAAATCTACAGTCAGCCTGATGTTTCATATTATGCATAACCCCAAGCAAAAGCCTGTTAATGATGCCCATGAGCAACAGCAGTTAAGTCTGAGCCTGTTAGAGCTATGCTTTTTTTTTGTTGTTAGCACTTCAGATTTTGTAAACACTGCCCCATCATACCCATTCCTGTCCAGGTCTCCTATAAGCCTGGGTAGTTCTTTAAAATGTTGGCTTAACCAGTAAGGTGGAAAAAAATGTGAAGAAATAAATAAGCAAAGAAGAAAAATTAGCACTATTATCAGGTGATATAAATGAAAATATTTATTACATACTTATTATGTTCAAAGCACTATGATAAGTGCTAGGAAAATAGAAAGACAAGACAGTCTCTTCTCTCAAAAAGCTGGTGACCATTATTCAGGGGGCAAAAAACATTAAATGTTAGTTTTATGAGTGGTAGTTTAATGAGTTACCATTCATTGAATTTTAGAGGATTGTGTCCCTTGGTATCACTAGGTCCAGTTACTGATTTTTACATATGTTGTCACATAGGTATTGTTTTTGCCCTACTATAGTACCTATGTGGCCCGTGGTCTTTTGTTTGATGATGTATTAGATTCCTCAGAGTACCTCTAAAGCAATCAGAAGTGGTTTGAAATTTTTAAAAACTAAGTTGTTAATGGAAATCAGCATTTAAATTTGTTAAAATTATTAGTAGTATACTTTTTCTCCTTAGCACCTAGAAATCTTGTCTAATATGTGGTAATCACAACACTTTATGTGTTGACTCCTTGGTCATGATTATACCAATGATTAAGTCTAATTTTCAAAAGAATTCAGTGACCATTTAATGCCAGACTTAAAAGTTAGAATAAGGGAAAACTGATTCATGAATCTTTCAACTGTGTTGGGTGAAGATTAAATATGGACCAACCTGGAGAGCAGAGAAGACCAACAAAATCACAAATCAGCCTTCTAAGTATACTTAAGTTTTATAACTAAATATTATAAGTCCTTTCTAGGGTAAAGTATTTAGTATATAGCTGTCCTAAATTACCTTGGATCCTTGATGGGAAATACAAGACTTATAAAGTTTGAATGTCTTTACAAAATCCAAAATTTAATATGGTATTTGACCCACATACTTGTTCGAAAGGTATAAAAAGATGAAAATTTACTAATTTGCCATTGGGGCAGAGTTTGTTTATTAGCAAGGATATGCGCATTACTTGGAGGGTAGTGGTCTTATTTCTTCAAACCCAAATATTACACAGTAATTGAACATTTACCAAATTTCTGAATTTCTATGTCCTCCATGAGACACAAAATTAGATAGAGCTCTGCCCTTCAGAATCAAGCCAAATTATAATATGCCATTTTAGTTTATGTGACTGAAACAGTAATTGACTTTGGGGGAGTTTTTCAGTCATAAAGTATACCTATAACATTCTGATTCAGATTATAAAGTTTACTTTTTCTAAAGACTTTCAAAACCATTGGTTTCAAAAAACAGAAATACTTATGCCTCCATTTTAAGAAAATTTCCCAATAAAGACTTACTCACTTTCTTTTTATTGCAGTATTCAGAAGAAGAGCCTGGACCTTCATGTACGGCGACACCACACAGGCGAGACATTTGGCTGTAGTTTTTGCTGCTACTCCTCTCCTGATAAGCAGCTCCTTCGGAAACATATTAAAAAATACCACCTTAATTTGGAAACTCCTTTGGCTGACACTTAAACAACCACGACTCACAAAACTCTTTCCGGTGAATCATTGGATCCATGAAATCCAGATCCCTTGTAGAAGTCTTCCTAAAAGGGATGCCATTATAATAATACTCCAACTCATTACTAATTTCTTCACCATGACCAGAGGCAGTACTTGTGAAAGACACTTGCAGAGATAAGGATTTGTGACTATTTATACAACTTGGTACTGGTGAACCTTACAGAATACTTACCAGGAGTACAATGTAGTAGAAAAACACTACTATTAGACTCTGAAGAGACCTAACTTTGAGTTTAGGCTTTGACATCTAATAGCTCTGGGACCTTGGAACAAGTTAAAAGCTCTCTGAGCCTCAGTTTCCTTTTCTGTAAAATGGAGCTAATACTTGCACTATATACCTCACAGAGTTGTGAGGAAATTACTTTTTAAATCTTAGACTGATACACAAATGTGAATTATCTCTACATAATATATAGTTCTTTGCTATTAGCTTTTTAGTTTGCTCTTGAGTTCTAAAGTACGTAGTAGAACAGGATTAAATAGCTCCCCCGCCCCGCCCAGCTCCCCTGCATTTACTACTTCCTGCTGTTCTCCGGGGTAGTTTGAAAGGAAAATGGGGGCTAATACAATTTGGTAGTATCAAACCCCAGGGCTGTAATTTAAAGTACTATTAGCATGATATTCTTCCCCATCCTGTCAAACAAAGTAAAAAAGATATTTAAGAACTACTGACTAGTTATGTTCTAACTATTTATTACATGCAGATTATTCACTATTGCTCAGACAGTGAAATAGTAAATGCACAAAGCATGCTAAAGGAAGCATCTAATAAATCTGCTTTTACAAACAAGTGGTCTCATTCCATTATATATTTTGGGTATATTTGAAACTCAGTTATCTATATATTATTTAACTCTTAGGAAAACCATCTGTCGAGACTAAAATGAACAATGTGGCAAAAAGATTGTGTTTCTGGGTGGTCATAATTCACAGAATGATAATTCTAGAGTTGTATAAGACCTAAGCAATCATCTAGTCCAAACCATACATGAAATCAATCCCCATTATAACACTGAACAAGTAGTCATCCAGCCTCTCCTTGAAGATTTCCAAAGAGAGGTACCTACCTCCTAAGGCTTGCCATCCCACTTTTGGACAGCCCTAATTATTGAGTTTTTCCTGATGTTGAGTCTCATTTTGCTTCTTTGCACCTTCTATCTACAGTTCCAACTTTTGCCTTCTGGAATGAAGAGAACCTGTTTAAACACTCTTTCATAACAATATCCCCTTTGAACTACTTGACTATAATTTTAATGCTCCCCCTTTCCCTTTTAAGTCTTTTTTTTTTTTGGTGTTTTTTTTTTAATATAATTTATTTTTAGTTTTCTAACATTCACTTCCATAAGATTTTGAGTTTTAAATTTTCTTCCCCTCTTTCTCTTTCCCCCCTCCCCAAGATGGCATGCAGTATGATATAGGTTCTACTTATACATTCATATTAAATATATTTTCACATTAGTCGTGATGTAAAAAAAAAAAATTTAGAACTAATGGGAGGAACCACGAGAAAGAAGAAACAAAACCACAAAAGAAAAGGAGAGCAATAGTATGCTTCCCTCTGCATTCAGACTCCAAAGGTCTTCTCTGCTTATGGGATAGCATTTTTCGTTGTGAGTCTTTTGGAGTTGCCTTAGATCTTGCATTGCTGAGAAGAGCTAAGTCTATTAAAATTAATCATCGAACAGTGTAGCTACTACAATGTTCTCCTGGTTCTACTCATTTCACTCAGCATCAGTTCATATAAGTCTTTCCAGGTCTTTCTGAAGTTTGCCTGCTCATTATGTCTTATAGTACAGTAGTATTCCACTACATTCATATGCCACAACTTGTTCAGCCATTCCCCAACCAATAGACATCCCTTCAATTTCCAATTCTTCACCACCTATAAAGTGGCACTATAAGAGCTGCTATAAATGTTTTTGTACATGTGGGTCCATTTTCCATTTTAAGGATCTCTTTGGGATACAGACCTAGAAATGGGTGAAAGGGTATGCACTGTTTTTATAGTCCTTTGGGCATAGTTCCAAATTGGTCTCCAGAATGGTTGGATTAGTTCACAACTCCACCAGCAATGAATTAGTTTTCCAGTTTTCTCACATCTTCTCCAACATTTATCATTTTCCTGTTTTGTCACATTTACCAATCTGATAGGTGTGATATGGTACCTCAGAGTTGTTTTGATTTGCATTTTTCTCATCAATAGTGATTTAGAGTCTTCTCTTGATTAAACATTCCTCCAACAAATCTTCATTAAGATGGATTCTTCGAGGCCTTTTGTTATCCTGGTTGCCTTCCTCTAACTAGTCAAAGTTCTTTTAAACTGTGGTGCTGAGAGCAGAGCACAATATTCCTGATGAAGGCAGAATCCTTACCATCTCCTTATAACTGGAACCCATGACCCATTAGTGCAACCCAAGTTCCCGTTATTTTTTTTTGCCGCTATATCACACTGCTGACTCATTGAGTTTACAGTCCACTAAAAACAGTTCCTTTTCATCAAATGTTCTGACCATGCCTTTTCCTTATTATCCTTGTGAAATTAATTTCTTGAATCAAGTATTACCCTTCATAACCCAGGCCCCTTCTACCTTTCCATTCTTCCTAGACCTTATTCCCTGCCATGTACATATTCAATCCAGTGACATTGGTCTCCTTACTGTTCTAGGAACAAGTCTCTCCGTGTCTGAGCTCCAGGCATTTTCTCTGACTTCCTGATGCCTTGAATGCTCTCCTTCCCCGTCTTCATCTGCTGGCTTCTCTGCCTTTCTTTAAGACTCAGCTAAAAAGTCTTTTCCCAACCCCCACTTCTAATGCCTTCCCTCTTTTAGTTATTTTCCATTTATCGAGCATTAGCTTGTCTATATGTTTGCTTGTTATCTCCCCCATTAGATGGTAAGCTCCTTGAGAGTAGGGACAATCTTTTGCCTCTTTTTGTATCCCTAGCACTTAGCACAGTGTGTAGCACATAATAGGTACCTGATGTTTATTGACTCACTGGTTCAGCATTTACATCTGTCAGCTTTTTTTTTCCCCAGAGGAGTATAATTCTAGGTCAGGTGACTTTAATTCATTAATTAACTGACTGAAATTACTTTCTTTTAAGTACTTTGCTAGGTGATGGAGGTTCAAGTTCAAAGAATGAAATAATCTATTCTGACAAAGGAGACAAGTGAAGCTTAGTATTTACATATATGTGCACACATGCATACATATATACAAACACAGAGAGAGCCATGGTCCAGTCATCCCACCAAATCTCAGTGATCTCTAAGTGAACTTTGCCTCCTTGTGTTAGGACCTCGAGGTCTTCTGTGTCAATTGTGACCATTGGTTTTACTATTGAAACAGGTTTCTTTTTTTGTGGCTACTCTATAGGACCTAACTTGGATGCATATATATATACATAGGAAGTCTTCTTTCTCCACTCCTATCCCTTTTAGTTTGGAGCCCTTTTGATTAGATCTACAGGACACCTGGCAAGAGCATTCTATCTATCTATCTATCTATATATCTATCTATATATCTATATCTATATATATGATTTTTTTTCAGTTGATGAAAATCTATTTTTCTTTCACTCCATTTCCCCCCACCCTCTGATGGAGAAAAAAGCAAATCAAAACCTTCATAATAATACACAGTCAAAACAAATTCCCATATTTACTTTGTCTAAGAAATGTCTCATTTTGCACCAAGTTCCCTGCTAGGCGATGGGTAGACATATTTCTTCATCAGCCCTCAAGAAACATGTTTGGTTATTGGATTGATAAGAGTTATTAAGTCTTTGAAAGCAATCAGCCTTGGTACATGTTTCATCATTACCCTCTGATTAGAAGGTGGAGCCATGTGCTCCAAAATCTCCTTTTAAGGAGACATCCCAGGACAGTCAGCTCCTCATGTCCCACCAGGATTACTCCATGACCCTGTGCACTGGACCTCCCCTCCACCATTCCCCAATTTTCAGTTTTTGTATATTGTCTTATTAGATTGGAAGCTCCTTAAGGGTTGGGATTATCTTTCTTTTCATTTCTATTTGTATCTCCAGCTCTTTGCATAGTTCTTGGCACATAGCAAGGACTTAATAAGTGTTTATTAACTGATTTCAAAGTTGTTCACTTTTGCAGTATTATAGTACAAATTGTTTTCCTGGTTCTGTTCATTTCACTCTGCATCAATACCTACAAGTCTACCCAGGTTTCTTTAAAGTTCTTATGGCAAAACAGTATTCCATTACATTCATATACCATAATTTGTTTAGTCATTTCCCAATTGATGGTAACCCTTTTGTTTCCAGTTCTTTGCCACTACAAAAAGCTGCTATAGATACTTGCATACATAATGGACCGTTTTCCTGTTTCTTTGTAATGATATTGCTAGATCAAAGGGCATACATAATTGAGTGACTTTTGGGGCATGGTTTGAAATTGGCAAATACATTAACAAGTGTCTTGCAATTCTCATAGAAGTCTTTTAAATTGATTTAGTGTAGCTAATTAGAACCAAGAGAATGGCTTGTATCAATTCTTCATATTTCTCATCTAAGTTGAATAGAATTTAAATAATTTATCCATAACCAACTAATACCAGCTGAGCAGCAAATGAGTAGATATTTATGCCCAAGTCCTATGTTAACAACTTAATGACCTGTTTAATGTAACTGACAGATTCTGGCTTGCTTAGAAACAGAGTATGAAGGTATCTCTCCATGTTAATAGGCTACAAATTATGCATATTTGTATGTGTACATTGGTGCATATGTGTATGTTTACATGCAATAATTCAAAATGTAGCAATTTGGTAAATGCTTAATTACCATGTAGTCCTTAGATTTAAAGAAATGAGATTATTGAGTCTTACCCTCCAAGTATTATACGCCCTAATGCACATGTCCTTGCTATTTAATAAAACGTGGCAGATTAAGAAATTGTTTTCTTATACCTCATCAGGTAAAGAAGCTAATAGTCTGTTTAGTTAACAGGCTATAAACTACTTAAAGATCAAATTTCTATGAATTAATATATCCCATGTACTACTTACCTGTGACCATAAAGTCCTTCCTAAGTCCCTCAATTTCTGAGTCTCCCCAGTTTTCCAGTAATGGTTTGCAATGTTATTGAGATATTATTTTCTTCCACCCCTCATTCCAGCAGTTCCCTGTTTGCTAAAGTTGCTTGTTAAAAAAAAAAGTACTGAATCAAAGAAATGTGTACTCCTTGTTTCCCCCATAACCATATTACACAGTAAAAGCTTAAGGAAGCCCAGTTGAATGATACTAATGTTTGAGTTAGTTTGATTTTACTTGGTTTGCTGATATTGCTGGTAAGTTAGCCTACTACAATAATGTTAAGGACAGTTTGATATAATAGTTAAAAATAGGAACCAGTCCAATTAATCAAAGAACATTTATCAAGGACCAGATACTATACTAAGCACTGGGCACACAAAAAAGAGGCAAAAGACAGTCCTTATCCACAAGGAACTTAAAATCTAATGGGTGAGACAATGTGCAAACAAATATATACAAAACAAGCTATACACAGGAAAAATGGGAAATAATAGAGGGAAGGCAGTGGAATTAAGAGGAGTTGAGGAAGGCTTCCGGTAAAAGAAAGGATTTTAGTTGAGACTTTAAAGGAAGCCAAAGGGATCAGTCACTGGAGTGGAGGAAGAAGAGCATGTGTATGGGGGACAGCCAGAGGAAATGCCCAGAGCCAACAGATATCTTAGTTGGAGTGAAGGAGGGAAAGCATCCCAGGCATGGAGGACATCAAGAAAAGATGCCCAGAGCCAAGGAAACCAATGTCACCAGATTGAAGGGTATGAACTGGGGAGTACAGTGTAAGAAGATTATAAAAGTAGAGCTAGGTTATAAAGTGCTTTGAATGCCAAAAAGAACATTTTGTATGTGATCCTAGAGGCAATAGGGAGCCACTGGAGTTTATTGAGAAGTGGGGTGACATGATCTGACCTTTGTTTTAGGAAAATCACTTCAGTGGTTAAATGGAGAATGGATTGAAGTAGGGAGAGATTTGAGGCAGACAGTCTCACCAGCAGGCTATTGCAATAGTCTGGGTGAGAGGTGAGGAGGGCCTGTACTATAGTGGTGACAGTGTCAGAGGAGAGGAGGGGACATATTGGAGAGATGTTGCAAAGGTAAAATCAACCGGCCATGGCAATAGCTTAGATAGGGGAGGGTGGGCAGTATGAGGAGGCACCAGTGACTCCTAGGGTGTTAGCCTGAAAAACAGAGGATGGTGTTACCCTTGACAGTAATAGGAAAGATAGGAGTGGGGGGGGCAAGGATTTAGGGGAAATGACTAGTTCAGTTTTGGACATGTTGAGTTTAAGATATCTATGGGAAAACCAATTTGAATTGAGGTTAGCAGAAAGATTAGGGCAGAATAGAGAATCATCAGCATAGAAATGGAAATTAACCAGTTAGATCACCAAATGAAGTAATATAGAGGAAGAAGAGAAAAGGATCCAGGACTGAACCCTGAGGGACACCTACAGTGTGTAAGATGTAATGGTGAGATGAGGCTGCATTTTAATGGACATTTCAGAACTTACATGAATACAAATGAGCATCATTGCCTCCAAAGGCTAGACAATTATTCCAGTTATGGAAGAAGATGGAGCAAAGGAGACAGGGGTGGTCAGCTAGGTAGGAAGAAAACCAGGAAGAGAGTGATGTCCTGAAAACCCAGAGAAAAGAGAATATCAAGCAAGAGAGTGAACAACATTGTGAAAGGCTGCACAGAGGTCAAAGAGAATGAGAATGGAAAAAAAGACCCTTTGATTTGGCAACTAAGAAATCTTAGGTGACTTCAAAAAGAGCAGTTTCAGTGGAATGATAAGGTCAGAAGCCAGACTGTAAAAGGCACAATGTGCTCACTTAGGAATTAAAAGAAATATTTAAGTTGGAAAGGAATCATATTTATGGAAAAAGAGGTTTTAAAACAATAGTATCCTTGAGCAAAGCTTAAAATGATAAAAGTGATTTATGAGTATTGTAGAAAGGGAACATTATGGAATGGACGAGGCAGTGGAATAGAAGTTAGTTTCCCTGCATGGTGTTTAAAAAGTTCAAGACACATAGTTTCTAAGTAATTAGTCATTTTATTAAAAATGCCCACATTTTTAATAAAAGGATGGTCATTGACCATCTCTTTTAGATCTAAGACCCCTTGAAAGAGTAGGTGTTCCTGAGGATGGCAATCAACTCTGATTGGTTAATGAGAGAATGAATATTATAATGAGGGGCTGGGCTATATTCCAAAGAAGGTCTTGGGGGTTTGTAACTTAGATCCCCCAAGTCTCCCAACTTGTTTGGGTAAGTTTTAGCCCAGGATTTCCCACACTAGTTGATTTCTGGATAAGGTAGCAGAAAGGGCGGGGGGCGGGGGGGGGAGGAGGAACCTTGCTTCTGATTCAATAATTAGTTATTAATATAAGAGAGAAATAATACTTTCTCTCACCTGCCACTGCTGTCTGATCTTGAGTCTGAGACTCATTTTCCTCATCTGCATTACTGGAATAATTTGACCTTCCCACCTCTCAGGGTTGTTGATGAATATAAAATAAAATAATAATATATGCTAAAACTCTTTGAAAACTTGGAAGCATTGTACCACTGTAAAATGCGTATTATTGTAGACATCAAGGCTCAAAGAATAATCTTTTCTAGATTGAAAGACCAAAAACCTAAACATAGAGTGGTAAAAAAAAAAAAACAAAGAAGGAGAGACAGGTACTGTTAGTATTTTTCAGTCCTGATCCCTGATGACTTAGAGGAATTGTACATCCCAGGAGAGTGGTTGTTGTGTTTTCATAAAATTATATAAAATAAAATTTTATAAACATAATATATAAATATACTACTATTTATCATACATTTATGTAATATATAAATGTATATAACATATAACTATTTATATATTCATGAGTGTGAAGGACTTTAATGTGAAAAGGTGATGAGAATTATTTGGCTTGGTTTCAGAAAGCTTCTGTCTTCTATCCCAATGTTTTTAATAGGTTGCCATGCTTATGGAATAACTCTGAGGCTAGTAAATTACAACAGATATCTGGCAACCAAACTTTTATTATGGTTTTGGACCTTTGAAAATGTATGAGACATAGAATAGTGCTGGTAACTCTTCTATTCTTTTCATCACCCGATATTTATTCTATATATACAAATAAATATAATTTTATAAAATATGGAATTTGGGGGGGGCAGGGGGAAAGGTAGGACAATCAGGGTTAAGTGACTTGCCCAAGGTCACATGGCTAGTTTGGTGTTAAGTGTCTGAGGCTGAATTTGAACTCAGGTCCTCCTGACTCCAGAGCCAGTGCTCTATTCACTGCACAACCTAGCCGCCCCCAGTATGGGAATTTTTTACATTTGAATATACAGTGTTCTTAGAAATTTGGAGTCTTAACTAATGGTCACAGTAGCAGCAAAACAAACTGACAGGATGTACCCTAGTAAAGATGGCCCAGGACCCAGATTCTAACTCCTATAAGAATGGCAGTATCCTCCTACTGACTCTGCATCTATCACCTAAGGGAACCACCTTTATGAATATGTACCCAATATTCCTACCAATCATACCAAGCATTGATTAACTGCCAACAACCAGTAGAGAAACCCAAAAAACCCTGGGAACAACAGCAGTGTCCTCCTCCCCTCTCCCCCATCAGCCTTGGTTCCAGCCTGGCTACAGCCTCAGTAGATACAGCTACTGAAGGTCAGGAAAACAAAGTTCTTTGATCCCAAAGTCATTGCTGTTAAATGATTAAACATCAAAAACTGATATAATTTTATTAATGGAAAAACATTAAAAATTATTCATTACCATCTCATGGACTATGGAACTCTGTCATATAACTTGAAGCACTAATTTCCTATATGTGTAGTCTCCCCCTCAATGAACTCTCTGAGAGAAGGTTCTATTCTTTCTTTTCCATTTGTATGCCCAGCACTTAGAATAGTGTTTTGTAACAATGCTTTTTCATTCGTTCATTCATTCTTTGAAGCTGTCAATGACTATAATAGCAATGTGACTGAAAAAAGAACTGAATTTGGTTATCTTCATATCTGTTGTATGATCCCTGAACATCATGATTCTTGGCGGGGAAAGGGGTGGGGGTAGAATAAAACATGACTCTCCCTTCATTATATCCTAAAAGTGTCATTTATTACCTACAAGGCAAGGGAGTTGTGAGGTTCAAAGAGATAATAGATGTAAAGCACTTTGCAAATCTTAAAATATTATATAAATTCCAGTTTATTACTATTAGTCTGCAATCACTAGGATTTTGGTCTGGTGATGACTTCATTTCTTGAGTCTTTTACTGTATACTGCTGAGTTCATGCAACATTCATAGAAAGCAAATTTAGGAGTTTGGTGGTAAATATTTAACAGGGCTCCTCAGGGGCAAGAATTTTATGCATACACTTTTAAATTTAATCTGCAACATTAAAACTTTCTTAAGTCTATAGATAACTGGAGAAATAATAAATGAAGTCCTGATTTATAACTATTACTGATATCTTGAGGGGTAAGTGCTCACTCTGAAAATTTAACAAAATTCTTTCAAGCTAGTTAGAGATGGCTCCAGCATAACCTATACTGAGGTTAAAGAGATATTCATGAAACTCATTGTGCTCAATAACTCCACAGAAGAACAATATGCAATTTTTAAATATAATAAGCCATGGGAAAGTGTACCTGAAGAAGGAGCTAGAATATTGGGCAGAAAATTCTTATTTGGTGTCTTTTTTTATTTAATACATTTATTTTTTTAGAGTTGTTATTTTTAATTTTTTAATTTAATTTTTTTACAAATGCTTTATTAACTTCTGGTTTACATCATTCATTTCTGCCAGATTTTGAGTTACAATTTTATCCCCATTTTCCCCCTACCCACCACCCCAGAATAGCAGTTCCACAAAATATCCCCTCATCTAATCTGTTCTCTCCCATATCTTCTCCCATACCCCCTTTGGCTTTACCATTAGGGCAAGATGAATCTCTGTGCCCCAATGACTGCACATCTTATCTCTCAATTACATGCAAAATAGTATTAATAATAATAGTATTTATATATATTTGAAACATTTAATTTTAAAACTTCGAATTTCAGATCCACTCCCTTCCTCCCTTGTCAGCCACTCCCTTTGGGAAGATAAGTGATTCAGTATGTGTTGTACTTATATAGCTATACAAAACATTACCATAGTAGATATATTGTAAAAGACTGCTTATATTTCCCTCCCATCCATCCCACCCCCAACCTGGTCCATTCCCTACTTTGATCCTGTCCCTCTTCAAAAGTGGGTACTTCCAACCTCCCCTCCCCCCAGAATGCCCTCCCCTCCATCATCCCGCCTCTCATCCCCCTTTCCCCTACTCTCCTGCAAGGTGAGATATCCCATTTAGTATGTATGTGATTCTCTCCTTGAGCCAACTTCAATGAGAATATGCTTTTGCCTTTTTGCCTTCCTGTTCTTCCCCTCCCCTGCAACTACTTCCCCTTGCCTCTTCTACATGAGGTAGTTTATCCTACCCTGTCTCTCCCCATCTCTTGCCACTTTCCTCTCTCACCTCTTAACTTCACCCCTTAAGTATCATCCATTCCCAACAAATTCAACCTATGCCCTCTATCCATGTATAACTGTAAACATATATACACACATTCACATATGTATTCATATGCCCATATACCCTTATTCCATTATTTTCATACTGAGAAAGGTTTCATCAGTCACAGCTATTGTTTTTCCAGGTAAGAATGTAAATAGGTCAACTTTGATAAGTTCCTTTTGATTTCTTTTCCCTGATTACCTTCTCAGGCATCTCTTGCTTCTTGTGTCTGGATGTCAAATTTTCTATTCAACTCTGGTTTTTTCCTCAAGAATGCTTAAAAGTCCTCTATTCCACTGAATGACCATATTTCCCCCTGAAACAAAATACTCAGTTTTGCTGGGTAGGTGACCCTTGGCTTCAATCCCAGCTCTTTTGCCCTCTGGAATATCATATTCCATGCCCTTAGAAGCTGCCGGGTCCTGGGTTATTCTGATTGTGTTTCCACAAAATTGAAATTGTTTCTTCCTGGCTGCTTGTAGTATTTTCTCCTTGATCTGGGAATTCTGGAACTGGCTATAATATTCCTGGGAGTTTTCTTTTTGGGATCTTTTTCAGGAGGTGATCTGTGGATTCTTTCAACCTCTATCTTGCCCTCTGGATCTAAAACATCAGGGCAATTTTCCTTGAGAATTTCTTGAAGGGTGATTTCTAGGTTCTTTCTTTGATCATGGCTTTCAGGTAGTCCAATAATTTTTAAATTGTCTCTCCTAGATCTATTTTCCAGGTCAGTGGTTTTTCCCATGAGATATTTCACATTGCCTTCTAATCTTTCATTTGTTTGGATCTGCTTAACAGCATCTTGATTTCTCATAAAGTCATTAGCTTCCATTTGCTCCAGTCTAACTCTGAAGGAATGAATCTCCTCAGTGAACTTTTGAGATTCTTTTTCCATCTGGCAAATTCGACTTTTTAAGGCATTCTTCTCCTCATTGCCCTTTTGGGCCTCCTTTGCCAGTCTATTTTTAAGGTGTTATTTTCCTCAGTCAGGCTGTTGACCCTCATTTCATATTTTTCCTGCATCCTTCTCATTTCTCTTTCCAATTTTTCCTCCACTTCTCTTATTTGATTTTTAAAGTCCTTCTTAGGGTCCTCTATGGCCTGTAGCCCGCTTATATTTTCCTTTGGGGCTTTTGGAGCAGGATTTCTGACCTCACAGTCCTTCTCCTGTTCCATGCTTCCATCCTCTTTGCCCCCAAAATAGGAGCTAACGTTGCGTTTTCCTGTTTATTTTGTTTCCTTTGCCTAGGCATGTTGCCACTTAATTACTTGACTTCTGGGCTTTTTGCCACAGTAGGACTCTGCTACCAGACAGGGGAGCTTCCATCCCGAATGTTGGGGTCTTCACAACTTCCGGTTCTGACAAATTGAATGCCTACCCCAGACCTCCCCCCCAGATTACAATCCAGATCCAAGCAGGTTAAAGCAAAAGCTATTAACCCCCAAGACTGATCGCTGGATCTCCCTACAGTTCATAGGCCAACGGCTGGAGCTGCCACTGAAACTGCAAAATGGCATGTCTCCTCAGCAGCTTCTAGCCCCCAGGGGAGGAGGTCGACACGTTCCCAAATACTGGTCCCAAAGTCCATAGGGCACTAACTTCTCATTTTGTCCTAGGCATGTCTGTGTTGATAATTCTGGAATCGCCAGAGCTGCTGGTGTTCTGGGGTCCCTCTGACCGGCTGCTGGCCTGGCCGCCCTGTGGCTAAAACCGCAGCTCACACGGGCCTGGGCTCGGCTCCCAGAGCGCTGTGCTGTCGGCTCCCAGAGTGCTGAGCTGGCCGCTCCCTGCAGGGCTGCTGGGCTGTCCTCAGCAGGAGGTTAGCTTCTCTGTGTTGTTCTGTGGGTGCTGGGGCTCCAGAAGTTGTTCAGACTCCCCTTTTACATGGTTTGGAGGTGATCTGGGGGTAGAGCACCTTGGACGTGCTGTTTCTACTCTGCTATCTTGGCTCCGCCCCCGAATTAGTCTATTTTTTTAAGGCGTTATTTTCCTCAGTCAGGCTGTTGACTCTCATTTTATACTTTTCCGGCATCCTTTTCATTTCTCTTCCCAATTTTTCCTCCCCTTCTCTTATTTGGTTTTTGAAATCCTTCTTAAGGTCCTCTATGGCCTGTAACCCGCTCATATTTCATTTGGGGCTTTTGGTGCAGGATTTCTGACTTCACAGTCCTCCTCCTACTCCATGCTTCGATCCTCTTTGCTCCCAAAAGAGGAGTCTAATGTTGCATTTTTCTGTTTATTTTGTTTCCTTTGCCTAGGCATGTTGCCAATTAACTACTTGACTTTTGGGCTTGTTACCACAATAGGACTCTGGCACCAGACAGGGGAGCCTCCATCCCAAATGTTGGGTTCTTCACAGCTTCTGGAGGTATTAGTTGGGTGGCCTCTGTGAAGCCTCCACATGCTCCAGCAAGCTGGATACCCACCCCACGACCTGCCCCCCAGACCGCAATCCCAATCCAGGGAGGTTAAAGCAAGAGCGATTACCCCCCAAGACTGATGGCTGGATCTCCCTAAAGTTTGCAGACCAGGAGCTGAAGCTGCCACTGAAGCTACAAAATGGTGTCTGTGACATGTCTCCTCAGCTGCTTCTCTCCCCCAGGGGAAGAAGCTGACGCCTTCCCCAAATACTGGTTCCAAAGTCCAAAGAGCACTAACCTCTCGTTTTGTCCTGAGCATATCTGTGTTGATAATTCTGGAATTGCCACACTGCTGGTATTCTGGGGTCTCTCCAGCAGGCTGCTGGCCAGGCAGCCCTGGGGCTAAAACCACAACTCAGGCAGGCCTGGGTTTGTCTCCCAGAGGGCTGTGCTGTGATGTGCTGGCTGCTCCCTGCAGGACTGCTGGGCTGTCCTCAGCGGGAGGTTAGCTTCTCTGTGTCGTTCTGTGGGTGCTGGAGGTCCAGAAGTTGTTCAGAATCCACCTTTTACATGGTTTGGAAGTGGTGTGGGGGAGAGCGCCTTGGAAGTGCTGTTTCTTCTCTGCCATCTTGGCTCCGCCCCTCTTATTTCGTGTCTTAGTAATATAGAGAAGTATATAGTCCATGAAAGAGAGGAGGGGAAAGTCCTGAAATATTACTGTCATTAAGCATTTTGATTTCTTTGGAGTTTATTTTGTTATTCTTTCAGCAAAATTCTAACAGTGTACTCTTTAGACATTTAATAGTGATTTTGTCTGTTGGTAGAAGCTGATCATTTTACAAATTAAAGCTTAAGGACAAAATAAAAATATTTTTCTTTAAATATTGCATTTTATATTAGAGATTACAATTATAAAAAAGACAAAAACTATTCTATAAGCATGGTAGCCTACTAAAAACATCAGGATAGAAGACAGAAGTCTTCTGAAGCCAAGCCAAATAATTCTTACCACCTTTTCATGTGAAAGTCTTTCACACTCACAAAGATAGTGTACTTTTTTGTACTTTTTTATAGTCTCTGCTATAAATGCTAACATTCAGCTCTGAGGCTAGTAAATTACAGCATATCTGGCAACCAAAATTTTATTATGGTTTTGGACCTTGAAAATATTTAAATTTGAGACCTAGAGCAGTGTTGGTAACTATCTTCTGTTCTTTTCATTGCCCAAAAGATAAGAGTAGATGTCAATACTGCATAACATGATCTTGTCATGTCTCTGTTTTTAAAAACATAAAACTTTTGACTAAGTCCCTGTAAATATTTAACTTGAACTAATCATTGAAGTAAAATGCAGATTTTTTGTTAAAGACACCAATGAATATAATAACATGATTAAATGACAATTATAATTGATATACTATGATATTGTCATATATTATTATTTCATTAGCTGCATACTTCACTCAATGACAGGCATCAAGACAGTCTTTCAAGGTCAGATTCTTGTTAAATTTAGAAAGTATTTAGCTCTTCCTAATTTACATAATGTAAACTTTAAAGCTTTAGCTCAGTTTCATTAACTTCAGTGACATAATGTAGATCTCTGAGATACATGCAATTAAAACAGTTTCACTCTGTGAATAACATCATCTGTTGACGTTATCTAGTAACAGGTCAGCTATGGACAAAAGGCTCCTTCTGTATTCCCATTTCCCCTTTCCTAACTCTCCCCTCCTGTTATTTTGTTCTCTCATAGACTTTTCCTTTCATGCTCAGGAAAAGACTTTTATGAAGAACTAGCCCAATAATACACAGTACCAGCGGGATTGGCTTAAAATCAAGAGGGGGTTTGAAAGAAGGTAATTGTCTAGATGCAATGCTTATCATTTACTCACTGGATGCATTTAGATTTTAAACAGAAGAGAGCTGTCTCATAGACCTAATTGCATCTCTTCTGGTGTCAAGGAATTTCTTGTATGATAATAAAATTCAATTATAAAAGGTGAATTTATGTGTCTCATATTTACACTCAGATCTCACTCAGAGGCAAAAGAAAATAGAGGATTATGCCCTTTAAATTGAGTTCATTGTGTAAGATATAATGGTAAGATGGGACTTTTTTAACAGACATATCAGAACTTACTTGAGTGTATAAAAATGGGAATCACTGCCTTGAAGAGCTATACAATTATTCCAGTGATACAGGTCGCAACAATTTTGGAACAACTCCTTCAGAAGTCTCTTCAAAGATTGTAATACATTTTTTTGGAATATTACTAGTGATTTAAACAAAATTTGTTCCTCGAGGGCCAATATGATATTTGGAAATAACCCAAAATGTTCAGAGACAACTCTTATAAATAGGACTGGTGGTCTGTTGTTGTTCGTTCATTTCAGCTGTGTCCAACTCTTTGTGACCCCATTTAGGATTTTCTTGGCAAAGATACTGAAGTGATTTGCCATTTCCTTCTCCAGGGTGGTCAGTAAGGTAATACTTTTTTATTCAAAAGATGTGAATATAAAGTAATGAATCTGATTTGTGTGTTGCTCAAAGTTACTCAAGGCAATTCCAAAAGATACAGAGCATGTTTTACTTGAAGAAAGAGAAGACTGGGGTGGGGGTGGGGAGAAGAGGATGCTCTCTATCTTTGTGAATGTGAAGGACTTTGATGTGAAAAGGTGGTAAGAATTATTTGGCTTGGCTCCAGAAGGCTGAATGAAAAACAATGTATAGGAGTTGCAGAGGCAGATTTCTATTTGATCTAAGGGAAGATTTTCTGATAAAAAAGTTGTCCAGAAGTGGGATGTGTTAATGAGTAGGATCCTGATCACCAGGAATCTTGAAGTGCAGGCTATCAGGGATGATGCAGAGGGTATTCCCTTTTGTTCATGTATTAGTTGACTAAAAGGACTCTTGTGGTTCCTTTCAACACACATCTCTATGCTGAGATTTTTGTATCTACCTGTCCTTCCCCAATTTCAATCTTGACCTCCAATCTTGAATCTCCAACTGCATTTCAGACATCTCAAAATGGGTGGCCTATAGATGTCTTTAACCCAATTTGTCCCAAACAGAACTAATCCTTTCCCCTAAACCCTCCCCACCTCTCCTACCTTCCTTAATACTGTAGAGGGTATCACCATTCTCCCAGTCTTTCAGGCTCACAACTTAGGAGTTGCCCTGGATTCCTCACTATTTTTCACTCCCCTTATCCAAGCTTTTGCCAAGGCCTGTTGATTTCACTTTTGCAACATCTCTTGAATACACTCCGTCTTCTGACACTGTCATCTCTCTAGTATAAGCCCTTGTTAGCTCACATCTGGATTACTACCATAGCCAGCTGGTGGATCTGCCACCTCAAGTCTCTCCCCACCCTAATCCATCCCCCATTCAGTGATTTTCCTAAAACACATGTCTGATCATATCAGATTGTGCTAATCTGATCTCTCCTAATCAATAAACATCATTGTCTCCCTGTTGCTTCCAAGGGCAAATGGAAGTGCTCTGTTGGCATTCAAAGCCCTTTACACCCTAGCCCCTCCCTACCTTACAGCCCAGTACATATTCTTCAATCCAGTGACACTGGCCTCCTAGCTGTTCCACAAATAAGATACTCAATCAACTCATGGTTCTGGGCATTTTCTCTCGATGTCCTCCCTACCTGGAATGCTCTCCCCCTTTACTCCAACTACTGATCTTCCTAACTTCCTTTAAGCCTCAACTAAAATCTCTTCTTTTAATGGAAGCCTTCCTCAACCCCACTTAATTCTGATGCCTTCCCTCTGTTAATAATTCCTATTTTTCCTGTATATAGCTTGTTTTGTATTTATTTGTTTGCAACTTGTCTTGCTCATTAGACTGGAAGCTCCTTGAGAACAGGAACTGTCTTTTGCCTCTTTTTTGTAATTCTAGTGCTTAGTATAGTACCTGGCACATGGTAGGTACTTAATAAAAGTTTATTGATTGGTTGATTCTATGATTCTATGCTTTAATTCTAGCAATTAAAAAATTGTTAAGGTAAAGACAGTACCATTAGAAAAAATTGTTTAGTCTCCTAAAGTAACAACTTGTAAAGTCACAGATTCAAAGAACTGGAGGAAATCTGGAGATTACCTAGTTCGCCCTTAACCTTTTACAAATATAAAGGAAGGGGTGGGGGAGTTGACTCAATCTCACACACACAACACCCCATTACCACCTTTGCCCTGATACTTTTATCAAGTAAGAACACATTTCAGGGCAGCAAGGTGGCACAGTGGATAGAGTACCAAGCTTAGAGTCAAGAAGACTCATCTTCCTGAGTTCAAATCTAACCTCAGACACTAGTTGTGTGACCCTGTCATTTAACCCTGTTTGCCTCAATTTCCTTATCTGCAAAATGAGCTAGAGAAAGAAATGGCAAACCACTTTGGTATCTTTGCCAAGAAAACACCAAAATGGGGTCACTAAGAGTTGAACACTAATTGAACAACAACCCATTTCAATTGAATCAGAGGTATGAACTAGGTATGAATAAGGCCCTAGACACCTCCAGGAATCAGTTAAAGGTATCTCAACTAGATGACAAGAGGTTTGTTCAGATTGGTTGAGGGACTGGTCGTATCCTTACAGGGCTTGCATGAAAACAGGGAGCTGGTTTGAAACTGAGAAGTTGAGATTCTAGCAGCTTAACAGAAGGAATCATTACAGCTAAGCCCCTCAAATGGCATTCCTGGGGGGGGAAATAAGAGACCCAGGCTGAGCCTTAATGTTCTCCCTACCTCCAATCTTGCCTGAAGGAAGGCCTTATGAACTACAGAGGGATGGAGGGTTTGGATTTTTTTTATCATCAGCATCCTTGAGGCAGTGTCTGTACTAGGAACTGAGTACAGACAGATGTACTAAGGAAAGGTGGCTTCAAACCTCTATAGAAATCCCAACAGAGAAGCCGTAGCATGCCTAAGGTGAACGTCATGAATAACCTAGGAAGGAGAGAAAAGCTAATTCCTCTGACCCCTAAAAGTGAATTCCTAACAACCAGGAGCTACAGTATCCCTTTGCAGCATGTGCTTCCTAAGCTTCCTCTTTTCCCCTGCATTTTGTGTATATAGAGAGTGTGCCATAGACTTTTGGAGAGATGTTTTGTACCAACTGTCCCTACTGTTCCACCTTTATAAATATCCCAGCCTAAAAAGCTAATTAGGTCTGTCTGACTAATTGACGTCAACCAATAATTATGAGGGGAGGCATACAAGTAGAAGCTTTTTTGAACTATAGAATTAGATATTCAACTGCTTGGGGCTACCCTAGAAGCTGGAAAGATGGAGCAGCCAGTGGAAAAAGGAGTTAGGAGAGCAGCTCAGAGCATATACTATGTAGATTAAGAAATGGACCCAGAGAAGTAAGGTAACTTGTAAAAGAATAAGAACTAAGTAGAACCAGATTTAGAATCCTAGTCCCTCAACTACCAGCCCGATGGCATTTCCACCATGTTAGCACTTTAAAGGACAATATAATTGAATGTATCATTTCTGTATATTTGTTATTACCTCATAGTTTCACATCTGTAATATTCTTCATGCAATGTTGCACAATGAATAGCATGAATTTTTTATAACCATTTTAATGGTATTTTCACAATAATATTCAGGTTTCAGTTATTTCTATTCATGGATAATGGTGTAGTTGGACAGACCACTGCACTTGGAGTCAGGAAGATCTGGGTTCAGATTGCAGCTCAGACACTTACCAGCTATGGGAGCCTAAGTAAGTCACTTCATTCAGCTTCCTAATCTGAATTAAGGGTGGTTGGCTTCATTGATCTCTAAGGTCTTGTATAGCTCTAAATCTATGATGCTATACTATGAACTATAAGATGTAACGATTGTGATTAGTGTTTTTTTATTTCAATGTAGTATATAATTTTTGGAAAAGAAAAAATGATAAAAATATTTGTATCACAAATAGCTTCATACTTTGCAGGTATTAAGATTTCAGGTGGTCAAATACATTTGGAAGAAGAAAAGTATCCAATGCAGCCTTTAAAAAGTTTTGAAATGAGCTCGGACCGACTGGGGCAGCGGCGGTGTAGACGAGAAGGCGGCCTCTTGCGGCTACTGCAGCACTAGGGTGTCAGTTGTTGATCCCGCCCAGAACACTTCAGTTCTGCCCTGCAAGGATATATAATACTGATTGTCTACCCATTTAATCTGAGAAAATGGAGACTGAGCAGCCAGAAGAAACCTTCCCCAATACTGAAACCAATGGTGAATTTGGTAAGCGCCCTGCTGAAGATATGGAGGAGGAGCAGGCCTTTAAAAGATCTAGAAACACTGACGAGATGGTTGAACTGCGCATTTTGCTTCAAAGCAAGAATGATGGAGCAGTGATTGGGAAAGGAGGCAAAAATATTAAAGCACTTCGTACAGACTACAATGCCAGTGTTTCAGTCCCAGACAGCAGTGGCCCCGAGCGCATATTGAGTATCAGTGCAGATATTGAAACAATTGGAGAAATTCTGAAGAAAATCATCCCTACCTTGGAAGAGGGCCTGCAGTTGCCATCACCCACTGCAACCAGCCTGCTCCCGCTCGAATCTGATGCTGTGGAATGCTTAAATTACCAACACTATAAAGGAAGCGACTTTGACTGCGAGTTAAGACTGTTGATTCACCAGAGTCTGGCAGGAGGAATTATTGGGGTCAAAGGTGCTAAAATCAAAGAACTTCGAGAGAATACTCAGACAACTATCAAGCTTTTCCAGGAATGCTGTCCTCATTCTACGGATAGAGTTGTTCTTATCGGGGGAAAGCCTGATAGGGTTGTGGAGTGCATAAAGATCATACTGGATCTTATATCTGAGTCTCCCATCAAAGGACGTGCACAGCCCTATGATCCCAATTTTTATGATGAAACCTACGACTACGGTGGTTTCACAATGATGTTTGATGATCGACGAGGATGCCCTGTAGGGTTTCCCATGCGGGGAAGAGGAGGCTTTGATAGAATGCCCCCAGGTCGTGGTGGGCATCCTATGCCCCCATCTAGAAGAGATTATGATGACATGAGCCCTCGCAGAGGACCCCCACCACCTCCTCCTGGACGTGGTGGCAGGGGTGGTAGCAGAGCTCGAAATCTTCCTCTTCCTCCACCACCACCACCTAGAGGAGGAGATCTTATGGCTTATGACAGAAGAGGAAGACCTGGTGACCATTATGATGGCATGGTTGGTTTTAGTGCTGATGAGACTTGGGACTCTGCAATAGATAAATGGAGTCCTTCCGAATGGCAGATGGCTTATGAACCACAGGGTGGTTCTGGATATGATTATTCCTATGCAGGGGGCCGTGGCTCATATGGTGATCTTGGTGTACCCATTATTACAACACAAGTAACTATTCCCAAAGATTTGGCTGGATCTATTATTGGCAAAGGTGGTCAGCGAATCAAACAAATACATCATGAATCTGGAGCATCAATCAAAATTGATGAGCCTTTGGAAGGATCTGAGGATCGAATTATTACCATTACAGGAACACAGGACCAGATACAGAATGCACAGTATTTACTGCAAAACAGTGTGAAGCAGTATGCAGATGTTGAAGGATTCTAATGCAAGATATTTTTTCTTTTTTATAGTGTGAAGCAGTATTCTGGAAAGTTTTTCTAAGACTAGTGAAGAACTGAAGGAGTCCTGCATCTTTTTTTTTTATCTGCTTCTGTTTAAAAAGCCAACATTCCTCTGCTTCATAGGTGTTCTGCATTTGAGGTGTAGTGAAATCTTTGCTGTTCACCAGATGTAATGTTTTAGTTCCTTACAAACAGGGTGGGGGGGAAGGGCACGCAAAACTAACATTGAAATTTTGAAACAGCAGCAGAGAGAGTGAATTTTATTTTTGTTCATTGTTGGTGGTAAAAAAAATAATAATATTTTTCCCCTCCTGTAACTATTGTGAACACCTTGCTTTGTGGTCACTGTAATTTTTTTTGGGGGGGGTGGGACAGGGGAGAAAGAGTATCAATAGTCCACGTGTCCCTGGCATCCATTCAGAGCAGTGTGCAGAATGTAATGCTCTTTTGTAAGAAACGTTTTATGATTTTCAAAATAAATTTAGTGAACCTATTTTTGGTGGTCATTTTTTTTAAGACATTAAATCTCAAATGGATAAATCTTTCCCCCTAGACAAAAGCAGCACTAATTAAACACTAAGTTTGATTTTCAGCTCCTCTGTGGATATAGGCGTTATCTTCTTGGACACATAATAAGCAAATAGTCCTGGTGACAACTTGATGACTTGAAAGTCCATTGCTTGGGAAGGAATTGCATCACATTCATTCATGCAACAAGCTGGTTTTTGCTTGCCCCTACTTGTAGCACAATTTTCTATATTAGTAATTGTGAAGAACAACCAAGCTGGGAGCAGTACCACAAATTGGTCTAGGTACACACCTGAAGCCTGATTAGCAGCAAGTTTTACTAATCAGAGTAACTCTTGGGTTATGAAAATGACTGAAGCTGAATAAATTCTGATTATTTTTAGATAATTCCTCACTTGTAGGCTATAAAAACTGTCAACTTGCCTGGTGTCTACTAGTTAAACTTTGTAAATATATATATATATTTGTTTTTCCATTGTATGCAGATTTGAAAGAAAGATGTACCATTTCTCTGTTGTATGTTGGATTATGTAGGAAATGTTTGTGAACAATTTAAAAGTGATAAAAAAAGTTTTGAAATATCTTTGTGCCCCACTAAGCCCAAATCTTCAACTTTATTTCCAGTGAGGATAAACAAAATATTTAATTTGTTTGGAATTTAGGTAATAGTAAATAATATTTCAAAACAAAATAACCACTACAAAGGCACTGAGATCACCAAGGGAGAGAGAAGAGGGAGAACACAAAAAATAAACTTTGAACAAAACCCATCTTAAAGAGTCAGGAAGAAAAAGGAATAATTGGTAGAGATAGGAGTTACCTGAGGGGTAGAAGGGGGAAAATCACATGCAGAATTTTTCAAAAGTCCAGGGAGGAGAAAGAACCCAGAAGAAGGGAGTGGTCAACAATGTTTAATGCTACTCAATGGTCAAGGATTATGACAATATGAAGAAGTTATTGGATCTGGAAATTAAGTGACTGACCTCAGGAAAAAGTAACTTGATTCGAGTTGCTGAGGAATGAGAATTTAGTGTGTGACAAGTAAAGTGAGGGTATGAAATACCTTTGTTATTTTTTCAGTCACTTCAGCTGTGTCCAACTCTTCATGACTCTATATGAGGTTTTCTTGGCAAAGATACTGGAGTTGTTTGCCATTTTCTTCTTCAACTCATTTTACAGATGAGGAAACTGAGGCAAACAGGGTTAAGTGACTTATCCAGGGTCACACAGCTAGTACGTCACTGAGGCTGGATTTGAACTCATGAAGATGAGTCTTGATTCCAACTCTAGTGCTCTTTCCATTGTGCCACCTAGCTGTCCTTAACCCTTGTGAGTTAGATGACCACTAAATGGGGTTGTTGTAGAAAGGAATCTTGCTCCAGTATTAACTGAACTTTAGATGGACTTTTAAGTCCTTTCTGATTGTGATTTTGGCAGGGGAGGGAGAAGAAAAGATACTAACTAGATCAAGTAGAAGAATCAAAGGAAGATTTGGGTTTCTTTCTTTGTAGACCCAAGGGAAGAAATCTTCAGATGGAGATACAAGATTCACAAGAGATTGGTCAGTATAGCAGAATGATAAAGGAAGCAGGAAGGGAGGGATCATAGAGAGAGAGGGAAAGGATAAGCAAAGAACTTAGTTGTTTTATCTTTTGAGACTAGCAAGAAGGAAAGACCGAATTGATGGATACATAGCTTTTCAAGTATGGAGGAGAAGAAATTTAGAGTGGTCACATGAGATGTCATTAATCTTATAGGAGTGAAGATCATCTGTTGAGAGAGAATTAAAAGGATTAGGTGTTTTGGTGTTTGGGGTTTGGGTTTTTTTTGCTTGAAAGAAAAAGAACTGTTGTGGAAATATGAAAGGAATTATGATGAATGAAAGGATGCAATAGTAAGGGCCCACCTAAAGTTAACATAAATATATAGTAGACTCAGGGCAGCTAGGTGGCATAGTGCATAGAGTGCTGGGCCTGGAATCAGGAAGACTCATGTTCCCTAAGTTCAAATCTGACCCCATATACTTACTAGCTGCATGACCCTGGGCAAGTCACTTTACCCTGTTTGCTTCATTTTCCTCATCTGTAAAGTGAGCTGGAGAAGGAAATGGTAAACCATTCAAGTATCTTTGCCAAGAAAACCCCACAGAGACTGGACATGACTGAAAAATGTCTAATGATTCAACAAACAACAATAGTAGACCCATTATGCAATTTCCATTAACATAACTCTAGGTTTTGAGAGTAGGACTCAAGAATGGAAATGATGGGGAAAGAACAAGGTACAGGACTCAAGGACAGAGTAGAGTGTATCGATAAAATGGCTACTTATTAAAGACTATAAAGGGAGAAAAAGAAGCCAAAACAGGAGTGAAGGAAAGAGAAAAAGGAGGAATCAAGAGATTGGAGGTGAAAGAGAATATCAGAGGTAGAAGGACCAGATACTGTGGTTGGGGAAATTTTAGAATTCAAGATCTTGAAAGCTGAGTTGTTTTCTCTACTCTAGCAAGGGGCTGAATGAAGTAGAATGGAGATTTCCATGATAGAATTTGAAGAAGTTTAGAACTTCACCCTTGTGAATGTTAATATGTAGATACATTTCATGGAGGTGGACTAGATGGTCCCTTCCAACTCTTAAATTCTGTTAATTTGTGATTGAAAAACTGGTTTATGAGAAGGGTCATTAATTAAAATGGATATTCATTGCTCTGAGATTGATGGAAGGGAATAGGTTAGGAAGTTAGGTACTAGAGTCATTGTTCAAAGTAGGAAAATATCCTAGGATGTTGGTAGATTGATAGCGATAAATTTCAGAAGGTAATAATGTGAATTCCAAAGAAGAGGCAGTGATGGTGGCAGAACAAAGAAAGTGTCAACAGAGAGCAAGACATATACTCACTACTGGATCTGAGAATCAAAGGATATAAGAGGGGAAAGCCAACAATTAAGTTAAGAAGGAAGAGCTGTGGTGTCCCTGGGGACAAGTCAAGTTTCAGTTAATGACAGTACATGGCAAGAGTTTTAGAGAGGACTAGGGATGAAAAGTATTTATTAGCCAAAAATAGTTGGTGTTCCAGAATATATAATGAAAGGGATAGGAGGGAACCAGAGAGGGATAGGAATTAAGTGAAAATTGAATTGGGATGGTGGGATGAGTATGGATAGAAATGAAGGGGAAAGAGATTTATGCCAAAGCATGGTTTTTGGGTGACAGGGATTAAGGGAGCAAGAGATTATAGAGGAGAGGTTGAACTGGAGGAATTTTCTAGTATGGTGGAGGGAAAATAATGTATTGGAAGAAGTTTAATAAATCAGCACTAGTTTATAATTAGAATGTTAGTATGATATAATGTACAGGATTGGCATCCCTCAGGTGATTTCCAGAAGAAACTATGGAAGTCATCAAGGATTTCCAAAGTGCCTTTGGAAGGCAGTTATTGTGCTTAGATTGTGTTTTCTTTAACTCAGAAATGTAGGTCATGAAGAAGGAAAGCAAGTTTCTGGGCCAGTTATTTCAGAAGTATAAAACATCTGTGGGAGAATTGAGAAAACTAGAGTTGCAAAGGGCTATAATGGACATAATAACAATTGTGTATTAATAATGGAAAGGCAACAGTAGTGTTTAAAGGAAAATAATTTGCCCATTATAAAAGGCAAGAGTTTTGAGGAAAATAGTGAGAACATTCAGGTCACATTTAAAACCAAATCTAGGGAGTGGATTAGATGAACAAGTACAACAAAATACCCTAGAGACAATTCCCAAAGTGGTCAAGCCAAAAAACAACTTATAGGAAAAGAAATGATGGCTGCTGGATATCATCATACTAAATTTTGATCTATCTTCTAAGCATTCAAAATCAGCTAAGATGTTTAAAGAATCTTTTTATTTTTGGTGAGGGGAGAGGGAGTAGAGCTTTATAATTCTAAAAGGGTTTGAGGAAACTTGTAAAATTAAACAATATCATAATAGGGTGATTGAGAATAAAAGGAAAATAAACCTTCTAAAAGAAGTTTGGGAAGAAACTACACATATTGCCAGTTACCTGTGGGTAAATTAACAGCTGTAGCTGGGTGCTGAATTTGACTCTTATACTACCTGGCAGCTATGGCCAAAAAGGGACATTTGTCAGGTTACAGAGCTTTTACTGGCTGACAAAACAAATCATTTGTATACAAAGAAAAACTTTTTCAGGGAACTAAACACAGAATTTATCACGTGAGTCCTTGTTAAAGAGACTTTGGGCACCAGTGGGCAATGTCTTCAACTGTAGTCTTGTAAAAGTCAGTGCTCAAGTAAATATTCCATGTGTTAACCTTTTGCAAAGATTAAAGGCATACTATGAAACTACAGCTTAGTGAAGATGCTTCTTAGGGGCTAGGGAAGGAACCTGGGATAATAATACTCAACATATCTATAATGCTTCGTGATTCACGAACCACTTTCTTCAGAACTTTTTGAAATAAGTAATACAAACAGGAATATCCTCATCTTAAAAATATGGTAACTGAGACTTTGCAGGTAGATGGTACAATGGATAAAGTGCCAGCGCCTGGAGTTAGAAAGACCTGAGTTCAAATCTGGCGTCAGATGCTTACTAGCTGTATGATCCTGGGTAAGTCACTTAACCCTGTTTACCTCAGTTTCCTTATCTGTAAAATGAGCTGGAGAAGTGAATGGCAAACCACTTTAGTACTGTCACCAAGAAAACCTCCCCTTCTCTTCACAGGGAGTCACAGAATTGGACACAACTAAAATGACTAAACAACCATAACTGAGGCTCAGGAATGTAATGTGGTTTGTTAGAAAAAACACTGTATTTGCAGTTAGTGGGTTCATATCCTGGCTCTGCTACTTGTTCATAGTCACACAAAGTCACTCAAACTCTATTAAACTGAGTTTTATTACACTTCTCTGGGAGAATTTGACTTAAACCTACAAGAATATATATGAATGTTATCCCTTTGCCCATCGGCATGTGATGTCTTTGTCAAGCTGTTTACAAAGGGCTGTTAGATATTATCCCTGCTGTCAGTGGTTCTACCCAATTTAAGATTTAGTATGTGTGTTAACACTCATTTCTAGCATTCCCTGTATCTTTCTACAGATCTTCATGCCCTTCTCTTGAAGGACTCATTTATACCAGTGGTTACCCCACATCTTCCCTTTGCCTCCTTTGTAGCTTCAGGGTCCTACCAAGAGGGATGAATTGCCAGCTCTTACATCTATTTTTGAGTCCTCCCAACCCAGGACAGGGGCTTAAGTTCAAAAAAAACTTCTCCACCAAGAATTTACCCTCACCCTCATAAGCATGGTCCAATGAACCACCATCCTTAGAGCCAGGCAGGGTAAAGCTTAGCTTAACCCAAGCTAACTTGACTCATCTCTAGCTACCGAGAAGGGTTAATTTCCCTTGTTCAGGGATGTTACAGCAACCTGAATTCCAACAGAGGTGGAGATAAGCAGTCCAAGACTCTGTATGTAGCCCAAACATTCCCTGCGATGGGAAGCCATATGGGTCATACCCCAAACTGCCTGATTTGAAAGACGCTGTGCCTGCTAGAATGTGTTACCTACCTCATAGAGTTGTGAGGGTAATGATGATGATAAGTTTTCTTCATCCTCCTCCTCCTCATCATCATCTAGAACATCTTTGCATTTTATCTCAATTGATCTTCACAATAATCCCAGGATATAGGTACTGTTACTATTCCTATTTTTTATGGATAAAAAAAATAGACTAAAAGAAGTTTTTAACTTACCCAGGGTCACACAGTAAGTGTGTTAGACAGGATTTGAACTTTGTTTTTTCCTGACCTCAACTCTACACACTATCCACAATGCTGACCTAGGAACAAATGAGGATGTATGAAAGCACCCTGTAAACCTTAAAGCACCATCTGAGTGAGTTATCACTAAAAAGGGTTAATGGAATAGTCTCTTTACACCAGCCTTCCTCCCTTGGATTTTTCTTCTAAAGTGGCATACCCATCTCACTGTGAAGTGAGGATGATATAATTATTAGAGGTCGTGGAGCTGGTTAGGACTTGCACCCATCTAATCTTTCTGGGCACCTTGCTCCAAGTGAATAATTCAAGTATGATTAGTGAATGTGTATCCTCTGTTTTCCCCAAGACTTCTTTCTCTGCCTCCCTTTGCTCCCAATTAGGTGACTGGGACCCCCTACACTGGATATCAGGAGACCAGATCTCTAGCTAGCTTCTTTCTGCCTGTTCCCAAGCCCTCTCTATGGAAAAAATAATTTCTATGTCCCTATCCCAGACTCTTTCAAGGTCTCTCTGAAGAATTTTGGAATTGATTTCATGATATGGGAGACACTGGTGTGGGACCACACAGCATGACATATTTGCATCAAAGAAAGCACTATGCTCTATGAGTGAAGCAGAATTGAAGTAGCTCCAAAGAAGCATGAGATTCACACATTTAGTCATTGTAGGAGCAAGCACCCTGGCATACCCAGGATGGCTGCTAGCACAGGTTCTTTGATCTGCTTTTCTAAAGGAAAAAAAAAGCTTATAAGGGATTAACAATCCCAGTTTAATCAAACACACACACACACACACACACACACACACATGCGTGTGCACATGTAATTCACTTAGTTCAGGGGAAAAGTCAGCACCCTGAGCTTTAGAAAATACAAAACAGAAATTATAAGCAGACAAAAAATACAGAGAAAATAACACAATTCAACAGACCAATAGATAAGGCTTCTAGCTATTTAACCATTACATACATATAGTTAATACCAAAGAAAGAAGCACCAATATCTGACATAGTGATGTCATTTTGGTCCTCTTTGAGAACAAAGGACAATGACCAACCAAGCCCAGACCCACAGCTAGTACACGGCTTGATAATCAGGATGTGCGATACAAGAAACAGGCAGGCTCTGACAGGCCCAGTATCTCTCACTGTTAGAGAACTGAGACCTCCTGCTAATTCCAGACTACAAGGGCTTCAGCCACCCAAGTGCCCTTGCATAGTCTTTCTGATCCAGAGTCTGCTTTTTCTTTGCCTTCAGTTTGTTTTTTTAGTTGTTTTTGTTGTTGTGTTTGAGTGGTCATTCATCTATCTCTACGGTTGTATCATTTAGGTGTGCCAAGTCCTAAAATTTAGGTTATTCTTTTCTTTCTTTTTTTTTTTAAAGCAATTGGGGTTAAGTAGCTTGCTTAAGGTTACATGGCTAGTTATTTTATGTGTGGGTGCTAAGTACTGAGGCCGGAACCGATCCTGGGTCATCCCAACTCTGGGGCCGGCACTCTTACTCACTGTGCCACCTAGCCTAATAACCTAGGTTATTCTTTAAATTCCTATTCCAGTCCTTTCAAAAATACTTCCATTGGTCCAAGTTGGCAGAATTAGTTTAAGGCAGAATTTAACTATTTGTGGGTATTCCCATTTCAAGTAAGCTTTGGCTACTACCACCTGGGAACCTAAGGAGAATGAACTTGTAGCTTATATACATTGTAAGGAGTTCCAAGAGGGAACATTTACCTCTTCTATGAGAGGAAACATCTCATCTAAAGTGCTTCTCTCCTTATCTACCCCACCCCACCCCATAGGTTGACAATAAAGATTATTTTGGGGTAGGTTTGTTGGAAAGTTCCAAGGGTATTGAAGTCACCATCTGTAATGGAAATGCAGATTTGAAGATCTTCCCTGCCCCTAGGCCCTTTGATTGGCTTAAGAAACTTTGATTGACTTTAAGTGACTCTGAGAACCTTCTTTAATTTGAAAGTATACTCTGCCCCCTAATAGGCTGAATGTGGTCACATGGAGCCTGTAGTAGGAGGCTTAGTTTTCAGGAATGACCACACCTTGATCCTGTGTGATTGGGCAGTGGGTCAAGAGGGTGGTTACATTCTCTGAGCCAGGAGAAGACTATATAATCCCTGATTTGAGGCCTTGCCTTGGGGCTCACTTTGAGAAGTGTTGTGTGATTTGACCAGATGAGACTCTGGGAAGCCGTTGTTGAGAGCCCCCCAGCTTTGAAAACCCAGATGTTGATGCTTCCCTCTCTGGTAACTGTGATTTGGTGTTGATAATGGTTGGACAGTTTGGAAGCCTGTCTGTTTGATCTGTATGTATACTCTGAAGTTCAAGATGCTGACCTTTTTCCCCTGAACTAGGTAATACATGTTTGTTTGATTAAAGTGTGCTTGTTAACTGATTTTGAGTTGCTTTCCTTTTGAAAAGCAGATCTAAGAACCTGTATTGGCAGTCACCCTGGTGATGTTGGGGTGCTTGCTGCTACACCACCCTCTATAAGTTCTACAATTGCACACCCAGCTGAGGGCATCAGCAGATCCCCTTGCACAGGATGTCAACCTCAAAGTAGAAATGGGGGCCACTAAACCAACCATAGCATATTGCCTTAGAAAACAACACATTAACATTATCTATGTTCTATTATAGTTTTATTTATTTTTTAAAAAAATATTTCTAAATTACACCTTACTCTAGTTCTAGCTGCCTTTTGTTTGACACTTTTGCAGTAAGGTTTTTAAGTTGGGTTCCACAAACCCTCAAAAATCCCTTGAATAGATTTTATGAGGTCTGTGAAATTGAATTTTAAAAATTACACCTTTATTTTCACTAACCTCTAACTAAAATTAGCATTTCCTTCCACTAGAATTTTTTAAAAAACGGATTCTGAAAAGGGGCTTATAAGCTTTATCAGATGACCACAGGGGTCCATGACACAGAAAAGGTTAAGAACCCCTAAGCTAGAATTATGGGAGGTATAGGGCTCCTAGGGCTAGTATTGTAACAATATGATGTTCAATTTAGAACAGAGGAGTGAGATATCAGCTCCCCCTGCTTTTGTAAACATTCTATAGGAGCTGACAGCTTAATTAGAATTATTGGTTTATTTATCATTAATTTTTATTTCTTTATTAAGCTGCTGCCTTTTTTGATAGCTTATCCTCATTACCTCCTTAATTATGGTAACAAAATTTTGAGTAGGATGCCAGAGTTTTGCCAAAATATGGGAAGAAACTACTTAAACTTGAACAATTTTTAGGGAAGATAAAACCAGGTTACATGATCCATAAGTGTCCAATCAGAATTTAAACAAAACTGCATCCTGATGAGTTAACTGTAAAACCTACCATCAAGTATGGTTGACATCTGGAAAAGGCAGCCCTAAGGAGTATAAAATCTTGAAAAGTACCTAGAAAAGTTTGAAGTAAGTCATATAAAATATATATCTGTATATTAATGTATAAAAATATGTAATATGTTTTGCCATGTGGTTTGAAACAAAGGGAAGTGGAGGATGATGCCCACAATAGCTCTATCTAAAGAATTTTTTTCTTTCCTTCATTTTCCTCCCCTTCCCTTCTTTCTTCTCTCTTTCTTTAGAGGCAGCTGGCAGTATTGTGGATAGAGTCTGTGCCTAAAATCAGAATACCTGATTTAAAGTCCAACCTCAAGATACTCACTGAGTGATCCTAGGAAAGTCACAAAATCTGTTTCAAGTCTCAGTTTTCTCATTTGTGTAGTGGGCATAAAAGTAGCACTTACTTTTCAGGGTTGTTGTGAGGATCAAATGAGATAATATTTGTAAAAAGTGCACAGTGCCTGGCATGTGGCAGATGCTATATAAATGTTTATTCTGTTTCTTCCCCTTCATTTGCAAGGGGAAACCAAGGGAGGGGAATAAAAAAGAAAAACTTAGGAGAACCTCTCTAGTTCAAAGAGCCTGTGGCAACTTGTTTAGAAGGGTAGTCACTAAAATGAAGCTAATTGGATACAATTTAGGAGTTGCACATTAAGCAGGGAATTAATTACAAGGTATTTATTTATTCATTTGCTTGTTTATTTATTTGTTTGTTTTTCCAGTACATTTCTATCTCCAAACCATGGCTTCTTACAGAGAGCCTGACCTTAGTGAACTAGAAATGTGAGTAAAAAAAAGACTTCTATTGGGGCAGTGAGATGGTCCAGTGAATAGAATACCGGCCCTTGAGTCAGGAGGACCTGAGTTCAAATTTGGCCTCAGCCACGTGACACACTTACTAGCTGTGTGACCTTGGGCAAGTCACTTAACTCCAATTGCCTTGCCTTTCCCCCCTCCAAAAAAAAAAAAAAAAGACTTACGGCCTAAGGGTACTACTTAGCTTAATAACCCTTCTGGTTCTGTGAGCTTTGCTCCTTGGCCAAGAGGATAAGCCTGTGGTAAGGCTGAAAACCAAGTGTCTTTTTTTATAGGGTAGAGGAGAAAAAAGTCATTTAGGGTTTCCAATGACTCCATGTGTGATTGCTTTCTGGGAAAAAAAATGTAGCTCAAACACCTAGGATTTAAGCTAACAAAAAGGTGGAAGAATCCAGCTTTCCTCTTAGGTCAAAAAAGTTAAACCTCAGCTGAAGATTCTAGCTGAGGCTGGAAGCAGTTCTGGATCTTGCCAGTGTGTTCCTTTATTTTTTGTTTGTTTGTGTGTTCAGTTGTGTCTGACTCTTTGTGACCCCATTTGGGGTTTTCTTGGCAAAGATACTGCAGTGCTTTGCCATTTCCTTCTCCAGCTCATTTTACAAATGAGGAAGCTGAGGCATACAGGGTTAAGTGACTAGTCTAGGGTCACATAGCTACTAAGCGTCTAAGACTGTGGATTTACGTGACAAGTTCTTAAAGAAGTCAGGAGGTTTAGGTTCCAGAACAGAACCAGGTAGAAAGTTTGGTCTTGGTAAAGCAAAAAGCCCCTCATTCTTTATAGACACTGAGAAAAAAGGGTTCAGGGGAGACATTGAGAGCTTTTGATATATGGAGATGACGGGACTCACCAGGTAGCTTTTATTTTCTCAACGAAATAGAGGAGGTAGAAGCATCTACTAAGAGGGATGGAGTGAAAGTGGAGAAATACCGGGAACTTGAGAGGACAGTTGGAAGGGTCACTGAGGAAAGTGGTACAGGAAGGGAGAAAAGAAAAACAAAGTTTGGTTGTGTAACTGTGAGGACCCAGTAACATTAAGTAACATGAATTTGTTGTGGCCCAGCCAGAATGATGGCTTTGCTTCATTTCCTGCAGAGATATTTGACAGGTCATGAGGAGGACAGGAGAAGGAGATGGTGGAAGCAATTCAGGGAAAACATTAGTAGAGAAAGAGGGGGCGGCGGCTAGGTGTCGCAGTGAGTAGAGCGTCGGTCCTGGAGTCAGAAGGACCTGAGTTCAAATCCGACTTCAGACACTTAACACACACAAACAAAAACCTAGCCGTGTGACCTTGGGCAAGTTACTTAACCCCAATTGCCCTCCAAAAAGCAAAAAAAAAAAAAAAAAGAGGGGCAAGGAAATCAAAGATAGAAGACTGAAATGATATGTGTAAAACCAACCTACCTCAGAGGTGTCTTTTCTTCTGTGATCTAGTCATGAATATTTGAGTTAGGTAAAAATCACTCAGAGGAGCAGTTTTAAGAGGATTCCAGTTAGGAAGTATTACATGGTACTCTAATATTCTGAAAGAATTCTAATATAGTAGCCAAAGCTTCCAGCCGAGAACCAAGCTCTTTACACACTGGGAAGATTTATTACTACACATAACACTCTGGTACGACCCTGAACACTTCAAATAGCCAAGAAGAAAAAAATTACAATTGTAATCACATGCCAATATAAAAGCAAACTGAAAATATTCTATACTTCATAAACAACACTATGAACCAGAGAGAGAAAAAAGAAAAAATTAAGGCGAACTGGACCTAAGTAAGGAAATGTGCTTAAGAACTACTATTAAAGAAAGATCTCTGGATCAACGGAATAGATTAGGTGCAGGAGACCCAGCAGTCAATGAATATAGCAATCTATTGTTCGATAAACCCAAAGACCCCAGTTTTGGGGATAAGAATGCACTATTTGACAAAAACTGCTGGGAAAACTGGAATACAGTATGGCAGAAACTGGGCATAGATCACTATGTAACACCATATACCAAAATCAAGTCCAAATGGGTGCATGATCTAGGTGTAAAGGATGATACTATAAGCAATTTGGGAAAGCAAGGAATAGTCTACCTGACAGATCTGTGGAGAGGGGAAGATTTTAGGACCAAACAAGAATTAGAGAGCATTATAAAATGCAAAATGGATCATTTTGATTACATTAAATTGAAAAGCTTCTGCACAAACAAAGCCAATGTAACCAAGATCAAGAGGGAGGTGAGAAATTGGGAAAGAATTTTTACAACTTGTGTCGCTGATAAAGGACTCATTTCTTTTTTTTTTCATTTTTAAACAAATGCTTTATTAACTTCTGTTTTACATCATTCATTTCCGCCAGATTTTGAGTTACAATCATTTTCTCCCCATTATTCCCCTACCCAACCTCCCAGAATAGTAGTCCCACAAGATATCGCTTCCTCCAATCTGCTCTCTCCCATACCTTCTCCCATACCCCCTCGACTTTTCCATTAGAGGAAGGTGAATCTTTGTGTCCCAATGCCTGCACATCTTATCTCCCTATTACAAGCAAAAGAGTATTAATAATAGTATTTATATATATTTGAAACATTTAATGTTACAACCTCGAATTTCAGATCCATTTCCTTCCTCCCTTGTCACCCATTCCTTCTTGGGAGATAAGTAATTCAGTATATGTTGTACATGTCTAGCTATGCAAAACATTATCATAGTAGATATATTGTACAAGGCTGCTTATAATTCCCTCCCACTCATCCCACCCCCCACCCGGTCCATTCCCTACATGATCCTGTCCCTCTTCTATAGTGGGTACTTCCAACCTCCCCTCACCCCAAGGATGCCCTCCCATCCATCATCCCTCCTCTCATCCCCCTTCCCCCTATCCTGCTGCAGGTTGAGATATCCCATTTAGTATGTATGTCATTTTCTCCCTGAACCAAATTCAATGTGAATGTGGTTTTGCCTTTTTAGCCTTCCTTATTCTCCCCCTCCTTTGCAACCACTTCCCCTTGCTTCTTCTACATGGGATAGTTTACCCTACCCTGTCTCTCCCCATCTCCTCTTGCCACTTTCCTCTCTCACCTCATAATTTCATCCCTTGAGTATTCTCCCTTCCCAACAAATTCAACCTATGTCCTCTATCCATATATAACTGTAACCATATACACACACATTCACATATGTATTCATATGACCACACCCCCTTCTTCCATTATTTTCATAGTGAGAAAGATATCATCAGTCACAGTTATTGCTTTTCCATATAGGAATGTAAATAGTTCAACTTTGATAAGTTCCTTTTGATTTCTTTTCCCTGATTACCTTCTCAGGCATCTCTTGCTTCTTGTGTCTGGATGTCAAATTTTCTATTCAATTCTGGTTTTTTCCTCAAGAATGCTTGAAAGTCCTCTATTCCACTGAATGACCATATTTTCCCCTGAAACAAAATACTCAGTTTTGCTGGGTAGGTGACCCTTGGGTTCATTCCCAGTTCTTTTGCCCTCTGGAATATCATATTCCATGCCCTTCGATCCCTCAGTGTAGAAGCTGCCAGGTCCTGGGCTATTCTGATTGTGTTTCCACAATATTGAAATTGTTTCTTCCTGGCTGCTTGTAGTATTTTCTCCTTGATCTGGGGATTCTGGAACCTGGCTATAATATTTCTGGGAGTTTTCTTTTTGGGATCTTTTTCAGGGGGTGATCTGTGGATTCTTTCAACCTCTATTTTGCCCTCTGGATCTAAAACATCAGGGCAGTTTTCCTTGAGAATTTCTTGAAGGGTGATTTCTAGGTTCTTTCTTTGATCATGGCTTTCAGGTAGTCCAATAATTTTTAAATTGTCTCTCCTGGATCTATTTTCCAGGTCAGTGGTTTTTCCCATGAGATATTTCACATTGCCTTCTAATCTTTCATTTGTTTGGATCTGCTTAACAGCATCTTGATTTCTCATAAAGTCATTAGCTTCCATTTGCTCCAGTCTAACTCTGAAGGAATGAATCTCCTCAGTGAACTTTTGAGATTCTTTTTCCATCTGGCAAATTCGACTTTTTAAGGCATTCTTCTCCTCATTGCCCTTTTGGGCCTCCTTTGCCATTTGAGTTAGTCTATTTTTTAAGGTGTTGTTTTCCTCAGTCAGGCTGTTGACCCTCATTTCATACTTTTCCTGCATCCTTCTCATTTCTCTTTCCAATTTTTCCTCCACTTCTCTTATTTGATTTTTAAAGTCCTTCTTAAGGTCCTCTATGGCCTGCAACCCGCTCATGTTTTCCCCTGGGGCTTTTGGAGCAGGACTTCTGACCTCACAGTCCTTTTCCTGCTCTATGCCCCCAAAATAGGAGTCTAGGGTTGCATTTTTCTGTTTCCTTTGCCTTGGCATGTTGCCACTTAATTGCTTGACTTTTGGGCTTGTTGCCACACTATGGCTTTAAGGCCAGATAGAGGAATTTTCGTCCCGAACGTGTGGGGGGCAACTTCCGTTTCTGGCAAGCTGTAAACCCACCCACAACTTCCACCCTAGATCACAATCCAGATCCAGGGAGGTTAAAGCAAGAGCGATTACCCCCCAAGACTGATCGCTGGATCTCCCCACGATTTGTAGGCTGGGAGCCGGAGCTGCCTCTGAAAACTACAAAATGGCGTGTCTCCTCAGCGGCTTCTAGCCCCCAGGGGAGGGAGCTGACGCATTCCCCCAAATACAGGTCCCAAAGTCCATAGGACACTAACCTCTTACTTTGTCCTAGGCATGTCTATGTTGATAATTCTGGAGTCGCCACAGCTGCTGGTGTTCTGGGGTTCCTCCAGCCAGCTGCTGGCCCTGCCGCCCTGGGGCTAAAACCTCGGCTCACGCGGACCTGGGCTTGGCTCGGCTCCTGCGCTCTGCGCTCTGCGCGTTGCCAGGTCCCAGACCTCTGCGCTGGTCCTTCCTGCAGGGCTGCTGGGCTGTCCTCAGCGGGAGGTTAGCTTCTCTGTGTCGTTCTGTGGGTGCTGGGGCTCCAGAAGTTGTTCAGAGTCCCCTTTACATAGTTTGGGGGGAATCTGGGGGCAGAGTGGCTTGGATGAGCTGTTTCTACTCCGCCATCTTGGCTCCACCCTAAAGGACTCATTTCTAAAATTTATAGAGAATTGAGCCAAATCTATATGAATACAAGTCATTCCCCAATTGATAAATGGTCAAAGGATATGAACAGGAAGTTTTCAGAGAAAGAAATTAAAGATATCTATAAGCATATGAAGAAATGCTCTAAATCACTATTAATTAGAGAAATACAAATCAAAACAACTCTGAGATACCACATCTCTCCAGTCAGATTGGCTAAGATGACAAAACAAGAAAGTGACAAATGCTGGAGAGGATGTGGACAAATTGGAACACTAATACATTGCTGGTGGAGTTGTGAACTTATCCAACCATTCTGGAGAGCAATCTGGAATTATGCCCAAAGGATTATAAATAATTTCATACCCTTTGACCCAGCCATACCACTTCTAGGGTTATATCCCAAAGAGATCATAGAAGTGGGAGGAAGACCCATATGTACAAAAATATTTTTAGCAGCCCTTTTTGTGGTTGCAAAGAATTGGAAACTAAAGGGGTGCCCATCAATTGGGGAATGGCTAAACAAGTTGTGGTATATGAATGTAATGGAATTTTATTGTGCTATAAGAAACGAGGAGGTGGCCGGTTTCATAATTACCTGGAGAGACTTATACAAACTGATGCTGAGCGAGAAGAGTAGAATCAGAAGAAATTTGTATACAATCACAGACATACCATATCTGTGATGACCAACTATGACAGACTGGACTCTTTTCAGCAATGCAGTGATATAAGTTAATCCCGAATGACTCAAGAAAGTGAGAAATGCGCCATCCAGAGATATAACTAGAAAGAACTGAGCCTGAATCCTGATGGAAGCAAACTAAATGATCTTGTTCTTCTCATTGTTTGGTTTTACTTCTTCCTTACCATCTTTCATCCCACCTAGTACAATATGCCTTTGTAATTGGAATAATGTCTAATATGAATGCATCTGCAGACCCTATACTGTACTATACGCTGTCATGAGGGGAGGGGGGAGGGAAGTAAAGGAAATTTGAAAATCAAGGAACTATGGAATTGAATCTTGTTAACTGAAACTAAACTAATAAATTAATAAAAAAAAAAAAGAAAGATCTCACACAGCATTTTGTTTGAGGGCAACAGCCTGGTACTAGCTCAGGGATTAGTTTCCACTATTTTAACATAAAAAAGGGGTCATTAATTTTGAAAAGTGCAAATGAAGTGCCTGGAGCCACAGACAAAGTCAGCAAGGAACTGTAATATAGGAAAATGAAATAAAATTAAGTAGGCAGCACATTTACAAACAATGACCTATATTTTCTGGGAAGAATTCCATTGAGCTTCTGTAAATACTGATTTTATAATGTAATTTTTCTTAAACTTTTCAAAAAAGATTTTTATGAACTCGATGAACTTCAACAACCATGACTTTTTTCATTTACAAAGACCAATGAATAAAGAGGATTATATATAAAACAATTAATTTCCATTATGTATGCCTCCTTAAAAGCAGGGATAGAGATTGGACCTGTTATTTCATTAGTGTAAGGAGTTTCCAATGAGGCATTTTCTCTGCAATTTAGAGTTTTAGAAAGTTGCCTAGAATAATGAGATGAAATGACTTACCCAAGGTCATACAGCCAGTATGAACATAAACTTAGTAAGTCTTCCTGGTTCTAAGGCCAGCTCTTTATGTGACACTGCTTCTCCTTTAAAAAAAAGAAGAAAAAGAAAAAGTAGGGCTAGCTAGGTGGTAAAGGGAATAGAGCAACAGCCCTGGAGTCAAGAGTTCCTGAGTTCAAATGTGACCTCAGACACTTAACACTTACTAGCTGTGTGACCTTGGGCAAATAATTAATCCCAATTGCCTTGCCTTCCCCCCTCCAAATAAAAGTATTTATTAAATTTAATAGAACAGTATTAACATTGCCCTGCTTATTCCCTTATATCTTCTTTCTGTTCTCTTTTGGGTACTTTTTCTCTCTTGAAAAATAATTCTGGGGCAGCTAGGTGGTGCAGTGAACAAAGTACCAGTCCTAGAGTCAGGAGGACCTGAGTTCAAATTTTACCTCAGACACTTTCTAGCCATGTGACTCTGGGCAAATCACTTAATCCTAATCCTTGATTACCCTCCCTTTCTCCCTCCCTCCCCATTCTGAATTTAGGTAACAAAAAAGAACATTTCCATATGCACAGCAGAAAATATAAAAGAGATTTCTACATGAAGTGGTGATTCTATTTCATTACTTGCTTTAAAAAAAGAAGTACTTAATAAATTCTACACCCTACTTTCCAAATTGTCCTACTTTTCCTCCTGAACTTCCTTCTGTTCCTTTCTGTGCACGTTTAAAAATATATCAATGACTCTTTTATTTTTTGGCATCATTATTGCTAATGTCCATTCCCCAGATCTTCTAATTAAAAACTGGGAGAAAAAAGAAAATTTTGTGATAAATAATACTTAATTATATTATATAACATTATGTTATATATTATATATTATATAATATATAAATTATGTTATAGAATATGAAAATTATATTATTATATAAAATTATAAATATAAGGTATGATAATATAAAAATAATAAATAATTTTAAAAACACAGTCAAACAAAACAAATCCACACAGTGGCCACATTCAAAGTCTATGTCTTCTTCTGCACCTTATGCTCATCACTTCTCTGTCAGGAGATGATTATATGTTTCATGACAGGTTCTTTATATATATGATTGGCCATTGTATTGATCAGAGTTCTTAGGTCTTGGTAAAGTTGTTTTTCTTTACAATGCTGCTTGTATAAATTGCTCTCCTGGTTCTGCTCACTTCACTCTGGGTCAGTTCATACTGCCCCAAATTCTCTTAGATTCTTTCATAATTTCTTATGGCACAGTAATATTCCATTATGTTCATGTGCCACAATTTGTTCAGTGGGTGAAGAGGCAATCTAATGCATCTTTTTAGATCCTAGTTCTTTCTCCTACCAACCCCTTTAATCTACCCTTCATATTCAGGAAGTTTGTTTTGCTTATGACTTCCTTCCTTCTTACTTTCCTTTTTTTTTCTTTTTGGAGGGGGGAAGGCAGGGCAATTAGGGTTAAGTGACTTGCCTAAGGTCACATGGCTAGTAAGTGTTAAGTGTCTGAGGTGGCATTTGAACTCAGGTCCTCCTGACTCCAGGGTCAGTGCTCTATTCACTGTGCCTTCTTATTAATTCCCCTCCCCATCCTGCTTCTTTTCCTGTTAGATCTGCTATTTTTTCTTGCACCAAACTGAATCAATATGTGTATGTTCAACTTTTCTTTGTTCATAAGAGCAATACTCATCTCTTCTTCATTTTCCCCACCACAACCTTCCTCCATATTTTCTACTCTTTTTCTTCTGCATTCCAATTATTAGAAATATCAAGTTCCATCCCCTTCTTCTTTCTTCCTACAATAGTGTTTTCCTTTTACCCTCTAATCTCTAATCTCTTTTCAAACTCTCAAAAAGAACCAATTCACTCCTTAAACCTCCATTTTTCTTTTTTTCTGCTTTTTGGAGGGAAATTAGGGTTAAGTGACTTGCCCAAAGTCACATGGCTAGTTTTTGTGTTAAGTGTCTGAGGCCAAATTTGAACTCAGGTCCTCATGACTCCAGGGTTGGTGCACTATTCACCACACCACCTAGCCACCAATTCTGATCTTTTCATCGGAAATGCTTGCAAGTCCTGGAGTCTGTTAGTCTAGTTTTTCCCCTCTTGGATTGTATTTACCTTTGAAGGGTATGTTATTTTTAGTTGTAAGCCTAAATCTTTCTCCTTTTGAAATATTACATTCTAAGATCTCTTCTGATTTTTAGGAGGAACTGCCAGTTCTTATGTAATTCTAATTGAAATCCTTTGGTACTTGAGCTTTTTTTTTGGTGAGTGCTTTTAGTATTTTTCTTTTCTTTCCTTGACAGAGGAGCTTCAGATTTTGGCTATGGTGTTTCCAGAACTCTACCTTTTAAGGTTCATTCTAGGGATATGATTAAAGGATTCTTTCTCTCTTTTCTTTGCGTTCTGGTTCTAATAGATCTGAGGAATGTTCACTTATAATTTCTTGAAATATAGTGTCGAGGCAATTTTTTTTATTTTGTTTTTTAAGAAGTCCAGTGATTCTTAAATTATTTCTCATTGACTTGTTTTCCAGTTCAGTTTCTTTTGAGATCAGATAGATATTTTGTGTTTCCTTCTATTTTTTTAATTTTTAAAAAATTCTTTCTTTTGGGGCGGGGGGTTATATTTTGAGTTCTGAGGTATCTCCCTCTCTCCCTCTCAAACTTACACTAGAGAAGGCCAACATTTGGCACACATATATATTTGAAACCATACAATACATACTTCCGTATATTAGTTCTTTGGAGGTGAGTTGCATTTCTTTTATCAATCCTTTGTAATTTATCTGAATATTTATATTACTTGGAATAGCTTAGTCATTCACAGTTACTGTTACTGTATACAATGTTCTCTTGGTTCTGCTCATTTCACTTTTCATTATTTCAGGCAAATCTTTCCATGTTTTTCAAAAATCAATCCAGTCATCATTTCTTACAGCACAGCAGTATTTCATCACATCCATATACCACACCTCATTAAGTCAATACTCGATTAAGTATCCACTCAATTTCAGTTTTCTTACCTCCAACAAAAGAGCGTCTAAATATTTCAGAACATGTAGATTCTTTTCTTTTTTTCCCTGTTCACTTTGGGAAACAGACCTAATAGAGGTATTACTGGCTCAAAAGCTATACACAATTTTATAACTCTTTGGAACTAATTCCAGATTGCTTATATGGATAAGTTCATAGTTTCATCAACAGTACATAAGTCTTCCAATTTTTTCATATCCCCTCCAAATTTGTCATTTCCCCTTTCTATTGTTTTAGCCACTCTGATAGCTGAGTTGGTATCTCAAAGTTGTTTTAATTTGAATTCTTTAATCAATAATGATATAGAACATTTTTCTTATAACTATATGGAGTTTGAGTTCTTCCAAAAACTGCCAGTTAATATATTGACCATTTACCATTTGGGTAACAATTCATTCTTATAAATTTGACAATGTTCTCTTTATATTTGAGATATAAGACCTTTATCTGAGAAACTGTTTTTAAAAAAATCCCTCTTTCTCCCCGCCCAGCCAGCTTTCTGCTTTCCTTCTAATATTGGCTACATTTAATTTGATGCAATCAGAATTATTCCCTTCATGTCTTACAATGTTCTCTATCTTTTGTTTATTCATGAATTCTTCTATCCATAAACCTGATAGGTAATATGTTCCATGTTCTTCTGATTTACTTATGATATCTCCCTTTATGTCTAGGTTTAATTTCCATTTTGACATTTTTTTGGCAAATGGTGGAAGATACTGATTTATACCTAGTTTCTGCCAGACTACTTTCTGGTTTTCATAGCAATTTTTATCACAGAGTGAGTTTTTATCCCCAAAGCTTAGATCTTTGTGTTTATCATATTCGAGGTACTATGATAATTTATTACTGTACTATATATTACTGTACTATACCTACTCTATTCCACTGATCCACTATTCTATTTCTTAACCAGTACCAGCTAATTTAGATGATTAGTGCTTTATAGTACAATTTAAAATTTGATACTGTTAGCCCTCCTTCCTTTGCATTTTCCCATTAATTCCTTTGATATTCTTGACCTTTTGTTCTTCCAAATGAATTTTGTTATTATTTTTTCTAGTCCAATAAAATAATTTTTGGTAGCTTAATTGGGATAGATCAGAATAAGTAGGTTAGTTTAGGCAAATTGTCATTTTTATTATATTTGCTCAAGCTCCTTAATGAACAATTAATATTTCTCCAACTATTTAAATCTGACTTTATTTGTATAAAAAGCATTTTGTAATTATGTTCATATAAGTCATGGGTTTGTTTTGGCAGGTATACTGACTGTTATTTTATATTGTCTATGGTTATTTTAAATAAATTATCTCTTACTATCTCTTCTTGCAGGGCTCTGTTGGTGATATATAGAAATGCCGACGATTTATGTGGGTTTGTTTTATATCCTGCTACTTTGCTAAAATTATTAATTGCTTCAATTTCACTTTCTGACTCCAGGCCTTGTGCTCTATCCACTATGCCACCTAGCTGTCCCACTAAGAAAAGAGGCACAGTCAAGCAAAACAAACCCCCACATTGGTCATGTCTTACATGTATCTCTTACTTGGCAGTTGCAGTCTATCACCTCTCCATAAAAAAGTAGTACCCATTCTTCTATCAAGTCTTTTGAAGTCATGGCTGATTATTGCATTGATCAGAGTCCTTAAGTCTTTCAAAGCTGTTTTAAATATACTTTCCAAAACAGAAATTAGGAGACCTAGGCTGACAAAGAATACTTTTCATTATTTCCCTTTTTATAAGTACACATTTTTTTCCTCTATAATTGAGATTATCCTAGAAAATCCAGGAAATACTAATAATAGCTGTCATCTACATAGTGTTTTAAGGTTTGCAATGTAATTTACAAGCATTTTCTCATGTTATTATCACAACAGCTCTGAGAGGTAGGTATTATTATTAACCTCAAATTACAATTGAGAAAACTGAGTCAGGGAGCCAAGATGGTGTAGTAGAGGCATCAACCCAACCAAACTCTCCCAACATTCCTCTCCAAACAATTTAAAAATAACACATCAAAGTGAATTCTGGAGTAGCACAGCCAACAAAAGATCATGGGAGATATTTTTTCAGCCCAAGACAACTTAGGAGGTAGAGAGGAATGGACTGTGACACAGGAATGGGGGCTAGCCTCTGAGTACATGAGGCTGCAACACCAGTGGTGGGCCTTGGAGTCAGTACTGCTGCAGCAGCAGCTTTGGGAACTTTTGGCTCAGAAATGTTCCAGGGCAGAGAGAAGCATTTTTGGTAGCTTAATTGGGATAGATCAGAAGGGAACAGGGGTCACAGTTCCAAGGCAAAGAGAATGCTAACATTTGTGACTCCAGGAGAGCAGGGACCCTTCCTGGGTAAAGAAAAGAGCAAACAAGGAAAGCAGGAAGCACACCTGTCCCCAGATCACACCACCATGGAAACACTGAAAACTTACAGACTGCTCCTTCCCTTCCTCCCCAACCAGCTCTGAAAAGAGCAATGTGAAAAAGCTTGGAGTTTGAGACAGTGGCCCTTCCTCCAGGTGAGGAATACCCAATGTTAACATAAAGTTCAAAGCAAAAAGATAGGCTGGAAAAATAAACAAACCACAGAAAAAGAACCTAACCATAAACTCCTATGGTTACAAGGTAGACCAAGACACAAACTCAGAAGCCAACAATGTCAAGACACCAGCCCAGCAAGAATTCCTATAAAAGCTAAGGAAAGAAATGAATGGTAGAAGAAAAATCAGGAAAAGAAATGAGTGATACAAAAAATTATGGAAAGATAATTAACAGTTTGGTAAAAGAGGTACAAAAATACTGAAGAAAATAACAGCTTAAAAACTAGAATTGGCCAAATGGTAAAAGAGGCACAAAAATTTACTGAAGAAAAGAACTTAAAAAGCAGAAATAGGCAAGGGAAACAGAGGTTAAGTTACTTGCTCAGGATCACACAGCTAGTAAGTGTCTGAGGCTGAATTTTCTTGACCTGGTGGTGGAATGCATTACTTAGTAATCATTGTGTGCCATATGGTATTTGTAAATGGATGTTAGGGGGTTGGGAGGAAAGGGGTAGTCAAATGTAGTCAAATGTGTAGCAAAAGAATGTCACAGTTCTAGATGAATTGAGAATCACTAAGGACCTCCTTGTCCCTCTTTCAGCTTTCTTTTATGTGTTGTCTTCTCCCATTAGAATAGAAGGTCCTAGGGGCAACTAGGTGGTGCAGTGAGTAGAGCGTCGGCCCTAGAGTCAGAAGGACCTGAGTTCGGATCTGGCCTCAGACACTTAACGCACACACAAACAAATAAACCTAGCCGTGTGACCCTGGGCAAGTTACTTAACCCCAATTGCCCTCCAAAAGGTGAAAAAAAAAGAATAGAAGGTCCTTGAGGGCAGCTAGGGGTCACATTACAGAGTGCCAGGCCTGGAGTCAGGAAAACCTGAATTCAAACCTGGTCTCATACTAGCTGTGTGACCCTGAGCAAATCACTTAACCTCTGTTTGCCTCAACTTCCTCATCTGTAAAATGGCATCTGTAATATGGGGATAATAATAGCACTCATACCCCAGGGTTGTTGTGAGGATCAAATGAGACAATATTTATAAGTGCTTAGAAAACTATCCGGCACATAGTAGGTGCTATGTAAATACTAGCACATAGTAGGTGCTATGTAAATACTAGCTATTATTATTATTAATGAAGGCAGGGACTGTATTTCTTTTTTGCCCCGTATTTCTATTTCCAGTGCTTAGTACAGTGCCTAAGACATAGTAAGTACTTTAATACTTGTTGACTAACTGACAGAGAACTAATACAGTGTTTTCTACTGAGAACCAGTTGACCCCACACATTAGAAGTGGCCTTTATATGTGTGTGTGTGTGTGTGTGTGTGTGTGTGTGTGTGTGTTGTCCCAAAAGTCTTAGAGCAGTTTTAAGCTGTGATGTGTCTGTGATATGTTAATCAGGCAACATTTATTTATTAAATACTATTTATTTATTTAAGCGCTATTTATTTATATATTTAAGTACTACCTAATTATTTATTAAGTACTATTTATTTATTAAGTACAATTAAGTACTAAGTACCAGGCACTCTTCTAAGCACTGGGAATAAAAATATAGGCAAAAAGAAGTACAGTCCCATGGCCTCAAGGAACTTATATTCTAACACAGGAGGGTATATCTTATTTAAGCTTTAATCATTTAAATAGTTTTAAATTGAACTAAGACTTTGGGGTCACCTATTCACCTTAAGATTGCACGGTATGTGTGTGTGTGTGTGTGTGTGTGTGTGTGTGTGTGTGTGTTAAATCCAACTGTGCCAAAGAGAAAATTGGGCCACTCAGCCTGGAAGGGGGCCTAACTCAAAGTATGTTGGGAGCATCCGCTGTGAGATGTGCATCAGTTTAAGAGTCATAATTATGGTAGTAAAGTGCTGGTCATTATTTTCTAAAGCCTGTCCTATCCTAACAGAAACTGCAATTGGAAATGGTCCCCTGCTGGCCAGTCGAGTACTTGGGTCTTTCTGAGTGCCTTGCTCACTACGTAACAGGCTGACTTAGACCACAGGAAGAATAGATCGGGCAGCTGTTCTACTTCATTCCGTTGCCCAGAATCACTGTGACCTCCTAACTCATTTTGACTTACCTTTGCCACTTCTTTCTGGTTCAGTAATAGCAGCTGCACCTTGAGATTACCAATGAACCTGAATGCTTGCCTCCCTGCAGATCATCCCTGTAAGGAGATGCTTCTGCCTCCTGGAAACACCAAGTACCTGCTTTCCCAGAATGGCTCTTTTAGGTAGGTTTTTTTTTTAACTTCTGTGACTTTTATTTTTAAAAGAAGAATTTTTGAAGCAAATTATTTACAAATAGCTAGATATGGGTCATTTTTCCCAAGAAAATCTTTGGAATTAATGGACACATTCACAAGCAATACATCATTACTACATAAACAGGAACCTGCTAGGATGGAGAATATATTTGGTTTGTTTCTTCCATCCTAAAGATGTCTCTCTGAAACCTCCAAGTAAATGTAACATCTCAACCAATCAATAAACATTTATTAAGTGCCTATGTGCCAGACACTGTGCTAAACTTTGGACATTATGATGCCTGTTTGTTGTATAATTTTCTTCTTTTTGCTTTTTGGGGGGCAATTGGAATTAAGTGACTTGCCCAAGGTCACACAGCTAGTTTTTGTGTTAAGTGTCTGAGGCTGGATTTGAACTCAGGTCCTCCTGACTCCAGGGCTAGTGTTCTATTCACTGTGCCACCTAGCCGCCCCTGTTGTATCATTTTCTAAAAGCAATTTTTATTCTTGTATCATCTCTCTTATACAGTCCCCTAAAAGTTGTGGGACCCTCAGAAAGACAGGACCAATTCTATCTATACCTTTGACAGATTGGATTGCTGGATGAATGGGGCTGTTAATATACTTGAGATTTCATCGAGGGAGTTGGTGGTGTAGTGGATAGAAAACTGGGCCTGGAGTGAGGAAGGCCTGAGTTCCAATCCAGTTTCAGGCACTGTTTAGCTGTGTCAGCCTGGGCAAGTCACTTAACTGCTATCTGCCTCAGTTTCCTTAACTGTAAAATGGAGATCACAATAGCAGTTATCAAATGAGATAATATTTGTACAGTGCTTAGCATAGTGCCCGGCTCCTAGTAGGTATCTAATTAATGCTTGTTTCCTTTCTTTTTTCCATAGACTTTTATCCATCAGATTATAAGGGGTTGAGTAAATGGGCAGTGAAGAATTTTAGACAAAAGGAATAAACTCATTTTTTTTCTGAATATTTAGCAGTGCAAGGAGAGACAATGGGAGGGTAGGTGTCCATCAAGGTAGCAAGACTGAATAAAACATGTTTTCTTTTTTTTTTTTTAATTATAGGGTAGACTTGAATATGTTTATAGATGAAGAGGGTGGGGATTCGTGGAGAAGAGATTGAAAAGACTGATAGAACAAGGAGCTGGGGAGATGGAGAGGATAGGAATCAAGGAGATAAATGAAGAAGCTAATATGTAAGGAGAAGGAAGGACCACCATTTCTTCTGACATAAGAGGTTAGGAAGAAAGGATAAATGAAATTCAAGGTGTTTTTTTTTTTTGGAAGAAAGGAGTAGAAGGAATTCAAAATGTCCTCATCTCAAAGAAGGAGTTGAAATCATTTACTGAGAATGAGGTTAGAAGCTTGAAGTATGTGAAAAAGACGTGTAATGTATAAGGAACTTGGTGAGGAACAACAAGCGATGGAGCTACCTAATGTGAATTTATAGTTGATTCATCCATGATATCAATACTTTTCTATCAGTGAGCAGTAGGAGTGGGAAATCCATTCATTGCAGACTAATTTAATTAGTAACTCAGCATTTATTATAGGAGTTTATGGGAAGACACTGGGAACACAAAGACAAAAGATCCTCACTTTTTTTTTAGGGGGGAAGGCAAAGCAATCAGGGTTAAGTGACTTGCCCAAGGTCACATAGCTAGTAAATGTGAAGTGCTGAGGCCAGATTTGAACTCAGGTCCTCCTGACTTCAGGGTCAGTGCTCTATTCACTTTGCCACCTAATTGCCCAAAGATCCTCACTTCTAAAAGACTTTATGACTGGATTACTTTTCTTCCATGAGAAATGATGAACAGACAGATTTCAGGAAAACCTGGAAAGACTTACATGAACTGATGCTGAGTGAAGTGAACAGAACCAGGAGAACATTGTACACAGTAAGTGCAACATTGTGTGATGATCAACTATGATTGACTTAGCTTTTCTCAGCAGTATAATAATCTATGACAATTCCAAAAGACCAATGATGGAAAATGCTATCCGCATCCAGAGAAAGAACTATGGAGTCTGAATGCAAATTGAAGCATACTCTTTTCTCTTTTTTTTCTTTCTCATGTTTTTTTTCCTTTTGTTCAGATTCTTCTTTCATAATATGACTAATGTTGAAATATGTATAATAAGATTGTACGTGTATAGCTTATATCAGATTGCATGCCATCATGGCAAGAGGGAGGAGGAAAAATTTAGAATTCAAAATCTTATAAAAGTAAATGTGGAAAACCAAAAATAAATAAATAGATTTTTTTTTCTTTTTGGAGGGCAATTGGGGTTAAGTAACTTGCCCAAGGTCTGCTAGGTTTTTGTTTGTGTATGTTAAAGTGTCTGAGGCTAGATCTGAACTCAGGTCCTTCTAACTCCAGGGCCAGTGCTCTACTCACTGCACCACCTAGCTGCCCTGCCACAAATAGATTTTTTTAAAAGTTTACAATCTACTTAAGAAAACTGACAGTAAGGGATTATCCAGATTTAGTAATTAGCAGCACTAGAACAGTGTATAGTCAATGGCATGAAGGACTCTAAGCTTCTAGTGAAAACACCATTAAAAAGACTAATCTTGGATAATAGGCTGATTTAGGGAGAGAAGTGAAGCTGAAAGTAAGTAGACAGACCAGGAATAGAAGACTATGGTGGGAATCAATGGACTGAAGATCATACTAAGGAAGAATAGACTAAGTAGGAATCAGAAGGAATAAAGTTATGGATATTCAGAAGCTGTACTCTTAGGGGTGGTGTAGTTCTAAGTCACTGTTGTAGTTGAAGTGGATTGGAGATGATGGTCGAGTTGAAAAGGACAAGGAGCTAGAGCCCAAAGTGATAGATGGACTTGTCAGTGTAAACATTGAAATTGTGAAGGATAATATTAGTTTAGGGAATAGAAAAGAAGATTTTGATCCAGTCCAAAGTAGTTTTAAAAGTTAAGATAGTGAACTGGATATGATAACATTGATAAGGATGGAGAGAAGGGGATTTAAGAGATTTTCTTTTTTTTTGCCTTTTTTGTTTTGGAGGGCAATTGCCCAAGGTGATTTGCTCAAGGTCACACAGCTAGTTTGTGTGTGTGTGTGTGTGTGTGTGTTAAGTGTCTGAGACTGGATTTTAACTCAGGTCCTCCTGACTTCAGGGCCAGTGCTCTATTCACTTTGCCACCTAGCCGCCCAATTTAAGAGATTTTCAAAGGAGAAGAGATTGAGGAGTGATGCTGTTGGGTCAATGGAACAGATGAAGCATGACAAGTCCTCTTCCTTCCTATTTATTAGTTTGTGTGGGGAATGAGGGAAGAAGAAGTAGCCTGCCTTGGAAGTGATTTAGAAGGTTACTTCATTCAGGTAGAAGTCGGTGTAGAAAGGGGAATTAGCCTATGTCAACAGTCTATAATCTAAGGAAGTTTGCAGTTCAGGTAATATGTAAGGTACAATGGAAGGACCGTATGGGGTAGGCCTGACGAGAGAAAGGGTTGAAATATGTGGGAATTAGAGTCCAGGAGGAAATAATGGTGGAAACGGTAAAATGGCATGAAAGAGAGAAGCAGGGGATTGTGGAAGAAGATGGTAGAATATATTGGTGATTGGAGCAATCTCCAGTTAGACTAGGGGGTGTTATGATCTGGATGTTAGCAAACTGATGATCCAGAGCCTGGATGATTAAAGAATTGTTAGCACAATCAGAGAGATCGAGGGAGAGAGAGAGACAGAGAGAGAGAGAGACAGAGAGAGAGAGAGAGAGACAGAGAGAGAGAGAGACAGAGAGAGACAGAGAGAGACAGAGAGAGACAGAGAGAGACAGAGAGAGCACAATTGAACTGTGAGAGTAGGAAGGTGGGAATTTCTGCCAATAGTTCCAAGAATGGCACAAGCTTCTTTCCCACTCGGAGGCTGCCTCCAGGTAAAGATAAGACAAATGATGGACAGAGTGTCTAAGAAGGAGCTCCTAACTTATGATTGTAGAAATGATCATTCTTTTTTTTTTTTTGTCTTTATGGAGGGGGGAAGGCAGGACAATTGGGGTTAAGTGACTTGCCCAAGGTCACATAGCTAGTAAGTTTTAAGTGTCTGAGGCTGGATTTGAACTCAGGTCCTCCTGACTCCAGAGCTGGTGCTCTATTCACTGTACCACCTGGCTGTCCCAAGAAATGATCATTCTTAAGGGAAAGAGAGAGAAAGAGGAAATGTGTACCTGGTAAGGGCTCTATGAATTTGGGTCTAATTAGGAACAGCATTTGCATAGATATCAGGTGATCTGAGCTTTAGTGTTGTACTTCTGCTGCTGACTTGCCTCAGTTTCCTTTTCAGTAAAATTGAGACAAAACTAATACTTACAATAATGAATAGTGCCTTGTACAGAGAAGTACTTGGTAGATATAATTTGATGGTGGCTAATGAAAAGTACTATAGTATATAAAACACAAGGTATTAACACCTTCTCTATCCACAACAATTCACATTTACATCCTTCTAGTCACTCAGGTTAAGAGAGCAAGAATTTATTAAGCACCTTCTATTTCCCAGGCCTTGGTGCTAAGTACTTTACAAATAGTATCTTTTTTGACTCCTCACAAAAATTCCTCTTGGATGGTTGGAGCTATTATGATTTTCCTTTTACAATTGAGGAGATTGAGGCAAATAGAGGTTTAGTGTCTTGCTTAGGGTTTTATAGCTAGTAAGTATCTGAGGTCAGATTTGAACTCAGACAGTCTTCTGTCTACCTTACCACTTGTGTAGCTGCGTAGAATCAATAAGATGTATTGAACAGAGTATTAGACTTGGGGTCTGACAGCTAGGTGGCTCAGTGGATAGAGTGCTGGGCCTAGGGTCAGGACGTTTCTTCTTCCTGAGTTCAGATCCAGCCCTCCTAGCTGTGTGACATGGATAAATCACTTATCCCCATTTACTTCACTTTCCTTTTCTGCAAAATGATCTGGAAAAGGAAATAGCAAACCACTCCAATATCTTTGCCAAAACCCCCCCAAAACCAACATGGAGGTCATGGAGAGTCAAACCCTACTGAAATGACTGAACAGCCCAACAGATAGGCATGGAGCCAGTTAACTTGCAGTGACCCTGCTACTCTGGTCCTTTTCGGGCTTGATTCACCTCATTGTAAAATGAGTGCAGGAACTCAATGACCTCTAAGGTGCCTTCTGGTTCTGAATCTGATACTATGACCTTCATATTATCCAACTCGTCTTGAAGAAGAATCAGAAGACCTCTCTTTGAAGCAGTCAGTGGTAGGATATTCATCTCTGTCTTCTCCCTTTTGTGTCTGACCTTGGTCAAATCATTCACCTTCTCATTTGTAAAATGAAGGACTGGACGAGATGATCAATTTCCTGGCTCTAGGTAATAGCTGCAGTCCAGGAAACCTAGGGAAGCTTTTTTGTGCCCCCTAGAACACTGAGATCAGCTATGCACTACCAAGCATACATTTCACATGAATACAAAGAAAAGATTTATTAAGAAGGAGGGGAATGACAATGATAGAATTCCTAAAAATGGGCAACCATTAGTCACAGAGATATACGTAAGTTCCTAGAATCGCACTTGTGCATACAAGGCTCCTTTTCCCACCTGTCCAGTGTTGGCCCATTGTTTCCTGCCACCTGAAGGAGGCATGTTGCCTCCATAACTCAGCTCCCCTGCCTCTGGCTACTTGTCATGGCTTCCTGGCAAAGCCACCATTTTTTAGGTTATGCTTTGCCATTCTCTCTAGTATCCTCTAATTATTCTGCTACCTATATTTTGAAAGATGAGGGCAAGAAGAACCCTTTCTGCCTCTCCTCTTCCCATAGGCCCACCTTCTCTTTTTCACCTTTTCCAGTATCCCCCAGTTGCCAATCCCATCCATTACCACACACATCTCTTGACGTGAACATGCCTTTTTTCCCTCCTAACTTGAAAGGGAGAGGAAAAAGTAGGTGATGACTGTCCCAACCACTGGGTATACTTAATGACATTAAGGTTTAAAGAAAGATTTACCAGCAAGCCTGTGAGATAACTAATGCAAGTATCATTATTCCCATTTTATATACAAGGAAACTGAGACTCAGAAGGGTTAAGTGACTTGTGGTCACATGGCTAGTAAGAGTCAAAACTGAGGCTTGAAAATAGGTGATTTGCTTTCAATTCAGATGCTTATTTCCACTGTAGCCCCAGGTATATTACCAAGAAGTGAGTTCTTGGAGTGAGAAATGATAGCTAAATCTTGAGAAAGTAGATGAAAGAGGGGCCCAGTAATACAGTGTTGCCAGAGATCCAGGATAGACATAATAATAACCAATAACCTTCCAACCCCTATTCGTTGTACCTCCTAACTGTCATCAGTGGCAGGGCTGGGATTTGTCCTCACACTTCTTACCACCAACTCCCTATGAAGTAGTATTTCTGTTGCTAGATCATAGGCTGAAGTACAAGTGAATATGTTATATGCCCCTAAAGGATAATGCTACAATGAGTACTGAGGTTATTTCCTAATACAATTACCATGGCTACCGACGTAAAGAATTACCTTCTCCATTTGCAGCATTCGAGACTGACTATTTTTGTTTGTAGAAACAAAAAGATTGTAATCTCAGCAGCTAACTTTGCTCATGTCTCTGGAGGATGAAGTGTTGTCTGAATTTGATAAATTATGTCATAATGTTTGGAATGTCTTTTTTAAATATATATACCAGCCCTTAACTGGAGGCCTAGGAGTTCTGAGTTTTCTTGTTGTCTGAGAAGCAGAAAACACTACCTCCCCCGCCAAAAAATAGTATAACTTTTTGCAACTGAGACTGTTGGTCCTCCCATCCCTTTACTGGCTAGTTATTCTAAAAAATGGCAGCTGCTATTTTAATGGCATTTTGCTTTAGATCATTTATTTCCTATGTTTTTCTTCTGTTCTGTCAAGAGATTGTGCTATACATTGAAATGGGTGTTAGACTGGGAATACAGAAAGCCTGGGTTTTTATTCCAACTGATATTTCTCAGTTGGGTGATTTTGGCAAGGCATATAATCCCTCTGACTTTAAGTTTCCTATAACCCATATACAGACTGGAGTCCTCATTCAAATTCCCCCTTTGCAGAGAAGATTCAGGACCCTCAGAAAAAAGCTGATTAAGCTGAATTTCCCCTTTTGGTTTTAAGGGTACCCCTAAGGGATTGGAAGTGCCTTTCTAACATAATCATCTCAAGCCTCCATTACAATATGTTCTCCCTGTAGCCCAATCCAGAACAGCCCTCTGGGGACCCAGAGAGGGATAAGAGGTGCATTTTCACTTGCTTCCCCAGTGGCATAGAGAAAATAATCTCAGAATAGTCAAAGTGACAAGAGATCTTATACGCTCCCACAAGTACTTATTAAGTTGCCAGAATGCTAGGGACCCTCTTTACTTTCTTTCAACTTTCAGAGGACACCAGTGGAGGAACACTCAGGCCATCCAATATTTAATTCTCTCACCACATAAGTCCATCTTTTGCACTCAGTAAATATCTTTGACATTCTCCTTCATAGTTTCTTGTTAGTAATGCCAGCTCCCACCCGCCTCATGAACTCTGAATGATTCTACCCTAAGATTGGCAGTCACAAAGCTTCAATGTAGTTCTACAATATCACTCCAATGATATGGGAAAGAGTGCTTTGAAAATTGCAACTTGCTATGAAGAGAAAAAAAAGCACTACCAATCTAATTTTCTCCAACAGAGAAATATGCTTGCCACGTGATGTTTGCTATTCTGGTGGGGTCCATTCTTACGGCATCACTTTGAGCACTCAAGCCCAATCAAAGCCTCCATTCATGTAGCTGACAGTCTGTTGTATGCTATTTTTTCATCTAAGGTGAATTAATTTATAGTCATTGTTGCTGACTGTTGTTTGCTTGTTTAAATTGTTGTCTTTTGTATATAACTATTTTCTTTGGTTAATTATAAAGAATAGTGATTAATTCAGCCCAGAATTTTATAACAGCAACTGGTGAAGAGAACCCAATTATTCTATCTTCAGGTCTTGGAAAACTTCAATTTCTGAGTTTGTTACAACCTATGATTAGACTGGCCCCCCAGAGGTCATACAGTTCATCCTTCTTCCTCTCTAGTCTATATTTAAAGCTCCAAGGAAGGAAATTAGATGACCTTACTTAGCAACCCCATAGAAAGAGCCTGGCCTTAGATATGAGTGGAGCAAACATCTTCCATGTGCTTCTCGGCCAGAGGCTGGAGTGCAGTTGGGAATTTATATGCCCCTAAAGCATAATGTGCTATGAATGCCTGTAGCATTACCTAATCCCATTTCCATGTCTGCGGAGGAGTCAAAAATTGCTTCCTCACTTTGTAGCTATTGAAACTAAGCTGTTTTTGTTTATGGAAACAAGAATTCAATAATTTCAACAATTAACCTCTAATCTAGGGGTCAGAAAAGACCTCTTCACCCCACAAAATACCTTCCTCATTGTCTGCTGATCTTAGAAATTCTTTTGACAGAGGACAACATTTTTCACACCACAGTTGGAGAAGTTTATAATGTAAATTCTGTGCTCACTCAGATTCCTGTTGAGGTAGAAAGAATAGGTCAGGATCTTTCCTGATAACAGGTTTTGATGGGGAAGAAGAGAAGGGAGAAGAGATCACAATGATACCAGACTGGGGGAAGTAATATGAAATGAGAGAAAAACTTAAAAAAAAAAACAAACTTAAAAAAAGTGGAGGGAAGGACTAGGGAGGCACCAAAGATAACTTCACAATTTTGTTGAGAGCTGTCCCTGTCTGTTAGTTCCTGCCTCTAGTGTGGGTTCAGATAATAATAATTTAGCCCTTCCCCCTTTTTTATACCTAGCATTAATTATGTATTCCAGTCTGTTAGTTCTGTAGTGGGCATATCAAATTGTGCTGTTGTGTGGTTTTTGTCTTCTTTGGCTTGGGGAGCAATCTTATTGATTGCTTCAGACATCTATAATTTCCATCCTTGCCCTTATCCATGGCTAAAACCAGCATAGACTACCATTTACCAACTACCATGGTAGCAAGAGACCCAGAACATCAGGATTCAAATTCTGGCTCTCCCACTTGCTAATTGTGTGTTCATAACAACTTCTCTGGGTCAGTTTCTTTTTTTAAAAAAATTGATCCACTTTTTAATTTTTTTGACATTATAGTCATTTTCTATCTCTCCTCCCCCTCAAACTCCTTCAAAACATATAATTAAGCAAGATAAATCAGCATAACAGGTCTAAAAATGTATGCCTTATTTTGTACTCATGGTCCACCATGTCTCTGACAAGTTTTTATGAGTGTAGTACCCCTTGGAGCTATATCTGCCAGCTCCCATAGGCTGGATCTCCTGGAAGGTGACTAACCTAGGCTCCGTGTAATCTGTGGATCTGTACATTTAAAGCTAACTCATGAATTACCCACTGATATGTTTACCTTTTAATGGTTAGCAGGAGAATGACACTAGCTAAAAAGCAAAAGCATTCATTAAAATGGCATAGTAAGAAAAAAAAATTTTTCCCCATAACCTGGGATGTATATTCCTCAAATACAGACTCACAGAGTTTAGTCAGAGAGGGACACAACAGAGAACCCATGTGGTTGAGGCAGATGAATGCAAGGAAGGCACCTGATAGCTCTGATGCTGCAGAGGGTCCCTGTTTTCCTTTCATCATGCATGCAAGCAAGATATCCTGGCTCTATTCAGCTCGCTGGGCTTGCTCTTTGCAAGGCTTGTTGTCTCTAATTGGCCACCATCTCCGCCTTCCCCCATTTCTGGCTTATCGGACTGAAATTGTTGACTAGTTTATGGCCAGGTTGTTTTAGAAAGAAGTAGTCCTGTTACCCAAGGGCAAGCAACAAATCTCCCCAGTTCTTCTTTGGAGACTTGTTACAAGAACTTCATTTTTCTTTTTTGAGGTTAAGTGACTTGAGTCACACAGCTAGTAAGTGTCTGAGGCTGAATTTGAATTCAGGTTCTCCTGACTCTAGAGCTGATGTTCTATCCATTGTGCCACCTAGCTACTCCTAAGAACTCCATTTCCTAAGAAGCAGGATTCCAGCCCTAGACCACGAAGCCCTCTTTCCTCTCACCTCCGAAGTTTGGGGTTCTAGAAACAATATCCTTTAATCCCTTCTCAGGCTGCATGCAAATATGCCCTCTCCCCTTTTTGCTCCCCATGCTTGTCATACTCTGCAAGAAAAACTAGTAAAATCTCAAAAGATAAGCTTTTTCTCTATAACTGGTTCTCATCCAACTTACTCCTGGTTTAGGTTTTCCTGTTTTTAAGTTGCTCCTCCCCTATGTATCCATAAAGATAAGTTGTTGGAGAAAAGACTTCTAGGCATTCTCATTCAGGCTTGCATCCAGAGGTTAGCCCCGTCATATGTAAGCAAATCGCTCAAAATCTCTCATTCCTAATTTTGTTAATTTCATGCGGTAATGGATCTCCTCATTCAATTTGGAATGGCAATGCTTCCAGGTCAGTGTCTGCATTTGGGAAGCAAATCCTATGTAGGTATATACAACCTCTAGAAACTGCTTTTGTCACATGTACTGAAGACCCAGAAAAGAAAGCCCTTTTCTCCGAAGTCCTTGCCACTGTCGAATGGTTCAGTATCAGAAAAAAATGATGTAATTCTATCAGTGGAAATGACATTAAGGAAGAAATATTACCATCTGCTTTGTGCTGGCACCCTAAGTATCATGGGACCTTTCCATCTGACTTGCAGCTGAAGCCTTCTATATGTGTTGCAATTCTCTGAGAGCAGAGATGGCCCAAGTTTTCTATTTGTGTCCCCACTGCTTAGCAGAGAGCGTTATACATAATAAGTGTTTAATGAATGCTTCATTCATTCATTTAATCCTCCTCCCTCCCCCTTTTTATGAAGAAAGTGCTTTGTAAACCTTGAAGCACTATCTATTGTAAATTACTATTACTTACTGAAGGCAAGTTTTGTGCCGTTTATTTATTCCTACAAATGATATTAACAGGCTTTTCTGGTATCAGACACATTAAATGAAATTTTTTTGAATGTTGTTGTTTCTCTGTTTTTAATTACACTTCAGTTTGTGGAGAAAAGAACTGAACTGGCCAGGAAACATCCAATTCAGATGGATTAAAATCATTTATTCAAAATATCTGTAGCTCTTGCAATAACTGGTCAATGTTTTGGCTTCCAGAAATGTTGGCAACATGTGGTTATGGGGAATGAGATTTTAATGTGTTGTTTTTTCCCCGTCCACAAAACAGTGACTGTAACAGGACAGCTGAGGAGCTTTGCGTTGGCTTGAGTTTCCAGGGTTGTTGGTGGAAGTCATGCCTCATATTACCCACAGAAAACACAGTCCTGTGCAAAAGGATGAAATAGTTGGTTTCTTGCCATCTGCTTAGCTGTTAAGAAGAGGGAAGCCACTATCTCCAAGGCAGCAGCAGTCAGAAAGAATAAGCAGGACCTAAGCTTTAAATAAATGAGAAAATTTCAATAAAAAGCCTTTCTGAATCTTTTTATATTAATGTACTACTTAAGTTCTTCCCCTCGGTCATTCTTGGACATAATTGACTAGAGAAGACACAGGAACTCATAAAAGCTTGCGTTACTGGTTGAGTGGGGACATACACTCCGCTCAAGATTTGTGCTAAGGAGCACATAATGGATGAGTAGTGTAAAGAGAAGAGTAAATTCTGCACAATTTAAAGCAAAATATCCCTTTCCTACTACTATTAAATGTAATGGGTGCCAGAATGAGCAATTTCATACCTTGCTCTTGGTTTGTCAAGATATTAAAAAGAAAAATGCTAATGCAACTACGAAGTAATTTTCAGAAGGCCATGGATCTGGGTATTTGTCAGTAACTGGTTATCAGGCTGCTATTTACTACACTGCCTGTGTCCACTGGGGTAGTGCCTCTTAATAAGTAGCTCGAAGTGGCTCAGGGACTGGGACCAATGTGGGCAATAAAGTGCTACACTGTGGACAATGCAATTTATCCAACCCGTGTGTTTACAGCTAACTTTAAGTCATTTCTTTGGTGATTTTTTTTTTAATCAGGAAAAAAAGTCTATCATTTTTCCTAGGCAGTGGTGAGACTTCTGAAAACCACTTTCTCATCTGTATCCAAAATAGAAACACACAGGCTACCCCCAGGTCACCACCAATACTGTACTGTGTGAATTGGACCCACAGCCCTCTATTGATTCAGCTTCAGCTGCATTTACCACCTCACATCCCCCAGAGTTGTCCCTGTATAGCTCCTCAGTCCTCTGGATTTCCTCTCTTTTTACAGAGGCAGCTTTGTTAGAGGGAAGCAGCAGCACAACTGTGTATGAATGCCAAAAATAGGACACAGCCAGGAGCAAGGCATGGCTTCATGCATGTATGTGCTTGTGCACAAGTCTCTTCATCTCTCCTCTTCTCCTCCTCATCCTCTGTTGTCTCCTCCTTCCTCTTCTTCCTCTCCTTCCTCTCCTCCTCCTCCTCCTTCTTCTTCCTCCTCCTCCTCCTCATTCTTCCTTTCGACTTCTCCTCTTCTTTCTTTTTCTTTTGTTTCTGTCTCTTTTCCTCTCTCCTTCCTCCTCCTTTTTCTTTTGTTTCTCTCTGTGTCTCTTTTCCTCTCTCCCTCTCTCTCTGTTACTCTCTGTTGCTGTCTCTCTCTTCCTCCTCTCTATGTATATGTGTCTCTCTGTCTTTGTCTCTCTCCCTTCTCTTTCTGTTTTTCTATGTATCTGTTTCTCTGTCTCTCTCCTTCCCTATATATACATACATATATGTGTATACATGCATATATATATATATATATACATTTTAATACATGTATAATCTCACAAGCCTCTGGAGAAGGGCCTAGAATACTTGTCTAATCTAATCACACATTCATTCAAGCAGATGACTCTCCAGCCTATTCTTAATGATTCTTCCAGATAATTCCACTGGCTTATGTAAACCATACATATTATAATTATTTTATTTTGTTGTATTTTAAAGAGGTTTACTGATGCTTTTTGCTTCCCATTCCTGATTTTTTTTTTTTTTTTGCTTTTTAGAGGGGGGAGGGCAGAGCAATTGGAGTTAAGTGACTTGCCCAAGGTCACATGGATAATAAGTGTTAAGTATCTGAGGTCGGATTTGAACTCAGGTTCTCCTGACTCCTGGGCCAATGCTCTATTCACTGTACCGCCTGGCCGCGCCCCGCCCCCCCCCAATTCCTGATTTTAAATTACCCTAATGACTAGGAAATTTTTCCTTATGTCTAACCTAATTCTCACTTGCTGATAACTTAAGTCCCTCCTACCTTTTTAGTATTTGGCAGTTATTACTAAGGCACCTGTTACTCCTCTCCAGGATGACAGTGTCTATTAGCAAAAAACCAAAGAAACCATGGCATAGTCAGTCAGTTCATTTATTCACAATCCCTACATGATCTAACAGATCGCTGCATGAGTGAATGAGTGCTAGTAGATGAAACTGATCATGAAATAAACAAAGAGACTGCATAGGAGTACACTTCACCAGCCGTGAATAGACTTCCTACAGTAGTTCAAGGATGTGTGGTTGTACCAGTATGAGTGTTTCCTTTATCAAGGGTAATGATAGTTTCTTTAAGGCTTTGTTAGATTATTTCATGAGTTGTGACTGAAAGCAGTTCACCTAGTAGCCAACTTTCTTACAATTATGGAGACTTTCTGAATCTAACTGGGCTGATTTTGGGGTGAAAGACATCCAGGGTCAACTGGATTCTCAATGGCTATAGCCATAGCCTAATAGTCTCACTTAATTTAGAAGACTCATTTTTTTTAAACCCACATATCAAGTTTATTGGTATCCTTCCCCTTAATGCCCCCAACTCTATCCTACTTAGTCCTACTAAAAATGAACTCAGTGTTTTCTGTATGTATGTATGTATGTGTCTATAAGGGCAGGTATGCAAAGAAAAGATAGGGAAGATTTGGTTTCCAGTCTTGTGGGTAGATGCTCTTGTTGGGAGAAAGCTAAAATTTTGGGGAAAGTGTTGTATGTCCTATGTCCTAAAGGTCTGTGCTTCCCCAAGATACCAATTAATGATTAAGTTTAAGGCAAAAAGAGTCTGGGAGTCTTACAGTGAGATATGAAGAAGAAAGTTGTCAGAAGCTGCCCTAAGCTTCTTAAAACCTGAAACATTGCTGCTCTAGGGAATTGTGTTTTTCTTCATGTAATATACTAGGGATCTGGATATATATATATATATGTATATATTTGTCTATATAAGTATATATATTTATGTGTGTGTGTGTGTGTGTGTGTGTGTGTGTGTATACAGTTAATGAAGTGTTTATTCCACCTGTTGCTTGCACCAGCTAACAAGGAAGGGTAAATTGAGACATAAGCTCTGAGAGATCCAATTCATCCCATTAAACTCCTTTGTTATCCTATGGTATCACTTTTCTTGTTAGTCTAGGATTCAGTGTGGATTATCCATTCTCATCATGGCTGTGTTCCCATTTTATTTAAGGGAAAGTCTTACTCTCAACCTGATCTTCATTGTTTCCCTTAGAGTTAGTATGCAACTATGGTTTTATATAGCCCTTTAATTGGAGTATTGGAAATGAATACTAGCAAATGAGATCAATGCACGTAGTATATGTATTTTAGCACCATGCATTCCTCCTTAGACCAGGCATCAATTCCTTCAGAAGCAGACAGCCTGGAAACAAAAACTTCACCAACTCAGAAACCCAGTGGCAGAACTGGCAAACATGTTTTATTATGTTATTTTTTTCTTTTCTAGTCACGGAAAAACCTCTTCTAAAACTACTTTGTTTAGTGTTCACCCTGAATTTCCACTGATACAATTCAGGAAGCTCAGTCTCTTCCTGGATGACTGTGTCAATTAAAAAATTCTGAGAGACATAGTTTCTGAGTACTTTAATAATTTTATTAAGAAGACTAGCACATTTATTGATAAAAGAATGTCATTTGGCTGTCTCTCTTAGACAAAATACCCCTTCAAAGAGTAGGTGTTCCTAAGGGGGACCAATCAATTCTGATTGGTTAACACAATAGGAGGTGGGCTATGTGATAATGAGAGCCTTGGGGTATGGTGACTTGGGTCACCCAAATCTTCGTCAAAGACACATCAATTTCCATATCATAAGTCTGACAAAAAAGAGATCTAAGGCTTCTCTAGACCCATCTGAGCAAACATAAAGAGCAAGAATACACCCATTAACCCAAATTTAGAATTTCTTTTACTTTCTGATTAGATCTTGGTCTGGGTAAATCTTGTAGGGAGATTTCCCACACTGGTTGTTTTTTGGATGAGGGAGCAGATAAGAGGAAAAAACCTTGGTCCTAGTACAGTAATTAGTTATTAAATGTAAGAGAGAAATGCTCACCTCTCACTACCTCAGACAGGGTAGTATTGATTTCACCTTTGCAACATCCCTTGAATATGCCCCCTTCTCTTCTCTGACAGCCATCACTGTGGTGCAGACTCTCATCACCTCATGTCTTGATTACTGCAATAGTTAGCTGATGGGTCTGTCTCCAATCTCTCCCTGCATCCTCCATTCAGCCACTAAAGTAATTTTCTTAAACATTCATCTGATCATGTCACTCCGTGACTCAATAAACTCCAGTGGCTTCCCATTGACTCTAGTAGCAAATACAAATGCTCTGGTTGGCCTTCAAAGCTCTTCATAACCTGGCCCCCTCCTACCTTTCCAGTCTCCTTACCCTTTACACCAACATGTACTCATTGATCTAGTGACATGGGCCTCTTGGTTGTTCCATGAACAAGATACTTCATGACTAGGCTCTGGGCGTTTTCTCTGACTGTCCCCTGAAATGCGCGCTCTCTCTCTCTCTCTCTCTCTCTCTCTCTCTCTCTCTCTGACTACTGATTGCCCAAACTTCCTTTAGTACCAACTAAAATCCCATCTTATACAAGAGTCTTCCCCAACTCCTTAATTCTAGTGCTATCCTTCTGTTAATTATTTCCTATTTATGCTATATCTAGCTTGCTTTGTATAGATTTGTTTGCCTATTGTCTCCTCTATTAGTCTGTGAGTTCTTTGAAGGCAGGGGCTATCTTCTCTCTCTTTTTGTATCCCCAGCACTTAGCACAGTGCTTGGCACAAAGTAGGTACTTAATAAGTGTTTATTGAGTTGAATTGAATAGTGTGGAGTCAGTTCAATTCCTAGTCTCTAGCACACTCAGATGTATGCTTTCACACCAAGTAGTCTGTGTGTGTGTGTGTGGGGGGGGGTATGTGCATGTGAGTGTGTGTATGTAACTTGACTTAGTTTACCTATAGAGTGTGTTTGACTAAGTTTGTTTCCTTAGTGGATGTAGAAGATTATGACTTCTTTTAACTAAATTCATTCAATTTTTATGACATTGAAGGAAATATGAGATTCTAGATCTATCTTCTCTTTAATTTTTATGGTCTGAGAGGAATGTACAACATTGCTATATGTAAATGAACTATTTCTTTGTCACTCTGACATAATTTTGCCCTTAAGAAGTCTTGTCAGAGTCCTCATGATTGTTCAGGTTTTCTTTGATGCCTGAATGGATGCTTAAGCATAATAATAAAACCTAGGTTTTTACCTCCATAATTTCTCCATTGTGGTAAAGCTATATTAGCAGCAATTACCTACCACATGAACTCAGAGAGGATATACTTCATCCATAACACTGTGCAAGCTATTTAAATTTTTTTTTGTTTTTAACTCTTAAAAAGGACATTTCTGTAAACAAAGAACACAAAAAGAGGATCGTGTATGAAATTATGAATTTCCATTTTTATAACTCTTGCTTTAAAAAAAGTATAAAATATTTCCAAGCACTATTTTAAAAACAGTCCTGCTTACTGACTAATTGACTGATTGACTTACCTTTATTTCCTTCTGAACTTCCTTTTCTTTCTTTCTGTTCATTTTAAAACATAATTCAGTACTCTTTCTTTCTCTCTTTTTCTGTCTCTCTCTCACTATTCAAGCTAATTTCTAATGACACAGTTGTTTTTCATTTATTCAAATAACAACACCTCTTTTGAAGCAACTCTAACTCACATGTCCAAAAATGAACTCATTATTTTGCCTCTTGCTCCCCCCCTCCCCTGCCCAATTAAGAACCTAAATAATTCAATTTTTCATCCTGTTTTTCTTCTATTGATACCACTCTGTCAACTAGACTCGGGACTTAAAAGTTAACTTTTACTTATGCCTCTCTCTCATTTGCCAAATCCTACAGATCCTATCTCTATATTATCTATTTTTTTTTTGCATCTATTCCTTTCTTTCCATTCCCACTGGCATCACTTGGAACCCTCATTGCCTCTTTCCTGAACTATTATAAAAGACAGCTAATTAGTTTACCACCTCCAGATTCCCACTGCTTCATTCTTTCTTGAATACTGATGTCAGAATACTGATGTTAAATTCAATTCAATTATATTCAACTCAGCAAACATCCATTATGTGTAAGACATGGTACACAGGTCTGACCATGTCACTGCCCTGCTCAAAAATTTTTGATGATTTCCTTTTGCTTACCAACTTGAGCATGATGATTTTAGTTACTGGTGAGAAGTCAGTCAAAAATCACCATCCTTTTTCAGTCTTCTCCACCCAGCCTGGATCTTATGTTTTGCAGAGAAGGTGAAGAGTATAGGGGGAGTGATGAGGATTAGAGTTGGGAGAGCTGGTTCAGGTGTGAAGGAATTCACTTAGACCTTCTCTTTTAGCCAATGGGGGCTTTTCATTTTACACGAAAAAGAATCCTGCCCCTCCTTAGCAAGAAAGCTAAGTGAGACTATGATATTTGAGGGAGTGATGCTTATATAGAGGTTTCAGAATGCTGATCTAGTTTTAAAGGTTTTTATGGAGGTTAAAGATTAAAGACAGGACAGAATGACATAGTATGAGGGAGACAAAGGGAATTCTTTATGGTTTAAGGATTCGAGGGCAGGGCAGGAGGATACAATTTAAAAATTAAAAGACCCAGGGAATGCAGGATAAGGGAGACAAAAGCAATTCTTTTGGTACAGGTTCAAGATAAGGGGGAAAGGACTTTAGGGCACCTTCAGGTTACAGAATAAAACTAGGGGCTTCATAAAATGCTGGAAAAGCAATCGTTAATATTATTTTTAACCCTTAGGGCACTGTTTGTATCCCCATCAGAAGTACAGAAGAATCCATCCCCATCTTCACCTAGGTCCTTTGTGATTTTATTAAGTGAAATTCCTGAAAATGATTTGATTGGATAAAGGATAGAATAAAAATTAAAAAGAATTTTTTTACTTTTGACCATCAGATTAGTGGGGAAAAAGTCATTCTAATAAACAGACTTCAGAATTACTGAGGACTTTTCTAGTTAGCAACTACAAAAGAACTAAAAATGGCCCCTAGGACTATGGAGCTAAAGCCTTAACAGATCTCTCTCCTCCACCCCACCATCTCTTGCTCCCAGGCTACATAGTAAGAAGTGATGATCAGCAGATAGTAGCAGAGATCCATAGCAATGACATTTTGAGAGAGCAGAGATGGCTGAGTCATTAAGCAGAGGGCAGGATACAGAGAGGACAAAGCAACAGAAAATCCCAATTCACCAGATAAGGCCATTCAATTAATGATATCACCAAAGGAAAACAATAGCTTTGTAAACCAGAGGTATGTTGTCTGAGATAGACTTGCCCCAGACACGTGTGCTGGCTCCCATCCTTGCATATTCCCTGTTTATGCTTCATCCCTCCCTTGTATATGTGTTATAATTCTCTATTTAAATACTTCTAGCATTTATTATAACTATAAGTACTTTATTCCCACCACATTATTTGATTACACTGTGAACACAAGTCTCATCTGTCAATCAACAAGTATGTATTAAGAACTTAATATGTTCAAGGCTCTATGCTAAGTATCTAGGATACAAAGAAAAGGCAAAAAACAGTCAATGACATCAAAAAGCTTATATTCTAATGAGGAAGACAACATGTACATGTATAGACTATATATGAGATATATATGGGTACAGACCATCTTAGTGTCATCCTCTTCCCTCTTAGAGCCGACTCAGCTAGTATTAGAGACAAGCTTGGGGTTGGTAGGTAGGTACATACAGAGGTTAAGTAACTTGTCTAGGATCACATGCTATTAAGTATCTGAGGCTAGATTTGAACTCAGGTTTTCTTGATTCCAGGCTCTGCATTCCACCCACTGTGTCACCTAGCTTCCTTGAGTAAGAGTGTGAAGATAGAGGGGAAAAAAGTAGAGACAGATATTGTTAATGCTATAGACGCCGACAAAGCTATAAGGCTGCCAAAGTTCATTGGTAATGTCATCATAATACTCTTTCCACCGTTGGGCACCCTGTCTCTGGTCTCCACTACACACATCATCTCTACTGTATGTATTATCTTTTCTGGGCAAGGTGTTGTCTCTCTTGGATATCCCTATTAGTATTGGGTCCACCTAGTTTTTCTCTGCTACCAGTTTCTGTGCTTCACTTGCTGTGTGTCTTGGCTCCTATCTGCTAAACAGCCTCTTCATTATAGGGGCAGTCTGATGGATGCATAGTTATTACTATGAACTCCCACATCTAATTAAATGTAGTAAAAGACAAAAACAGTGTCCCTAAACTAATATTAAGTCCATTTTTTGACTTGTTTGGTGCTTAATCCATTGTCTCAGACAGCTATCTGACTTAGGGTTAGAAATTCCTTTAAATTTCCATTTACCTTCTTATGGGATTTGCCGAACCCATTTCAGAGGGCTCTGCTGAAGAAACCCCTCAAAAGCTTTGCAGAAGTTAGGGATACAAATCATCCTCCCCAGATTGGCATGCAAATGAATCTGTACTAGAACCAAAGCTAAGCAAAGAAAGCAAGGTCATTGTCCTTCACCCTCCAGGTACACACATTTCTGCTTTTATTATGTATATCTTAGGGAGAGGGATCTTTTAATTTTTTGTGCTGCATTCTGGTCAAATTTCCCAGTTTCATTCTGTTGGAAGCTCCATGATGTCAGAGACCTTGTTTTATTTATCTTTACATTTTCCTCAGAACTTAGGACCATACTAAGTACACAGTCGGTGCTCAATTAATATTTGTTAAATTAAAATTGAAGTTCCTTTTTCATAGCTCTTTTTACAATCTTCCCCTAGCCTTATCTCTACTATAGTTCTTGTCACTCTGTACAGGTATAAATATACCAACTTTTTTCTCCCAGTAGGCCATACCAAATTTAGGAAACAATCAGTGTCATATGGGAGGAAAGAAAGAAAGAAAGCTTGGGTGGAGATCCTTGAACTAGGAATATACATGTCAATGTATTAGCCAATATACTGGATGTGCCAAACGTTCGTTTGTTATAGTTTGTGGCATCATCTTAGTCTCGTATGGGTTTGCCTTGTTTATAAATTTTTCATTGTTAGTAGCCTAAAGAAATCATGGTAATATAATATCCCTTTTTCTCTCTTTTTCTCACCATTTTTCCTTTTCCCACCAGTTACAAAGCTTTTGGCCTTCTTTCCATCAAGCCTTCTTTCTCTAGGAAACTCATCTTTGGGAGAGCTCATACTGTAAGAATGAATCTGCCTGGTACTCATATCTCATCAGTACCCTCTGGCCCTCTGACCCAGTCCTCTGACTGGAGGGCAGGACCATGGGCTCCAGGACCTTTTTTTAAGTAGGGGCTCAGAATAATCTTGTCCCCATTTTCCACCAGTTACACTGGTTTGGGACTTCTTTAAACGTGCCCCCTCTTCAACTTGCCTGCCATTTCCTTTTGTGTGTTGTCTTCCTCTTTTAAATTGTGAGCTCCTTGAGAACAAGAACTATCTTTGATTTTGTTTGTATTTGTAACCCTAGTGCTTAGTACAGTGCCTGGCATATAGTAGGGGCTTAATAAATATTTATTCACTAACTTACTAATTTCGAATTAGCAGAAGCCTTTTCTTTTTTTTTTTAGTATATATTTTATTTATTTCATTAAATGTTTCCCAATTATATGTAAAAAAACCTGACATTCATTTTCAAAAATTTTGAGTTTCAAATTCACTTTCATCCTCCTTGAGAAGACAAACAACTTTATATTGATTATATGTATAAAGTAATGCAAAATACATTTCCATATTAGCCATGTTACAAAAGAAGACACAGACAAAAAGGAGAAAAATAGAGAAAGCAAAAAAAAGTCTGCCTTAATCTGCATTCAGAGCTCGTCATTTCTCTCTCTGAAAGTAGACTTTTCATCATGGGTCCTTTGGAATTGTCTTGATCAAAATAGCTAAGACACATTTGATCATTTTTACAATATTACTGTCACTATGTACAACATTCTCCTGTTTCTGCTCACTTCACTTTGTATTAATTCATAGAAGTCTTTCCAGGTTTTTCTAAAACCATCCTGCTCATCATTTCTTATAGCATAATAGTATTCCATCATAATCATATACTGCAACTTGTTCAGTCATTTCCCCAATTGATCCCCCAATGCATTAGTGTCCCAATTTTTTCATATCTCCTCGAGCATTTGTCATTTTCCTTTTGCATCATGTTAGCCAATCTAATAGGTGTGAGGTCAGAGTTGTTTTAATTGGCATTTCTCTAATCAGTAGTGATTTAAAGCATTTTTTCACATGACAGTTTTGTTTCTTCTCCTGAAGACTGCCTCTTCATATTCTTTGACCATTTGTCAACTAGGGAATGGCAGTAGAAGCCTTTTTGAATGCAATGCTTTTAACCCAAGTGAAGATGTTTTATCCTTTCTTTACATGCAGTTTTCTATTTTTTGTTTTCTTTGACAAGAGGATTATGTATTATAAAAAAAATCAAACAAAATCTAGTCATGTGAACTCTCCTCTCGCCACCCCACCCCCCAATAAACCATAGAGAAACATTCTTTTGACTCTCTCAGTTTAGCCTGCTATAAACTTCATTTTTGTTTTTCCTCTTGGTTAGCTTTCCTTCAAGCAACAACACAGCTAACTGCCTCAGAATAGTAAGTGTGATCTCATTTTTATAATTCTACCCCTAATAACAGACAACTTGCTTTGAGCTTCAGGTTTTATCTTATGTGTTAAATAACCCTTTTGTGGGTCATCAGGAAATGGATGACAAAAACATGAGTCAGGAACAGACAGGTTTTCACAAATGATTTTCTGTAATAGACCACATTTTTACAGTTATAAAGCTGACCAAGAGGTGGGAAAATATAAAGGTCCTCCATGTTTATTGTTTGTCTATTTCAAAATAGCATTTGAATCAATAAAACAATCCTAAAGGTTCCCTTCAAACAAAGTGTCTCTTAAAATGTGGGTAAATTATACAATATTCTTTAACAGCTGTGACAGCCTTACCTAAGGAACTTGCTAGTGTCATGGGGAGAGCTTTCATAATTTCCAAACCAAAGAATTTCCTATGCATGGTAATTGTAATAATTGTGATTTTTTGAACTATATTGGCTTGATTCTGTAGTTATAAATGATATACTCCAATACGGAGTCAATTAAGCTAAGTGGTCTTAATGATCATAAACATTTAAGTGATGACAGACAGCTTGTACTTTTTTGTCCTGACTCATTCTGATCCTTTGTCAAACATACAAATTATGGCAGCTCCTGACTAGATGAGGCTCCTGGCCAACTACAATGGATGCATGCTAACACCCATTTCTGGGGGCCCTGATTTACCAACTCAAACCCTTACCCAATTTTTGGTCCTGGTTAGGAAAGTTTTCTACCTAAGTCTGGCATCAACAAGTGACCTGGAATATTTCCTGATCACATCTGGGTCTGATTAGGAATATCCCCTTCCTTATCTGACATTGGTTATCCGTTCTCAATGAAGCACATCTTTAAGGTAGAAAACTTCCCTGTTCAGACCCCACTTTGAACCCCACTGAGATCTTTTCCATGGCACACGTCTCCGAAAGTGAGTGATCATGGCCTTCGTATGGCTGAATCTCTCTATATTGCCGTGTAAGTAGTGTGTATATTTGCTTTGCTTTTGCCTGCTTACCAAGCAATTATCAAGTAATAAAGTTCATGCTTATAGTAGCTTCCCAAGTATTAATTTCCCAGAAATCCTTGAGCCTGCTGGATCTTTGCTCTATCTCAAATGAGGTCAAATAAAGGCATAACATTCTCCAAATATTCCTTTTCTAAGATGATATTACTTTAAATGCACTAAGACCTAAAATGATATGAGACCTCATCATAGTAATTCAAAAGAGATTAAAGAAAGTCAAGGAAAAAGAAAATTTTCCTAAATATTAACATGCAGCTGGACAGACAACCCATTAAAATTGTACCTCTACATATGTGAAGAGGGCATTGATTTGTGTCTAGCTACAGTAATGCACAACACAGGTTACTAGTTCTATCCTACTCCCTCCATATTCCTTCACAGCAATCTTCATTGCCTTGGCACAAATTGTCACTGTCTTTCATGAGTTGAAGGAAAATTATTCATCCTAACCCAAATATCAAGTGGCACTGAGGGAGTTCTCATTGGAAGAAGAAGAGAAATAGTCAAAAAAGACAAATGTAACTTGAGGGACTCTTGCTATGCTGGCTAGATATGGCTGAGGGTGTTACTCACCAATAGGCTAAAATGAACCTCAGCTGAGGAAGGAGCTTATTGGGTGATATCAGTAATCCCATAGGGAAGCCAAAAGCAGCAGTTCTGGGGTTATTCTTTCTAAGATACAAACTTAGAAGCACAAGTTAGTTGGGTTTCAAGTTTTCCCTCTCCTTTTGATAGTCTGAGACTTTATTAGAAAATGTTTCCTTGTGTGGCGTTAGGGCAGATTTTTTTTCTTATCTACATTGCTATCATCTTTTATTAGATGCCTCTTATAATAGAAAAGAAAAAAGAGAAAAAAAGAGAAAAAAGAAAAAAGAGAAAAAAAACAAAAATGAAGACTTGAGTCAGAGCTTTGAATTAGTTGTTTTGGTAACTATTGGTTTTGAACTAATAATGAATTAATATTGACTCAAAGAGTATCCTGAACCTGGGTATGGAATTCAGGGGCCCATGTTGAGTGGGCATGGCCTACATCTTTATATATCTACTTCATATGTCATTATATATCTATTCATCAAATATTTCAAAAGAAAGTAATACAGAATTGATTCGGAGGAAGAATTGGCCTAAATCATATTTAGAAAAGTATTCAGTGATTGTTCCATGACACCAAGGTGTTTGCTACCCAAAAAAAGTGCATCCATTTAACACCAGCATTAATCATGGTTCATTCAAGTAGCATTCTAAAATTTATAAAGCTTTTACCTTACAATAACCCAATAAGATAGGGAGAGAACTGGGCCTGTGATTTCACTGATAGAAAGAACTTCCAGAGGATGAAACTTACTATATCTATACAGTTTCTCCCTTCTCTGAAACTTAGAATCTTACAGAGTTGCCTCAAGGCTAAGTGACTTGCCCAAGGTCGAACAGACAATATGTATCAAAAGCAGGATTTAAATCCTCTTTTTCTTGGATATGTGAGGCCAGTTCTATCCATCTCATGAGTTAGGTTGGTAAAAAAAATGAGGTTTCACAAAGTCAAGTAATTTGTCTATAGTTACATAGCAAGTAAATATTGAAGCTACGACCTGAATCTAAATTTCAGCTATATCTAGCCATCTTATCTCAGTGATGGTGTATCACTATAAATCATGGAATACCTTCACCTTGGAAAGATAAGAACTGCAAATGACTTTAAGGGAAAGACACATAGTTTTTTAAATGAAAAAGGAATTTTTTTTTTTGAAAGAAAGATACACAATGTTTTCAAGTAGGCTTCAGGATATTCTTAGTGGTGATATGTGAGTAAAAATTGGCTTAAGTACCATCAAATGACAGAAGTAGCTAAAAGAGGAGGTGAACTTGTCATGGAATGGTGAAGGTTCACATGTAGACAATGGGACTATTACACTGATCTCCCTGAGACCTTAAAAGCACTTGAGGGAGGCTTCTGCTGTGTTGTGTAGATCCTTTAAGGAGCACATATCAATATATATATATAAAAGAACTTCCCAGAGTACAAAGGCATGGTGGAGTTGGGGAAGGGTGTATAATGTGTATGGATGGAAGAACTCCCTAAGTGGAAGAGATCATGGATCCATCTGAGTAAATTCTATATCCCAATGTGCCACTACTAAAAAAAGGTGGCTAGGTGGCACAGTGGATAGAACAGTAGGCCTGGAATATGGAAGATCTGAGTTCAAATCCCACTTCAGGCACTTAGTTGTGTGATACTAAGCAAATCACTAAACATTTCCCTCAGTTTCCTCAAATGTAAAATAAAGTACCTATCTTTTAGACCAGGCTTCTCTCAGCAAAGCAATGCTGTAAGACAACTTCAAAAGACTCATGATGGAAGGGGCTATCCTTGTCCAGAGAAAGAATTGCAGTCTGAATGCAGATTGAAACAAACTACTTGCTCTCTCTCTTTTGCCCTGCTTTGTTTCTTCTTCCTTGTTATACATTCCGTTGGTTATAATTCTTCTTTCCAACTTGACTAATGTTTAATGTGAAGGTACCTCTAGAACCTATATTGGATTGCATGTCACCATGGGAAGGGAGGGAGGAGGAGGGGGAGGGGGAATATTTGAAATTTAAGGGATTGTGGACCTGAATGTTGTAAACTAAAAGTAAATAAACAAATAAATAAAGAAAGAAATTACAAAAAATTGTACCTATCTTCAATGGTGAGGATCAAATGAGATAATATTTGTAAAGCATAGTGCCTGGATCAGAGCAGGTGTTATATAAATGCTATCTATTATTATTATTATTATGGATGTGGGGTAGGAACAATATCTACCAGGGTCTCTGCCACTTAGGCTAGGCTAGCTTTTCCTAAGGCTCTATCCTAAACAGGATAGGCTAGTTTTTGCTTAAAAGGTATTGAGACCAACGTCAAGACTTAATTGACTGAGAACTGAATCATTGGCATAGCCTTTTTGGTGGCCTAAGTACAAAACCCAGCACGGGAAGAGTCAGGAGCTCTCTCCCTCAGGCTTGACACCATGGCAAATGCAGAGACAAGAGCTGTTCCCAGCTGAATCAATGCTATATTTTTGCTCAATATCCTTTCCACATTATAGCTAAGTAAATGACCTCTCTTAGTTGTTAAATGACCTACAAGTATTTCATTCTGTTCTAATCCCAAAACTGAATTATAAGAAAGTTGAATTAAGTCTGACCTACAACAGATGTAAACCAAAAATAAATTTATTGTCAGTGGTCTGAGTTAGCTAGAATGTCATGCTAATGAGACCCAATCCCTTTGTACTATTCTGTCTATGGGTTACCATAAAATCTCATCAAGTCATCTTCTAATTTTCTATAACTGGCCACAAGGCAGACTGAATGAAAGAATGTGGTTGGATAAGGGCAGACCTTTTACTCACTCTGGCCAGAAAACATACAACTAACAGAAACCATACACTCTTTGTGTAGCAATGTTACTATGTTTGCAAGCAAAAAAAAAAAAAATCAGGTAATGAATGGTCACCTCCAAGAACCTCATTCAACATTAGTTACATTCACTCATAAGCTATAACAGTCCCTTTGCCAACCTCTTTGCATTAGCCACTTAGAAAATAAAAGGCTTTTTGTAACATATGATTAATAAAATTCTCTGTGCATTAAAAGACGCTCTGTTATACAATGAACCAAGTGTTACTAATTCTGTTACTAATATTTCCATTTCACTGAAATTTTGAGATATTTTTTTAATGTGTTATTTATTGTACCAAATTTAAAAGACATTATTTTTTAGTGGGGAAGCAACACACTCATGTATAATTGGACCTGTAGGCTGAAAAAAAGTTAAAAATTATAGTCAGATATCTGTAGCTCAGCTTTATTCTATTATCACCAATTCATTTCATCAGTGTAGTCATCATCAATAATCACAAAAACAAACCTTTGTTGATCACTAACTACGTGTAGACCCTGATGTTGGGAAAGATTGGAAACAAAAGGAGAAGGGGACAGCAGAGGATGTGATGAAGCAATGACCAGGAACCAAGTATAATGGTAACGAGAATTTGAAGATCTTCCCTGACCCTTAATAAGCCTAAGGGAATTTGAATTTGCCCCCTAATAGGCTGAATGTAATTAGCCTGTGGTGGGAGGAATTTGCTGAAGGGTAGAGCAGAGCCCAGAGGAAGCTCAGAGTCAGAGCAGTTAGATGGTGGAGAGAAGAGAGGACACACCCAAGGAGACTGCTAGGCTTGTGAGTGTTGGTTTATGGGAAGGCTAAAGGATAGTGTGACTCTCTGCTGTGTGTAGTGTGCTATGATGGATTTGACTTTCTGGTGCTGGGATTTGGTTTTTTGGTGTCTGAATAGAAGTTTTGCTTCTGTATTCTATATGGAGAGTCTGTTATATTTTGCATTTGAGCATTATGCCGGCATATTTACAATTACCGTTGGTGCTGTGAATATTGCATTGTCACTACACCTGGACAGTTTCAGGAGATAGTAGGGGACAGAAGGGCCTGGTGTGTTATAGTCCATGGGGTGATGAAGAGCTGGATATGAATAAACAATTAAACAATAAAAACTATGAGAAAGGTTCTGTACTAGATACTAGAGTTGTAGAGGTATAATATAAGGTCTCTGCTTTCTAGGATCTTACAGTGTGGCATATGCCAAGTGTCCAATGGTTTTAGGAAATCAGGGAAATGAAATCATAAGATGTTCAATATAAATTACAATGAATTTAAAACTGTAATGACCAAAGTAAAAATTACAAAAAGCAACAACAAAAGTCTTAAAGATAATGCCTCTAAGAATGGTTTTCTTTGTATTCCCATTTTGGTTTTTGAGAATCTGTGAACCAGGAAAAATTCTTTTATTTATAATAATGTAGCATTCTCAGAACTAGCAGCTGCTTCCTGGGAGGAAGCTATGTTGATTTTTTTTTTTTGGCTGCCAAATCTTATGGTGGAATAAAGAAACCAAATTTTGTTCAGACAAACAATTTATTTAACAATGCACATGGTCACCAAACAAACCAGGACCAAGGCTCTCAGTAGCCAAGGACCCTGAAGCTTGGTTTCTACATAGTTAATATATAATTTGGAGGGAGGGAGAAACAGGATTATAAGGATTGAGATATCTGGTTTCTCACTAGTAGAGGATGTCAGGAGACACTGAGTTGAGGGAGATAGTTTTATGACATTCCTTAATCAGATGACCTTTGGAAAAGAGAATAATCATATGACTTCTCTAAAATCAAGTTGACTTACAAGCAACTGAAGCTTAGCTACACAAAATGATGGATAAGGATGAAATGGAGTCACAAATGATATTTTTAATATAATATTCCCCTCTTTGATCTTTGAATTCTTGACCCCCATGATCACTTATTTAAATGTTTTATCTATTAGGGATTTCTGGATGGAATGATACCCTTAAGGTAGCTTAAAGGACATCAAAGGGGTGAGAGGCACAAAGAATACAAGCAGAGACATAATATTATATATTCCCTAAGGAGACGAACTTTGTTTAATAGACTCTATAGGTAAACTAAATCAGGATACAGATCAAACTTCTTGGAGGGTTCACCATGGACTAATTTGAAAGGGAAGATTTACATGTCACCTAGGTAAGGAAGAAACTCGGCAAATATAAACACTGAAATAAAAAGCTGAAGTAATATAATAATTATCAAAAACATCAAGTCTCTTTGTAACCTGGTGACCTATTCTTAATATCCATTTAATCAACACATTTCATCTTGAGTACAAAATATTCCAGGTAGTCATCTGGTCCCTGGAAAAACTTCTTGGATATTCTGAAATAAGTCTTGGTCTCAGGGCAGCTCTGAAAGGGTCTCCTCCTAGGAGATCTGCTTTTCTGGTTTTAAGTCACCTGCTAAAATCTGCCAATAACAGGACTCATACAATTTAGTACAACTACCTAAATTGGTTTTCTAATAACTAGTTCTTGTGGTGAAAACCAGCTCAAACCTATAATTCTGATTCTATTAATAATGAGCTAATAGAAACATCCCCTGAAACTTCAGAGAATTTCAGTTTTTACATACCATGTGCTATATGGACACTGCTCCCAATAGGCTGAAGGAAAAATCTTAAAAAAAAATCTATGAAGGCCTGATTTAGAAAGTGAGTCCTTCTGTCTCTTAAAATTATCAGAAACTTCAAAATAGGAAAATTATATCACTTTCTTTATAATTATCAATGCAATTATATATATAAAAGTTCTTAATCTAATTTTGAGAACTAGTTACTAAAACATACTCAAGGCCTGTATATACTATTAGAAGACACTCTCTTGGTCATCTTCTAGTCCAACCTCTTCCTTTTTACAGATGAGGAAACTGAGGCTCAGAGAGGTAAAATAATATATCCAAGGTTACATGGGAATAGCAGATAAACCACTTGTAATAATAATGAAATTTGAAGATCCCTTTGTATTGGCAAACTAACATGTATTTAGCACTTAGTTTCTTTCTTTTCTTTTCTTTTTTTTATTCACCTCTGGTTTATATCATTCATTTCCATCAGATTTTGAATTACAGTTTTTTCCCTACCCCTCACCCCAGAATAGCAGTCTCACAGGATATCCCCTCACTCCATCTGCTCTCTCCCATATCTTCTCCCATACCCCCTTCGACTTTTTCAGTAGGGCACGGTGAATCTCTGTGCCCCAATGCCTGTATATCTTATTTCCCAATTAGATGACTTGGTCCTGATTTGTTTGGTGACCATGTGCATTGCTAATTAATAGTATTTATATATTTTTAAACACTTGATTTTAAAACTTTGAATTCCAGATTCATTCCCTTCCTCTCTTGTCACCCACCCTTAACTGGGAAGATAAGCAATTCAGTAAATGTTGTACATGTGTAGCTATGCAAAACATTACCATAGTAGATATATTGTAAAAGATTGACTATATTTCCCTTCCTCCTATCCCACCTCCCACTTGGACTATTCCCTACTTTGATCCTGCCCCTTTTCAAAAGTGGGTGCTTCCAAATTCCCTCCCCCCTTTCCTTTCCCCCCCTCCCTTCCATCATCCCCCTCTCAACTCCTTCCCCCCTAATCTCCTGTAGGGTGAGATATCCTATTTAGTATGTATGTTATTCTCTCCCTGATCTAACTTCAATCAGAATAAGGTTTTGCCTTTTTGCCTTCCTGTTCTTCCCCTCCCTTGTAACCATTTTCCCTTGCCTCTTCTATATGAGATAGTTTACCCCATTCTGACTCTCCCCATCTCCTCTTGTTATATTCCTCTCTCATCTCTTAATTTCACCTTTTAAGTATCATCCCTTCCTATTAAATTTGACCTGTTCCCTCTATCTATGAATACCTGTAAACATATATACACACGTTCACATATTTATTCATATGCCCACTGAGAAATGTTTCATCAGTTACAGTTATCATTTTCCCTGTAGGAATGTAAATAGTTCAAATTTGATAAGTTCATAATGATTTCTTTTCCCTGTTTACCTTCTCAAGCATCTCTTGCTTCTTGTATCTGAATTCCTATTCAACTCTGTTTTTTTCATCAAGAATCCTTGAAAGTCCTCTATTCCACTGAATGACCATATTTTCCCCTGAAACATGATACTCAGTTTTGCTGGGTAGCTGATTCTTGGTTTTAATCCCAAGTCCTTTGCCCTGTGGAATATCATATTCCAAGCCCTTCAGTCCTTCAGTGTAGAAGCTACCAGATCCTGCACTATCCTGATTGCATTTCCACAGTATTCAAATGGTTTCTTCCTGGCTGCTTGTAATATTTTCTCCTTGATCTGGGAATTCTGGAACCTGGCTATAATATTCCTAGGAGTTTTCTTTTTGGGATCTTTTTCAGGAGGTGATCAGTGGATTCTTTCAACCTCTATTTTGCCCTCTGGTTCTAAAACATCAGGGCAATTTTCCTTGAGAATTTCTTGAAGGATGGTTTCTAGGTTCTTTCTTTGATCATGGCTTTCAGGTAGTCCAATAATTTTTAAATTATCTCTCCTGGATCTATTTTCCAGGTCAGTGGTTTTTCTTTTCTTTTTTTTTGCTTTTTTTTTTTTTGGAGGGCAATTGGAGTTAAGTAACTTGCCCAAGGTCACAAGGCTAGGTTTTTTTGTTTGTGTGTGTGTTAAGTGTCTGAGGCCGGATCCGAACTCAGGTCCTTCTGACTCCAGGGCCAACGTTCTACTCACTGCGCCACCTAGCTGCCCCACCAGTGGTTTTTCCCATGAGATATTTCACATTGCCTTCTATTCTTTCATTTGTTTGGATCTGTTTAACAGCATCTTGATTTCTCATAAAGTCACTGGCTTCCATTTGCTCCAGTCTACTTCTGAAGGAATGAATCTCCTCAGTGAACTTTTGAGATTCTTTTTCCATCTGGCAAATTCAGCTTTTTAAGGCATTCTTCTCCTCATTGCCTTTTTAAGCCTCTTTTACTATTTGAGTTAGTCTATTTTTTAAGGTATTATTTTCCTCTGTCAGGCTGTTGACTCTCATTTCATACTTTTTCTTGCGTCTTTCTCATTTCTCTTCCCAATTTTCCCCCCACTTCTATTATCTGCTTCTTAAGGACCTCTATGGTCTGTAACCAGCTCGTATTTTCATTTGGGGCTTTTGGTGCAGGATTTCTGACCTCACAGTCCTCCTCCTGTTCCATGCTTCAATCCTCTTTGCCCCCAAAATAGGTATCTAGTGTTGAATTTTTCTGTTTATTTTGTTTCCTTTGCCTAGGCATATTGCCATGCAATGACTTGACTTTGGGGCTTGTTGCCACAGTAGGACTCTGCCACCAGACAGGGGAACTTCTGTCCCAAATGGTGGGGTTTTCTCAGCTGCTGGAGGTATTAGTTGGGTGGTTCTCTGAAGCCTCCACATGCTCTGGCAAGTTGGTCACACACCCCAAGATATCCACCCCAGACTGCAATCCAGATCCAAGAAGGTTAAAGCAAGAGCGATTACCCCCAAGACTGATTGCTTGGTCCCTCTACAGTGCACAGGCCAGGAACTGAAGCTGCTGTGTATGTTAGTGGCTGTGCTGAAGTGTCTCAGCATCTTCTTGCCCCCAGGGAAAGAGGCTGATGTGCTCTCCCCACTGAGTCTCAAAGTCCATACTACACTAACCTCTCACTTTGTCCCTGGCATCTATATGTTGGTAATTCTGGAAATGCCACAGTTGATGGTGTTCTCGGGTCCCTCCAGCTGGTTGCTGGTCCAGCTGCCCTGGGGCTAAGATCTCCAGTTCATACGGCCCTGGGCTTGGCTCCCAGAATGCTGCACTGCCTGCTCCCTGCTGGGCTGCTGGGCTGCCGGGCTGTCCTCAGCAGCAGGTTAGCTTCTCTGTGTCGTTTTGTGGGTTGTGGAGCTCCGGAGTTTGTTTAGAGTCCCCTTTTACATAAATTTGGAAGTGGAGTGGGCCAGAGCTCCTTGGAAGTGCTGTTACTACTCCACCATCTTGACTCTGCCCCCTCTGGCACTTAGTTTCAAATTAATTATATCAAGCCTCTATTAAGAAACAGAAGGTATGAACCCCTGTTGCTGAACAAGAAGGGGCTCAACAGGGCAGAGCTAATACCATATATAAGGAAATACCCTAACTGGGAGAGTCAGAAATTCTTGGGGCAAGCATCATGGAGGCAGAGCAGCTACTACTGGAGAAAGGGAGAGAGAGAATTTTTCTCAATGAGCATCTGGAGGCATGGCTGGAGAAAGTGATTTTGATTTTGAGAACAGAATTTACAGTGGTGAAGCTTCTTCTTAGAGACAGCCAAAGCTTCTGCTGAGAGTTTCTGAGAACCAGTCATTGCTGCTGAAGATTTCCAAGGGCCAGCTGGAGCTGCTGAGGAAGCATGACTGTGGTGTCTTTACTTTGTCTGTCTGTGGCTCTGTTAAGTTTTGTCTTCCCAGGCACAGAAACTGTGAAGGACTTGAGGTGGACTGCACACTGTGAGCTTCAATGTGGAAAAGAAACTGCATGGAAAGCTAAATAAGGAACTGGGAACTGTCTCCCTTTGAACTCAGGTGGCAGTTGGTTAGATTTGAGCAGGAGCTGGGACCATGGAAGAGGAACCATGGAAGCTCAGAGCCTGCCTCGAGTCAAGGCAGGCTTGAAAAGACCTCTCCATGGATAGTGAGTAGTGACTGATGAAATGGTAACTTACTTGTGACCTGGGGGGGGGATGGCCTTTGTTCTTTCCACTACCCCTTAAGAGGATACTGAAGGGGCGGCTAGGTGGCGCAGTGAATAGAGCGCTGGCCCTGGAATCAGAAGGACCTGAGTTCGGAGCCGACCTCCAACACTTAATCCGCACAAACAAAAACATAGCCGTGTAACCTTGGGAAAGTTACTTAACCCCAATTGCCCTAAAGGGGCGGCTAGGTGGCGCAGTGAGTAAGAGCGCCGGCCTCGGAGTTTGGATGACCCGAGATCAGATCCGGCCTCAGAAAATGAGCACCCACGCATAAATCAAATGACTAGCCGTGTAACCTTGAGCAAGTTACTTAACCCCAATTGCTTTTAAAAAAAAAAAAAAGAGGATACTGAATAGTGACTGATGATATTGTAATTTAATTGCACCCCATGGGTGAAGGACTTAGACCTTTATACTTTGTGATTGAATTAAGGACTTACTAAATGATTGAGTTACTAAATGAATGTACTTTGTTTAAAACTATATGGCCACTTTAGTGATAGGTTGTGAAGTTATAACATTCTGAATGCTGTATTTTGATTTTCTGTTAATGTTCTGCTCTGCTATGTTACTGAATAAATAGAGAGTTCACTATACTGTGTAATCAGAACCTTGAAAGCTGTTCACAGCAGCAGTCCTCTGGAAAGCTGCTCATCCTTGGTTTTATACCACCCCACCCAGAATAGTAGCAACAATGATGGGTATGGTGACCCACTTCATAGCTAGGCTACAGGTCTTTCTAGACATGAACTGCTCAGACTCTAAAGGCAGAGAAAGTTCTCAAGAAGAGAGATTATTTAAGGACAGAAGGTTCTTTGAGAGAGAGAGAGAGAGAGAGAGAGAGAGAGAGAGAGAGAGATCAGGAGTTCATTTCCTGCTTTTTCCTCTTGGGGCAATTACTCTTTTCTTTCATTTGCATCCTTTTCTATTTTGTTGTGACCTGATGTATATGGGACTAAATAAAAAGGGGGAGGTGTTTAAGGAGAAATGCATTCCCAGGGGGCATTTTAAACTTTCAAGGAGGAAAAATGAGGCAAAGTTAAAACCTTCATCATCATCACTGGTGTCATCTCCTGGAGATTTGAGGTAAGTGGTTTGTATAGTCCATGGAGATGATTCACAAATCATATCCTGCTTGGAACCCATAGACTGTTCAATTTGAGAAAAATTTTAAAAACAAATTGCTTAGGAAATACTGGTTTGTCCAAATCCAGCACTCTTTCTACTATGTCACCAAGTTGCCTCATTTAGCACATGGTAGACTTTGAAAGAAATCTGCTTGGATTGGGCTGAAACTTGTCCATTGAATGTTGCTTTACTGGGATCAGCGAACCAGATAACAAAGACCATGGAGGACCAACAGATTAATTAGTCTCACTTCTGCTAATGCTATAGGCATGCCTGAAATAAAACCTTTGGTAAGGGGGAAAGGAACAGTAAATTTCCTAGGCTGTTCAAAATTATTGTGCTTTTTTACTCATTATAAGGTTTCAGGTAATGAATGCACAGATGAATGATTTTTCATTAGTTTCATCATACATTTTAATGCTTGCAGTTAGGACATTTGAAAAACCTAAGCTTACCTGAATACTGGAAAACTATTCTGTTCTACAATGACAGAAGTCATTTTCATAAAACTAAATTAAGGTTTAGTATTACTTTCTTCTCATTACTTCTCATTGTTACCTCAGTAGTTCAATCTGAAGACCACAGTATGATTCAAAATATGAAATATTATAGGAGAAATTTCATGGAAAATACTGACATCATGCAAATATAATATGAAGTTTTCAATATTTTTATAATGTAAAACATTAACTTTCTAATTATAGTTTAGGCCTGGAATTGTGGCTAAAAATCAAACATTAAAAAGTGCTTGGAAGGAACTATTGCCTGGCGCTCTCTATCCTGAAGAGCCTTTTGATGAAAAAAAGAATGTGAAAGCTTTAGAGTAGGGCTTTGTAAAAGTAGTCTTACAATTTATTGAAACAGTGAAGGAGCTCCATAACCCACTCAGTCAGAAAAATTAGTGCAAGAAAAGGCTGGCAAAGCTAACAGGGAGGCTAATATTTTGATACTAAAATGGATCTGTGAACTCATTGTGGATACCTCCTCTACCATTCATGCCCAAATTGATCCACACTCTTAAAATCAGTGTAACTCTCTCTACATCCTATCAGAGATCCACCCAATGTTTTAGGAACTTTCCTTTAGATTACATTGTGTGGATACCAGTGTCTCATTTCACTGACAAATGAGTCCTCCTCATTTTCACTACTTGACCAGGGGGAAAATTTTTTTTCAGATAAAAAAGTTATGGCTATCTTTTGTTTTTGTATTACCTTCATGATAAATACAATCTTTCCCCTTCTTCTCTAAGAAATCCAATTTCAGACAAAAAAGTTCAATGTGCTCTCTGAGTCTAACAGCATGTGAAGTGTTCCATACTCATGATCTCCCATCCCTTCCAAGAAAGGAGGGAACTGCATTTCTGTATCTCTTCTTTGAGGTCAAGCCTGGTTATTATAATTACACAAGGTTTTGTTTCTATTTTTCTCTCTTTTTCCCACCTTTACTTCATTGTAGAGTTTGTAAGTTCTGCTTACTTCATTTAAAAAAATTTCATGTAAGTCTTCCCATATTCCTCTGTATTTTTCTAATTTATCATTTCTTAGATGCAGTAATTTTATCCCATTATCTTCTTGTACCACAATTTTTGTGGTCATTCCTCAAATCAATAATCATCCATTTTGTTTCCTTTTCTTTGTGTTGAGCTTAAAGGAGCGAGACAGAAGATCCCCAAGATTAAATTTGGAAGTAGATTTTATTACCACAGGACTGTCAGGGTAACATGCCCAAATCAGACAGTACTGGCATGGACAGCATGCTGGTTTTTTAAAGGGATTCAGTAGCCAGGTTATGGTAAGTCGATACTACAATCAGTGATTGGTCAATGTACATTTGAATTTCCTGCCTCAAAAGTGTAAGCAAAGTGTACCCTAGGCTGAAACTCCTGCCCATGGATCAATTAGGGGAGGGGAAGGGTGGGGTTGCCTGTTTGCAGATCAATTAGTGTAAGGGGAAGGTGGAGTTCTGCCTGCTTACAGAACAATTAGGGGAGGGGAAGGTGGAGTTGTCTGCTTTACAGATCAATTAAGGGAAGGGGAAGGTGGAGTTGTGTCCAACATTTGCTGCTACAAAAAGTGAAGCTATATATATTTTGCATATGAAGATTTTCTAGTTTGACCTCTGTGGGGCATAGGTGTAGCAATGGGATAAAAAATATGTTGAAATTTTTGTTGCTTACTTAGAATAAGTCCAAAGTACCTTCTGGAATGGCTAGATCAATTCACAGCCCCACCAATAGCAAATCAGTTTGCCTGTCTTTCTACAACTCCTCCAGCACTGACTATTCATATCTTTTGTCATCTTTGCCGATTTGTTGGGTGTGAAGTGAAACCTCAGAGTTGTTTTGATTTGTGTGTCTTATTATTTATTTGTGATTTCGAGCAATTTTCATATGGTCGTTAATAGTTTGAAATTCTTCTTTTGAGAACTATTTATATTTTTTGATCACTTACTGTTTGGGAAATGGGTTGTGGTCTTTGGCATTCTTGTTAGTCTCCATCTGCCTTTCAGCCCTTACAGTTCTTCAACCACATCCTTCCCATAGCTTTTTCTGTACAATTTCTCATTGAGAATGTGTTGCCACTTACTTGTGCTCACCTCACGTTTGTCTATTGGCCCTTGGATGACCCACAAGTTTAATTCCTTAGAGAGTATGGAGTTCTATAATTTGAAGCCATATACCTTCACTGTAAAAAACAAAGATGGGTTTTTGTTTCAAGAATTTTAGGACCATTAATGGCACCATACAATTTCCAGAGACAACCTAGCCAGCTTTCATCTTCATGCTCAACTTTTGTGAGGTTTGATACAATCAGTACAATGTTATCTGCAAACAGGAGTATCTGGAGTACCTCACCACCCACAAGGAACCCCTCTACAACTTGGACTCTGCACCTTCATTGCAGTTGCAAATACCTTTAGCAAGCTTCTATCTCCCTATCTGATGCCTCACCTGATGATTTTGAATAGAGGGTTATCAATAGCTTTTGCTTTTTACATAGACCTTCCCTCCCCTACCCAGTGAGCCATTTCATAACAAAGAATAAAACAAAGAGAAAAAAGGAATTCTCTAAAACTAACAAACACAAACTCTGATAGTATATACAACATTGGATACATTATTAGAGTGATGATTTCTAGGCATTCAGAAAATAAATAATTACTATAAGACAGAATTGGTTCATTACAAACAAGCCATCCTAACCTCCTAAATAGAGGGCAGATGTGAGGATCAAGAAAGCTTTGATTCAAGTCTTGCCTCTGAAACGTACTAACTATATGAATACAAAGAATTTGTTTAATATCTCAGTGCCCCCAAACGACTCTTTAAGACCACAAATCACAAACAAGTTGACTCTTTATGTAGATGGGCTATGAATATGTTTCAGAGAAAGGATTTTCCACAGTGGGATTTCCCTATTTCAATGAAATGACAGGTCTGAAAAACTAATAATCAGTAGTGTTGCTAGGAAAGATCAGAGTAATACTTTAGACATTGAATATCAGGGTTTCAAGAAGGTTCTTGAAATATTCAAGTGAAGGCTGGATGACCACTTATTAGGGATATTGTAGATGGAACTAATATTAAGGATTCTGTAATTAAAAACCTGGGGATAAAAGGATCAGTGGGCAATTAGCATACCATTCAAAAGTTTGGGTTCAGGATCATTAATTAAAAGATATGGATGATAGTAGCAAAGAGTTTGAAGGGCTGTTACAGGCCAGGGATCAGGACTAATGAAGCCAGTCCCCTAGTATTTAAACTCAAGAATGAAATGAAAAAGAACGACAGAATGGATAATAAAACTAAATCTCATAATTTGTTATTTATAAGAAACACACCTGAAAAACAAAGACATGCAAAGAATAAAAATGAGAGCCTGGAAAATCTTCTTTACTATGCTTTACATAAAAAAGGGATGAACAAGGAAATTATATTATGATTAGGCAAGGGAGAATCAGAAACAATGGAACTCAATAACATAGTGTTTGATAAATCATAAAACATTTATTACTTAGGAAAGAAGTCTCTATTTGATTAAAAAAACTTCTGGGAAAACTGGAAAGCCGTCTGAAAGAAATTAGGCTTAGACTAACAGCTTAAACCATATTCCACAACATATTCTAAATTAATATGCAACCTTAATATGAAAGATCATATTATTAAAAAATAAGAGAAGTAACTATGGGAAAGGGATGTATTTTTAACCAAACAAAGGAGAGTGGTAATTGCAGAAGACAAAATAGTTGTTTTTGATTGCATGAAACCAAAAGCTTTTGCATAAATAAAATTAATACCTCTAAGATAAGAAAGAAAGCAATCAAAAAGGAAAAAAAAATCTATGCATCAGATTTCTCTGATAAGGGTTGGTCCAAGATATGTAAATGACTAATATACATATTTTACACATAAATATACATATGTGTATATACATGCTTGTTTGAAATAAAAATCCATTCCCTAAAAGATATAAAAAGTTATGAACAAATAGTTGTCAAAGAAGAATTGCAAACTTATTAACAGCTATATGAAAGAGTGCTTCAAACCACTAATAATAAAAGAAATATTAAGTCAAAGCAACCCTGAGGTTTTACCTCATACCCTGCAAATGAGCAAGAATGACAAAAATAGGAATAATCAATGTTGGAGGGGTTGTAGGAATACAAGAACATTAGCACATTGTTGGTAGAGGTGTGAATAGGTATCTATTTTAGAAAGCAATTTAGAATTATGTAAATACAGTGAATAAATGTCTGTACCCTTTGACACAGAGATTTCATTACTAGGCTTATGTTCCAAGGAGGTCATTGATAAGAAGAGGGTCCTCATATACACCAAAATATTTATAGCCACAATTTTTGTGATAACACAGACTTGGAAACAGAATAGGTGCCCATCTATTGGGGAATGGCTGAACAAATTCCTTTATGTGAATGAAATGGAATATTACTGTATGAAATGATCAGTATGATGAATGCAGAGAAGCATGGAAAGATCTACATGAACTGATGCAAAGTGAAGTAAGCAGAGCCAAGAAAACAATATACATAATGACTACAATAATATAAATGGAAAGAACAACCAGCAAAAAATCCCCAAATGAATATCTCAAAGTTATAAAGAGCAAAAATGGCTTGAAAGAAGAGATGTGAGATATACCTATTGCTTGGTAGAGTTGAGAAATCTGCAAGTATTTTATATTGCACATATTTTCAGATTTTAAAAAATGTATTGTTAAGTTATGCTTATTTTTCCCTCTTTTTTTTTGTTTAATCTGAAATTAGTATTTGTTATATAGGATAGTTCCCTGGGATGGGGATGCTTCCTAACTGTATGACCTAGGACAATCATTTTAACTTATATATGCCTCATGTAATTACATAGGAATTATCTATTAACTTATTGAGTTATTAATGCCAATAGAATTAGTAGAAGGAGTTCCCACACTAGAATGTAACTACCTTGATGAAATCACAGATCCTGCAAAAACGTCAGTAGATATAAATGTTCGGGCTACCAACTTCAAGATAAGAATCCAAAGTTGAGAGAGACAGAGAGAGACAGGCAGAGAGAAAGACAGAGATAGGAAGATGTAATGGGAATGTAAATTTATATTGTAGCCATCTTTCTAAGATTGTATTGTGTAAGATCTTCCCTGCCCCTAGGCCATTTAATAGTCTTAAGTGCACCTGGAGCCTGTGGTGGGAGGGTTGTTTTTCAGGAGATCTTTTGTGATTGGGCAGTGGGTCAAGAGGGTTATTACATTCTCTGAGTCAGGAAAAGGATATGCAAACCCTGATGTGAGGCATTATTTTGGGGCTCACTTTGAGAAGTATTGTGTGATTTGACCAGATGACACTCTGGGCAGCCATTGAGAGCCCCCCAGCTTTGAAAAACGCATCTGTTGATGTTTCCCTCTTTGGTAACTGACTAGGTATAAATGTAGTGGTTGGACAGTTGGAGGCCTGTCTGCTTGATCTGTTTGTTTTTCTGTCTTCTTGTAATTTCTGCTTGTAACCTCTGTATAATCTGAAGTTCGGGGTGCTGACCTTTTCCCCTGAACTAAGTAAATGATATGTTTGATTGATTAAAGCAAGATTGTTAATGAACTTTGAGTTGCTTTCCTTTAGAAAAGCAGATCTGAGAACTTGTGTTGGCAGCCTCCCTGGATATGTCGGAGTGCTTGCTGCAACAGAAGAGAGAGAAAGACAGAGAGAGAGAGAGATAGGAAAAGAGAGTGACAGAGATAGGAAGAGAGAGACAGAGAGAGAGAAAGGGAGAGAGAGACACAGAGAGAGAGAGCTGAGGGATCAGTGACTGGGCTAGTTTAGATAGAAATGAATACCAATTGCTTTATGCCTATTGCCAGTCTCTCCATTGTTTCATGTAGGGCTTCACTTTTTAAGTCAAACTTGTGACAGCCCAGGAACAGGAAATGCCATGTCAAAGATGGAAAAAATGATGATTACCATAGCTATTTTCCTTTAAACAAACAAACCCAGTCTTATTGACGCTTTTGCTTTTTAATATGAGGCTCTTCTCAACCTTTTCCCCACCCCCAACCTTCCCTTACAACAAAGACAAGCAGTTGAGTACATTTTTTACATGATGCTCTTCCCAACCCTCTCCCCACCCCCAACCTTCCCTTACAACAAAGGCAAGCAGTTCCATAAAACCAACCAGTACTAAGGTCAGTGATTTACAGACAATGTAACATTCTGAACCTGTACAAAGATATTTTTTAAATCTATACAACTCTCAAAGATGCTGTATAAACACAAATTAGTAACCACTGGAAGCCACCCCAATAGAATCCACAATGCCAAGTGGGAATAAATCAACATAATGAAGGGAAAATTAGGAAGATTAATAGGAATGCAATTAGAATAGCTGTAGGAATAATGGAAAATCATAGATCACAAATGAAATATGTGATCAGCTTTAATTCACATTTTCAGTTTGCCATGAAGAAGGTTATTATATTTTGCCTTCCCATTAACAAAAGGACTGGGTAAAGAAGATGCAATTTTGCAAAGCCATGGGATTGAGTAAATAGGCATATTTATTCTCCCCCCCCCTTTTTTTCTAACAAAGAGGAAGCCATAACAGACAGACACAAACCACCCTCCCCCCCATCTCCATTTTCAGCTTGAGATTTTTTTAGAATGGGGGTGGGGGAGGAGGAGAATGTTTTCCACCTCCTACCAAATAGGTAAATATCGTTTAATCAACAAACACTGATGACAGTTGAACCAAATGCAAATGAACCAAATTTCTTCTTGGGTTAAAAGCCTTAATTAACTATTAAATAGGTTGTTGATTTCATTATTTTCCTTTCACATAATATGCAAGGAGAATTTATTAAAGGGGAATTAAAAAGCCTGATAGCTTTGCAAACATACCATGAATAATATCTGAATAAATGCTAAAAAAAGCTCTGTTTCCTGACAAGCAGGTATGGCAAAAAGACAAATCAATTCCTACTCACAACAGTAGGTCTTTAAATTTTAAAATGAAGGAGACTTGCAAGTCTGTACAAGATTGTGTTTCAAGACTTGAAGACAAGACTTTGGCAAGAGATCTGGTTCATGGTGGTCCTCAGAAAAAGATGGGCAGAGCTCATATGTCCAGTTTTGCCATGTAGTCCTGACTTTTCTGAAATTGTGACAGCTGTCCACCAAGCCCCATTTATGCCCCGTCCTTAAACCCTTTTCCTAGTGAAGGTGCGAAAAATATCAACGCCCAGAATCCTCAACCCCACAGCCTTGTATTTTGGAAATTATATTTCTAAAACTCTCTGAATGGAAATTATGGAGAAGTCACCTGGTGTCATAGGAATTTACCCAGTTGGTTGAGAGGGTTTCATCTTATCCTGGCTGGTGGTGAATGAGTAGGCAAAACAAAGAGTCATTTTAGGATGAAACTGGCATGTCAATTAATGGGAATAGTCCCCATTGCCATGTTGTACCACACTTGAACAAAAGATTTGGACAAGCTGATCTGTAAAAGTCCTGTTGAATCCTAAGATTCTATAATTCTATTGCTTAGTGGAATAAATAGCTAGATAAAACATTTATTAAGAGTTTGACTTACATAAATTGATGCTGAGTGAACAGAACAAGGAGACTCTTATACTCAGTAACAGCAACATTGTGTAATGATCAAGTATGATAAACTTAGCTCTTCTCAGCAATACAATGATCTAAGACAGTTCTCAAAGACTCATGATGGAAAATGCTAACCACATCCAAAGAAAGAACTATGAAGTTTGAATGTAGATCAAAGCATACTATATTTACTTTTTTTTTTGTTTTTTCTTTCTCATGATTTTCCCTTTTTGTTCTGATTCTTCTTTCACAACATGACTAATGTGGAAATATGTTTTACATGATTGTACAAGTATAACCTATACCAGATTGCTTGCTCTCTTGGGGAGGGGGAAGGGAAAGGAGGGAGGGAGAAAAATTTGGAACTCAAAATCTTACAAAAATGAATGTTGAAGACTATTTTTACACATAATTAGAAAAAATAAAATACTATTAAGTGCAAAAAAAAAAAAAAAGAGTTTGCTTTGTGCCTGGCCTTTGATAAGTATGGGTGATACAAAAACAAGAAAACAAGATAAATCTCTACCCTGAAGGGGTTTAAATTCTGATGGGGGAAGACATCATATAAAGGGGGAGGTAGAAAGCTGATGGCAAGGTAGAGGGAAGGCATCTAGTATAGGAGTATAGAGCATGGGAGTATGAGCCAAGAGGGAAGTGAGCATCATGACTGGGGCTTGTTATGATATATCTGTTCTAGGTAAGGACTCAACAATCATTGAGTTGGTCTCAGGGTGGAGTCATGGGGGGAGGGGAATGTAACATAAATAATAACAACTATAATAATAGAGCAGAAAAACAAGTTATGAGCATATCTCAAAGAAAAAGATATGCCCAAGTTTTGCTTTTGAAGTGTTTTTGAAAGGATTATAGTCCTTGGAAATATGAGATAAGTAATTTATGTAGTTCATGTTCCCCCTTCACCTCTGTCTTTGTTTCACGTGCTTCCTTTAGGCTTCAGCTCAAATCTTACCTTTTGTAGGAGGCCTTTCCTGATTTCTCTTCCCCCTCTCTTTCCTCCCCAATAATATAAAAATAGCTAAAATTCATAGAGCACTTTAAGGTTTGCAAAAATGCTTTGCAAATCTCTTGTTTGATCCTCACAACACTGGGAGGCAGGTGCTATTATTACGTTCCCATTTTACAGACGAGGAAACTGAGACAGATAGAACTTAAGTAATGTATCCAGGGTCACATAGTGTATAAGTCTCTGAGGCTGAATCTGAACTCAGAGTGTCCTGACTACAGCTCCAACACTCTACCCACTGAGCCACCTTGGTGCCTCTAGTGTCTTTCCCTCTATTCTGAATATAACTTGTATCTCCCCAGTTTTTCTCATGTTCATCTCTGCCATTAGAATGTGACCATCTTGGGGCCAGGATTGGTTTTTTTTCCCCTTTCTTCGTACCCCAGAACTAAGCACAGGGTCTGGCATAGAGTAAGCATTAATAAGTACTTTTTGACTGTCTGACTACAACAGGAAATAGCACCTTTAGTTTTATTGCATGAGTAGAAATGATGGGGTCCTTGGGATGTATATATGTTTGTAACATCAGTTTGTAATATCAATCTGTAACATCAGTTTGTAAATGGAGTGCTTTGGGATTTATGTCTGTAAAATCAATTTGTAAAAGCAGTCTGTAAAATCACACTTCCCCTCGCCCAGTCTCAAAGCATTAACTCTGCCCCTTCCCTCTGCCAGCACTCTGCCCAGCAACAACTCATGAACTGTTTATCTCTACTTGAAACAATAAGCTACTTATGAATCCTTCACAAAACTATCTATAAACATTTTTAGCTTAGGCAAATGTTATCTCCCTTAGTTAGAATGGCCAGGTGCACCATGAATTCTTCAGTACCCTATCTATAGGGTAACTCCTTAGCCAATTATACCCACACTGTGTCTCTGATGGCCTTGGTTCCCAACATCTATCTTGTCAAGCTTGACATTGATGGGTGGCAGACTGGGCGCTCCTTAGTAGCCATGACCGAGGATTGACTTTAGTGACGTGTCAGGCCTAAAACCACACCTCCAGGTAGCCCCCCCTTGGGCTATTTCCCAGTGAATCATGGGCAATATGCCAGTTGATATTAAAAGTGCATGGTCCTTTAAGCACTGACCACTCCTTAACTCCTCCCTGATCCCACCCTTACTCACCTAGTTAGCATAATTGGCACCTGATCTACTGTCTTGACTCCATAAAACTATGCCTGTGACCCCTGGAAGTTTGGAGGTTCCATAAGAATCTAGCCCGCTGTCCTTGCACAGCGTACCAATAAACTTTACAATCTCGACTCCAAGTTTGCTTGATCTTGGTGAAGTCCTTCCAGACTGGATGCCAGGGTGGGTCCCTGGCACAACCTCTTACCCTTCCCTACCCTTATACCCCTTTTCCTCTTCAGAAATATTTTCAAAAATCCGATACTCATGGTGGAGGTGACTCTGACAAATTAATTCACTCTAATACTATCTCACCTCAGGTGGTACTTTCCTTCTAGTACCCCGTGTAAATATTATCTGAATTTTTAAAATATCTAGGTGATACAGTGGATAAAATGCTATACTCAGAATCAGGAAGACCTGAGTTCAGATCTTGTCTCTGACATTTAACTATCTCCATGACCATGAACAAATCTCTCTCATCCTCACTTTTTTCATCTATAAAATGGGGATGATAATAAGGACTCTTTCAAGGACCAAATGAGATAATAAATATAAATCTCTTTGAAAAAATTTAAAAAAGCTTTACAAATGTTAGCTATTATTTTTATTATCTTTGCAGATGAGGAAACTCAGAAATCAATTGATTTGCTCAAAGTCACACAGCTAGGAAGCATCATAGTCAAGACTTGAACCCGTCTCCTGGTTCAGCAGTCTTACCACTGTATCACTCTTCCTGTCATGCATAAACACTGATACGTCCCTTCCTGAAAGCAGATTTAATGAGATGCAATGCCTTCTCATCTTTTGCAGAGTATGATACATACATTTTCAGACATAATCAATACACATTCATATTTGTTTAGCTTTCTTACAAGGGAGGACTTTTATATTGAGCGGAGGGGTTGGAGGGAGTCATAACAGGATTGCCAAAAAAAAGAAAGGAAACAGAATAAAAGAGCATCAATGAAACATTTGAAAATATGCAAGAGTGCAAAAAAAAAGGAAGTTTAAAAGGGAAATAGCAGTAAGGGAATGCTGGTATTACTACATTAAATTTAAAATATGCTAAAAAAACAAGTTGTATATATTAGATTGGAAGTTTCATATGCAATCTTCATTTTCTGTCTTTTTTGAATATGAAAATGTTCACATTTGCTGTTGATTTTCTAGTTCATTGCAAAATAAAAAAAAAAGTAATACTCATTTTCTCTTTAAAAGTGTTAGAAAGAAGAAACAGGCAAGCTTTGCTTCACAATTTTGAGTAAGGCAGTCCTCTCTGAAAGGTCACTGCTTTATTTACCAATAGGACTCCAATTTATGCTGCCATAATCCTAATTTATTTTAGAGAATGAAGGAAGGTTATTCCCTGAAAGATACTTAAAATGTTAGTAAGAAAAACTTATGCATATATAGTAAGGACTTACTACCTTCTGACCCCCTTCCAAAAGTTGTGTATCACAACACTGTGCCTGTCACATATTAGGCACCTAATAAATGTTTATTTATTGATTAATTGATTGTGAACAGCTGCTATAGTTTGATTTGTACAGCCTTTTTATTGCCCTCAGACAAAAAAGATTATGTTACCAGAGAAAAACAGGAGTTGCCTGAAGAGACTGATGTGGATGCACATGGAACTCACCAAGCATTTTAGATTTTACAAAGATATATGGAGAAGGCAAGCAAGAGTCACTCATAAGAGATGAATATAAGAGAAGGACGTGGTCCTGTCCCTGTAGATGTAAGTACAGTGATGGGAAGAGAGCAGCTAGTTGTCCTTTATAAACTCAAGTCACTTGGCCCATAGTGGATTTGATTGTCAAGTCATTGTCAGTGATGTCTGAAAATTCATTTTTTTTTTTCGGAGTGGGGAAGGTAGGGCAACTGAGGTTAAGTGCTTGCCCAACTTCACATGGCTAGTTTTTGTGTTAAGTGTCTGAGGTCAGATTTGAACTCTGGTCCTCCTGACTCCAAGGCCAGTGCTCTATTCACTTCTCCACCTAGCCGCCCTGATGGCTGAAAATTCATGAAAAAATGGAAAGGGCACTGTAGGACTGGGGAAGGACAAATGTCTTCATTTTTCAAAAAAGAGAAGAGAATAGAGGCCAATGAGTCTTATTAATTTTAATTGAGTTTCTTTACTTGATAAGAGAAATGTATTTCATAGAATAATTCTAGTCTCATCCTTGGCATGTGACAATGATAATGATGAAAAATGACATTTGTAGCTCTTTTAAGATTTATGAAGCACTTTCAAATATCTCATTTGAAACTCACAACAGCCCTAGTGATAGGGAAGTTAACTTCATTGGATTTCTCCTGCCTCTTGTAATGGTAATGGTAATTTGAAGATCTTCCCTGCCCCTTAATAAGCCTAAGGGAATTTGAAGACCTTCCCTGCTTTGAAAATATACCCTGCCCCCTAATAAGCTGAATGTAATCACATGGAACCTGTGGTGAGAGGAGTTTACTGAAGGGTGGAGCAGAGCCCACAGGAAACTAGGAGTCAGAGCAGCTAAGACACAACTGGGAGGAGAGGACTCATCCAAGGGAGACAGGCTTGTGAGTAAAAGTTGGTGTTTGCCACCTGCTGTGAGAGCTAGGCTTGTGCTGGTTTCTGGGAAAGCTACAGGATGCTGTAGCTCTCTGCTGTTGTGGCTTATTAACGTCTTTGCTACTATGATGGAATTGGCTTGCTGGTTTTCAGATTTGGTTTTCTAGTGTCTGAATAAATATTTTGCTTCTGTCTTCTACATGGAGAGTCTATTATATTTTGCAACCACTGGCTCTGTGAATATTGCATTGGTGCTGCACCTCTCCTTTCCAAACCATCTCCCTGACCAGTTCAAAACAGTTCTCTAGAAAACATTAAAAAGAAACTTTATGTCATGGTGACCCAGCTTTTATCAATTCAGGAATTTTCTGGTCAACTCAAATTTTCAGCAAAGTGGAAAACACACAGTGACAGCATCTATATTTTTCAATGATTTTGCCTCCATCTATTCTATAGTCAATCAATTGAGCTGTTTTTCAAATGTCATTGAGCTAATAGTGCATTTTTGTAGAGCTCCTTACAATGTCACACTTGTCTAATTTAATCTTTACAATAAACCTAGGTAGGTAGTCTCAAATGAGGCTATGATCTCATCTATTTAAGTGATTGCTATAATAATGGAATGGAAATTTAAGATCTTCCTTGCCCCTAGGCCATTTAATAGGCCTAAGTGCACCTGGAGCCTGTGGTGGGAGGCTTGTTTTTTCAGGAGATACTTTGTGATTGGGCTGTGGAGTCAAGAGGGTTGTTACATTCTCTGAGCCAGGAGAAGGCTATATAAACCCTGTTGTGAGACTTTGTTTTGGGGCTCACTTTGAGAAGTGTTGTGTGATTTGACCAGATGACACTCTGGGCAGCCATTGAGAGCCCCCCAGCTTTGAAAAACCCAAATGTTGATGCTTCCCTCTCTGGTAACTGACTAGGTATAGATGTAATGGTTGGACACTTGGAGGCCTGTCTGCTTGATCTGTTTGTTTCTCTGTCTTCTTGTAATTTCTGCTTGTAACCTCTGTATACTCTGAAGTTCGGGGTGCTGACTTTTCCCCCTGAACTAGGTAAATGATATATTTGATTGATTAAAGCAAGATTGTTAATGAACTTTGAGTTGCTTTCCTTTAGAAAAGCAGATCTAAGAACCTGTGTTGGCAGCCACCCTGGGTATGCTGGGGTGCTTGCTGCTACATGGGGTTCTTGGATACCTGTACTTGAACCCCAGTTCCAAAATCACATCCAGTTCCAAAATCACATTTCTTCCTAGCCTCAAAACACTGTCCCAGGCACTTTCTCTCCAGCTCAAGGGCAGGATACCCTAGCAAAATATTTCTCTCTCTTTCTGATACAGTAGCCAACTGCACCTGTAGAATTTAGTAGTTTGAACCAGCTGTATACTGGGTCATAAAGATATTTACTACTCACTGACCTATCATATATATCCTAGACTTAGTCATTTGTATACTCCCTTAAGTTTATCTTGTCTAACAAGACACTGATGGGGGCAGCCTGGGAATTTCTCAGTTAGCCTAGAGCTTTAGTTAACAGTGACATTTCAGGTCTAAAACCACACCTCCTTGTAGCCCCCAACTTGGGCCATTTCCCAATGAACTCTGAGTAAAATATCTGCACAGTAGATATTAAAAGTTCCTTTAAAAACTGACCACTCCTTAACCACTCCCTAATCCTGCCCTGACTCACCTAGTTGGCATATTTTGCACATGTTTTACTAAAGTTTATCCTATATAAACTAACTGTACCCCTCTAAGGTTGCAGATTCCCTAAGTACTCTTGCCCTCTGAAAAGCATAACAATAAACTTTTGCTACCTTTACTTAGAAATGTTTGAGTTTGCAAATTCATTTCAGGTGACTTTGCCCTAGGAACTCTGGTCTCCGATCCTTCAACATTTCTGGCCCCTTATCAGTAGGACACAATGAACATTATTCTTAACAGAAAAATAATCAAGGGATCTAATTAGAGCATGATTGCTGCATGCAATTTTTAAAAAGATGTTCTCCTGAGCATGGCTCAGTAGTATCCTAAGAAATAGTGAATGAAAAAAATGATGGATCTGGAGTCAGGTGACCTGGATTCCAATATTGCCTCTGACATTTAAATACCTAACTATTGGCAACTCACTTAAATTCTCTGGGCCTTCAGTTTCTTAATCTGTAAAATGCACGTGTTGGGCTAGGAAGCCTCTAAGGTCTCTTTCAGTTCTAAATCTCTAATTCTTCGATCTCTAATTTCACAACTCTGACTTTTCTGTTTAACTTCATCACTCAACTGAAACTGCTCTCCCCAAACATCAATGACATCTGAATTGTCAAATATGATCTTTTCTGAGTACTAATTTTTCTCAACCTAACTGCTGAACTGACATTGCTGACTCCAGTCTCTTCCTAGATCTTCCCTGGGTTTTCATGACCCTATTACTCTTGGTTTGCTCCCGTCTTTCTGATAGCTCCATCACAGGATCCTTTGCTGGCTCAATATCTACAACAGGTCCCCTAACTGTGGGTGTTCTCTATGCCTTTGTCCTGGGCTCTCTCTTCTTCTACTTTATATTCTCTTGGTAATCCCATCTTCAATGCAGATGACTCACAGATCTATATAACCAGCAGCAGTCTCACCCCAAGCTTCAGACTCAGATCAACAATTGCTTACTGGATATTTCAAATTGGGTGTCCTGGACATGTATTAAACTCAGTATGTCTGAAACTGAAGTCTTTACCTATCACCTTAAACACACCCCTCTTCCAAACTTCCCTATTTCTGTCAAAGTGACCACCATCCTTCCAGTGTCTCAGGTTCTGAGATAGCATTGTCCTGGACTCCTCATTCTCCCTCACCACATAAAGTGAGTCAATTGCCATTTTTTTTTTTGCCATTTCTACCTTCATAGCAACTTTTATATCCAACCCTTTCTTCCCGCTCAGTTCTGGCCCTCATGACCCTTCACCCTAGATTATTACAATAGTTTCCTAATTAGTCTCCTTGCCTCTATACTTTCCCTCATTCCAGTACATCCATCACACAGCTGCCAAAATAATTTTCCTTAACTGCATTATCTGACCATGTTACCCTCTTACTCTCCCAATCTCTGTGGCTTCCTATTGCCTCTAAGATAAAATATAAACTCCTGTTTTCACTTCCCAAAGCTTTCAACAGTGTGGACTCAACCTATCCTTCCAGGTTCATGGAACGTTCTGCCTCCTGCATTCTGTAATCCACCTGTATTGACCTCCTCTCTCTTCCTAACTGACAACATTTTGTTTTCCATCTCTATGTCTTTGCATTGGTTATCCCCATGCCTGGACTCTCTTTTTGCCTCCACCTTGTAAAGTATTCTTTGTCTTTGTAGATGCAGCTCAAGCACCACTTTCTGCATGAAGCTTTTCCCAGAACCCACAAGCTGCTAGTGCTCTTCCATCACAAACAACCGTGTATTTAACTACTTTGTGCATATGTGAATTTGTTAACTTTGTATTTATGCTGTATATCTTTTAGAAGGGTTTATTGTTGGGATATGAACTGATCATGAATAGGGATTATTTGATCCTTTGTACAGTACCCAGCACATAATCAGAGCTTAATAAATACTTCTTAATCTAGTGCTTGATTCTCGGCTATTACCCTATCTGCCTCTGACAGTGGTTTCTAGAGTGACTCTAGGGGAAAAGACCTTATTCCCCCATATGTTTATGAATGCATATAGTCATCTAAGTGCATATGTATTTATGTGTTATGTCTCAAAAATGTTTGGACCCAGAAAAGTGATAGTCACCAACAACTATTGCATTTGCCAGTAGAAGGCTAATTGACAGTGAGGTTCATAATCTCATTCACAAATTAGCATCTTTGTCTTTGAAGTTGTTTATTACCAAAAAGTTGTGAGACTATCTGTGTGGCACACAATTCCAAATAATAGGTGGATGAGAGGCAATATAGCCTAGTGTATAGAGAACCAGCTTGGAGTCACTAAGAACTAGGTTTAAATTCTACCTCTTACACATACTGGCTGTGTGACCCTTGACAAGGCACTTAACCATTCTCTGCTCTTGGTGATTGTCTAAGACTATAAAGTACAGATCTGCATTAGTAAAGGGACTTTCCTCCTTTAGAAGTTCCACACCCAAACTCCATCCTCATAATGACAAGAACTAAATTGAATGCTGCTAGCCACAGATGAGTGGTAGTACTGGTAGCTTTGAATTCAGAGTGCATTTCCAGGACAAAAAGTGGTCTATATGTTGGTGCATATACCCTGAGAAATCCGTGTGATGCCTATGGAAGGAATCAAGGTAAACTGAGTAAAGCCAGAATACTTGTATGAGAAAGCTGAGCATCTAGGACTTCCTTAAGAGAAGATGCCATTGGTAGAAGTAAATGTAGCACTGGGCCAAATTTCCTTGCCCCAAATGTCCTTTGGAGTGATGTCTCAACTTAGTGGTGAATTGCATTTAAGTGGGGCAGAACTGCACAAAGTTGTCAGCCTCACTCTCTCTTGCAGAGTCCTTGAAGTTCAGTAACAAGACAAAAGTCAAGACAACAGGCAATGGCAGTGGATGACCTTTTCATCTTCAATGTCTGACCAAGCCCTAAACCCTCCACAGCACCCTTTTTAACAGCCTTAGTGAACATTAGAACAAATTGTTCTTATCTGCCCATCCACCAGGAAAGTCTTCACATGCTGTAACTCACCAAAGAATTTGAGGCCTTTCTGTTACCCTCAACCTGGTTTAGCCCTTCTGTTGAGGAGATTTTACCAGGGTGTGGCCACTATACATGCTACAGCTTCTTGGAACTACAGGTGAGAATTAGGTGAATCAGATGGACACCAAGAGTAGATGAGCAACCCTGAAAAGGGCTCAGGAAGCCCTTACCCCAGAGGTGCTAGTCTTCCTTAAACACCCCATACACCCCAGAGGTAAGTACTGTACTGGCTATAACCATCATTGCATGAAGTATAAATTGTTGAATTGTTTCAGTTGTGTCTGACTTTCTGTGACCCCATTTTGTTCTAGACATACAAAAGACAGTTGGTGATGTAGAACTATGACTCAGGAGAGAGATGAGGGCTGGATATATGTCTGGAAATCATTGGCATAGGGGAGCAACCACAGCTAGCAGACAAGATCTGGATAAAGATCCTACTAGAGAGATTGAAGAACAATCAGATGGGTAGGATCAGAACCTGAAGACAGCAATGTTAGAAAAACAGAAAAAAGAGATGATTATAATTAACAATGTTGGAGGCAGCAGAGAAGTCAAGATGGTGAGAATTAAGAAACAGACATTAGACTTGCCAATTACGAGATAGTTTGATAGCTTTGGGGAAAGAAGTTTTAGTTGAATGATGAGATCAGAAGTCAGATTGAAGAAGGTTTAGTAACAGGTCAATGGAGAAGGATAGAGGTACCTAGTATGGATATCTTTCTTGAGGAATTTAGCTGAGAAACAAGGAGAGATATTGGATAGTTTCTAGTGGGAATGGTTGGATCAAGTGAGAGATTATTTTTAAAGACAGGATTCGTATAGTTAACAAGAAAAGAGTTAGTAAATAGAAAGAGATTGAAGATTAGAGAGTAAAGATCATAGTGGAGATGATCTGCTGGAAAAGACAGAAAGAAGAGGGACCACAATTGTGTACAAGAATTCCAAGTCATTGAAAGATGAGTAATTTGCTCATCTATGGAATAGTCCCCCAAGAATAGTTGATTGTTGTTCATCTTTCTTTCTTGAAGAGGACCAATGACAAAATGAGGGTGATATTTTGACTTGAGTGTGAATTGGATTTAAGTGAGGTAGAACTGTGCAAAGTTATCAGCCTCACTTTCTCCTCCAGTCATCGGAGTCCAGTGGCAAGACAAAAGTCAAGATAACCGGTGATGGCCCAGGATGCAGTAGGTGACCTTGGCCAAAAAGTGGTGTAATAAAAAGAGCACTAAATTTTGATTCATAGGATCTGGGTTCAGATCCTACTTCTGTCACTTACTACTTGGGTGACCTTGGGCAAGTCACAATCTTTCTAAGCCTCAGTTTCTTCTTTTTTAAAATATGAGATTAAACTAGATCATTTTTAAGCTGCCTTCCAGATCTAAAATCTATTATACTTGGTTATCATATACCTGTGAGATCAAAGTTGGCAGGGACTGTGTAGGGACATCAGCAACCCTGTAGCCCCATAACCTTTCAGCCCCAAATGTGTTAGTTGGCCACATGTGTTCCCTGTGTGTGTGCCTCTTCACTTGCAAATTTTATGGGTATCTACTCCTCACCTATGGTGCATGCATTTGTAGGAGAATGTATCTTTATGGAAACATATGGTTTATGGGGAAAATATGTTGTTACTGTTTTAAAATGCTAAGTTAGCAAATGCTTTTGCTTTGAGCTGTGTTCTCAGTGTGGACATGAGCTATAGTTTTGGTAGTGTAGACCCACAAAGTACCTTGAACCTAGTGTAGTACTCCTCCTCTGGTTATCCCCAAGCATGTGCTAACAGATTCTGTCTCCAGGGCTCAACTACCTCAGGTTCAACATATTCTGCAAAATGGAGTTAACTGAGTTGGTCTTACAGGGTAGTTGTGAGGATCAAAAGAGGTCAGTAAAGTAAAACTGAAAGTGCTACAAAAATGTGAACTACATCTTCCACTCTTCATTGACACCTTTTCAAACAGAAGATACAGGAGTCAGAGGCAAGTTCAGATACTGCAAAGAGGGTTGAAGTTAGATTCAACAGAGATCAGAACTGGAAAAGACTGCTTGGTGTGTGAGTCATTATAACTCTTCCACATCAGACACAAATTACAAAATGTTGCTGTGGTTGGTCTCCTGACTTTCATGTGTATTATACAAGGTAAAACCTTACGAACACTAACTATATCCATTTGGATCGCTGTAGCTTGTCAGCCATCTGACATAATGATGGGGTCCTTGTGATGTATACATGTCTGTAGTATCAATCTGTAACATCAGTTTGTAAATAGGGTGCTTTGGAATTTATGTCTGTAAAATCAATTTGTAAAAGCAGTCTGTAAGATCACATTTCCACCCCCCCTTTCCAGCACTATGCCCAGCAACAACTCATGACCTGTTTATCTCTGCTTGAAACAATAAGTTATGTAAATGTTATCTCCCTTAGTTAGAGTGGCCAGCCCCACCATAAATTCTCAATACCTTATCTATAGGGTAACTCCTTAGTCAATTATATACCCACACTGTCTCTGACTTTGGTGGGAGGCAGATTGGGCACTCTTTAATGACGTGTCAGGCCTAAAACCACACCTCCAGCTAGCCCAGCTTGAGCTATTTCCCAGTGAATCATGGGCAATACACCTGCGCAGTTGTATGGTCCTTTGAGCACTGACCACTCCTTAACTCCTCCCTGATCCCACCCTTACTCACCTAGTTAGCATAATTGACACATTAAAACTATGCCTGTGGCCTCTGTGAGTTTGCAGGTTCCATAAGAATCTAGCCCGCTGTTCTCTACAGCTTAACAATAAACTTTACAATTTTGGCTTCAAAGTTTGTTTGAGCCTGGTGAATTCCTTCCAGACTGGATGCCAGGGAGGCATCCCTGTCAGAACCTCTTACCCTCCCCCCTCCTTATCACCCTTCCCTCTTCAATATGCAACGACATCATGAACTTGGAGTTCTTTCAGTTTGGAGGAGGCTCTTGTATATTTAAGGGCTTGCACATTTGTGTAAGAAAGGCTACCTTCTTTAAAAAAAACAAACAAGAAGGCAATGATGCTTCACTGTTTGGAAACAAATCCTTAAGTGTGCATTAATCCTGTTCAACTCAAAATATTTCTCTCCTAAAATTCAGTAGGTACTACAATTCCACTTAGAGTGGGACCTGAAACCTTTTATGTTTCTCATTTTTAAAAAATCATTTTGAGGACTAGAAATTGCAGAGTGTCTTTGTTTTTTAAGTAACTCAGGGAATAAAGCTGCCCTTAGTGTTGCTACTGCCTCCACAGGATTCTGCCTCAGAGAACAATACATTTCAAAAGCAGTAGAAATTGGCATGATCATCATTTATCCTTCTTGAGAAAGAGAGTCATCATCAACCAGAAAATTATGATGTTTATATATCTGGATTGGGAGTTGGTATAAGTTTTTTTTTGAGACTAGTTTATATAACTTAGTTTTGATTTTCCCTAGCCACATTACTAGACCACACAAAGGAAATAGTGAAAAATTGGAAAGGGCTCTGGATTCACCACTTGCCAAACTGAAATGAGACTTTGAGGGGTCCTCTTGTTAGCCAGTGTTCCCTTTGAAAACAATTATACCTAGTGAACAGATTCTATAGAAAGGCGAAATGCCCAACAATACTCCAACATTCTCTCAAAGTGAAACCGAACACTAATATGCTGCTGCCAGTGGAGCTGTGAATGGGGACAACTGTTCTATATAACAATTTGTAATTATGTGAGAGCAGCTACTAAATTGTTCATATTCTTTGATCCAATGATCCTTAGGACACATATCCTAAAGAGGTCAAAGATAGAAAGCAAGTTACCACGTATCAAAATAGCAGCATAATTTTAGAAGCAAAAAGCTGCAATCAATGTGGGTGCCCATTGATTGGGGAGTGGCTAAACAAACTACTCTATGAAGGCCATGGAATATTATTGAATCATCTACAATGAAAATTAATTGAAACATGAGAAAACCTGTAAAAACTGATAGAAATGGAAGAAAGCAGAACCAATGTTATTCAATAATTTCAATAATGTAGAGCAATGAGGGCCACCCCTCATCCTATCCAGAAAGATATCCTAGGTTCTTAGTATTTCATGATTCATAATCCTTTAGACACCATAATTCATGAGACTCCAACAATATATTTACTTTAACGAGGAAAGGGTCTAAAGCAAAGGTATTTCATGAAATAACATTATAATAAAAGTAACATAAATAAATAAATTAAAATAACACAGAGCCTCTCATAAATAAATGTACATCTTTAATGGAAAGAGTGGATCAAACATGAAGTGTGCACATCTGGGGACCTTGTGTGACTAAGGAGGGGCCGCTCACATTTCTAGCTTTATTAAGCTGTTAAAGTCTTCTATTGATGTGTCCCAATGGGTCAGCATCGCCCTTCCAAAAAAAAAAGAGCTAAGTGTTAAGGAAGCTGCTCTCAGTCTCCCTCCCATCATGCTCCTTTATCCTATGCAAATCACAATATCTGAGCTGACTGAAAAAGACTGAATGTTGGTGACTTTTGTCTCATTCCCAGTAACAAATCACAGCTTCTCTTTTTATTCCATTTAGAAAAGTAAAAACAGAAACAAAAAACAAAATCAAAAGCATTGTCTAACAGTGTATGCAACATTCCATACTCATAATCCCCCACCTTTCCACAAGAGAGGTGCTTCCTCATCTGTCCTCAAGAGCAAAGGCTGGCAGTTAATTTGTGCGGCTGTGTGTTGGGAGGTACATCACATTGGGAAATGACTACTTTGTGAATAAAAAGCCATCAGTACATTTAAAAAAAGGAACGCTGAAGAAGTTTTCCTTATGCTTTTGGACTCATCTGAGTCTAGTCTTTTGCTGTATGGAAAGCAATTTTTGCCATTCTAATAATCTTCTAGACATTTTGTGGGTCATAATAAATTCCAATCCATAAATTACAAGCCACTACCAACGGGTAGAAGTAGAAGCATTGGAATTAAACATGTATTTATGGTCCTATAAAAAAAGGATGAATCATGATTGGCCGGGCTTCTAAAATAAGTGACCTGAAGAATAGTTTATTATTGTACTATTTGGGGCTCTCTAAGTATCACAGTCTTGTAAACCATGCAGATTATCTGGCTCCCCTCTACATGAGGAGCATATCATACCCCCCCCCCAAAAAAAAGCCCCAAACTCACAACTCCGAAAATCCCATTATACAGATGGAAAAGTTAAGAAGCAAACCAGAAGCAACTTGTTGGCCACAGATCTGGTTCCTTTCCCAAAGAAAAGGACAGTTGCCTTTATGGCTGAGTATGGAAAGACATTTTGCTTTGTTAATGAATCTTCCTTGATTCTGCTGACAAACAGGACACAAATACACTGGCCTGTTTCTAACACCATGATCTTCACTTCCTGCCCATTCTCTTCTCAAGAAGGGGACCAAGCAATGGTGAGATTCCCTTGATGAAGGTGGGCTAACTACAGACAATCTTTCAAAGGGAAAGACTCAATTATACCTCTTCCTCTTGAGTTACAAAAATAATTCTTTTGGATTCGTGACGGAAAATGCTGTCCACATCCAGAAGAGGAACTATGGAGTCTGAATGCAGATCGAAGCATATTACTTGCTCTCTCTCTTTTTTTGTTTCTTCTTTCTCATGGTTTCTCCCATTAGTTCTAATTCTTTACAACATTACTAACGTGAAAATAGATTTATTATGAATGTATACGTTGAAGCTATATCAATTTAAATGCCATCGTGGTATGGGGAGAGGAGAGAGATGGGGAGAAAATTTGGAATTCAAAATCTTATGGAAGTGAATATTGAAAACCAAAAATAAATAAGTAATGTTTTTAAAAAGTTAATTTGAAAAAATAACTCTTTTGTTCTGATAAAACTTAAGAGTTTAAGGAAAGAAAAAAAGCTTTCCACATTAGTCCTCTGCCAACACTTTTAACATACTCTAGAACATAAAGGAAATGACCAAGCAGGCAGGAGAGAAGTCTGTATCGAGAAGCCCATGTTTTCTGGCACGTCTATCTTTGGCTGTCCAGAAATGTTTACTATGCTACAGTTTCTGCATATCTGCCTAATATGTCATGTTCCTCCCACTTTTCTGTATAATATATAAACAAGCCAAAGATGTCTATAAATACAGTCAACCAACTATACTTAACAGTACCTAGTAAGATACAAGAATTGTGTGGGAGACAAGTAACAGAAATACCTCCAGTTGTTTTAAATACAGAAACGAACATGGAAAGAGAAGAAAGGAGGAAGTCAGATCCTTTTGCAATACAAAGCAAACTGCTTGAATGAAACAAAACCGAGGTGCTCAGTAAACATTCTTTACTGTGTACATGAATATTTCTAAGTGGGAAATATCTGTAATTTTTCTGTTGTGCTCTAAAGTATCATGTTTTTTAAAAAATGAAAAAAGGAAGGGTTTGGATGAAATGATTTCTAAGATCCTTGCCAGCTCTGATGTTCAATTATGCTAGAATTCTAATAGGAGAATTTAGGAGATGAATACAAATTCCACACATCTCTCTTCCCTCATCTCAACCCACACCAAACCAACAAACCAAACCACCCAACACCACAAACACAACCCCCACCCACCAAAAAAAAACAACACAACACCACACAAACCAACACCAACAAAAAACACACCCACAACCACACCCACTACCTAGAACCTAGTACCCAGCTAACACAGTCTGTTGCACTTGGTAGGCACTCAATACTTTCTTTTTTAATGAATGAATGACTAGCACCTATCTACTGAGTCATCCAGAATCCTGCATTTCTTGGTTAAGCTGGACCTATGGTCTAGATTAGATTGTGAGTTCCTTGAGGAAGATTGTTTTTGCTTTTCTTTGCATCCCCAGCACTTGAATTATACCTGACACAAAGTAGGTACATTAAGGAATGCTTGTTGATTTATAGGCATCATAGTCACTGCTCTCGCTACAGAGATATTCCACCTGAACCAAATGCATTTCTGATATTTCCTTCACTGTGTGAAGTTGGAGAGACATAATTACTGGGTAATTAATAATTTTATTAATAATGCTAGCATTTTATTAATAAAAGGAATGGTCATTTGGCTGTCTTTCTCAGAACAAAGACACTCAAAGCAGTGATCTTACTACTTATTTGCCCTTGGGAAAGTGGATGTTCCAGAGGGTGGAAATCAACTCTGATTGGTTAACAATTAATGACTGGTGGACCAATTGTAATGAGGGGTTGAGAGAGTGACTTCATGCCACTCTTGGACAAAAGGACTACTTCTACACCTAGACCACCCATCACTTCCTAGACAGAGGTTCTACCTCCACCCAAATTAACTTGAGTGGAACCCAGTGGTCTGATCTAGTTGGGTCTTCCATCAGCCCTGTCCTTGAAAGACTAGGCTTTGGACAAGGAAATAGGACAGGGAAAAAAAGCTTGGGTCTCAGCAATTTTAATAATTGGTTATTAATATGAGGAAGAAATAATTATTTCTCTCAACTGTGTTATAAAGATGTATGGGTTAGTATGAGAAAGTGGAATGAAGTTGCTTTTTTTCTTACTCCCACAATTCCCGCAATACTCTATCAATTAGTATTATAGTAATTTATTAGCATAATTTAATATGCAGATCCTGGCAGAACTGAATCTAGAGCCAGTTCTTATTAGTCCAAAAACCTTTGACATGTCTACTAAAATTGAATCTAATGGAAGTAGAGGGGATAAATCTTGAAAAATAATTATAAAGAGGAAGAATAATTATATTCTTTTCTATGACATTAGAATTGATCACCAAAAATATATATATTTCTTTTTTTTTTCTTTTTGGAGGGCAATTGGGGTTAAGTAACTTGCCCAAGGTCACACGGCTAGGTTTTTGTTTGTGTGTGCATTAAGTGTCTGAGGCCAGATCCAAACTCAGGTCCTTCTAACTCCAGGGCCGATGCTCTACTCACTGCGCCACCTAGCCACCCCGACCAAAAATATTTAAAAGAAAACAATTAAGTCTCCACAGATGTTAGGTAAAGGTTTTATGCTATTGTAGTTAACCTGGGCTCGATCACCAGAGCAAAGCTGGCTGTATCTCCCTCTCAGGGTTCTGTGGTACTTCTGAAGGTTTTGGGGTAGGGGGAGTTCTTTAATGCTATCAACTTAAACCTATGTTTTAATGTGTTACTCCCCACTGTTAGCCACCAGTGATTAGCTGTCCAATTCCATCTAACAATTAACATTATTTAGCTTTTACATAAGGATATTTATTGTGAAGCTATAGCAAGACTTGAAGTTGTAAAATTTCCCCCACTCCCCCAAAAACCTGTATGCTTTCAGTCCTTGGAAAGAGCCAACATTAAAGCAATTTCTATAAAGCATTTGCCCAATGAAGGCCAGTGTTGTTCACATTTCGAAAAGTGGCATGACCAAGGAATGTATGAATGGATGAGTTAGTATCTCTGCTACTGCTAGGCTAGGTCAAATAAGTTGATTGGTCCTTCACTGTCTGGCTTCAGGCAAACCTGGGCAGGCTCTTCAACTCTCAGACTTCTGGTGACTTGTTCATCTAATCTTTTGAGGCTCACAAGGTCATAGCCATTTTCAGTTTCTTTCACTTAGAAGGGGTGGGAGGAGAGGGAGAAGGACCCAATAGAAATAGAAGAAACCACAAAGATATTTGCCCTTAGCTTCATGTTAGCTCTGAAAAAAGGCTCTTGCCCACCCATAGCTACTGCAGCTCATCCTCTTCAAGTACCAGCCAGGCAGGAAAGAGCCAAACCAGAACCAGAGGCTTGCTTTAGTTGGTCAATGTCTTTTAAATGCATCCCAGTTCTGATTGCAACACCAATCAAAAAAGTTCCTCTTCAGCAAATGAAGAGCTGATTGGACCCAGTTACAGAATGTTTACACATTCAAACAAATGTTTACACGCTTCAAACTGGACATCGGGCCTTTCCATTACACCTCTTCATGCATTTCTGGAAAGCAAGCTTCCCAGCATCTTCCATAAAGGGGCTCCATCAACCAAGCACACAGTACATCCTCAGTAGCCCTCCTAAACTCTCATGTCGAGATATTTCTCTTGCTCTGGCAGTAATGCAGTAGCCAAAAGACATTACTTCTTGGTATATAGAATCTTCTCAACCCATAAAAATTGTTGACTTTTCAAGGTCAGAGTGAAGTTACAGTGGAAATAACTAAGAGAGAACAGAAAAAATAAATGAAAAAACTTTGTTGTATCTTTGCCAACTTCTGTGAGGGCAGTTATCAGAGTATGTCACAACTAGAACGTCCCAAAGAGATGGAATTTGTTTTGTTTAATTGGTAGCATTGCAGGAATGGATAAGAATCTGGCCTTTGGTTAAAAACGACATCAATTCAGCCTTTCCTGTCTGCCCTGCTCCCCTCCTCCCTAACCCCAAATAGCCAATGCTTAGAAAATAATTCAACTTTCTGAGGGAACTGTCCTCCATCACAGCAATGACTGTATAAGACATGCTTCATCCTCTCATAACAAATTCAGCTTCTATAGGACCACTTCTTTCCTTTTGCCTTTTTTGTTGTTATTTGGTTATTACCATTGTGTCTGACTCTTCATGATACCATTTGGAGTTTTCTTAACAAAGATACTTGAGTGATCTGCCATTTTCCTCTCAATTTGCAAATGAGGAAACTGAGGCAAATAGGGTTAAATTACTTGTCCAGGGTCACCCAGCTAGTAAGTGTCTGAGACTGGATTTGAACTCAAGTCTTCTTGACTCCAGGTCTAGTGTTCCATCCACTGCTCCACCTAGGTGCCTGTCCTCTCTCCTTTATACTCTCACCATCACCAACTCAAGATATGCACAACCCTGTAAATACCATTCTTGGTATTTTCTCTTCCTGTTATTGAAGCAGCTTCTTTGACTAGCTTATAGCTTCCTCCTTTCCTCAGAGGATCTCAGTTCAAATGACATCTCTTCTGAGAGACCTTGTCTGAATTCCTTCAGTTATTAATTTCTTTTCCCCCATTCTCCAACCTCTCACTGACATGACTTTGTATCTTTTATATACTATATGTATGTTACCTCCCCATTTTCCTCACCTAGGACTGTAAGTCTGTAATGGCAGAGATTGTCGCATTTTTGCTTTGATTTTCCGAGTGCAGTATGGTACAGTGAATACAGAGCCATCTTCCAAGTCAGGAAGACCTGGTTTGAAGTCTCACCTCTAACCACACATTGCCTGAGTGATTCTGGGCAGGTCATAGTAACCTCTCAATGCCTTAGGCATTGCAGAGAAGATGTTAATCTGTATTGGTAAAAGGAGTTCCCAGAAGAAACTCTCTATGTTGATGAGACCATAGGGCTTTATACTTTTCCTTCTACCCCTAAATCCCCAGTGCAGTGCTTTGCCCATAATAGGTTCTTAGTAAATGCTAACTGGGTAGCTAGGTGGCCACAGTTGATGGAGAGGCCAGGCCTGGAGTCAGGAAGACTCATCTTCCAGAGTTCAAATCTGGCATCAGATACTTATTAGTTGTGTGACCATGGGCAAGGTGCTTAAACCTGTTTGCCTCTGTTTCCTCATCTATAAAATGAGCTGGAGAAGGAAATGGCAAACCACTCTAATATCTTGGTCAAAAAGGCCTCAAATGGGGTCAGAAGAATTGGACATAAAATTGAAAAAAGTGACAATAAGAAGAAAAATTGCTGATTGAATGAACGAATTATTTCAGATAACAAGCTAGAATTTAGCTTTACTCATAAAGAGAAAAACAGAAACCTGGGCAGGCTGTCATGGTTGAAATCAATATTTAAAATTTTCTGGGTCCTTTTGTATACCGCTTTTCTTAAGCATAAGAATCTCAGCAACATTTTATTGCAGATGTAGAAATATAAGTCTGCATATAACACATTACAAGCTTACAGTATTTTTGCCTGGTACTTAGTTACATTTTGTTTATCACATTATCATAAACAGATGCACTGTGATACCAAAATCACAGCCATGAGCCATCTGTTAACAATATTCAGGAAAGCTCCAAGATCTTTCTTGTTGAGAATCTAATTCATTAAAGTTTTGAGAAAAAATTTGAGTTTAAGTTTAAAATTGGAAATTGAGTATTACTGAGGTTGATTGTTTTGTAGTCAGGTGTTATTGTTTGCAGGCAAAGCTTGAAAAAGCATTTTGTGCACAACATTTCCCAGAAAACATCAGGAATTTGGCATTCATTCATTAAAAAATCTGTCAGTTACCCTCAATCTGGTTTAGCCCTGCTGAAATGGTTTTACCATGGTATAGCCTCTGCACATACTACAGCTTCTTGGAGCCACAGGTAAGAGTTGGGTGGACCCCAAAGATGGATGAGCAACCAAGGGCTTGGCAAGGCCTTACTCTAGAAGAGCTAGTCCTCTCTGAACACCTACCCCAAGCATGTGAAGACTTCCCCCAGTGGAATGGGCAGATGAGAACCATGCCATGAAGGCAGCTGAAGCAGGTGCTATGGAACACTTGGAGCCTGGTCAGACATTGAAGACACCAAGGTCATCCACTGCATCCCGGGCCATTGCTAGCTGTCCTGACTTTTGTTTTGCTACTGGACTTCAATGATCTGGAAGAGAGAGTTGAGGTTCATGGCTTTGGGCAACCCTGTCTCCCTTAAGTCCAGTTCATGTACAAGTTAAGACATCATCCATGATGTCATTGGTCCTCTTCAAAAATGAAAAACAACATTTAAAAATACTAAGATTTTTTCTTTTTATTATACTTGAAGCTATAGAAAAACATTTGCAAAAGAGAAAGACCTATCTGATTTGTTTAGACCAGTTCTTCTAAAGCTGACAAATAGAGTGTAGACACCAGAGAAACTGGGAATGAAATGTTTGTTTTTGCTGTTGTCCAATTGTTTCAGTTGTATCTAGCCCTTCATTACCCCGTTGGGGCTTTCTCGGCAAAGATACTGGAATTGTTTGCGTTTTCCTTCTTCAATTCATTTTATATATTAGGAAACTGAGGCAAAGAGAGTTAAGTGACTTGTCCAGAGTCACACAGCTAAGAGTCTGAGGCCAGATTTGAACTTAGGCAGATGAATCTTCCTGACTTCAAGCTTAGTACTGCATTCACTATGCCACCTAGCTATCTTACTATAGCTGCATTGACATGATTAGTGCTGAAGTGATTAATAATAAAAAGATTCTCAGATATTCAGATGGATTTGAGGATATCGAATATCACTGACGCAGTTCTGTGTAGATGGCAGACAGTCTGCCCCTACTTGCCTATCTTGGGCAACTCTGTCCATATTTTTTCTTGGGTTTACCATAAGAGGCAGAGGACACCCAATGTGCTTGGGGTCTGCCTTGATTTCTCTTGATGTCCCCAAGATACCAATGGATCACTCAGCTGTCTAGTTTCCTCATTCTTGTCACATGATGAGCCCAAATTTTTGTGTATATACTTTGTTGACAGCCTTTACTTGGTTTTTCCTTTATAATTCCCTTTTTGTAATGTGTTACAGTTGATGCAACAAAGTAAAAAGGGGAAGAGAACAAACATTTATTAAGTGCCTACTATGTGCCAAACACTGTGCTAAATTCTTTCTTTGCCAATATTATCTCATTTGATCCTCACAACAATCTTGGCAGGTGGGTACTATTATTATCTCTATTTTATAGTTAAGGAAATTGAGGCAGAGATTAAGTGACTTGCCCAAGATCACACAAATAGTGTCTGAGGCTGAATTTGAACTTGGATCTTCCTAAATCTAGGCCCAGCCCTCTATCTACTGCTCAACCTAGCTATCTAAAAAAAGATGAATGATGATAGGAAAACATACCAATGAAATAATTCAGTTATTGGCAATTGTAAAATATGTTGCTGAACAGTTATTTTCTGGTCCTTTCAAATGTTTGCTCTTACAGGACACATTAGAGTCTTCATGCCCAGCATTACTCATCTACCAAAGGAATAGGACATTATAGGGAATTTCCTGCATTGTTCAAGATACAATCATGTTTAAAGCAAACACACACACATACAACAAAACCCTCTCCTACTGACATCTGTGTGCAAACTGCCCTCATTGCTTAATGACTGGAATGGCAACAGCCATAGATCAATTTCCATAGGAGGGATATAAATCTGATTTCCAGTTCCAGAGAGTAGCTACAGTACCCTAGCACTTCATTTATACTGTTCATAGAGGATGTCACTGGATTCAGATAGGTACAAAGTGAGCAACATCCATGAGTCTGTATGGTTCTTTTTTTTTTTTCACATACTTTGGGATTAATTCTCTTTGGCCACATGACCTTGGACAACTCACCCAACCTCTCTGGGCCTCAGTTTCCTCATCTGTAAGATGAGAGGATTGAACTATGTCTAAATTCTCTTCCAATTCTAGATCTATGATCTATGAGCAAATAAAGGACAGTAATTATACAAAATGTGGGTAGTCTAGAGCAGCCCTGGCCTGAAAAAGAAAAGAGAAATTCCCTAAGTTATAAACCACTCAAACAGAAATATGAACTTAACTGATTTTAGATATGGCATCTCAGATTCACTTTGGTGTCAGCACAATGTCAATTTTATGTCAATGCCTTCTTTACCTATGCTTACAACACATTTTTCCAATGCATTTATTAAACTGTTAGGGACACATTTCTAATCAAATTATTTTATTTAATGAACATACTGGTCTCTGCCATCTTAGAACTTAAGCAGATGGCATGAAAGAAACATAGAATTTTTATCCCTATTCATAAGGTAGTATCTATCTATCATCCATCCATCTATCTATCTATCTATCTATCTATCTATCTATCTATCTATCAAATTATCCATTTTCTATTTCTCTGCCTCTGTATCTCTATCATCTCTCAATGTATCTCCCTCTCTCTCTCTCTCCCATCTCTCTCCCTCTCTCTCTCTTTCTCTCTTAACCTAGGATTTCATTGTTTGGCAAAACTCCTCTTGAAGAAACTCATTTTATTAATGCAGATCAGTAATTGCTCTGTAACTTGGATTCTCAAAGATTTACCTGATGCACTGAAATGACTTGCTTCCCAGGGTCCTGTAGCCAGAAACAGTACTTAAAACACAAGTCTTCTTGACTTGAATAATTACTTTCTCTCCAAAGCTCCTCTCTGCTGCTTCAGTATTTAGCATTATAAATCAACTTATTAAACAGTTGTCTAGTACTATATGAAGCATTATACAAAGTGTTCCAAAAGGCTATTAGAACTTAAGACTGCACTAAGACTTTTGGAATACCCTGTACAAAAAATACTGCATATATTTGAGTTTTTACCATCTAAGGCGTTTATAATCTAATATGTCCTAGGAAAATTTGAACAGAATTTCCCAGGCAGCTTCACTTGAAGAAGATTTCAGATTTGTCTATTTCCCCCTTGTGTGTGTTGTTGGGGAACAAAACAAGTCCTCTGAGCCCTCAGAAATTACTGCCTTCTGTAAGGCATACAGCCTTTTGTTGCCATATGGAGTAGTGACAGCTTGGAGGTTAGATTTGCCTCTGAATATTTTCTTTTTTGAAACCTGAATTTTTCCATTTCAATATTTCTACTGTGAGTAGAAGCAAATAGCACTATTGGGGAGACCTGACTGTCCCATCTCAACATCTCCTTATTTCATAGCACCACCTCCCATCAGTTTTTGAGTGGCCACTGCCTCTTGGGAGGGAATGCACAGGTTAAGCCTAAAGATGTGTCCTGTGTCTGAATGTTCTTCATTATACCTCTCTCTCTCTCTCTCTCTCTCTCTCTCTCTCTCTCTCTCTCTCCTATATATATATATATATATGTATATATACATATATATATACACACATATATGTATATATATGCATACATATATGTGTATTTATGTATACACACACACACACACACAAACACATATATATATATATATATATATATAATTACACACACATCTCCTTAAGTTATCTCATTCATCAAAGATAAATGACATTGCTGTAGAGACAAAAATTTAAGTTCTTAGAAGAACAGGGTAGAAATTCTTTTCTGAGGTGAATAAAAAAAATCCTAAGCTAAATAGTAATGAAATTTTTCTTAGTTACCATTTGGTATTGGTAGAGGGGGTATCAATCCTTTTAGCTAACCATCTGTGAGCAGTGAAAGTCAGGCAGCTCAGTATGTGACATCTAAGGTTGTCACTATTCTTCCAGGACACAATGGAAGAATTTATGAATTCCATCAATTCAGAACTTCCTTTCTTCTTCCCTTTCTTCCTCTCTTCCTTTCTTCCTTCTGCCCTTCTTTCCTTTCTTCCTTTTTTCTCCTTCCCATCCTTCACTCCTGCCTTTCTTCCCTCTCTTTACTCTCTTTCTCCCTTCCTCCTTCCTCTCTTCCATCCTTTTTTATTTCTCCCTCCCTCCCTCCCTTTCTCCCTTCCTTCCTTCCTTCCTTCCTTCCTTCCTTCCTTCCTTCCTTCCTTCCTTCCTTTTTCCTTTCTTCCCTTTCTCCCTCCCTTCGTTCCTCCTTTCCTTCCTTTGTTCTTAAGGTGTCAATTTCTGGTAATCCTTTTTAAGATTATGGATCAGTGAAAAGATCTTTTTATAGTTAGAAAATTCTTCTCTGTGCTGGTATTCTTCTCCTTACTTTGTTCTTGCTCTAGTCTCTTTGTATTTTTAAAAATTAATTTACTTACTTATTGCTTTGGGGGGGGGCAATCAGGGTTAGGTGACTTGCCCAAGGTCACTCTGCTAGCTTTTGTGTTAAGTGTCTGAGGCTGAATTTGAACTCAGGTCCTCCTGACTCCAGGGCGGTGCTCTATTCACTGTGTCACCTAGCCGATCCCTTTGTATTTTTTAAAGCACCTTCCCCATCATCTTAAAGCCCATAGGGAAGACATGGAACAAAGAAGGATTTTAGAGTTCTAGATATTTGGGAGTTTTGCTTTGTCTGCTCTGGAGAAGAACAATTTCAAAGGAGGGTCCTTCCAACAGATGCAGTAAAGACATACAACCTCTCTGTGGGTCTCACCACTAGAGGGCAACACAATCTCATGAGCTTAAGTCTAATTCCCTGTGGCTATAGTGGGGGTGTACCAACACATCTGATAAAGGCCTATCTATAACCAAGATTACTTCACAGCCAACAGCACACTCTCACCACAGAAGAGCCTTTTGTAGTTAATTATGATAAAGCAAATGCAGTGTGGTGTGGACAGAGGAGGACCAACCTTGAAGTCAGAACTTGAACTTGAAGTGTTCAAGTTTTACCTGCAACATATACTAGTGTGAGTATATGGGCAAATCATTCAACTTCAGAGTTCTCTAGGCAGCCTTCTAAGGCAGATAGTTCGCACAGTGGATATTATCTTCCTGAACTCAAATCTAGACTCAGACACCAACTGTGTGACTCTGGGCAAGTTTCTTAACCCTGCTTGCCTCAGTTTCCTTATCTGTAAAATGAGCTGGAGAAGAAAATGACAAACCACTCCAGTGTCTTTGCCAAGAAAACCCCAAATGGAGTCACAAAGAATCAGACATAACTGAAAAATGACTGAACAAAATGTAAAAACGTAAGACTATAGGATATTTAAGAATTGTAGTTTTTCATAAGTGTGAGTTTTCTCATGTGGATGAGCTCTTGATTACCCTCCCACCCTCCAAACAACAAACAAATGTCACAGAAGAAGAAATCAAATATTGACCCTGTGATATGAAGCTATAGTCCTGGGTTTGGTAAAAGAGTTTTGAGCAAAACCCTTACATGAAAAAAATTACTCACAAGGGGAATTATTACTTGTAATCATTAATTACTGTACATTGCATTTCTAATGTGCTATAGAACAGTTTAATAATCCTTTATATTATGGGGTCATAGGATTTAGAGCTGCAAGAGACAATGGAGATTATGGAGTCCAATCCTATAATTTTAGAGATGAGGAAACCAAGGCCCGGGAATTGGAAATGACTTTTTAAAGATCACATAGGTAGTAAAAATGTTTTTTCTTTGGCCTGGAACCTCTGGATTTTGGCTATGACATTCTTAGAAATTTTATTTTTAGGGTTTCTTTCAGGAGGGAACTGGTGAATTTTTTTTCTATGCTCCCTTTATCTTCTAATTCTAATAGATATGAGCAGTTTTCATTCATTTATGACTTCTTGATATCTGGAATCCAGGTTCTTTTTTTGGTAATGGCTTTCTGGTAGATTTTTTTCCCCCTCCTTGATTTGATTTCTAGGTCAGTTGTTTTTGATATGAGATATCAAAATTTTATTTTTTTTTCATTCTTTTGACTTTGTTTTAATATCATTGTCTAATTTTCAAAGAGTTAGTTACTTTGGTAAAGTTTTGCATCTCTTGTGCAGAAGTCTTTTAATTCTCCTTCTAAGTCTTTCTTCTTGTCCTCTCATTTCTTTTCCAGTCTTTCTTCTAGAGAGCTCATTTCATTTATATGATTAAAAAAGATATAGCTTTATTTCTTTCAGAAATTCCAGTTGACTTTATGATCATACTGGGTTTTTCTTTTATTCCTTACTTGTAAATGTTATGGAGTTGTTTTCTTATACTAGTTTGTCTTGGATATCTCTGGCTCCATAATTACTCTTAATTGTGGGATGTTTTTTTTGTTTTGTTTTGTTTACTCATTCTTCCAGCTTAACTTCCTCAGTTGAGATTTTGTGCTAGGGCCAGGATCTACATACTTCTGGGTAGAATGCTAGGGTTTGTTTGCTATTGATTTCTATTCTCTATGGTCCTGTTGCTGCTTGCTTCAAGTATTGGATTCTGTATTCTTCAAGGCTCTCAGGGGCAGTTCAGGCCAGGGAGCGTCAAACTTTCAGCATGACCTAACTGGTCTATCTAGGATGAAATCAGGTCTTTGACTTTCTAGTCTGAGCTTTGCAAATTCCTGAGACTAGTTTGGGTCTGGGTTACCCAAATGTAGGATTATCCCTGGTTGCAAGTCCAGTAGACTATAGCTGACTTCTGCCACTTACAACTAGTTATAAGGCTCGGCTGGTTGAAAGTAAAACTGATACAGTTTCATTCCTGTTCCTATTTCCTACATAGAACCTCTGGCTGTAGTCAGGATACACTAGCCAGGAGAATTCCCCAACAGCTGCAGCTTCAGTAAAAACTTATAACCTTCTTATGGGTCTCATCTTTAGAGGGCAACACAGTTTCATAAACTTGGGTCTAATTCCTTGTAGCTAAGATGGTGGCCTACCAACACATGTGACCCTGATCCTTGCCCTGGTACAGAGCCAGAGGCCTTAACAGGATCAGAGGGACCTAGCAGCAGGCTGGCTTCTACTCCTGCTCCCTGTGTGGTAAAGAGCATTAGTCCCTGTTCATATAATGACCTTACCTCTTGCCATAGGTTCCTTGTCTCATTCTGTGTTGGATTCTGGACCCTACTCTGGTGTCAGTGATGCAAAACCCACAACATCTTGTAGCTTTTTTAAAAAATGAAAGCTCTAGATATTTCTTCTAAGCTCTTTAATTCCTCATGGCATGTACAATTCTGAGTGGAAATTGGAGAAATATGATGGAAAGTTCTGCCTATCCAAGTGGGCATTAGTGGTATAGACAGTTGGGTCTGGAATTGCTATGGGGATTTCTGCAGCATACTTCAAGAGATGGTATAGATGAGATGTTAGCAAAGAGAGACATCGAAAGTCTTGTTTATATTTGGAACAAGACCAGTTGTCACTGAGGAATGAATGAGTGACAGCCATATGGAAATGGGTGCAGGGCTTGATACATGTTGAATTCCATGTTAATTGCCTCCTCTTCTGTTTCATTACATGTTTTTTGCTTTGAATTTGTAATTATTTGCTTGGTTTTAGTTGTCATCTCTTTAAACCCACTGCTCCCAAGCTCCCACTGATGCTTCTTTTACTCATCTTTCACTGCGTGGGAGTGGGGCACCTCAGTCAGCCATGGCAGATGGTAGGCAGCTAACCACCCTGTAGGCTGGTAAGCACAGTCATGATTTCATCATTGCCTGTACTTCCTCCCCTGATGCATACTGTAACCGCCCCCCACCTTAGTAGATGCACAGTTATCCTGTAATCTTTGACTCAGTTGTGCCCAAGAAAAGGGCTCACTGCCCAAAATGCAGCTGTTTGTGACTTTATGACACAGTCATCATTTTCCAGTCCTTTCGTATTTTACTGTGTTTCAATGTCAGCAACTTGAAGGGAAAGTTCCCATCTCTAGGCTAAGGTGTACTGTTAGTTTTTAGCTTAGAAGTTTCTGTCAAACTGGAAATCGAACTAATGTACTTCCTCTCCTAGCTCAGGTTAGTAACTCCTCATGTTTCCTTAGCTTATGGCTGGTGACTTCCAGTGGCTCTCTTAGAAAAATAACCATTTTCAGACTTGTGTCACTGTAGGTTTACAGTAGAAAAATGTGTCATATTTATGATATTAAAAAATAATAGATACTTCCCACTAAGAGCAAGAAAAGGACGGATTTTGTGTCACCTTATGAAATTGTGCCAATGACGAATTCTTCCAACCTAGAGTTCGGTCTAACAACTTTCAGGCATAATTTCCTGCTCATAGGCTGTCACAATTGAAATTAAGGTAAACTGAGGCACCAGTCAAACTGGCATCTTTGATGTTCCCTGTACATGATATTTTATCTCTTGCTTCCTTGTTTTTATAGGTTTCCCCCCTTGGTTGAAATTCTCTCTCCTCACCTCCACCTTTTAGAATAGCTTACTCCCTTAAAGATTCAGATGAAGGGGTACCTATAAGAAGTCTTTCTTCCTTTTCCCCCAGTTGTTAGTGCTTCTCTACTCCCCATTGAAATTATGTTGTGTTTATTTTATTTATTTGTGTACATCCTTCTCCCCGCACTTTTCCCACTACCTCTCATTATAAGCTCCTGGGTAGCAAGGACTCTCATTTTAATTTTTCTATTACTAACACTAGAATTGTGCTAGCCCCATAGATGGTGAATGATGTTTCTTAAACTGAAATGTCTATTCTACTATGTTATGGAAATGTTTATTTTGTTTCTCAAGAATAAAATAAATAAAATTTTTAAGAAATTGAAATTTTTGTTATGGGCAAAAATTGAAGTTACTTCAGGCAGTTACTAGGCAGCTAGATGGTGCAGTAGATCAAGTGCCAGGCCTGCAGTTAGGAAAATTCATCTTCCTGAGTTCAAATCCAGCCTCAGACACTTACTAGCTGTGTGACCCTGGGCAAGTCACAAACCTATTTGTCTCAGTTTCCTCATCTGTAAAATGAACTGGAGAAGGAAATGGCAAGTCACTCCAGTTTCTTTGCCAAGAAAATCCCAAATGGAGTCAGGAAGAAGAGGACAGAACTGGGACACGACTGAAACAGTTCATATTTACTACCTAGACTGTTGTCCCCCACCAATTAGTTAATTAACTAATTATTTATAATAGTAAGACTACCAACACAAATTCTGAACTAAGCCAACTAAAATAAATGAGCACAGGAAATTATAATTACCACCATACCATATTCCATTGGTTATCCTTTTACCAAGTCCCTGAGATAATAATTATCGTATATTGGGGGTCTTCTGTGTTGCCAAGCATTAGTTTACCCATTTTGTTTCCATAACTTTTAATTTTAGTATTAAAGTGTTTATTTATTCTGGCTTGACTTTCTAATTATCTTAAATAGGCAGCTTTATGGCCCAGTGGAGACAGCCCCTTGTCTGGAGTCAGGAAGATCTGAGTGCAAATCCTGTCTCAGACACTTTCCTAGCTGTGTGACCTTGGACAAATCACTTGACATCTGCCTGACTCAATTTCCTCATCTGTAAAATAGGGATAATAATAGGACCTACCTCCAAGAGTTGTTGTGAGAATCAAGTAAATCAGAAGTTCACTAGCATTGCCTGACGTTACACATACATGTCTTGAACTGTGTTAAAAAATGAATAAAGCCCATTATCTGAAAAAACTCATTGGCTGTTCCTATGTTTCCACCAGAAGAGCTGGAAGAACTCAAGTTTTCCAATAGATAAGTGAAGTCATTCAACTTTGGGGACCTGGACTGTGTGACCCTTAACCTTGCTATATAATCAATAGACCTTGGCTCTGCTCCCCAGAGGAAATTCTTAGGTTCTTAAGTTATTAAAATAAGGAAGGGAAGGGAAGGGAGAGAATACAATTATTTCTTCCTTTAAGATCTTAGGCTGTTTGGTTCCTTGTGTTCACAGCTGGAATTGAGATCCATTCATTTCCCTTTTGATCACTAAGTATGACTTAAGGACACCTGAACAGTACCATTAAATAATATTACTTACTAGCACTATATCTAACCCAGTTAATTTTTGACACACAGAGGGTGGCGATAGAAAAAAGCCTTTAGGACTCTGCAAAGAAGGGAGTCCCTTCAGAGATTAAAGTACTTTTTTTTTTTTTTTTTGCTTTTTGGAGGGCAATTGGGATTAAGTAACTTGCCCAAGGTCACATGGCTAGGTTTTTTGTTTGTTTGTTTGTGTGTGCGTTAAGTGTCTGGGGCCGGATCCGAACTCAGGTTCTTCTGACTCCAGGGCCAACACTCTACTCACTGCGCCACCTAGCCACCCCGATTAAAGTACTTTTAACTGCCTCACTTCCCACCTTCAAGTATCAGATTTTATCCATTAAATTTAAAGTGGACACAGTCACATATATGACCACTGGCTCTGTAAGTACCCCACCCCCTTTTAGAGAGTAACCACTGACCATGCAAGAAGTACTCCACTTCCTTTTTTAAAAAGAGTAGCTTTGTCAATAAAAACAATAGGCATCTTCCTTTGAGATAAATATTTTGTATTTGTGACTTATTAAATCCAAAAAAGCTGTATACTGTACTGTTCCAGGCTAGTCTCCAAGGGGGACAGGGAAAACTTCGTTGATCCAATGCCTGGGGCTATCTGTCCTCCCTAGGAAAACAAAGATTGCTTTGGGTAAATATTTCCCAGGAAGAAGTTCTTGGCATTGTACATCCATGTCCTCAATGAGATCTTATGACCTCCTAAAGTCCCAGTTGTTGGCCAGCTATCCCCCTGCTTGGTGGGTGTTCGGAGACTGTGCTCTGCCAATGGCCTTTTGCCCCCACACTTTAGCTTGGAAAGCTGGCTCCTCCAAGAAAAGGAAGTACCACTATTTATAGATTGAGAGTCCAACCAATAAGTTGGAGGTGGGAGAGGGGAAAAAAAACCCCATTTCACATTTTTGATCAGATAAGGCAGAAATCCTGACTGGATGAGGACATTACTTTGTACTGGCTTTCAAAGGCATTCTTGCTCAGTGTGTTTCTGGGCACCCACATAAATAACTGACAGAATTCATCACAATTAACCTTATTACAGTGAAACTAAAAGAAAGCAATCCCATCTCACCAAATCATTGTTTCCCTTCCCTCAGAGCAGCACAAAGATCTCTCTGAATTCTATTGCCTTGGCTCCTTGGCACTGGTTATTTACATAGCCAGGCTATAGAGGACACTTGTTTCTTTTCTCTTCCTTCTGAAGGTTGAGCTGTATAAGAGAGGAATGGGAGGTCATGTGTAGCTGGAAAAATTGGTCATTTAAAGCTTGCTGGGATAAGGGAAAAAGAAATAGGAGAGAAGGAAGAAATGATGCAAAGAAAAAATTTACAGCTGATGTCATTAGCAAGAAGGAATGGAGTTGGCTAGGTTTTGTGGGAGGGTCCACTCCTGACATTTACTCAGCTGGCATTAGTCCCTAAACATATAGTACACCACCCACCCCACTTCTACTGGGCTATCTGGAGAAGAATAGCTGGGTGAGAGGTGGGAAGGGGAGGGAAGTAGAATTCTATTGACTGGGATTCACTTTCTAGTATCATTATGTTCAAATTGTAATAGAACCCTAAATAACAATAGGGGTTTGGAATTTGCTTGTAGTGCTGCTGTTGTGAGATCAAGAGGAACTCCGGGTCTGGTGGCTCATTCATTAGATGCTCAATTATTCATCTGTATCTGTAGTAGATGCAAATAAGTTCAACTTGTAGAGAGATGATATAGTATAACTAAGGCTCAGTTTTCTCATCTGCAAAATGGGATTAAAAAGTGTAATGAGGGTAATCAAAGGATCTCTCTGATCTACTGGACTGAGCCCCTGTGGATGTGAACCGAAACCTAAGCTTTCTAATGGACTCATAACATAAAGGACTTGGAAAACCTGAGGTTTCTGGTTGGGTACTAAAGACTTGACAATAAGCAGGAGCCAAAGTATTAGATTTTATCCACTAAATTGAAAGTGGACACAGTCACTCCCACTGTGGCTCTAAAAAGGTTAAACAATCTTTACTCTTGCTCTTTGTCTCTTTTGAACATGTGGCTTGATTCTCTAAGAGCTCTCCCTTGAGCTTCTAGAAGAGATGGGAGGAGATTTCTCTTCCTCCTAGTAGTAGCTCTAGAGCATCACATTTTGAGATGAGTCCATGTGCTTGCCCAGGGAAGTAAAAATGAATCTGAAACCCTCAGCTAGTTTCCTTTTCTGCTTTGTGTTCCTATGAGCACAGGAGACCCAGCAGCAATTCTGAGGTGGATGTCTCTAGCCTTGATGCTTGTGAGGTCCAGAGTCCATGAATTGGGTGGTTGTTGCCTGGTAGGAAGTTTTCTACAACTCACCCTTCTTGGAGGAGATGACTAGCTTATAGTAGGTGGCTTAGTGATACCCTGGATGGCTAGAATACATGGACTTTGGTTTGCTACTCATACATTACAGATCTGAGGTGAATATGAAATGTCTGTTAAGCTGTCCTACCAGTCTCCCAGGAACTCTCCAGGGAGAATATAATAGGAATAAAATGCTACTCTATCACATTTTAAATATTTGTCAGTTCCAGCCTATGATCCTTTAGAGTTTTTCTTTAGTATTTATTGTCCCCCAGTTACATGGAAAAATAATTTGTCCCAAATGCTTTATTAAATTGTGGTTTACATCATTCATATCTGCCAGATTTTGAGTTGCAATTTTTCCCCATTTTTCCCTACCCCCCCCCACCCCAGAATAGCAGTCCCACAGGATATCCCTTTATCCAATCTGCTCTCTCCCATATCTTCTCCCATACCCCCTTAGACTTTTCCAGTAGGGCAAAGTGAATCTCTGTGCCTCAATGCCTGTATATCTTATTTCCCAATTATATGTAAAATAGTATTAATAATAGTATTTATATATTTTTACACATTTGATTTTAAAACTTTGAATTCCAGATTCATTCCCTTCCTCCCTTGTCACCCACTCTTATTGGGAAGATAAACAATTCAGTATATGTTGTGCATGTGTAGCTATGCAAAACATTACCATAGTAGATATATTGTAAAAGGCTGCCTATATTTCCCTCCCTCCTATCCCACCTCCCATGTGGTCTATTCCTTACTTTGATCCTGTCCCTTTTCACAAGTAGGTGCTTCCAACTTCCCTCCCCACCTTCCCTCCCACCCTCTCTTCCATCATCCCCTCTCTCATCCCCTTCCCCCCTACTCTCCTGTAGGGTGAGATATCCTATTTAGTATGTATGTCATTCTCTCCCTGATCCAAATTCAATGAGAATAAGGTTTTGCCTTTTTGCCTTCCTGTTCTTCCCCCCCTTATAACCATTTTCCCTTGCCTCTTCTCTATGAGAGAGTTTACCCTATTCTGTCTCTCCCCATCTCTTCTCATTATATTCCTCTCTCACCTCTTAATTTCACCTTTTAAGTATCATCCCTTCCTATTAAATTCGACCTGTGTCCTCTATCTATTTATACCTGTAAACATATATATATGCACATTCACATATGTATTCATATGCCCATATACCCTTCTTCAACTATTTTCATACTGAGAAAAGTTTCATCAGTTATAGTTATTGTTTTTCCATGTAAGAATCTATATAGTTCAACTTTGATAAGTTCATTAAGATTTCTTTTCCCTGTTTACCTTCTCAAGCATCTCTTGCTTCTTGTATCTGAATGTCAAATTTTCTATTCAACTCTGTATTTTTCATCAAGAATGCTTGAAAGTCCTCTATTCTACTGAATGACCAAATTTTCCCCTGAAACATGATACTCAGTTTTGCTGGGTAGGTGATTCTTGGTTTTAATCCCAAGTCCTTTGCCCTGTGGAATGTCATATTCCAAGCCCTTTGATCCTTTAGTGTAGAAGCTGCCAGGTCCTGGGCTATTCTGATTGTGTTTCCACAATATTGAAATTGTTTCTTCCTGGCTGCTTGTAGTATCTTCTCCTTGATCTGGGAATTCTGGAACCTGGCTATAATATTCCTAGGAGTTTTCTTTTTGGGATCTTTTTCAGGAGGTGAGCTGTGGATTCTTTCAACTTCTATTTTGCCCTCTGGTTCTAAAACAACAGGGCAATTTTCCTTGAGAATTTCTTGAAGGATGATTTCTAGGTTCTTTCTTTGATCATGGCTTTCAGGTAGTCCAATAATTTTTAAATTGTCTCTCCTGGATCTATTTTCCAGGTCAGTGGTTTTTCCCATGAGATATTTCACATTGCCTTCTATTCTTTCATTTGTTTGGATCTGTTTAACAGCATCTTGATTTCTCAAAAAGTCACTAGCTTCCCTTTGGTCCATTCTAAATCTGAAAGAAAGATTCTCCTCAGTGAACCTTTGAGATTCTTTTTCCATCTGGCAAATTTGGCTTTTTAAGGCATTCCTCTCCTCATTGCCTTTTTCAGCCTCTTTTGACATTTGAGTTAGTCTATTTTTTAGGGTGTTATTTTCCTCAGTAAGGCTGTTGACTCTACCTTCATAATTTTCTTGCATCATTTTCATTTCTCTTTCCAGTTTTTCCTCCACTTATCTTATTTGATTTTCAAAATCCTCTTAAGCTCCTCTATGGCCTGTAACCAGCTTGTATTTTCATTTGGGGCTTTTGGTGCAGGAGTTCTGACCTCACAGTCCTCCTCCTGTTCCATGCTTCGATCCTCTTTGCCCCCAAAATAGGAGTCTAATGTTGAATTTTTCTGTTTATTTTGTTTCCTTTACCTAGGCATGCTGCCACTCAATTACTTGACTTTTGGCCTTGTTGCCACAGTAAGACTCTGCCACCAGCCAGGGGAGCTTCCATCTCAAATGCTGGGGTTTTCCCAACTGCCAGAGGTATTAGTTGGGTGGCCTCTCTAAAGCCTCTGCACACTCTGGCAAGCTGGTCACACACCCCAAGGGAAAGATGCCATGCACTCTCTCAACTGAGTCCCAAAGTCCATAGGGCACTAACCTCTCAATTTGTCCATGGCATCTATGTGTTGATAATTCTGAAAACACCACAGCTTCTCGTGTTCTGGAGTCTCTCCAGCTGGCTGCTGATCCAGCCTCCCTGGGGCTAAAACCTCCGACTCTCTGGGTCCTGGGCTTGGCTCCCAGATCTCTGTGCTGGCCACTCCCTGCCGGGCTGCCAGGCTGTCCTCATCGGGAGGTTAGCTTCTCTGTGTCATTTTGTGGGTTCTGGAGCTCCAGAGGTTGTTCAGAGTCTCCTTTTACATGAATTTGGAAATTGTAGGAGCTGGAGCTGTGCAGAAGAACTGTTTCTACACCGCCATCTTGACTCTGCCCCCTGTAAAATAATTTTTAATATTCTTTTTTTATATCTTTAAGTTCCAGATTATCTCTCTTCCTTCCTCCCCACTTGCCTTTATTGAGAAGGCAAGCAATTTGATATAGGTTATACACGTATAGTCATGCAAAACATTTTCATAATAGTCATCTTGTGAAAGAAAACATAGATTAAAAAAAACTTGAGAAAAATAAAGTTAAAAAAGTATGCTTCAATTTGTATTGAGACACCATCAGTTCTTTCTCTGGGGGTGGATAGCATTTTATTTAAATCAAAAGTCCTTCAGAGTTGTCTTAGATCATTGTATTGCTGAGAATAGCTAAGTCATTCATAAGTAATCATCTTACAATATTACCATTACTTTGTACTTTGTTTACTTTGTGAAAGTTCATGAAAGTCTTTCCAGGTTTTTCTGAAAGCATCCCGCTCATCATTTTCATAGTACAATAGCATTCCATCATAGTCACATACCACAATTTGTTCAGCTATTCCTCTGTAGATGGACATTTTCTCAATTTCCAGTTCTTTGTCCCCCAGAAAAAAGTTGCTATAGATACTTTTGTACATATAGGTCCTTTTCCTTTTTGTTTTTTTAATCTTTTAGGATACAGATCTAATAGTGGTATTGTTAGACCAAATGGTACACATGTCTTTGTAGCCCTTTAGGCATAGTTCTAAATTGCTCTCTAGAATGGTTGAATTAGTTCACCAACTATCCCACCAACAGTGCATTAGTGTCTCATTTTCACCACATTCCCTCCAACATTTGTTATTTTCCTTTTCTGTCCTATTAGACAATATAATAGGTATGAGGTAGTACCTCAAATTACTTTAATTTGCATTTCTCCAATCAATAGTGATTTAGTACATTTTTTCATATGGCTATAGATAGATTTTATTACTTCATCTGAAGACTGATTGTATCTTTTGATCATTTATTTTTTGAGAGTGGCTCTTGTTTTTATAAATTTGACTCAATTCTCTACATGTTTGAAAAATGAGGCCTTTATCAGAGCAATGTGCTTCAAAAATGTTTTCACAGTTATAATTGCTAATTGTATTTCCCTCCATCCTATTCCCCCCCCCCCATTTATTCTATTCTTTTTCTCTGTTTACCCTGTCCCTCCTCAAAGTGTTTGGCTTCTGACTGCCCTCCTCCCTCAATCTGCCCTCCTCCCTCAATCTGCCCTCCTTTCTATCACCCCTCCCCTTCTCCTATCCCCTTCCCCTCCTACTTTTCCTATAGGGTAAGATAGATTTCAGTTGAGTGTGTATGTTATTTCCTCTTTGAGTCAATTCTGATGAGAGTAAGGTTCACTCACTCCCCCTTACTTCCCCCCTCTTTCCCTCCATTGCAAAAGCTTTTTCTTGCCTTTTTTATGAGAGATATTTTACCCCATTCTACCTCTATTTTTCTCTTTCTCCCAGTACATTCCTCTCTCAACCCTTAATTTTATCTTTTTAGATATCATCCCTGCATATTCAACTCACACCTGTGCCCTCCATCTATATATGCTCCTTCTAACTACCCTAGTAATGAGAAAGGTCTTATGAGTTACAAATATCTTCTCATCTAGGAATGTAAACAGTTTAAACTTATTAAGTCCCTTATGATTTCCCTTTCCTGTTTACCTTTTTATGCTTTTCTTGACTCTGGTATTCAGTTCTGGTCTTTTCATCAAGAATGCTTGAAAGTCCTCTATATCATTGAATGTCCACCCCCCCCCCCCACCTCCCCCACCCCTCAGAAGGATTATATTCAGTTTTGCTGGGTAGGTGATTCTTAGTTGTAATCTTAGCTCCTTTGCCCTCCAGAATATCTTATTTCAAGCTCTCTGGTCCTTTAATGTAGAAGCTGCCAAATTGTGTTATCCTGACTGTGTCTCTACAGTACTTAAATTGTTTCTGTATGCTTCCTATATTTTCTCCTTGACCTGGGAACTCTGGAATTAGCTATAATAATCCTGGCAGTTTTCATTTTGGGATCTCTTTTTGTAGGAGGTCATTGATGGATTCTTTCAATTTCTATTTTACCCTCCAGCTCTAGAGCGTCAGGCCAGTTTTCCTTGATAATTTCTCAAAAGATGATTTCTAGGCCCCTTTTTTGATCATGGTTTTCAGGTAGTTCAATAATTTTAAAATTATCTCCCCTGGGTCTATCTTCTAGGTCTGTTGTTCCAATGAGATATTTCACATTGTCTGCCATTTTTTTTTTGTTCTTTTGGTTTTGTTTTATTGTTTCTTGATTTCTCATAAAGTTATTAGCTTCCATTTGCTCCATTCTGATTTTTAAGGATTTATTTTCTTCAGTGAGCCTTTGGGTCTCCTTTTCCATTTGGCCAATTTTGCTTTTCAAGGCATTTCTCTCCTCATTGGCTTTTTGTACCTCTTTTACCATTTGGTCTAGTCTATTTTTTAAGGAACATGTTTAACATGTTAAGGAACACATTTAACATGTTAAGGAACACATTTAACATGTTAAGGAGCATGTTAAGGAAAAGGTTTTTTTGTGTTTTTTTTTTTTGAGGGGGGGAAGGAAAGGCAATTGGAGTTAAGTGACTTGCCCAAGGTGACACAGCTAGTTAAGTGTCAAGTGTCTGAGGCTGGATTTGAACTCAGGTCCTCCTGACTCCAGGGCTAATGCTCTATTCACTGTGCCACATAGCTGCCCCCAAGTTATATAGATAATCATCTTTGTGTTTGGGTCCCTTTTTGTTTGTTTTTTTTAGAGGCAATTGGGGTGAAATGTCTTGCCCAAGTTCATATAGTTAATAAGTGTCTGAGGTGGGATTTGAACTCAGATCCTTCTGGAAATGTTTTTCTTCAGGTTTTTTTTTGTGTGTGTCTCCTTTGCCAAGCTAGTGACTCATTTTCCATGATTTTCTTGCATCATTCTCATTTCTTTTCCCAATTTTTCCTCTCCCTCTATTAGTTGACTGTTTTTTTGCTTTTTGGAGGACAATTGGAGTTAAGTGACTTGCCCAAGGTCACGAAGCTAGTTTTTTGTGTTAAGTGTCTGAGGCTGGATTTGAACTCAGGTCCTCCTGTCTCCAGGGCCAGTGCTCTATTTACTGTGCCACCTAGCCACCTCCAATAATTAGTTGATTTTCAAAATCCTTTTTCAGCTCTTCTATGACCTCAGACCAATTCATTTTTTTTTCTTGGAGGCTTGGGATGTTAGAGCTTTGGCTTTGTCATCTTCTTCTGAGTGTGTGTTTTGATCTTCCTTGTCACCATAGTAACTTTCTATAGTCCGAGTTATTTTTTTTCCTGTTGTTTACTCATTCCCAGCCTATTACTGGACGTTTAACACTTTGTTAAATTAAGGATCTGCTTCTACAGTGGAAGGCATACTGTCCCTAGCTTTAGGGGTTTTGTGCAACTGTTTTCAGAGATACTTCTAGGGACCTTTAAGTTTTTAGAAGGTGGTATGATCTAAAGAAAGGTGTTTGCTACTCTCCTGGCCTGTGCTCTGATCTGTGAGAGACCACAAGCACTCTTTTCTGCCTTGGAACTGTGAGAAGGGTCCTTCTTCCACTGTGACTACTAGCTCTGCCATGCTAGTGTTCCTCCTTGCCCTGGGATTGCCACCCAAGACTATGACCTGGATCTGACTATGGGTAAAGCAACAGAGTCCTGCCTCAGTGCTAACAAAAAGACCCCTCTAATCTCCTTCTGACCAATTGTTTGCACGCCTTACTATCTCTGAGCTGAGAGCTGTGGAAGCAGTCATCACTGCTGCTGACTCAGTCATTCCTAAGGTCTGCTCCTGGTTTTCTAGGTCTGGAACTATGCTAGCACAGCCTGCACTGGATTGCACTCCTCTCTAACTCTGGTGCAACAAACCTTTCTTGCCTTGCTTCCAAGTTGGGCTGGAAATTTGTTTCACTCCATCTTTTTGTGGTTCTGAGCTCTAGAATTTGTTTAGAGTCATTTTTTAAAGGTATTTGGAGGAGTTTGGGGGAGAACTCAGGTGAGTTCCTGCCTTTACTCCACCATCTTGACTTTGCCTTTCTTTAGAGTTTTAAATAAGAATCTGTAGCATGTGCAGTGGTCCCATCTCAGCAAACAACTTGGCAGATGGGCTAAACCAGGTTCAGGGTAACCAGTGAGCCTCAAACCAGTTGGTGAGGTAGGAGGATGTTTACCCCAAGCATGTGAAGACTTTCCCCAGAAAGTTTCATTCACCCCAGAATGGGTGAATGAAAACAACTTACTCCAACTGTCACGAAGGTGACTAAAGTAGGTGCTGTGGAATGTTTAGAGCTTGGTCAGACGAAGATGACAAGGTCATCCACTGCATCCTGGTCCATTGCCAATCATCTTGACTTTTGTCTTGCCATTGGACTTCCATTACTCAGGAAGAGAAAGTGATGCTGATAACTTTAGGCAACTCTGCCTCACTTAAATCCAATTCATGCTCAAGTTAAGACATTATCCTGAAATGTCATTGGTACTGTTTAAAACAATAACAAATAGGGGCGGCTAGGTGATGCAGTGAGTAGAGCACTGGCCCTGGAGTTAGGAGGACCTGAGTTCAAATCCAACCTCGGACACTTAACACTTACTAGCCTTGTGAACTTGGACAATTCACTTAGCCCCAATTGCTTTGCTTTCCCCACTCCAAAAAAAAAAACACCAAAAAAAAAAAAAAAAAAAAAAAAAAAAAAAAAAAGAAAGAAAGAAAGAAAGAAAGAAAGAGAAAAATAACAAATAACAATAACAATCATTTCTTTGGTGGTAGGGGAAATAAATAGTGATTAGTACCTGATATCTAGAAAGGATTATGTAGGTTCCTTTTGGGGAAACTCGAGACATGAAACATGCTTATTGGGGAAGCATATTAAAGTCTCCTTTTTAATTCAATTGAAAATAGGAAGAAATAATTACTTCTCTAGTCTAAAGCCCTTCCGAGACTTACCTAAAGTATTTACTTTGTCCCAGCTTCTTCCCACATTCCTTCCTACAGGAAGGAAGGAAATTTTATTAGTACTTAATCAAGTTTCTTAGAAGACAATGCTCTCCACTAAAATCCCCCCCCTTCTCTTAGTCCTAATGTTTTTCTTTTATTACAGTATATAAAATATCAAGAATGAAAGTTAAGAACCTAGAAAATGAATTAAGGGTGGTTAACTAGGCTTGGAAGGAAAAATACTTCACGTCTAGTTAAGATCATTGCTTTTCTCTATCCTCTGAAAGGATTAGGATCTTGAACAACCAGAAAGGAGAACTTTTATAGGGGTTGTTCATAGAGGAACTGAGTGATTTTAGGAAAATAATTTTCTCAAGATAAAGTGACTATTGCTCTGAACTGATAGATCAAAATATTAACTTTTACCCATACCCTATGTTGTGTAACTGTGTTTTATCATATTGCAAATTTTTTCTTATTCAAAAAACTTATAAATGTTATTTCAAAATGTCTTGTGTAAGAGAAACAAACTTGAAGGCATGAAGGGACTCCGCTGGTTTGGATATTTCCTTCTTAAGTACAGCAATGCTTGAACTGAGACTAAAGATAAATTAATAAAAAAATTATTTGTCGGGATTGTGCTTATGATATAGAGTATTAACAACTTTCCTTTGGTATTAAACTTAAAGAGATTTTGTCCAGTATTCTATCCGAGGGATGGAAGACATAATGAAATCAGAAAGGTCTAGAAAAATCCCAAAGTCTGTTCTCTCTGAAGTCACTTCCCTGAGACTGCAATCTGGTCAATGTGAATTCAGAGCTCCTTATGGAACCACGGTGCCCCCTGACTGATATGACTTGCATTGCTATAGTATGAATAGGTATGCTAACAGCATAGGTAATTTCATTTTATTTTTGAGTCTCTATTTTATGATTCCCCTCATTAACACAAATAGAATAAATACATTGCCACATATGCACCAAAAATAGTCCTCTGACCTTTTCCATCAACAGATTCCATTGACCCTATCTCCCTGTATCTAGTCTTTGCACATTTTGACCCCACTTCTTTTAGCCAAGAATGCTCTCCCATTCTTATTAATCCCATTTTGCAGATGAGAAAACTGAACCTGTTACACTATATCATCACCTCTCTATAAACCTAACTTGCTAGCGTCTCTTACAGAAACAGATGAATAATTAAATGAATGAATAAATGACCAAATCCTGGAGTTCCTCTCAAACTCTCAACAGCAACATTTTATTTATCTATATCTATTTCTCTTTCAAAGATAGTTATGTCTTACCTTCTATTAGGGATTCTTAACTTGGGGTCCATGAACTTAAACAAAAATTCTAATTGCTTATTTTAATATAATTTGTTTCCTTTGTTATCCAATGTATTTTATGCATTTACAAACATTATTCTCTAAAGAGGGTTTATAAGCTCCACAAGACTGCCAAAGAGTTCCATTGCGCGCGCACACACACACACACACACAGTAAGCAATTTCTGTGCTATATGAAGCCTTACTTGAGCTTCTAAGCCCACAGTCATCTTTCTGTCCTTGAAATCATAGAATAGATGCTGCCACATTCAGTTTCCTAGTATTTGTCCAGATTTATCATCTATTTAACCACTATTCATGAGCCCTCATTTTTTCCTCTGACTCTTCCCCAATTAGACAGAATTAATGATGCGATAGCACAGTAATTCATTATTACTTAAAATGGCACCCAAGATATAAGAATCCAACCCCAATCAGCTATTCACCCTTTTCTAAAGCTAAAAATTCCCAAACTTCTAAGAAATGTAGCTTACAAATACTTTCTACTACCTTCTCCTGTGGTTGACAACATGTTACTATAAACAGGAAAAGAGGTTTTGACACTTGTTGACACTCCCCATATACCATATCAATATATGGCAGCAGCATAGAGGAGGGGAAAGGGTTGTTGGTGACTTACCCAGAAATACAACTGATACATCTCTGAATCTGAAAGGCCACACCATCTCCACACCAGATATACAACTCATTGAAATCTTGCAGCCGTGGTTTCTTCTTCAGCTGGAAGACATCTGTAACTGCTATTTCCCAGCATAGAGGAATTGAAAGCTTCAACAGAAACCACCCCCTCACCTCCTGTCCATGCCCCCACCCCAGTTATAAGTAGCTGTAGCTTCTTAGATCTGCTTTAATTTTCTTTTTAAAGTTTTTATTGATGTCTTTTGCTTTTATGTCACTTTCAGATCTAAATATGTCTCTATATCCTACCCTACCCCAGAGCCATTCCTTGTAAGAAGGAAAAGAAGCAGTTCAGCAAAAGTAATCAAGACATTAACCAAATCTGACTATGTTCACACTCATGGTCTTCCCTCTCTGCAAAAGAAGGGAGGCAGGTTCTCTACATCCATTTCCCCCTATTTCTCTTATGGTACCTTGTTTAAATCTTCCTGTGTCCTATCTCAGTAATCAGAGTTTGCATTCTATGCTGGGATAAACTTATAGTCTTAATCAAAACATGTTATAAGTTGTCATGTTATGTTGTCGTGAATGTTGTACTTTAGTTTCTTGAATGTCTTGCTTTAGTTTATTGCTGAATAAATAGAGAGTTCATTTTACTATGTGATTAGATCTTAAAAGTTATTCACAGCAGCAGTCCTCAGGAGAGCTGCCCATGATTGGCTTTACAGTGAGGCAGAGCTGCATAAAGTCATCACCCTCAATGTCTCCCCCAGAATCATTGAAGCCCAGTGGCAAGACAGAAGTCAAGTTGACAGAAGTCAACTGGAGATGACCAGGAATGCAGTGGGAGACCTCGGCCTTTTAAAGCTAAGATCTTTCCCAGGTCCCAGTTGGTCTGAGGCAATGCTCATTCAGTAATTAAAGACTAAGTAAGAATTGGGGCAAAAGATAGCCTCTGTCTGCCTTCATAAAAGAATCAATCTGGGATTCAAATGAAGCCTTAAACCCAAATCACTTTGGCTCTCACTGATAGTCCAATATTGGGCCCCAACCCAATCAACAGTTGGTCATTATTTGGGTTTTATCGGCTCAAAGAGAATGTAAATAGCAATTGGTTTTGTTCTGACCAGAAACCTGAGGGTTTTCTTCCAGACTGGGGTTTGTTTGGCTTTTTTTTTTTAGTAGGTAAAATGCTAGCTATTATTATCATTATTATTAAATGCTAGCTAGTATTATTATTTCTCATAATAATGCTGTTAAATATATAAAATAAAATATAAAGGATTAAGAGGAAATCAAATACACTGACATTGTTATTGTGCAGTCCTATTCCACTCTTCATAACTAATATGGGTTTTTCTTGGAAAAGATACTGGGGTATTGTATGGTAGATAAAACAGTACAGATAGTGTATAATAGTAATGAAATTTGAAGATCCTTTTGTATTGCTAAGCTAAGTGGTACTTAGCACCTAGTTTCAAATTAAGCCTCTGTTACAGAAACAGAAGGTATGAACCCCTGTTGCTGACATAACAGGAAGGGGCTAAACAAGGAGGAGCAATACTGCATATAAGGAAAAACCCCAGCTAGAAAAGTCAGAATTTCCTTGGAACTTGTGTTGGTGGAACTTCTTCTGAGGGCCAGCCAAGCTGCAGAGGACTTCTGAGGGCCAATTGGAGCTGCTGAGGACTTCTGAGGGCCAGTCAAGCTGCTAAAGATTTCTGAGGACCAGCCAGAGCTGCCAGAGGAAGCATGACTGTGGTGTATTTTGTTTGTGGTTTTGTTAAACTTGACTTCCCAGGAATAAAGATTGTGAAGGATTTAAGGTAGACTGGACACTGTGAGCTTCAGTGTGGAACAGGAACTACATGGAGAGCAGGAGAAGGAACTGGGAGCTATCTGCCTTTGAATCCAGGTGACAGTTTGGTGAATCCAGGTAGGAGCTGGGACCATGGAAGGGGATCCAGGGAATCTGAGAGCCTACCCTGAGACAAGCCAAAAGAAAACTTTACTTCAATACTGTGTACTGACTGAGAAGATTGTTATTTTCTTGTGATGGAGAGGTGGATGGCCTGTGTATTTTCTGACAGTTGAATAGTGAATGATGACTGAATATTGACTGATTTGTAACTTAGTGTCCCCTACAGGTGTATAACTTTGACTTTTGTATTTTGTGACCCTTAAGGAAGCAAGCCTTCTTAAGGATGATTGAATGATTGATTTGATTGGATGATTGAGTTACTGATTGATTGATTAAATGATTGTACTTTGTTCAAAACTATTTGACCACTGTGGTAAAAACTATGTGGCCATTTTAGTGATAAGTTGTTGAGTTGTGACATGATGAATGCTGTATTTTGATTTTCTGTGACAAGTTGTAACATTGTGAATGCTGTACTTTGATTTACTGTGAATGTTTTGCTCTGATTTGTCATTGAATAGAGAGTTCACTATACTATGTAATCAGAATCTTGAAAGCTGTTCACAACAGCAGTCCTCTGGAAAGCTGCTTGTGTGTGGCTTTATATATTGTTAGGAAAAACTAAGTCCAAATCCTTATTTCATCAGGAGTCCCCTAAAATCAGTGGTTCAAAATCCTGGCCAGTAGGCAGCTGCAAAACTTTCTGGTGAGACCTGCACCAGATTAAAATAGAACTGGAAAATGTTTAACAAAATGAAAATATAACTACAACATTGATCATGTAAATTTGCAGTTTTCTAAGTCAACATGCAGTCCACAGGAACTGTTTGTTTTTGAGTATGAGACTAGACTCTAGACTCTAAAACTTAGCTATGTGACTATGGGTAATTCTTGGAATTTGGGTCTCAGTTTCCTCATCTGTAAAATGGAGCTAATGCTATATGTTATACCTACCTCTCAGGATTATTATGAGGCTCAAATGAGATAATATATGCAAAACATTTTGAAAACCGTAAGGAACTATATAAATGTCAATTATTACTTATATTATTTATAATATAAATGTTATATTACTTATGTTATTTATAATTTAACCATTAGTTATATACATTATACTCACTACTTATATTGTTATATATTATTACTTATATTTTTATCCATATAGCCTATCTTCCCGACTAGATTGACTCTAAGTCCAGTGAGAGCAGGAACTATTTGATGGCATACAAGCTCTGGGAACTGCCTTGAATCTTTCCACTTAATGAGGTATTTGCCTGAGGCCATAAGCCTTTCATTATCCTAGGCCCAAATCTCTGTTACTCTTAACCTAGCCTAGCCCTCCATAGTCCAGCTACTTCCCTTGATTCTATCAAAATATCTATAACCAAATCTGTTACCCTTAAACTAGCCTAGCCCTCCTTTGTCTGCCATCTCCAGGTTTCCTTCACCTATTTCCCACCCTTAATCCATTCCTAGAGTCTGACCTCAGTTCCATGGAGATCCTACATAGACTCCTCCTCAAGACCCTCCCCAAAGCCCTCTCTAGACCATCCCTAGAGCCTTCCCACAATCTTTCTGTATATAAGCTCCATCTTATGGAGAATTTAGCTCAGACTCAGTCTGTGTGAGATTGTTCTGTTCTGCTTATATTGACAAGCATCACAAATACTTAGGTTCCTTAAGAGTCTACCCGTCATGGTGAATCTTTAATAAACTCTGTTTTACTGAGGGAAGGTTTGAGTTGAAGTTATTTGGCAGGACCCGGCGTGTTGGTATTTTGGAGTCTTGAGCACCCCTAAACTGCAAACCTCAAAATATTCATGGGGTCCACTATCTCCAGTGCCTAGTATAGTGCTTATGTGGATCAGGTTTTCAGTCTCCTACCACCTCCATCAAACAACAAGAAAATTAAGACAAACAAAATAGACCCATACCTCAAGTTGCCAAAGAGGTCTAACGTGCATTATTAATTTTTAAAAACAACTTATAGGAGAAGGAAAGGGGTGAAGATGCACAGTCAAGTAGGTATGTCCTCTTTAGGTCTGTCCCTGTTTCTGTCACATACATTAAAAAGGAAGCACCCAAAGGTAATTGAGCATATCTGTTTAACTCATTTCCTGCAGAGTTTAGATAGGGCCAAGGTGACATAGGTGCTTAATTGATTTTCAGTGAAAAAATTTTATTCGGAAAAAAACCCTACCATCTTAAAGTTTTATAACTTGGAATGTATGTGTGTATGTGTGTGTGTGTGTGTGTGTGTGTGTGTGTGTGTGCATGTGTGTGTGTGTGTGCATGTGTGTTTGTGATAGAGAGTGAGAGAGAGCACATGTGTATAATTTTAGAACCTAAAATAATTTTTCTTTTCTCTACCAGCCCACCCTAGAAACTGTAAGAAAACATTGCCCTTAGTCTAGAATGACTGTGCCAAGTCATTGAGAGAATTTGCATTTTGTAGTCATTAGAAAGAATTATACCTTATCTTTTTACCAAAGCTTGAGAAATCTGTGTCTCAGTGTGGTGTACATTGGAGTCTTCATTTGTATTTCAGATGATGTCAGAGAGATACAAAGGTCCAGAGTTATTTTAATTTGTTTTAAAAAGTCATTTGAACAACCCTTTTATTATTTGTTAATAGATGTTGGTAATAGATCCATTAATTATTACTGTTTGAAGGCAGTCAAGTCCCTTCTTCCAACATATGCAAATCTGAAGCCAAATTATCATACAGACATGCATAGGAGATGCTGTCTAACACCTGCTTAAAATTCAACTCAAAAAAATCTTTCCGAAGCTTTCTAAACATAAGTCACTGAGCTTGGTGTTTAGGATACACAGATGGGGGGCAGGGAGAACACATTACTCAGTCCCTTCTGAAAAGGAGCTTACTGTCTAAGGGTGGGGGTGGGAGGGTGAGAGGATGGAGGAGAAACAATCTATTAAAACAAAAGAAATGCAGCCCATGTTTCCTTGACCTGACCCCTCTTCCTTCAATGGACACTCATTTTTGAAGCTATAGAAGACTAGGGGCAGTATTTAAAGATGGTGATATTGCATCTCAAGTTTAATCCTATCTAGTTATTTTCTTTCTAGAATTCCAGGAAGAAAGAATATTTTCACCTTTTTCTAAGAGCAAAGGAGAGGGAGAGAGATTGAAATGAAAAGGTTTTATAGGGAAGGCCAATGAAACTTCAGGGTAAAATGAGAAGGGGAATGGAAAGAAAGGGAATAAGCACCTACTAAGTGCCAGTCTGGGTTCTAAGTGCTTTACAAATATTACCTCATTTGATCTGGACCCAATATATTAGTTGCTTCACCTTTCTTGAATTCTTTTTGAAATAGTCCCGGTCTCAGCCTTGCTCTTTGATGGCTCATTAGACCACCTGGCCTAGAGTCAGGACGACCTGAGTTCAAATGTGACCTCACATACTTACTAGCTATGTGATCCTGGACAAGTCAGTTATCATCTGCTTGCCTTAATCTACTATAGAAGGAAATGGCAAACCACTCCAGTATCTTTACCAAGAAAATTCCATGGACAGTATGGTCCCCAGGGTCACAAAGAGTTGGACATGACTGAATAGTCTGACCAACACCAAACCTGGTCAGATTTGGTCCCTTCTGTAATTCTCTTCCTTTCCCAACCCCACTGCATCCAATCCAAACAACACCCCTCATCCTCCCACTCCCATTCACAATGTATTTGAATGGTGTCCCCATCTACTGGATTATATTGGCACCATAAGCCCTCAAATAAAAATGCCCCTTTTATAACAGCAGCAGATATGAGGGGCTGTTAAGGGAGGAGATAACCCAGGCTTAAAGTTGGATATGAAAAACTATCAAGAGAGAAGCATGGGAGGAGTAATAGAAAGTTAAGTGGGGTGGTGGTAGGAATAGGGTGTTGAGGGGCAGGGGGAAGATTCCACATTGCTCAATCCTTTTGTCAAGGAGTTTACAGTCTAAGATCTGGGAATGGGAGGGTGAAGTCAGGAAGACCTGACTTCAAATCTGGCCTCCTATCTGTTACGGGCGGATCACTTAACTTTTGTTTGCCTTAGTGTCCTCATCTGTAAAATAAGACTAATAAAAACAGAAAGCCTCCCAAGATTGTTGTGAAGATAAAATAATATGTGTAAAGTGCTTTGCAAATATTAAAGAGCTAATAAATGCTTACTTGTTATGATTATTATAGAAGGTGTTTCTTTGTGCCTTGCAGCTTTGGATATGGCATTGCTCAAGTTAGCTGGCTTTCTATTGCCTTCCATCAAGTGGACCTGGTTAGGACTGGATTTCTGGGACTGATCTCCCACTTTCAGTTTTTAATTGAAGTTACAGAAAGGGTGCCAATCTACATGGATACTGGGAGTTTCCTCACTGGGAAGTTCCCAATACCAATAAAACCACAGGTACAGGGCCCTATCTTTATCACTATGTTGAGGTTTAGGGTTTAGGGGTGTTCAAGACCCCAAAATACCAAAAATTCTCCAGGTCCTGCTGAATGAATGTGCCTCAAGTCTTCTCTCTGTCAAAGGAAAATAAAGTTTATTAAAGATTTGCCATAATGGGTAGACTCTGAAGGAGCCTAAGTATCTGTGATACTTGTATTGGACAAGAATGGTCAGAATAATCTGACACAGAGTGAGTCTGTGCTAGATTGAATTCTCAGCCCCTTCATGGAGGCAAGATGGATATTATATACAGAAAGGTTGTGGGAGGATTTAGGGGTGGTCTAGAGAAGGAGTTTGGGGAGGGTCTTGAGGAAGAGTCTAAGGAGGATCTTTGATGGAACTGAGATCAAACTCCAGTAATGGGATTAAAGGTCAGAAATATCTGAAGGCTACCTAGAGATGACAAACAATGGAGGGCGAGGCTAGTTTAAGGGTAACAGATTTGGGTATAGATATTTTGATAGGATCAAGGGTGGGAAGTAGCTGGACAATGAAGGGCTAGGTTAAGTGAAGAGTAACTGAGATTTGGGCCTTGCAATAATGAAAGTCTTATGGCCTCAGGCAAATGTCTCATTAAGTGGAAAGACTCGATCAGAGTTCAAGGGGCTTCCCAGAGTCTGTACCCCATCACCTATGTTGTAATGATGAACATGTCAGCTGTTTATAGTATTTTATCTATGAGAAAGATCATAGCCAGGGTACCTCAAACTCTCACTCTAACAACAGATGACCTCTTTTCACTTCTGAAAAGGGATTTCCATATCATTTAGCTTAAAGATAATAAAACCTCTTAGCAAGAATTTTCTTCAGCCTTTTCACAAGATAAATATTAAAGTTGTTATGTTTGTACTTCATTTTTTTTTTTTTGCTCTTTGGAGGGCAATTTGGGTTAAGTAACTTGCCCAAGGTCACACGGCTAGGTTTTTGTTTGTGTGTGTTAAGTGTCTGAGGCCAGATCCGAACTCAGGTCCTTCTGACTCCAGGGCCGGAGCTCTACTCACTGCGCCACCTAGCCACTCCTGTACTTCATTTTTGAAGAGGACCATGACATCAGGGAAATGATGACATGATTTGCAGTTGACTTTGATTTGAGTGAGGGAGTGACCTGTGCAAGGTCACCAGCCTCACTATCTCCTCCAGAGCCATCTGGGTCCAGTGGCTAGATATTCATCAGTATGACTGGAGATGGCCCAGGATGCAATCAGAGACCCTGGTCCTTTTAGGCTAAGGCCTTTTCCAGTTCTCACTTTGAGTGAGGTAATGCCCATTCAGTGAATAGGTCTCTTAAAGAAGTGAGTCACAGTCCCTTTAAGAAAAAAATCAAACTGGGAGGGGAAGATGCTCAGGGTTGCTGATCAAAAGAGAAACAAGTTCCTCTTTTTCTCTATCTTCTCCACTTTCTCTCCAGGCAAAACAGGAAAATGGCTTCTTCAGCTTTTCTCAGTTCATCATTCTTTTTAAAATAAATGTTTATTGATCTCTTCTATTTATTACATTATCAAAGTTATCTACAATAGCCTTCTCCTCCCTCTCCCAGAGAGTCATCCTGTGTAACAAATAGTATTTTTAAGAAGGAAAAAAAATGAGTGCAACTTATTGATACATTGAAAAAATCTGAAAATATATGGAATGTATAGACCTCCTTTCCGTAAATGAGTAGGTTGAGGATGTCCTCTTACATCTCTTCATTTAAGACCTACTTGATCTTTATAATTTTGTTAAATTCACTTTTGCCTATTTGATGCATGGCTGTCTTCACCCTGGAAGTTCATCTTATCCTTAGACTTCTCACACTGGTGGTATTCTGATTGGTTGGTTCCTCTCACAACCTCTATTTGAAAGAGGATTCCCAGGCCAGTGATATCTCCATTCCTCTCCAAATTGCACTCTTGACTATCTATACCCTCTCTATTTCTTCTCCCTTCTGCTTTCCCCCTCCCTTTTCCTTTTTTAGCTTTCTTTTATATGTTGTCTTCCCTTGTTAAAATGTAAATTCTTTGAGGGCCTGAACTGTCTGGTTATATTTGTATTCCTAGTGCCTACACAGTTCCTTGCACATAATAAATGTTTGATAAATGCTAGTTGTCTCAGCTTAAAAATATAGCCACCTGCTAGAAGAAATTAAAACTATGTAAGGACAGGACAAAGTTGGGTCATCCCTATCATCTTGTTTTATACTGGTGTTTTTCCAAAGATACTTTCAGTTAGTCTATCGATGAGCTTATATTCCAATGATCTTAGCCATAAAAAGTAATCATTTTAATCCCACTGTGTAATATTCTTCAGGACACTGAGTATAAAAGCTTATTAGGACAACAATTTTATCCTCTGACCATTTCTAGCTAAGACTGCTAAAATATTAGAACGAGACAATAATACTTAACTATTTTCATGCATTTATTGAATACCTCGCAGACATGGCCTGGTGGCTAGAATTATACATTAAAAACTTGATATCATAAATTAAGACAGAAAATCTCTGTGCTATAAATATGTGCTTCAAAATATCCTTGAAAATCCAACTTTTAAGAGGAATGAAGCCCTTTGTTTGGTGTAGTTTGGAGATTATGAGTATTTAGTATGCCAACATTATTAAAAATACTGTTAAATTTTTATGGATGGATGTTGTGCCTGGGTGGTAATGGGCAACAGTTCTATCAAATTCCAGAAACTACTGAAACTGAACCATTATTACAGACCCAACTGTAACCTACAACTTTCCAAACATAACACTGATGAATAAAAATATAAAAATATTTTAAATAGATGTAATCATGAAGAATCTTTTTAATCTAGCTGTAGGTAGCTAGGTAGAATAGAGGACAGGACTGCATTTTTCAGCATGAGTCCTTTGGAATTGTCTGAATTGTTATATTGATCAGAGCAGCTGAGACTTGCAAAGTTGATTATTGTACATGATTGCTCTTACTATGTACAATGTTCTCCTGGTTTTACTTCACTTTTCATCGGTTCATATAAGTCTTTCAGGTTTTTCTGTGAGCATCCCCCCCCCTTTTTTAAGCAATGGGGTTAAGTAACTTGCTCATTACACGGCTAGTCATTTTATGCGTGGGTGCTCATTTCTGAGGCCGGATGATCTCGGGTCATCAAACTCCGAGGCCACTCTTACTCACTGCGCCACCTACCGCCTTAGTCGGGTACTTGCCCAGACAGCTAGTTTTTGTTGTCGATTAATTCGGAGCCGGCTCAACTCATCCTTTGATCCAGGCCGGCTCTATTACTCGCACCTACCCCTGTCCTTTCTTATAAGGAAATAGTATTCCATCACAATCCTATACTGCAACTTGTTTAGCCATTCCCTACTTGATGGGCATCCCCTCAATTTCCAATTCTTTGATTCCAAAAAGAGCTGCTAGAAATATTTTTGTGCAAATAAGTCCTTTTCCTCTCTTTTCACTTTATCTCTTTGGGATAGGAACATAGTAGTTGTATTTCTCCGGCAAAGGGCATGCACGGTTTTATAATTCTTTGGGTGTAGTTTCAAATTGTTCATCAGAATGTTATTTGGACCAGTTCACAACTCTACCAACAGTGTAGTAGTGTCCCTGTTTTTCCACATCCTCCTCCAGCATTTGTTATGTTCCTTTATAGCATGTTAACCATTCTGAGAGGTTTGTGAGGTGGTACCTCAGAGTTGTTTTAATTTGCATTTTTCTAATAAACACTGATTTAGAGCATTTTTTCATATGACTATAGATAGCTTTGATTTCTTCTTCTGAAACTGCTTTTTAATATCTTTTGACCATTTATCATCTGAGAAATGCTCTTATTTCTATAAATTAGACTCAGTTCCTTATACAAAATTTGAGAAACGAGACCTTTATCATAGAAACTTGCTTTAATTACCCCTTCCCCCACAATTTTCTGTTTTCCTTTTAATCTTGGCTACATTTATTTTATTTGTGCAAAACCTTTTAAATTCCATATAAGTAAAATTGTGCATTTTACTTCCCATGATCCTGTCTCTTGTTTGGTCATAAATTCTTCCTTATCTATAGATCTAAAAGGCAAACTTTGTCATGCTGCTCTAATTTACTTTATTTCTAATTTTATATTTATTATAAATATATCACCCTTTATTTCTAAATCATATACACATTTTGACCTTTTCATATATGGTATAAGATATTTGTCTATACGTACCAGTTCTACCAAACTGCTTTCCAGTTTGGAACCTTTCTATCTCTTCTCTCTTACCTTTTTCTCTTCCTATCAGTTCTCTCAGTTCCCTTACTGAGGCATGGCATAATAAATTCCAGAAGGGACTCTTTGATTGAGAAGAGAACCCAGACTTTCCAGCTTTCTGTTTGGTTGAAGTATGCATATCTTCATATTAAAGTAGGCTCAACAAGGCTTAGAAGAGTCAATCTAATTCTTCCTACAACAGTCCAAAAATCTCAATTTGTTGTGGGTTTTTTTTCCCTTTCTGTTATACATACAGCCCACAACGATTCATTAAGTTTCTGTTTGAACTTCTCATGCAACCTGCTCAGTTGCTTGGTGGTGAGGGCCTATCTACCCCATCTACCCCAGGTCCTTTGCAGAAAATCACCCTTTCTGGAGTAGTCATAAGATAAGTCTGGGTCTTTTTTTTTTTAACCACGGGTGGGAATTCCCAAGTCTCTTCTTCATTTTCAATGTGATTACCTTGTCTCATGGCTCAGATTTTAAAAGAATATACCAAGACCACAACCTCTGCAACAAGAATTTCTGGATCAGAGACCATATTGTGGGTTTCTGTCTGTGATCTGTCAGTCTCTACCTCCACAAGAAGAGATCTCTGGACTTTTATAGTTGCCAGCTCCACAAGCTGTCCTTTTTTTCTTTGTATGGTCTCTCAAAGCTCTTTCTCTAGTTGCTAAATAAGCAGAGACTTTGAATCATACATTGGTAATCTAGCTTCTGCTGGACAGTCAATAATGACCAAGAAATGCTGGACTAGACTCTTGCTTTACCCTCCTGGGCAGCTACCTCCAGCAACCATTGAGAAAATTGATCTATCAGAGTGGGAGCCCATTGCCTGTTCCATTGAGAAGATTCCTCATACATGATCAAAGGATTCTTGCCATTGGATACCATGGTGTAATGTCTGACTATTTGATCCCTCCACTTTGCTATTTGTACTATCTGATCCCTCCCTTTACTATTTGTACTATTAGTGCCTTTCCTCCAATTCAAACATAGTGTGAACCATAAGGCTGTCTTATCTCAATTACCAGCAGTGTCAAATGTCAGAGGTAGGCCTGATGCTGGCACCCTGTTAACTCAGGTTCAATATGGGGATTAAAGGAAGAATTCATAAGTCTTGAGCAGTTATCAAAGGGTGGTATATATTTAACCCTAACATAGCAGGGATATGCAACAAGGGTACAATGGCACTTAATATCTATAGATACAAACCCCCCTCCCCCAACTTTGTCTCCATATGAAAACATGTTTGGTCAGTAGGGCAGGGTATAGTGACTCACTTGGTCTTCAGATATCCACCAAATGGGAGAGGCCTCAACTCTATGTGACTGAGATCAGATAATCAGAAAGCTATCAAGGGAGACTGAGACCAATCAAGGGAAAATGAATCCCTGTGGAGGTGGGGGTAGGGATGAGGGGAATCCTAGTAGATAATGTGTCCCATCATATACACTTCTTTCAATGAATTTTCCCTATCATTTATTCCTTTTCTCTCCTATATCTTCAGTCTCTCATCTTCCACTGGCTCTTTCACCTTATTCTAAACTTAGGTCTTCTCTCCATTGAAAGAAAAATATTCCCTGATTTTACCTACTGTGGCTACCATCTTTTCTTCATCCTCTCATCACAAAACTCAGAGTAGTCTATCACTCAGCACCTTCATTTCCTTGACCATCAATTCACTATTCCCATGTACATGATTTGTTTTTCTTTTTTCTTATTTGATTGAAATTGCCCTCTCCACCTCACTAATCACTTTTTTTTACATTTAGTTCTTATTTTATTTTTTCTCAATTGCATGTAAACACAAATTTTCAGCATTCATTTTGGTTTTGCTTTTTTTTTTTTTTTTGGAGGGGGAATGCAGGGCAATTGGGGTCACATGGCTAATAAGTATTATGTGTCTGAGGCAGGATTTGAACTCAGGTCCTCCTGACTCCAGGGCCAGTGCTCTATTCACTGTGACACCTAACCACCCCTTAAATTCATTTTAAAAAATAACGAGTTTCAAATTTCCTCCCTCCTCTCACCTCCTCCTTGAGAAGGCAAATTAATGACTGTCTAATTGACAGATACAGTGAGGTTTTTACCTTGGTTTCCATTCTTAATTCTCTATCATATCTGATGCTGATGACCACCTCCTATTTGAAGTCCTTTGTTCTCTTGATTTCTGTGACACTATACTGTCCTGGTTGTTCTCTGATATCTTGGGTTACTCTTTCTTGCCTTTACTTCCAGGATTTAACACAGTAAGCACATAGTAGGTGCTTAATAAATGTTTACTGACTTTTTTTTCTCCTTATCAAACTAAGGGATACTGAAGAAGAAACAAAATTATTACAATACTTTTTAGGCACAAGTCTACTAGAAACAATTTTTAGTAATTTGTCATTATTCTAATTCAAGCACTACTCTAAGAGAGATAGAGACAGAGAGCTTGGACATGTCTTTCCCTTGTGACCTTTTTGAAGTAACATTTATAAGAATTTTCCTTGACCAAGAAAAATTTCACAATATGATATAGTTACACAGATCAGGGTTAACATTTTGACTTTTTGAATAAAATAATAGTCAACAATCTTCCAGGCAGTTTCTAGGGACTAATTTTCATAAAACCACTCAATCCCTCTAGGATCACTTCCCTCAAGTGACTCTCCCAAGGAGACTTCTTCCTTCTCTTTGAGAAATTGTCATCTTACTCCTTCGAGGGACCACAGGAAAGGCAGCTCATTTTAGGTCAATCTGTTAAGGATCCCCTTGCCCTTGAAAAGTCTCTCTGGGGCTAATGGGAGAGGGAGGAGGGAGTAAGATATTATTTTAGAATTGATAGATTTTTTTTTAGATTAGTCCAAAAGGCTTCAGAGTAGGATACTTTTATAGTGCTTTCTCAGTATTTCTAAAAAGGGGAATTGAATGTCTTTGTTTCACAGAATAGACTTAAGACACAGCCATTTCTTCAGCTCCTCTCTGTCTATATTGTCTTTTTAGGAGATCTCCAGTGTAAACAACCTATTCTATGCCAGTAATTCCCAGATCCTTATCTCTAATCTTAAAGTTAGAAGTTGATGAGTTTACAGATATTTCTATATTCCAAGTAGGCACAAGTCTCCTTCCTTGCAGGGAAAGGACTTTGTCTTTTAGTTTATACTTATTCAAAAAGTCTAGCACAATGCTCTACACATAGAAGGCATTCACCAAATGCTTATTGACAATAGTGTTGATGACAGATACCAGGTTTCTTCTTTCTTCTGAAGCTCTGATTATATCTAGCAATAATCCTGTGGGAAAACATAGGCATTTGGCAGATAGATATTGATCTTATAGGTATAAATTGCATGCCTGGGCTCAGGGCCTTTGAACTCTTAACCAGTTATTATACTTATGGCTGCCCCTTCTTCAAACACTTGCTGTTACTGATGGGGTACAGGCTCTGGGAATCCCCTTGAACTCTCCTCGAATCTTCCCACTTGATGAGGCATTTGCTTGAGGCCATAAGCAAAGCTTTCATTATCACTAGGCCCAAATCTCTGTTACTCTTAATCTAGCCTAGCCCTCCATTGTCCAGTTACTTCCCCCTCTTGATACTATCAAAATATCTATGCCCAAATCTGTTACCCTTAAACTAGCCTAGCCCTCCATTGTTTGTCATCTCCAGGTAGCCTTCAGCTATTTCCCACCCTTAATCCCATTCCTGGAGTCTGACCTCAGTCCCCTCAAGATCCTCCTTAGGACCTTCCCCAAACCCCTCCTCTAGACCACTCCTAGATACCTCCTACTGTCTTTCTTTCTTTCTTTCTTTTTTTTTTTTTAAAGCAATTGGGGTTAAGTAACTTGCTCAAGGTTTCAGGGCTAGTCATTATTTATGTGTGGGTGTTCATTTTCTGAGGCCGGATTTGATCTCGGGTCATCCCAACTCCGAGGCCAGCACTCTTACTCACTGCGCCACCTAGCCACCCCTTTAGGGCAATTGGGGTTAAGTAACTTGCCCAAGGTCACACGGCTAGGTTTTTGTTTTGTGTGGGTTAAGTGTCTGAGGCGGGATCCGAACTCAGATCCTTCTGACTCCAGGGCCGGCACTCTACTCACTGCACCACCTAGCCGCCCCTTCCTACTGTCTTTCTGTACATAAGATCCATTTTACCTCCATGAATGGGCTAATATTCAATCTAGCTCAGACTCAGATTGTTCTGGCCTGCTTGTCTAATACAAGCAAAACAAATATTTAGATTCCTTAAGAGTCTACCCAATATGGTGAATCTTTAATAAACTTTGCTTTTCTTTGACTGAGAGAAGGCTTGAATTGAATTCATTCAGCAGGACCCAGTATGTTGGTATTTTGGGGTCTTGAGCACCCCTAAACCCCAAACCTCAATATTATCAGATCATAGAGAATTAAAAAAAAAAATCTTCCCATATTAACTACTCCTCCCTTTTTTTTCACCAAAGGTCTTAATTTCAGTAAAAGACAGAACTTTCACAGGGGAAGTATTAAGTATGGTATACGGAAAGAACAAAGTAGAGATGTAGAAAATATACTCTAGTTCTGGACCTGCCATGGGCTAGCTATGTAAGCTTGAGCAAATCTTTTAACTTCTGTGAAAATAAATTTTCTCATCTACAAAATGAAGGCAGTAAGTTTAGTAAATAATCTCTAAGATTCCTTATGGCTCTAAAATGCCTGGATCTTGGTGGGTACAAATGGTGTTTATGGAGAAAAGAATGGAAATTTATAAATAGACAATGAGTCACAAAACTGACCATATTGTTCCAAGCACTGCCTGTTTTTCTCTTTACCAGTTCTGTTATTAAAGTTAACTTTCTCTTAAAAACTTGACCATAACCTTCCATGCATTCTGTTAAAGGCACTACTCTTTATTTTTTAAATTTTAATTGTTTTTTTTTTTTTTTTTGCTCTTTGGAGGTCAATTGGGGTTAAGTGACTTGCCTAAGGTCACACGGCTAGTTTGTGTGTGTGTGTGTGTGTGTGTGTGTGTGTAGTGTCTGAGGCTGGATCTGAACCCAGGTCCTCCTGATTCCAGGGCTGGTACTCTATTCACTGTGCCACCTAGCTGCCCTGGGCACTACTCTTTAACATGCCATGAAAATGCCCGAGACATTTTCTCTGGCTGTTCCCCATGTCTGGAATGCTCTCCCTCCTTACCTCTACATCATGAATGTTTATTGACTGACTGGTTGACATAAGCACACCTGGATACTACAGGTTATCATTGTTGTTGAGTTGTTTCCATTGTGTCTGACTCTTTGTGGGGTCAACTCTTCCTGCCCAATCTTGCTTTTGTCCTTTTCTCTCCACTTCCATCACCACTACCCTAGCTCAGACCCTCATCAGCTCTTAAACAGAATAATGCCTCCTAACTCATCTTCCTGCTCCTGATATATGATGCACAACTCAAATGATCTTAGGGTACAAGCCTGACTGATTGTAGCACTCTACAACTCAAAATCTTTTCCTGTTTAGGGCCTCTTTATTGTCTCTAGGATGAAAACAAGAATTTTGAAGCCTGGCATTTAAAGTAGACCAGGGATACCCTGTGGAGATAAAGCATCCACATATGAGCATTCCTTAAGAAATTCTTCCAGTGATTCTATCAACTTGTGGAAAAATTAGTTAGAATGAGGTGAATTTACAATATTGAGAGGACTTAGAAGAGTATAGAATAGATTGGGGTTAGGGGAAGTTTTCCTGGAAATGGAAGATTTTTCCTGGAAATAATGGAATATTTCCTGGAAGATTTTCTACCTTAATTTAAATGTTATATTCCTCTTGTACTTGGAATGGAATTTTGAAATGATCTATCAGTAAGTATTAACCATCTGTCATTGGTGTAAAGGACAGGGTAGGCACTCTTGGCACCATACTTGCCAATTTGTGGATAGTGTAGCTCCTAGGGGGCAATCCCTAGTTTCATAAGGTGGTCCCCTAGGTACAGCTTCCTCAGGATTAAGGCCTTCTCTTGGTCTCTGTCCCCTCAGTACTATTATTTACAAGCCTCACCAATGTACTTACTTTTGTTGTTATTCATCCATTTTCTTTTCTTTCTTCTCTTTTTTTTTTTTTTTGCTTTTTAGGGGGCAATTGGGGTTAGGTGACTTGCCCAGGCTAGTTTTTGTGTTAAGTGTCTGAGGCCAGATTTGAACTCAGATCCTCCTGACTCTAGGCCCAGTGCTGTATTCATTGTATCACCTAGCTGCCCCTGTTCATCCGTTTTCAAAAAAGACCAATGACATCATGAATGAGAGATGTCTTGCCTTGCTGATGAATTGGATTTAAGTGAGGTAGAGTCAAGCAAATCAGCAGCCTCATTCCCACTTCCAGAGCCATTGAAGTCCAGGGGCAATGTAAAAGTCAGGACGACTGGCAATGAGTGGGGGTGCAGTGGATGAATTTGGTGTCCTCAGTATCTGAGCAAGCTCTAAGCACTCCACAGAGCCTGCTTCAGCTGCCTTTGTGGCTGTTGGAACAATTTGTTCTCATTTGTACATTCCTCTGGGAGAAGTGTTCACATGCTTGCGGTAGACATAGGTTACCCTCTACCTGGCTTAGCCCATCTGCTGAGATAGTTTTACTGCCGTGAGGCCTCTGCATTGTACTACGACTTCTAGGAGCTACAGGTGAGAGCTGAGTGACAAAGGTGGATGAGAAGCCCTGAAAATGGCTCGGCAAGCCTGTACACCAAAGGTGCTAGTCCTCCCTGAACACCCCATGTGCCCCCATACACCTTTAATAGTCAGTCAAAAGTCAGACTTAGTTCAGACAAAACAGCATAGTAAGAATAGTAGCAATAAAACACTCCCCCCATGAAGCTGGGATACACTCTCCCACAAATACAGAGTGTCAGTGGGAAGAATAGATACATATAAAAGACGTGCCTGAGCATAGGAAACATGGATGGACAGGGCGTTTATGAAGAGGCATAAACAAGGGAAACGTGTGTGTCTTAGGTACATGCATCAAAGAGTACACACACACACCCACACACTCACACAGGCCTTGGCTTGGTCAAGGCACATAAACAAAGGGACAATTCACACCTTATTGGTGTGGAGTTAGTCATGTTTTCTTTGGCAGCTAGGTGGCACAGTAGTCATTACACTGGAAGAAGAGTCAGCAAAACCTGAGTTCAAATCTGACTTCAGACACTAACTAACTGGACAAATGAATTACCCTCTATCTCAGTGTCCTTGTCTGTGAAATGGGGTTAATAACAGCACTAATCTCTCAGGGTTATTTTGAGGATAAAATGAGATAATATTTATGAAGCACTTTCCAAAGCTATATAAATTGCTGTTATTATTATGATTAATATTATATCATCCTCCTGCTTCTGCCAGACCTGCTCCTTTGAATTCTGCTTTTCCAGATGGGTGGGACAGTGGATAGAGAATTGGGCTTGGAATCAGGAAGACTCATGTTCATGAGTTCAAATATGGCTTGAGAAACTTACTAGCTGTGTGACCCTGGGCAAGTCACTTAACCTTGTTTGCCCAATTTCCTCATCTGTAAAATGAGCTAAAGGAGGAAATAGAAGACTACTCTAGTATCTTTGACCAGAAAACCCCAAATGGGGTCACAGGGAGCTGGACACACCTGACATCACTGAACTTCCAAATGTGTAGTCTTGGATAAATATGAAGTTTGATGCTGCCAGGTTCAGCTCCACTGGACCTATGGCTATAGAATGACTAGACAACAAATATACATAGGAAAAGCTACTGAATGACCTCATTTTTCTGGATCTCTCCTTTGCTTGTTGCATATTCTGCCTTGTGTTATACTTGAAGGACAGTAAATCTAGATCTGAAAGTTACCTCAGAGACCATTTAATCCAATTCCTCATTTCACAGATAAGAAAACTGAAACTCAGGGAGAATTTGCCAAACAGGCTAATGCCCGAGGTAGAATCTGAACCCAGTGCCTCAACCAGTATTCTCTTTCCACTAGACTATGATATTTCCTGCTTTGTTTTTTTCAACTTTTGGCTCAGCTTAAATCTTAGTCACCTTTGCCTTGGACCAGCAATAAGTTTTCTTTAGGGTGGGAAAAACAAACAAACAAACCCTGAACTCTCTTAGTTTATTTTTTCCCTTGTTAAGTTACTTATCTCATTCCCTTTAGTCTTGGTTAAGCCTTTGGTTTCTAACTGGAGGTTCTCCATGGCACTAAGCACTTTAGAACAATTATCAGGACCTTCCCACCTGCCTGATGCCTTCAGATTTCATCTTTTTCTTGTTTCCTTAGCTTGGAAATTCTGTGGGCTTGTGGTAAGTACATGCCCTGATTTTAAGCTCTAAAGGCTAGTCTACAAACAAGGTAAATATAATAGCGGCTTGGTCAATGGAGCCCCATACTCAAAGCATTCATGGCATGCTCTGACTGCTGCCAGCCTATGTGAAAGATGCTGGGGACTTTGCTTCCTGAAAGATGTGATAACATAATAGAAGGGTCCTACTTCCCAATTCAGAGCACATGAAGAGATTCATTAAGTGGTTCCAATTGGCTAACCACTCAATGAAGAGATAGACTATTTATTGGGCTGAGATGCAACTGAGGTGCATTCAAAAGACATCAATGAACCAGAGCAAACCTCTGGCTTTTCCTCTTTCCTTCCTGGCTACATTTTAGGAAAAAGACAGACTGTAACCTCTGAATGGGGGCATGAATCTCTCTGCCTCTTTTGTATTTATTCTTTCCTGTTTTTGCAGAAGGTGTATTTGAGGTACCTATGACCTTGCAAGCTTCAAAAAGTCACCAAATTGTGAGCCACTGAAGGTCTGGGATCCAGAGGTAAAGCAGTATTTGGTAGCCAGCCATGAGGAACAATGTCTCAAGCTGGCTGTTTTACCCAGTATGGATTGGAGCAAGCCAAGATGTAGTGACAGCTTTTCATCCATCAGTTATGCCAAATTCAGAGGTAAAGTTGGAGGGACGATAGTTTATAACAGCCATGGTAAGTTTGATTGCCTTTTTGCGGATCTATGATGTTATGAGTAAGTGTGCTCCTGAATGTTGGGTGGAGTATTTTGTATCTTCCATTCTTGCTATATTTTCTTAGTAAATATCCCTCTGCAGAAGCTAATTGAAGTTAAGTAACTTTTAAAAGGAAACTGAGGCACTAATCACTAGCAGTTGACATTGGAAAGACCACATTAGAGTGGGGATTTAAATGAACAACATTAGAGAAGACTCATTCCCTCCTGTGCTTCCGCCACCTCCCACCTCTCAGGGTTAGGCCTAGACCCCTGAAAAGGAGATGTAGCTTCCATCAGGGAATTTATTCAACTGTAAGGAATTTGCTCACCTGTTAGAGCAGGAGTTGGTATGAGGATCCTCAGAATTTTAAAGGCAATGTAAAGATTATTTTCCCAGCAACTACCAGATAGCTCTGGGGTTCAGGGTTTTTCAGTTTTCCAAGTCCAATGCTCTTTCAATTTTCCATATAGACAAATTTGCCAGAAAAGGCAAAGGTAAAGCTAAGTCCAGGGTGGGGCGAAGGTATTTGTCTCCTTTACCTGCCAGCAATATTCATGGCTTTCTCTGTGCAGATGTAACCAGACAAAACTAAAAAGGCTTTGGACTTAACCGTATACTAGAATGATGAAGTAACATGTGATAAATGACTAATAAAAGAGCTTGACTGGAGGAGAAGGTAGAAGAAGGTTGGTTAGTTATGAGATGCAAGTTATTGGTAAGATAGAATGGGACCAGCTGTTGGAAGGTATTGAAGGATAGGCTGATGAGTTTGGGATTTACACACTAGACAACAAGAAGCTGGTATAAGTTCTTGATTAGGGGAGCTACATGATGAACACTGGATTTGAGAAAAATTATTCTCACTTTCTGTATGTAGAAGAAAGATTGGACATAGAGCATAGGACATTTGACACAATAGCTCTCCCAGAGTGCTTGCTGGAAGCCACCTGTAATCTCTGTTCCTCCTTAGAATAATATTGTTAAAGTCAAAAGAAATGGGCATCATCTAATATGACTGAAAGGTACTCCTTGGTCTGTGCAACCCTAGTCAAGTTGTAGAAATTTCTGAAACTATTTTATATGCAGTCAGGTTTTCCCCCCTTTGTAATGTAAAGATACAAAATCCATGGAGGATTCCCACATCTCGCCTACAGTCAATCATTTTAGCCCCCCCTCCACCAAACTTTTTGAAGGAGCCATTGAAATGACAGGCTGAAAAATAGACAGATTCAAGTTTCCCAATTTCCCCTTTGTTAATCTCAGGCCAACTAGCTAATGAGTAACAGAGACTAAGACAGGTTGCCAATGGGAAGAAGAAAATGAGACTGAAAGAACCCTAGAAATATACAAAGGCAGCCCCAGAATAATTCATTGTATCTATATACTAAGAGGTGATGTGGCTAGTGGATAGAGAATTGACCCCAATACCATGAAGACCTAAGTTCAAGTCCTGCTTTTTACATACCTATACTGCCATGGGAAAGTCATTTAACCCTTCAATGTCCCCTATTCCCATTTCAGGCTCCATTTTTTCCTTCAACACTCCCATGTTCTTCAAGATTGAATTCTTCTACAGGAAGTTGTTTTAGATTCCTATCATGTGCTAGTGATTTCCTTTCACACACAGCCCTTGCCCCCCCGCCCAAAAAAGACATCTGGTATCTGTTTTACATATGTTATTTTATATTTATATGTTTTATATATGTTATCTTTCATAATAGAGTATAAACTCCTTTAAGGCAGGGACCATCTAATTTTTGTCTTTTATCCCCTGTGCCTAACATAGTGCCTATAAGCACTTAGGAAAGTGATTGGTTGATCTTCATTTTCATTACATTGGATTGACGTGTTAAGATTAATAAATATCTTTTTAGTTATTTGTTTTCCTTTATTTCTGCAAGGAGGGTTTCATAGTTCTATTTATGTAAGTCCTGAGTGTGTAAAAAATATACTGGACACTATGTAAAGGCCCTAGGTATATTGTGGTAAATGTACTAACAAGTATTCTATGACTTCTATAGTAATTTTGAATGGAATTTCATTTTCTAGCTCTTCTTGATGGATTTTGTTGGTTTTGTATAGGAAGGCTGATGATTTATATGGATTTATCTTATATTTTTTTATATCTTATATGACTATATTTCAATATAATTGATTTTCTTTGTAATCATATGTATTTTATGTATTTAAATTACTATTTTGAGGAGTCCATAGCCTTCATCAGATGACCAAAGGAGTCCATGACACAAAGAAGATTAAGAACCCATGCCCCAGATAGTATATAGACAATTCCAAATGCAGAAATTCTAGGGAAGACAGGGTTTGGTGTGTTTGATTCCCTGCTGCTGTTCCTTCTGTAATCAGACAAATGACATAGATCCTATAGCATGGTTCCCAAATGTTCAATTCACTATTCTAGTAGCATCAGTCTTTAGCTAAAGACCCCAAAACTTTGAACTCAACTGAACTCCAGATTCTTCCTTATATGAGGGGGTAAGAACTTAGAATCTAGTCTAAACTGAATCTTTTGGCAGCAATACCATCAAAAATAGTTCATGGGACTGTATAGCATGCATGTAAGTAAAAGTAAGTCAAATATGGAGAAAAATTATCTCTCCTCTACTGGATACCTTGCTCCTTCTGTCCCCACCACCTACCTTCAAGTTTTCAATGATTGAGTCTCATCCTCTCTCACTCTCTAATACCTTGACTACGTCTTGCTATCATATCTCCTCACTTCCACGATTGTACAATTCCTTTCATGCTCTCCATTGGGCAGTGAAAGACCTGTTACACCACATATAGAGTGAAGTGATCAAAGATTGAGAGAAGTCCTATATTTATATTATGTTAACTTACAATGGGAAGAAGAAGACACCTTGCTTTTCTCCTCAACTTAGTGGGAAGGCTTTCAGTGTTTCTCCATTGCATATAATTTAGGTATATCCTTTTGATCAAATTAAAAAGTGTCTTTCTATCCTTACATTCTTTAGTGTCTTTAACCTAAAGGATGCACTATTTTGTTAAAGAGGTTCTTTTTTCCCCCTGATATTGATAGGTGTGTGATTTTAATGTTTGCATGATTAATTATGCTAATGTTAAACCATCTTTCTAATCCTGGTTTAAATCCAACAATGAATAATTTTTTTAGAACTAATACTTTAGTGTCTTTGGTAAATTTTAATTTAAACATTTTATATCAATATTTATCAGTATTATTTGTCTATAGTTCATATTCTCTGCTTTACCCCTCATTTATTGAGAGCATTGAATCATAGAATTTACAGCTAAAAGGGACATTAAAATCAACTTTTTAAATCTTTGCACTCTTAAAAATTATTGTAAACTACAAAGGAACTTTTGTTTATGTGGGTTATATAAATTGATATCTAGCATATTAGAAATCAATATGTTTTAGTGATGAGATTAGCTGAAGATTTTCTGGGGATGATGAGATTAACAGGGGCTCCTCTGCCATGGACAATTGGGGTGGATGATGAAATAATGATGTGCCAAGGTGTACAAAGCTCTGAGCTTTACATATTCCTGCAAACCTGCAAACCATTTTCTGCATATCCCTGATTACCTTGGTGTTTCCTATATAAAAATCCCTGGCTTCTCTTGGTTGGGCTGCTGTATTCCTTAAGGAGAAGAGGCTTCTGGGTGCATCACCCCAAATAAATGCTTTTACCTGATTTGGGGACAGCCTGAACCCAAATTCTTTTGAGATGACACCATGACACATACACCTTGTGCCTCAACATTAGTATCTATTAAGAAAATAGTTTTGACCTCTTAAACCCCCTGAAAGGGTGTTGGAGATCACCAAAGGTCTCTGGACTACATTTTAAGAACTGCTGATCTAATCCAGGTAGTTAGGTGGCACAGTGGAAGATGTGCTACCAAGTATTCTATGACTTTTATAGTAATTTTGAATGGAATTTCTTTTTCTAGCTCTTCTTGTTGGATTTTGTTGGCTATATATAGGAAGACTGATTATTTATGTGGATTTATCTTATATTTTGTATATCTTATATGACTATATTTCAATATAATTGATTTTCTTTATAATCATATGTATTTTATGTATTTAAATTACTATTTTGAGGAGTCCATAGCCTTCATCAGATGACCAAAGGAGTCCATGATACAAAGAAGATTAAGAACCCACGCCCCAGATAGTATATACTCTAATACAGGAATTCTGGCAAGACAGGGTTTAGTGTGTTTGATTCCCTGCTGCTGTTCCTTCTGTAATCAGACAAATAACACAGGTCCTGATGGGGTGGTTGGGTGCCTGTGTGTGAACCCCAGTTTGTAAAATCACATTTCTCCTTAGCCTCAAGTCTCCTTAGTCTCAGAGCATTATCTCTGCCTGCTTCTCCCTGCACCAGTACTCTGCCTAGCAATCATTCATGGTCAAGCACCAACCAAATGATTATCTCCCCCTGGTACAATAACAAGTTGCACTTATGAATCCTTCACTAGATTATCTACAAGTAACTCCCTAAGCCATTATATACATCCTGAATCCCTCATTAAGTATGCTTTAGGCTTGGATATACATAAATTCCCAACATCCATCTTGTCAAACACTACGTTGATGGGTGGCAGACTGGGCATTTCTTGGTCAGCCCTGACTGCTAGCTGACTTAGTGACGGTTTAAGTCTAAAACCATACCTTTCTGCAGCCTCACTTTGGGCTATTTGCCAGTGAATTCTGGGCAATACACCTACACAGTAGATATTAAAAGTGCATGTTCCTTTAAGAACTGACCACTCCTTAACCACTCCCTAATCTTGCCCTGACTCACCTAGTCAGCATGTTTGACACAGGTTTTACTATAATTATCCTATATAAACTTTAACTGTACTCGTCTAAGGTTGCAGGCTCACTAAGAACTCTTGCCTGCTGTATAGCATAACAATAAATCTTTGCCACCTTGACTTAGAGAATTCTTGGGTCTGTGAATTAATTCCAGATTGCTTTCCGGGGACTTTTATTATTGGGGCTCTTGGTCTCCCTGAACTGCGTCAGTCCCATGGCATGGTCCCCGAATGTTCAATGTGCCAGTGCCAGGAATGGAGTCAGGAAGACTCATCTTTGTGAGTTCAAATCTAGCCTCAGACACTTCCTAGCTATGTGAAACTGGGAAAATCGCTTAAGCCTGTTTGCCTCAGTTTCCTCATTTATAAAATGAGCTGGAGAAGAAAATGGCAAACCACTCTAGTATCTTTGCTGAAAAATAACTGGATAACAATTGATCTAACCCAATTCCATCATTTTATAGATGAGTAAACTGAACCATAAAATATCTATGACTTGCTCAGTGTTTGCACAGGTAGTTAACTGATAATAGATCTGCTACTGTCTCACTTTTCTCTACCAAAAGAATTGACAGCGACATGAGATGGTGATTTTTCTTTCTGCCTACAACAGTTACTATATTGTTGGGTACTGAGGTACAACCTTCACTAAATATTATGAAGCAAAGGAACTCTCAGTTATCCTTTCTCCTGCCTCATCCCTATCCGGTGGAATTCTTGTACCTTATTCCCAAAGGTGATGTGACTACTTTTCTCTCACCTAGCAACAGATAATGGCCATTAAGTTATTTGCATTTCAATAGGAAATTTTTTAAGTTTGAAAAACTAAATTCCCCAAAAGATAATCTGTAAAGAAGGATTTCAGGCTCCTCGAGAGTTAGAGTTTTATGCTCTGATCAAAGAAATTTAAATTCCATATTAGACTTTTAAAAATTGATATAGTATTCGGTTACCTATGTACTTCTAGAAATAAAACAACAACAAAAACCCCACAAAGTAAATGCTGTTGTTTTAGGGAGAGAAGTATAGAAAATATTTCAATGATCAGATTTTGCCCAAATGATACTTACATAGGGGAGTACAAGGGATGGCTTATACCTGACCCTCCTAGAGTCAATATTTCTTCTCTCTTCCAGGGAAGGACTGGGCAAAGGATTGAGAAATCTGGGAGAAGTTTCAAATCCTTTGAAATTAAATTATGAAAATAGTTTTTATCATATGGATCTTCCTGAAAGAGTCTTGGGGACCACCCAGGATCCTTGGACTACACTTTTAGAACACTGATATAGTCTAGCCTCCTCTTTTAGTAGGCATATCTTCTTTGGAGACATGACTCTTCTTTAACACTCAGGAAAGGAGCACATCTTTCCCCTCTCCCACTTCCCCACACCCTGCATTTAATGGCTAGAGGGAATGGAGAAGCAGAAAGTAAAAAAAGGCAACTGTTACAGTGAAATGATTTTTAATGTGTTATCTTTGGAGTCCATAGGCTAGAGTTTGCTAGTATCACTATATATAAAATGATAGTATCTACATTTTTGTTTAGGTGGATGAATTATGATATTTTCAAGAAAAAAATCAAGCATTACTTCATTCATTGATAAATTCATGCATTCACATATTTACTGAACACCCTCTATGGCCATAGCACTGTTCTAGGTGTGAGAGTGGAATATAGGTGTATATCACACATTCACACACACATTTATATCTATATATCTACAAATATACATGCATACACTTATTAATATATAATATATATTAACACACCCACATGGGATCAATCTATATCTATATATCTATAGTATAAATTCCCAGGTAGTGTTACCTTCCTGGGGAGTTGATAGTCTAATTATCAGCATTTAGGGACAATGCATATATAGATTCCCAGTCTCCTCACTCTCTGATTTATTCTTCACATAGCTGCCAAAATAATCTTCTCCAATTCATGATCCAGAAGCAGTGGTTTTACAGAGATTGGATTAAATTTAGAGGCTTTTTATAAAATCTCTTTTTTGACTAATTTGCTTTTTGTCTAATTCTTCAAAACAAAACCCAAAAGGAAGCCCTTAGGTTCCACATGAGCACTCTGTCCAACATAACATAAAATATAGGACAGATTCTCCATTTAACTGCCCCATTCCCCATCGAAGAATTTGTCCTTGAGCCCATAAATAAATAAATAGCATTTTTTTCCAATTACATGTAAAGACAATTTTTAGCATTCATTTAAAAAAATTTTTGAGTTCTAAATTTTCTCCCTTCTTCCCTTACCACCCACTCACTCCCTGAGACAGTAAGCAATTTAATAGAGGTTACGTATGTGCAATCATGTAAAACATTTCCATATTAGTCATGTTGCAAAAGAAGAAGCAGGCCAAAAGAAAAGAACCACAAAAAATAAATAAAGTGAAAATAGTATGCTTCAGTCTGCATCTTCAATCCATCTAATCTTTCTCTGGATATGGATAGCATTTTCCATCATGAGTCCTTTGGAATCATCTTGGATCATTGTATTTCTGTTCACAATCAATTGTAGCACAATGTTGCTGATATGTACAATGTTCTCTTTGTTCTACTGAGTCTATAAATGGTAGGCACGATTCTCCTTCAATCTTCGGTGGGCCTCTACCTCTCCTAGGTAAATGACTGCCTTTTGTAACTGAATAGGAGTATTGGAATATAAACTCATTTTATGTAAGATTCATTGAAAGTATCTTTGGGACAACTCTAATATAGCAGACAAGATAAGAGGTATGATATGTCACTTCTTCTATTCCTACATGGTTTTAATATCTTTTCTAGAACTCTATATTTTGGAAGCTTTTAATTTTATGTAGTTTGGAGAGTTTGAGTATTTATTGTGACAAATTTGTCTGGTACCAATCAAAGATGGAAAGTTAGGAGAAAAACTATAGTTTCTTATGTTCAAATCACAGGCTACATTGACCTTTATCAATCAGTGAGTCCTGCTCATCAGGTTTTACCTATCTTATGTAGATTTGGTGTATGTAAGCAGGATGGATGCCATGGCATTTCAAAGAGCAATAGGGGAAGAAAATGATTTACACGTCAAAGAACAGATGGTAGAAGGGGAAGATTTATATCGGGTAAAACAGGAAACTAGCTGGTTAACACAGGAGATGTACTTATACTTCAAACTTGATTCTGCAGACTTCAGCATGCTACCTGACTCGTACATCTTTTCTTTTTCCCTCAAAAGGGTGGGATTTACATATTAGTATCATATTCTGTCAAATGTTATTTGGGTATATACTCTTGTTATACTTGATCTTTTAGGGGAAATAAAAAAAATATATATGCTGTACAATTTAGACAACTGACAGTTGTTCACACTTTTAACAGTGTGAATATGCCTACTTGAATTCATTGATTTGAACTTTTCCTTATTGGTGCCAGAAAATTCAGTCATTTTGTGTCCATTTTTATAGAACTGAAATGTTGGCATACATTTCATTACATATGGTGTAGTAGCAACATCCTGACAGTCATCTGCATCCATTTCTATGAAGATCATGTGTGAGAACCTTTCACAAAATGAATGAAAGAAAGGCTTGATCATTTTGCATGGTTTATACCATGTGGTAGAAGAGTCAACTACTATTAATTTTTCTCCAGCCTCTTTCAATGCTGAATCAAAGTTTTCCTTGTTCTCAATCTGTTTTACCATTTTTTTTCAGGCAGCTGAGAGGTGTTTGGGAGGGCATACAGGGAGCAAGTGATCTGGTGGATCTGAGTGGTCTGGGAACAAGTGCCTTTCCAGAAGGTGCTTCAGTTTGCAGGCAATGCAAGAACTCTTGACGTGTTGATCTTATGTAAATGGAAGAATGTAGCTAGAGATTTTCTTATCACATTGTGATGGCAGCATCTATTAAAAAGTTGTTAAGTTTTCATGAACCACCTTTTTCCCCCCTGTGAAATTGTGGGAAATAGTTTTGTTTGTTATGATGCTCTAATTTCAATATAATTTAATTATTGAATTCAAGGATATTTTGGAGTTCGTATTTGTAGTGCAGGGATTTGTCATCTGTTAAGTCAGAAATGCTTCAATATCCTCTATTCCAATAAAGGTTAAATTTTTTTTTCTTTGTAGGAATACATTCAACTTTTCAAAAGTGTAAGTTTATTCTTAGTTGTAAGTCATCTTTTGCCTTTACAAGTATTGTATCCCAATATTTCCTATGGTTCCTTGGTACTTCAACTGCTTCCTTCTGGATGCCTATAATATTTTAAAAATTTTTTGTTGTTGTTGAGAGATGCTAACTTTCTGACATTCTTGGAAATTTTCCTCCCCTTGCAGAAAGTGATTGGTGAGTTCTTCCTATTTTTACTTTATTCTTTTTACTCTCTGGTTCCAGTAGATCTGGGCAGTTTTCATTTATAATTTCTTGAGATATAATGTCTAGGTTTTTTTAAATCATAGTTTTCAGAGAATTCAGTGATTCTTAAATTATCTCTCCTCAATCTGTTCTTCTGGTTTTGATATCAGATATCTTACATTTTATTTATTTTTTTAGCCTTTTGATTTTGTTCTAATATTTCTTGTGTATCATTGAGTCACTGATTTCCTTTTGGTCTATTCTAGTCTTTAGTGAGTCCATTTCTTAGGGAAGATTTAGGACTTTCTTTTCTAAGATTTTTATTTTCCTTCTAATTCTTTCCTCAAGAGCTTGTATTTCATTTTTTAATCTCTAGCTTCACTTTTTCTGTGCATTCATGAAGTCCTTGTGGAAAATCCATTATTCCCTTTGAGTCTCTTTTTGCAGTTCTGTAATGGTAGTGGGAATTTGAAGATCTTCCCTTCCCCCTAGTAGGCTGAATGTAACTACATGGAGTCTGTAATGGGAGCAGCTTGCTGAAGGGTAGAGCAGAGCCCACAGGAAGCTGGGAGTCAGAGCAGTTAGAGTAGGAGGAGGGGAGAACAAACCCAGGGAGACAGCTAGGCTTGTGAGTAAATGTTTGTTTGTGGGAAGGCTAAAGGATGATGTGACTTCATGCTGTGCTATGGTGTATTAACTCCTTTGCTACTATGATGGATTCGACTTTCTGGTGTTGGGATTTGGTTTTTTGGTGTCTGAATAAGTGTTTTGCTTCTGTCTTCTATATGGAGAGTCTGTTATATTTTGCAATTGAGCACTATGCTGGCATTGTCACAATTACTGTTGGCACTGTGAATATTGCATTGGTGCTATGAGTTCTTACAGAGTTAATCTTTTTTGGAGGGAGCCCTTGATTTCTAATACTTTTTTTCTCCTGGGTTAGAGTTTTCTTTGGTTTAGCCATGTTTCTAGCATTAGCTACTGTATTGTGGATTGGTGATAGGGCAAGGCTCTGCCCCCTGCTGTGCTTTTTTTTTTTTTGTCCCTACTTTGTCTCACCTTGAATTCCCTAAATCCTTGGACTGATCTTCACCTTCTGAGGTTCCCAGAATACCTGAGGTTCAGATATCTGAAACTTTAAGGGCTTTTATAGTAGCTCATGACAGAGTTTTGAGTATCTTGGAGTCTCTGGGCTTGGCTGCCCAGGTCTGAGCTCTGCAACACTGTGTTGGTTGCTAGTCCCTGGTCTCTATCCACTGCTGAATGCTGCTACTTATGGTTTCTGAGGTACCTAACTTAAGCCTTTCTGATCACATTGGGGCTTTCTTGGTGGAACCTTTCACTCTTGCTGACTCCAGACACAGAACCTTGCAGGATATACATGGCCTATCTCTAGTCATACTGGGAGGTCCCCATACATTGATACAGGATTTGTTGGAGAGAACATTTTACCTATTGCCTTTCTGCTTATAGATGACTTGTGCTGTTGTGGAGTTGAAAAATTAACTTACTATCACACTGGGAGACTGCCTCATGCTAAAGTGCTTGAGTCAAAAGTTATGAGTGAACCTTTTGAAATTAAAAATTTTCTTTTCTTCTTTCTCTATATTTTATTTCTAACAACCAAGACAGTGCCTAGCACAAACTAGGCATTTAATAAATGCTTGTTGATTGATTGGTTTATCTGGAATCCTTATTATCTAGCTTTTCAGAGAAGCTAGAGTGTCAGTCACCTTCCTTGACATAATAATTCTGACATTCATTATATTAACATATGCATGCTTTCCTTGTATACATTTAAGGGTCCTTTTCCTCTTTCTCCAATCTCTTGGGAGTATGTGACTAGTAAATGCTATTTTTGGTTGTAGTTTCAAATTACTTTCCAGAATGGTTGAATCAGTTTACAGCTCTACCAATGGTACAATGGAGTTCTTGTCTTCCTACTGCACATCCAACAACTGCATTTTCCTTTTTGGTCATCTTTGTCAATTTGATGGTTATCAGGTGTAACCTCAAAGTTATCTTAATTTTCAACTATAATTTGGAGCATTTTTTTTCACATGATTGGTAGCTTGAGTGGGTTCTCTTGTCATCTGCCTATTCATATTGTTTGAATATTTATTTAATGGGGAGCAACTTTTATTTTTATATATTTGAACCAAACCCTTACTTATCTTGGATATCAGACCTTAATCACAGGAAATTGCTAAAAAAAGATTTTTTTCCCCAGTTAACTCTTTTTCTTCTAATTTTAGCTACATTTTTGTTTATGCAAAAACTTACCACTTTTATGCAATCATAGTTATCCATTTTATCTTCTTCAATCCTTTCTATCTCATTTATAGCAATGAACTTGCCCTCTTTCCATAGTTGTAAAGAATATCCTTCCTGCATCCTCTAAAGTGTTTATATGACCTTTTCTATCTTGGGCATATATCCATTTGTAGCTCATTATTGTATATGGGGTACCATGTTGACCCTAATCTACTTTTTTCCCAGACTCTTTTCCAGGCTTCCTGTGTAGTTTTTATCAAATAGCTGCTTACTCCGGTAGTTGAAATTTTGGGGTTTATTTATTTATTTATTGCTTTTTGGAGGGGGAAGTTAGGGCAATTGGGGTTAAGTGACTTGCCTAAGGTCACATGGCTAGTTTTTTTTAATTATTATTTTATTTTTATTTACACATGGCTAGTTTTTGTGTTGAGTTTCTGAGGCTCTATTTACTGTGCCACATAGCCACCCCTAAGTACTGTGCTAGTATGGTAGGTTGCTTTTGGATCCCCCAATACTTTATCTGCTCTACTAATCAAATTTTCTATCTTTTTTTTTTTTATCAATACCAAATTGTTTTCATGGTTACTGTTTTGTAGTATAGTTTGAAATCTGGCACTGTGAGGCCTTCTTCCCCATTTTCCCCCCATTATTTCTCTTGAGATTTTTCAACTTTTGCTTTTCTCAAGTAGATGTCAGCAAAATATAGATGACATGTTGCTAATTTTTACATAGTCACAAACTAAGAATGTTTTTATATTTTTAAATAAAATTTTAATGTAATATATCAATTTTGTTGTTATTTGGTTGTTTCAGGCATGTTCTACTCTTTGTGACCCCATTTGGAGTTTTCTTGCTAATGACACTGGAGTAGTTGCCATTTCCTTCTCCAGTTCATTTTACAGAGAAGGACACTGAGGCAAACGGGGTTAAGTGACTTGCCCAGGGTCACTCAGCTATTAAGTGTCTGAGGTCACATTTGAACTCAGGTGTTCCTGATTCCAGACCTGGTTTTTTATTCACTATACCACCTACCTGCCTTGGTTGATATTCCCTTACTTTGCCATTGCTCTCTTTTTAAGAGAAAGACCGTAGTTGAGTTTTGATGGGTTATTATTATTACTTTGAAAATTATGTTTCTCACCTTGCTCAATGAAGTTAAAAAAAAACAGTCCTGAGGTATGTTACTATCCTGATATTATTATTTCATATTTAACATCCTGCAGATTATTGCACAGGTCAATGTAATAGTGATAAAAGTGATAGCAACTGACACATAACACTCATTTCTCATTTGATCCTGACAACAACCCATCAGATAGGTTCTAGAAATGTTACTATTATTCCCATTCTACAGATAGGATAGCTGCGGTTTTGAGAGAGTAAGGGTTTTATACAAGATCACACAGTGAGAAAGTGTTTTAAGTAGGGGATTTGAGTGAAGATCTTCCTGCCTCCAAGCCCCTAATCCTATCCTCTGCTCCATTCTATTCTCCTGACTTTGAACATAGGACATGCCTAATAAATGCTTTTCAAATTGAAAGGAATTGAATTAATACATGACACAGCAGTCATAAAGAAAGATGTCCTGCCTCAAAGGTTGTTGGGAAGATCAAATGAGATAACGTACGCAGAAGCATGCTGGACCCTAATTGATTGTCCAAATCACTTTATTGGTGTCTCATCCTAAGCATGCTAGCCTTCTTATTGATAGCATTTGGAGTGTCTGTGAGTCATTGGCCACTATTCTGACTGAAGAAACAGGCAGCTTCAAGACTGTTTTCATCCAAAACTCAAGAAAAACTAACCCTAAGGTAGAGCCTCTTAACTTGGGCTCCATGGACTCCTAAGGGGTCTGTGGGTAGATTTCAGAGGATCCATATACTTAGCTAGGAGAAAAATTGCACCTTTATTTTCATTAACCTCTAACTGAAATTAATGTTTTCTTCCATTTTGAATGTAGGCAAGAAACATAGCCTTCATCTGATTGCCAGAGGGGTCTTGGACCTGAAAAAGGTTAAGAACCCCTGCCTAAAAGAGCTTTTATACTTTTGTGATTTAAACCTTGAAACCATATAATTTCCAAAACAGTGGGTACTTCTGAGAGTAGATATTAACTTATTCTCTGAAAATAATCTCTTGGTATGCCCTAAACACAGCTGCAGGGCATACATCAGCCTTTTTAGCTCTGGCTCTTCTAAGGGTTGATAATATGTCCATAAGTGCAGATTTTAAAGAATATAAACTCATGAAAGACAGTTATAAAAGTATTATTGAGCTAGGCCCCTATAATAAGATCTTGTTTTGAGTATTAAAAAATACTACAGGGCAGGTATGACAGGTGGTTTCCAAATGGAAATAAAAGATGAAGTAGGAACTGGCAATGGACATCAAAGAGTCATTTTTAACAATTCTTGGTCGAACAGAAAAACTCAAAACTTTGTCTTATCCTCTTTGGCCCAGTATGTAGGGATAAAAATAGAAGGGGAAAATCCTTCACAAAAAAGTATGTTATCTTGCTGCTGTAACATAAGGCAACCCATCAGTAAGCATTTATGAAGTGTCTACTATGTGCCAGGCACTGTGAAAAGTGCTGGGGATACAAAGAAAGGCAAAAGACAGTCCTTGCTTTCAAGGAGCTCACAGTCTAATGGGGAAACAACAAGCAAACAACCAGGGACTAACCAGCTATAGACAGGGCAGATAGGAAATAAACAGGAAATAAGGCAGTCAGAGATATTACACGATGAAGTAAAAACCATATTAGATGGGGAGTCAAAGAGACTGCTCCCAGATCTGCGACTAAGCCATCTTGGGCAAAGTCCATCTAAAGAGGGACTCCTGAGTTCTCTAATTCTATGTAAAGGACTGTTTTCTCTAACTCAGCTGAACTGGTCACATGATAAAGATAATGGTCAGTTAATTTCTCTTTGTTCCTTGAACCTTTTTATCTAACTATCTAAGCAACATATCAGGGTTCTGCCATACAGAGACCAAGACTTCATAGCCAAAGACCCTCTGGGTTCAGAGATTGTCATGTGAAAGGAAAGCAATAGAATCATTAAATTTGTTCTTTTTGTAACAGGGATGACATGTTATCTCATGCATGGTCCAAAGGGTCAAGGAGGGCTGAGAATGGAGAAACTGATGTTGTAGTAAGTCAAGAGAAATCACACTCAGGCTGCTAAGAATCAACCACAGGCCCAGCCTAATGCTAGCCTGTGAATGTAATAACTACCTGTGTGTGCTTGGACATCTCTCTTAGTTTCCTTACTGGCAGTGTAATACTGAAGTTTTTATAAAGACATTGCTTTAGAAGGTTTAATCATAAATATGCAAACTTACTTCGGGAGGCATCATCCTCCTTCCCCTCTGTACCATCTCAGTCTCTGGGGAGGGAAAGGGGATTAATTTAATAGTTTAGCTAGGCTCCCAAAGAATACAGTTTCATTTCTAAGTCTAAACTCTATCCCTCTCACCCCACACCCCCCAAAGTCCAAGACACTCAGGTTTCTTAGACCTTCCATGACTGGCAGGCTTCTGCACCAGCCTGCTTGAAATCTTGGCTCCAAGGTTGCAATGGTTCCAACTCCTTTTCCAGGTACCTGAAACTGAGGACAAACAACACAGAACAGAAACAAATGCCCCCAAGGCCCATTTCTCAGAGACAGAGTACTAAAGGGATAAGCAGAGGGAAGCAAATCTCTCTCTTCTTACTGGTTCAATTAATGGTGTCCATCCTGGGCACAGCAGATAGGAGTGAAAGAACCCAAAGATGGCAGAAAAAAAAGAGTGCACAGCTGAGAAGATGGTGTAAAAGAGATATTGCCAAAAAAGGCAGAGGGACTCAGTCTTGCTACTTTTAAAGATACAGGCAGGCAACAAAGGAGGTTGCCCCCAGTTGCATAGAGGATACAGAGCCATGTGAGCCAAACTGGGCATGCTCAAAAGAACAACTTGAGTTACATTGGGATAAGCTCTTGCCTCACTTAAATCCAATTCACAAACAAGTCAAGACATCACCCGCATGCTGTCATTTGTCCTCTCCCAGAACAAAGAATGCCACTACCACCATCATCATCAACAACAACAAGGATAAAAAGATAGGTGTAAAGGATCCCAAAATGGGGTCACAAAGCCTTGGACAAGACTAATGTAATAACAGTGCAATATTCACAATGCCTATGGTGACTAAAAATATGCTGGTATAGTTATTAATCACAAAATGTAACAGACTCTATACATTGGGGTCATAGCCAGAACATTTATTCAAATACCAAAAAGCTGAGTCCCAAAACCAGAAAGTCAAAGTCATTATAGTACCTATGGAGTTGGCACACATACTTAATTCAGTAAATACCCACATTCTCAAGCCTTCAAAACAAAACAGACTCCCTCAGGCAAGGATCCTCCTCTCTTCACTCATGATAACTGCTCAATCTCCACACTTGCTTGCTTGCTTGCTCCCAGCAGCTGCGGCCCCCCACAGTTCCTGTCCCCAGCAGTCCTCAGCAGAAGTCCTCAGAAGAAGTTCTGGCTGGCTCTCAGAAGAAGTTTGCGCTGCCACCAATTCCAATCACCGTGATGGCTCCAGCCTGGCTCCTACTTGGCTCCAACTCCTTCCTGCAAGTTCAAGGACCATGGAAGATCTTCAAATCCCATTACCATTACAACTAAACAACTGTATAACTTATATCAAATCACTTGCCTTCTCAATGGGGCGGGGAGAGAGAGAGGAAGGGAGAGAATTTGGAACTCAAAGTTTTAAAAATAAATGCTAAAAAATTGTTTTTATGTGCAACTGGTGAAAAATAAAATACTAAATAAAAGTTGAAAAAAAAAGACTAAAACAACTGAACAACAACAACAACAACAAAAAAGATTCCTGAGGTCTCTTCTAGATCTCAAATTCAATGGTGCTCTCATGATAAGTCTACATTTCTGTAAACATGGGTACTTTACAGTTTCTAATGTGTTTTCATATACTTAATCTGATTTGACCTTCTCAACACTATAAATAAGGAAATGACAAACTTGTCTCCTATGTGTTGATTGGTTTTGCTGAATTATTTTTTTGTTTTCTTCCTTTAAAAAACGTTATTCTAAAGGATTGCCTGGGAGTATGTAGAGGTAGCGATACAGGGGGAATTCTAGGCGATATAAAACAAAATACATAAATAAAATATGTTTTCAAAAAAGAATACATACAAGATTCATCAAATGCTTTGTTAAAATGCAGGCAAGCTTTACCTATAGGACTGTTCTGAGCTAATGGTCTAGTAACTATGTTTAAAAAATGGAATTAAAGTTTGTTTGGCACAACCTATTTCTGATGACATCATGCTTTATCCATGTGATCCTGCTTCCTTTCTAGATGTTCAATAACTATTCTTTATTTATATGTGTTTGTATTTTGTCAGGAGTCCAAGCCTAACAGACTCCATTCTCTTTCCTTTCTCAGGAAAATAAAAACAACAATTTGCTGTCTCCAGTCTTGCAACACCATTCCTATTCTCCATGTTCTTTCTTTTTTTTTTCCATTTTAAACAAATACTTTATTAACTTCTGTTTTACATCATTCATTTCTGCCAGATTTTGAGTTACAATCATTTTCCCCCCATTATTCCCCTACCCACCCTCCCAGAATAGCAGTCCCACAAGATATAGCTTCCTCCAATCTGCTCTCTCCCATACCTTCTCCCATACCCCCATCGACTTTTCCATTAGAGGAAGATGAATCTTTGTGTCCCAATGCCTGCACATCTTATCTCCCAATTATAGGCAAAAGAGTATTAATAATAGTATTTATATATATATTTGAAACATTTAATGTTACGACCTTGAATTTCAGATCCATTTCCTTCGTCCCTTGTCACCCATTCCTTCTTGGGATATAAGTAATTCAGTATATGTTGTACATGTCTAGCTATGCAAAACATTATCATAGTAGATATATTGAACAAGGCTGCTTATAATTCCCTCCCACTCATCCCACCCCCCACCTGGTCGATTCCCTACATGATCCTGTCCCTCTTCTATAGTGGGTACTTCCAACCTCCCCTCACCCCAAGGATGCCCTCCCATCCATCATCTCTCCTCTCATCCCCCTTCCCCCTATCCTGCTGCAGGTTGAGATATCCCATTTGGTATGTATGTCATTTTCTCCCTGAACAAAATTCAATGTGAATGTGGTTTTGCCTTTTTAGCCTTCCTTATTCTCCCCCTCCTTTGCACCCACTTCCCCTACATGGGATAGTTTACCATACCATGTCTCTCCCCATCTCCTCTTGCCACTTTCCTCTCTCACCTCATAATTTCATCCCTTGAGTGCTCTCCCTTCCCAACAAAATCAACCTATGCCTTCTATCCATATATAACTGTAGCCATATACACACACATTCACATATGTATTCGTATGACCACACCCCCTTCTTTCATTATTTTCATAGTGAGAAAGATATCATCAGTCACAGATATTGCTTTTCCATATAGGAATGTAAATAGTTCAACTTTGATAAGTTCCTTTTGATTTCTTTTCCCTGATTACCTTCTCAGGCATCTCTTCCTTCTTGTGTCTGGATGTCAAATTTTCTATTCAATTCTGGTTTTTTCCTCAAGAATGCTTGAAAGTCCTCTATTCCACTGAATGACCATATTTTCCCCTGAAACAAAATACTCAGTTTTGCTGGGTAGGTGACCCTTGGGTTCATTCCCAGTTCTTTTGCCCTCTGGAATATCATATTCCATGCCCTTCGATCCCTCAGTGTAGAAGCTGCCAGGTCCTGGGCTATTCTGATTGTGTTTCCACAATATTGAAATTGTTTCTTCCTGGCTGCTTGTAGTATTTTCTCCTTGATCTGGGGATTCTGGAACCTGGCTATAATATTCCTGGGAGTTTTCTTTTTGGGATCTTTTTCAGGAGGTGATCGGTGGATTCTTTCAACCTCTATTTTGCCCTCTGGATCTAAAACATCAGGGCAGTTTTCCTTGAGAATTTCTTGAAGGGTGATTTCTAGGTTCTTTCCTTGATCATGGCTTTCAGGTAGTCCAATAATTTTTAAATTGTCTCTCCTGGATCTATTCTCCATGTCAGTGGTTTTTCCCATGAGATATTTCACATTGCCTTCTAATCTTTCGTTTGTTTGGATCTGCTTAACAGCATCTTGATTTCTCATAAAGTCACTAGCTTCCATTTGCTCCAGTCTAACTCTGAAGGAATGAATCTCCTCAGTGAACTTTTGAGATTCTTTTTCCATCTGGCAAATTCGACTTTTTAAGGCATTCTTCTCCTCATTGCCCTTTTGGGCCTCCTTTGCCATTTGAGTTAGTCTATTTTTTAAGGTGTTGTTTTTCCTCAGTCAGGCTGTTGACCCTCATTTCATACTTTTCCTGCATCCTTCTCATTTCTCTTTCCAATTTTTCCTCCACTTCTCTTATTTGATTTTTAAAGTCCTTCTTAATGTCCTCTATGGCCTGCAACCCGCTCATGTTTTTCCCTGGGGCTTTTGGAGCAGGACTTCTGACCTCACAGTCCTTTTCCCGCTCTATGCCCCCAAAATAGGAGTCTAGGGTTGCATTTTCTGTTTCCTTTGCCTTGGCATGTTGCCACTTAATTACTTGACTTTTGGGCTTGTTGCCACACTATGGCTTTAAGGCCAGATAGAGGAATTTTCGTCCCAAATGTGTGGGGGGCAACTTCCGTTTCTGGCAAGCTGTAAACCCACCCACAACTTCCACCCTAGATCACAATCCAGATCCAGGGAGGTTAAAGTAAGAGCGATTACCCCCCAAGACTGATCGCTGGATCTCCCCACGATTTGTAGGCTGGGAGCCGGAAATGCCTCTGAAAACTACAAAATGGCGTGTCTCCTCAGTGGCTTCTAGCCCCCAGGGGAGGGAGCTGACGCATTCCCCAAATACAGGTCCCAAAGTCCATAGGACACTAACCTCTTACTTTGTCCTAGGCATGTCTATGTTGATAATTCTGGAATCTCCACAGTTCCTGGTGTTCTGGGGTTCCTCTAGCCGGCTGCTGGCCCTGCCGCCCTGGGGCTAAAACCTCGGCTCACGTGAACCTGGGCTCGGCTCGGCTCCTGCGCTCTGTGCGCTGCCGGCTCCCAGACCACTGCGCTGGTCCTTCCTGCAGGGTGCTGGGCTGTCCTCAGCGGGAGGTTAGCTTCTCTGTGTTGTTCTGTGGGTGCTGGGGCTCCAGAAGTTTTTCAGAGTCCTTTTTTACATAGTTTGTGGAGAATCTGGGGGCAGAGAGGCTTGGACGAGCTGTTTCTACTCCGCCATCTTGGCTCCGCCCCCCTCTTTAAAAAAAAAAAAGCTTTTGTTTTTACAGCACTGTCATTTCTAGATAGACTCACTTTTCTCTACTCCCAACAAAGTGAGACTCGTCTTATAACCAATAGAAAAGAATTAAGCAAAAGAAATGACACAGAGTGTCTGACAAAGTATGCAGCATTCTGCACACATAGTCCCCCTCTCTACTTAAACAAGAGAAGTGTTTTCTCATTTTTTTTCTCTCTGAGGCCACAATTGGTTATTACGAAGCATTCACCTTCATTTTAGTCTTCATGATCTTTCAGAGATCACTGGCAATAGCTCAGCAATACCACTCCTCCATTCTTTCAGTGAGTTGGAATGTAATTTACCTTAGCCTGGGTACAAACTCAAAGGCAGTATTTGATAAGTGCCAAAATAAATGTAGGAATTTAGAAGAAGAAGACATTGTTTCTTCTTCTTCTTCTTCTTCTTCTTCTTCTTCTTCTTCTTCTTCTTCTTCTTCTTCTTCTTCTTCTTCTTCTTCTTCTTCTTCTTCTTCTTCTTCTTCATCTTCTTCTTCTTTTTCTTCTTCTTCTTCTTCTTCTTCTTCTTCTCCTTCTTCTTCTCCTTCTTCTTTCTTCTCCTCTTCTTCTTCCTCTTCTTCCTCTTCTTCTTCCTCTTCTGCCTTTTGGAGGGAGGAAGGCAGGGCATTAGGAGTTAAGTGACTTGCCCAAGGTCACACAGATAGTAAGTATTATGTCTCTGAGGTCAAATTTGAACTCAGGTCCTCCTGACTTACTGCACCACTTAGCTTCCCCTGAGGAAGATATTGCTTCTTTCTGGGCAAGATTCAACAAAATTTCATGGATGAGGTGGCATTTGAACTGGTCCTTGAAAGATGGGTAGATTTTAGTGAATACAGGTGTGGGGCAGAGGGACTTTGAAGCATAGGAAACATCATGGTCTAAGGCATAGAGGTAGAAAAAAGTCCAAGTCGTGTATGGAAAACATCATGCAATACAGTTATTGAACATCTAGCCTGAAGATTAGGCTGGAAAAGTAGTTGGGAGTAGGGAAGGTTGGTCACACTATTGAGGGCCTTGAATACCAAGAAAAAACTTTGCAATTTTGTTGGTTGTGGGAAGTCATTCAAAGTTGTGAACATGATGATAAAAGTGGTGTTGTGAGATTTATATTCTAGACTTGGCTCTGTTCTTAACTAGCTGTTTGACCTTAAACAAGTCACTTCTCTCCAGGACTAAGTTTCCTAACTTGTTAAACATAGGTATGTTTTCTAAGATTCTATAGGGTCTGTGAACCTAAGAGCATGGCATTTATTAGGTCATTCAGTAAGTAGAGAGCCAGAAGGAAAGTGTGATTCCCTCCACAAGCCTTTATGAGGTTTTATTGAGTTCAGACAAGGGCATAAGGACATTTGCCTGATTAGCCTCAAGTGGGCAGTAGGTCATCTCCAAAAGAAGGGCAGCTTGAAATGTATATCAGCAATCTAATTTGGGGAATCTAAACACAAGCTTGGGTGGAAACAAGACATGAATGGACCCAAAATAAGCACTGAGTGCAATCTCAGCTTTCCTTACAATTATACAGCTTCCTTGGAGCTTCTCTGACTTAAGTTTTTGGGTTAGACAATTTTCTAGCCATATAGAACTAGGTTCAATAATATTAATAAAGGACAAATATGAAATATTTTATCCACAGTTGATAGAAATTATCCTATTTGTATGTACATTTCTAGCTGTCTCTTCAAGCTAGTTCTCCATTTTACTGAGACTTTGTATAGTGGTATAATATCCAAACTGTATGTATTTTACACAATACATGCATTTATGTGTGGGAACACTGAGCCACACTGTAGCCTTGGATATGGAAAAAGTAAAAATATTTAGCATGCAGCTTCTAGAATGAGATCATTGTGGCCAGACCCAAAGTGCCAAGAGTTTATCGCCAGTGATTGCTAAATTAAGCCAGATGGTACACTCTTTCCTTTTTTTCAGAGGGTGAGGGGAAGAATAAATGTCCGACTTTAAGAAAGTAAAGACTTCATGTTTTGACTACATTTAGCTTCCACCTACTAGACTTCCAAACATTTGTGGAACAGGGAAATGAGCCCTAAGTTAAATGATATAGCTGCTGTGATTCATGAGCCTGTCTGGAGAAGAGAAACAGGAAAAAAAAAAGGGAGAGAGCTGACTGTGTAGGGCAGTGACATCATCATTTTGGCATACAGTTCTAGTCCTGGAAAAATGCAGCTTTCACTGCCTTGAGGATTTGGGAGCCGCTAGAGACAGAAGCTATTTGCTTCCTTGGCAAACTCAAGAGTACAACTGAACTTAATCTTGGAAATTTTATCTACAAGGGCTGGTCAAGAGCAAGATCTGGGTACAGAGACTTATTTTGCCAAGAACTCATAATATTTAGAGCTGGAAGGGAATCTGGAGGTCAAATAATTCATCTCTCTTACTTTACAGATGAAGACATTGAGGCCCACTGAGGAGATAAGATCTACTACTGAGATAGAACAGATCCAAGATTCAAACCTAGGTCTTCGGATTTCAATTCCAGTACCTCTTTCACTATTCTGAGCAATCTTCTTGGAAAATAAAAGACAACTTTTCAGTTAAGAAGGGAATGAGAAAACTCTTCATAAATACACACATTTAAAAATGCACTGATATCACTCTATTTGTGTCGAAGGTTTCAGAAAGTGAGTGTGACACCTACAATGGTGTTAGGAAGAAGCCGAACTCACCGCCAGCCCTGCAAAGGCATCATGATGATGGGGTGCTGGGACCTGGACCTCTAGAAGGAAAAAAAAAAACATATCTTTGAAAGCAACCCAGTCCCTGAATTTTCCCATACATTTTAGCTGCCCAGATCACTGGCACCTCCACCCAAGGCTACTGGCCCACTCCAAACCACCTAGATTAGCTTAGTTGAAGTTCCTTTCACTGACACTCTTAGCCCACAACAGGTTACTTATAACTCCTTAATCCCATCCAGATCTTTTCACTGTTCTTTTTTTCATATATTAGCATCAATCTCATCCCCATCAAGCTGCAGATTCCCTAAGAAACTCATACAGCTCCTATTGGTGTTACAACAAATCTTGTTACTGACTGAAAGAAGGCTTGAGTGCTTGAATTCTTTACAGGCAGACTTGCCCCATACTCTGACATTTCAAGGTTCCCAACAACCCCAAACTACATTAACAACATAGTGCAATTCTGGGTTCTTGGATTATAGGGATACTCAAGCAGATATCAACACCAAGTTCACCAAAGTGGTGACATTTTGATGGTGGCTTCCTGAGACTTTTTGTAGACTTCTGGGAAAGGGAAGTCAGAGAAAGAGAGTTTATTTTCCATCTTGTATCTACTTTGTACCCAAAGTAGCTAGGATTAAATAGCATGTTGTATCTCCATGTGCCTCTCCCTTGCTTTTCCCCTCCGAGACTTTTGGGAGTTACTGTTGCTGAATGTAATGGAACTGTGAAGGTACCTGAGAGACAGCTAAGAGTTGAAGGAAACAGTTCATAAGAGTGCAAACACTGTCCTGGGACATCCCCCTATCCCCAGTTCTCTATTCCTGGTTAGGAAGCAGTTTCCCTTTAATTACACAACTCATCTGACTATTGTTTGTCCTTCCTGCCCATAATGGGGTTTAAAGTGAGTAGGAGCTCATGAAGTCTACACAACCAGCAGGGTGAACCACCACCTTCCTGCTGTCCAGTGAATTGTTGCCTAGCAGTATCCTCATTGTTCATTATCTTGTCTTGGTCTAATTTTATTCCTTTTTATGTAAAATGAACTTGTGGGGCTATTAAGGCCTTATCTAGTATGATTAATGCAGGCACAGGTTGAGATTAGGTAAATTTGGATGTCTAGAGATGCCAGCCTTGCTGAAGCATGGCTACAAGGTCAGACATTAACTCCATTTGGGAGTCTTAAAGCAAATTAAAGATATATTGAAATCATACTCCTAGGCAAATGAAATTTTCTATCAATAGGAAAGCCTGTAAGCAAACAGAGAATATTATAGAAATACACGTCCCTAGATCTATCTGAGATATGCTCTTGAGGGAAAAGTGGCCAAGTCTGAGAATTGAATGGTGACCCTTGAAAACACCTGTCAACCACATGTGAGAAGTTGGTCTGAAATCCCCAGAAGCTCAGAACTAGAGGCCTTTAGTGGGAGGAAGCCTGTGGGTAAATGTTTAACAATCAGCTTTCTTAAAATATATATAGTTTAATCTGCATCATTAAGATTTTCTCTATCACTTTCTTAAATCTAGATGTCTACAAACTATAGCCTGAAGGCCAAATCCAGCCCAATGTTTTTGTTGTTTTTGAGTTATTTCAGTCATGTCTGACTTTTCATAATCCCATTTCAGGTTTTCTTGGCAAAAATACTGGAGCAGTTTGCCGTTTCCTTCTCCAGCTCATTTTATAGATGAAGACACTTGAGGCAAACAGGGTTAAGTGACTTACCCAAGTTCACACAGTAATTGTATGGGGCCAGATTTGAATTCACAAAGATGAGTCTTCCTGACTCAATTGTTTCTGTTTTGGCCAGAAACTCTGAGCAAGACATCTTCCCCTCCCAGATCTGTTTTAAATAATGTATTTAAGGGTTTGGTGTTTTTCTGGTTTTTTTTTACATTTCTAATGTGTTTTAAAATGTAAACACCATTCTTAGTTCCCCTGAAAGTACAGAAACAGGCAGGGAGAAAGGTTTGAGTCCCAGGCTATGCTTTGATGACTCCTAATCAAAATAATCAACAAAACAAAAAATCAAGCCCCAATTTATAGCTGATTCCCAAAATGCAAAAATGCTCATGCTGAAAGTTAGTGATTGGTCTTTACCAGCCTATAAGGGACCACACCTCTAAGCTGCAGCAGTCTTTGCCAAGATAAATGGGAATCACACACAAATTCTTTATAAAGTTCACAAATAGGAACCCACCCTAATTCCATGTCCAAGTAGCAGAATGACAATTGTTCATTGACCAAGCTGGCCCAGGGGTAAATTGGGCACTTTTCCAGGTGACCTGGTGGTGACCTGGAAAGGAAGCAGATAGTATCATTGGGTGTATTGGGGAAGGAGATGACAGAGAGATGGGAGGTACAACTCAAGGAAATTGCATAGCGATCTGGAGAAAGAACATGTGGGCCCAATTCACTCCACAAGTCCTAACTGAGCTCCTAAAACATTTGTTATGACCAATGAGCCAGTAGACAGTTCTTGAAACATTCACATTCCTACTTTAATGAATCCATTTAGCAGAACACCAGTAGCATCAGCAACTACGCAAAACAATCAGAGAGGAGGAAACTAAGGGGGAAGGAGAGACACAGACTGGAACAATCATCAGCAGTCTGGGCTTGCAAACACCTACCAAGCCCAAGCCAGATTCAGTGGGGCTCATTTCCTGAATCTCTCCTTTCCAGACTGTTTTGGAATACAAAAATACAATGCTACTACCCAATTGCCTCTAAAACTGACTCCTAATTCCAGCAGAAAATACAGCTGATATTGGGCACAATCCACAGAACTGTAGATTGTGAGACCCCAGGTAAACAGTGTATTGAGGTCTAATTACCATGACTTTTTCCAGAAATTTCTGCCTAGGTATACAACAATTGTAACTCCACGTTCTGACACTAACCTGTATACTTGGTTGTGCAGTCATGGAATCAATATAGGATTTGGAGCTGGCAGGTACCTTACAGACTTTCTAGTTCAACCCCCTCATTTTACAGATGAGGAAACTAAGGTCTAGAAAGATCAAATGACTTGTACAAGTCAGTCAGTCAATAAACATTTGCTAAGAACCTACTATGTGCCAGGCACTCATTGTGTTAAGTGCTGGGGATATAAAAGAGGGAAAAGACAGTGCCCCTGCTCCCAAGGAACCCAAATGTAGTGGGGGAGAGAACTAGCCAACAAATATGAACAAACAAGATAGATACAGAATAAATAGGACATAATTAAGAGAGGGAAGTCACTAGAATCAAGAGGGATTGGGAAAGACTTCCTGTAGAAAATGGGAATTTAGTTGGGACTTAAAGGAGGCCGGAAAAGACAGAGATGAGGAAGGAGAGCATTCCAGGTATGGAGGACAGTCAGAGAAAATGTCCAGAGCTGAGAAATGGAATGTCTTGTTTGTGAAACAGCTAGGAGGCCAGTGTCACTGAATCAAAGTCTATGTGGTCAGGAGTGAGGTGCAAGAAGGACTGGATAGGTAGGAGGGGACTTTGAATGTTAAGCAAAGGCTTTTGTATTTGATCCTGAAGGGGATAGGAAACCACTGGAGTTTGCTGAGTTGGTTGGTGACATGATCCGATTTGTGCTTTAGGAAAATCACTTCAGTGGCTGATTGGAGGATGAGTTGGAGTGAAGAGAGACTTGAAACAGGCAGGCTCATCGGCAGGCTATTGCAGCAATCCAGGGGTGAGGTGATGAACACCTGTACAAGAATGGTGGGATCATCAGAGGGGAGAAAGGGGCATATACAAGAGATATCCTAAAGGTCACACAAGGGAAAAGTGGTTGAACTGAGATTCAAATCTAATGACAAAAAATATAGTGTCCTTTCTACTTAGGCATTCAAGATCTCACCCCAGTAGACTCATATGGTAACAATAATAAGTCTCACCTTATTGAAAGTCCTCCATTGTCACTGACGCGGAATAAGTCTTGTAGAGATCTATTTTGTGTATTCTGATGGTTCAAGTGCTAAGCCCACACAAAGGAGACAGGAATTTGACCACTCTGTAAACCTCTGCTATGGCATAGTATGATAAAGAGAGTGTTGGATTTCCAGGTAGGGGACCTAGTTTCAAATCCTGCCTCTTAGACTTGCCATGGGCAAGTCACTTGAGTCAGGTTGGGAATAATAATATATGTGTGGGGCATGTGGGATAGGACCTTCCCTGATGCAATTTTCCTTACATCTTCCCTTCATATCACCTGATTGGCCCGAGCTTTCCTGACTCATCTTCTGAGCCTGGGTGCATAAAAGGCCCATTTGCTTATAGTTGGTGCTTCTCAGACTCCATGGGTATTTTAAACCACTTGAGTCACCATACCCTGATGACTGACTGACCAGACTGACCAGATGAATTTCCAGATTGAAATGAGGGCGTGTGTATATGTGTGAGTATGCGTGTGTGTGTGTACACACATCAAGAGAAGCTAAAAATCTCTGTATCTTTGCTCTATATCCTTATTGAGTTTGGACAAAATGAACCTCCTTTGTTCAATGAATCGTGAGTGCCTCATTTTGTCCCAATATTAAACATGAACTAAGAGCATTCTGGGGTTAAAGCCATACCCATAGTAGTACATAAGCTCTGGTGCCACTGCCAAAACTTGCACTCTCAATGTCATTAAAATTTGCAGATTGTGTCTCTGAGCAAGATGGCTAATTGTCCCCTTAGTCTAATGGTAGCTCTGAAAGATTTGGGGGTGGTTTTTCTAGAATAGCTCGTGAACCCCAGTCAGTATGCTCACACCACCCCATGACTATCAGCTGATATCAATTAGTCAGATAGACTTAATTATCTTTTAGAATAGGGTATCTACTAAGGTGGCATAGGATGGATAGTTGGTAGAAAACATCTGCGGCATATTTTTCTACCAGTATGTATAGCAGCCAGGGCAGAGTGGGTTCAAGTTTAGAACATTCCTGGTGAAGAGGTGCTTGGAACTCCATTCTCTGGAGTCTTTGAGATGTTCCCCTTGGGAACAATGTAATTTTTCTGTTGGCCTTTTGGATTTGTTTTCTTCATTTCATTCAGCCTGTCCTTGGCTCCAGATGCAGACAGTACCACCAACCACTGCTGTCTTGGGGTCACTTCTAGTATACTAATGGAAAAGTCCAAACCTCTGCCCCTCTGAAGTTCACAAGGTTCTTGTTGGGTCAAGGAGGGAGGCAAAGAGACTAAAGCACTTCCTTTTCCTCTCAAGTACATGTACTCAATGTACATATGAGTGTATTGTTACCATATGAGCTTCCTTCTCAGGGGCTTGATGGGAAGGTCTCTCCTCTGTGCTACCAAACACACAAAATACCCAAATTCCAATTAGCTTTCAGGTTTTATGGAAGTTTAAGAGTGCATGGCCAAGTCTTGACTCAAGTCATGACAAGTCTCTTGACCTACATAAACAGAATTCCTACATGTTGTCACTCCAATTGGTCAATTACTTTTGCTCATTTAGTCTAAAGCTTATGGTTGATTGAATAGAAAAGTATTTTGACCTGGTTCAAGTATCAGGGTTTTTATCTTGGCAGTTATTTTAAGTGGGGTGGAATAACTGATCTATCAACTCATTGACCTCACCTTTACATATACCTTCCTTCCAGTGGTATACATCTTGGTCAAATGCATTATTTTATTTGAAACTCACAAACACTTCCCAGACTTTACAATGCTATTTTGTCAGTTACTGATTAATAACTAATAATTATAATTACTCATTCAGCATGAGATATTATTTATTTAGGATGAGTAGATCAATAACTGGGTAAAGGGTAGAACTAAGCTTTGAAACCAATTCATTTAATCATACATTGATTAGAGGCCTACTACATTCAAGATATTTCTCCTGTGACTAGTCCTAGGTCTGGAGTCCAGAACATGACAGATGATTGGTGGATGATATTGGTTTTATTAAATTCTTTGCAAAATAGGTTGTCTCTGGACAGAGTAGGAATGAGGAAAAGAGAATTGAAAGTGGTCTGGTATTTTGAAATACCAAGTCTGCTATAACCTTTCTTTTTTTCTTCTTTAGTTTTCTAAATCAAATTCTCTTACAAAATCACAACATCTCAGTTTTGGAAGAAAAATTAAGAGTCATCAAAATCCAACATCTTGCCAAGTAGAAAGCCTGTTGTATAATATCCTGAGAAGTGGCAGCTCACCTTTGAGGGAAGACCTGCAGCTTGTTGGAACTTGCCACCACTCAAAGCATCCCTCTACATTTTGGACAGTTCTAAATGTATGGCTAGTGTCAGCAAAATAAGGGGCAAAGCAACCCAAATGGTTTCTACCATATTCTTACTCAGCCTTCCAGAAAACAGTTCTGAAGGTCAGGGAGGGCCATGATAAAGATTCTCCCTGCTGCAAAAACTAATAGGAGAGGGTAGGAAGAGAGAAGAAGAAGAAAAAAGTAAGGGGAGAGTTGTTTTTGTTTTTTAAAGAGTGGATAAGAGGGATAGAGATGAGGGGATAATGGTAGTGGGCTGCAGGGTGTGAATAGCAAACACCATGCTGGTATTTTCAGCTTTCTACTATTGAGTTTATTTGTAATCCTGGAGAAATAACACAGCATATTTTATGAGCAGAAGGAAAAACCCAAACTTTGCAAGAATTATTTTTGAAGCTTGCTTTTGCATTCAAACGCAGGATCCTAGCTTTAGAGCTGGAAAGGGCCTTGAAGAACATTAGTTCCAAACTCCTCAATGAACAAATGAAGGGACTTGAACAAAAACCAGCATCTCTACATGCAGGTAATTAGGGACTGTTGATGTGAGGAGAATTTGGGGCTTATTTCACAGGCTACTAAAGAGAAGTTTTATTTTTGCAAGGCAATTGGGATTAAGCAACTTACCCAGGGTCACACAGCTAGTGAATGTCAAGTGTCTGAGGTTGGATTTGAACTCAGGTCCTCCTGACTAGAGGGCCAGTGCTCTATCAGTTGCACCACCTACTTGCCCTTAAAGAGAAGCTTTTAAAGCTAACAATGGTGGTTGTTCATGATTTGTTCTCTAAGAAGACCAATGACATGGTCTTTCAAATGTTGGGATCAGGGTACTTACCGTATGTTGGGTTGTGACTGATCAGACCAATATGAGATGGGAAGGCACTGTCAGAGATGGGCCACAAGTGGTCCATTAGAACATTTAGAATAGAAGAGGCGCTGGATTTTGCATCTTGTGTTTCCTTTTTGCTTCTACAGTTCTGCTTTGCACCTGGAGTATAACAGCTTCCTTGGTGTAGGAATGGTATGCTGGGCAGTCCTATGCCTGCATTTCCTGTGCCTCACAGTCAATACTAATGTTCTTCAGAAAGACCTGGAGAGGGTTTTTATGCCAATTCCTCTGACCACCATGGGAGCCCTTACTTTGTGAAAATGCTCTGTTAAATAGTCTTTTGGGTAAGTGTGAATCTGGCATTTTAGCTATATGACCAGTCCACTGGAGTTTCACTCCCTGAAGGGGAGTTTGAACGCCTGGCTGTTCAGCTCTAGAGAAGATCTGTGTCTGGTACTTGTCAAGTCTTCTTGAGACAAGTGGCGATTCCTTTTTGAAATATGAGTAAGACATAGATTATGGAATGGCTGAATGCATTGTGGGGTATGAATATAATGGAATACAAAGAACTCATGGAAACTGAAGATAATGTTTAATTTAGTAATATTTAAATTATTATTATAATAGCTGGTAGTTATAGTACTTTAAGGTTTACAAAGCACTTTACAAATATCTCATTTGATCCTTGCAACAACTCTGGGAGGTAGGTGCTATTGCTATCCCCATATTACAGATGAGAAAACTGAGGCAGGCAGAGGTCAAGTGTCTGAAACCGGATTTGAACTCAAGTTTTCCTGACTTCGGGTCTAGTGCTCTATCCACTGTACCACCTAGCCTATATAGAATGAACTAATGGAGAACAATCCATCAACAAATATTTATTAAGTTCCTAATTTGTGCCAGGCATTGTGTTAGGCACTGGATACAGAAACAAAAAAAGAATAGTCCCTGCCCTTAGGGATTTGACGTTCTTTTGGGGCAACATACAAAAGTAAGTAAATATGAAATATGTATGAAGGAAATGCAAGATATTTTTATGAGGAGAAGCATTAATATGTGGGGGATCAGGAAAAGTCACATGTAGGCACTGACACTGGTTAAGTTTTGAAGGAAACTAATTATTCTATAGTAGTGTGCAAATTAACTGGGACAGCATACAATAATTAAATTTATTGAAATATAATAAACCTTAAATGTTTTATGTCTTTCAAACTTTGAATATACAATGTCCTTTTTTGCAATTGCTTGTTCTACATGATTTGCCATTGATGTTGACACATGTTCTTTAATCATTGATCATGAAGCCATATTTTTATCACATGGATTCATGAGCATACATTTGATTAACATTTTTCCAAGTCTTTTCTTGATTATAGCCCATTCATTTAAATGGGGTTAAAACCAGTTGGGTACACAGGCATATTTGTCTTCATCTTTTGCATATATTTCTTGGCCTTTCATAATGCATGACACAATGAAAGGTCAGGTTTTAGGTTTCATCTCTTTGTTTAGGATTTTCTATAATTCTGGAATAATTTTTCTCCTTAGTATATTAATTTATTCATCAGAATTTACAATTCCCTCAATGTTCACAAGACTTCCAAAGGCATACTGGAAATAAAAACAAAAGAATTCCCCAAACACCTTTTGGCCAGTATCTTATACCTTAAGAAAGATGCTCTGATCTTATTAACTCACTTAAATTTCTTCTAGCAGCATTTTCTTATAACTTTGAGTGAAAAGTGATTTTCACTAGGAAAAAAATACCTTTTTCTAATCATTAGTATGTCAGTCTTTGTATTGTCTTGCCCACTATATAGCAATGTAATTTTTTTCTTCATAGCAATGGTTGGCACATGCTTTAAAAAACAAACTGATTTCATTGTTCTTCCAACTTCAATAAACCTACCTTGCACTTCTGTATCCAATGTACTGGATGAAGAGGTAGAAATGGAGTATTTATAGAGGAAAAATGTAATAAAGGCAACATTAAAAGCATCCCAGAATCAATGCTCATGAACTCTCAAAGAAAGAAAAATGGGGAAAAACACCTTGGATTATGATTTTGACCAAAAAGGCAACCAAGACATTTTTAGTCACTACAAAACCATAGACCTGTTTCTCAACTCTAAAAAATCTTTGGAAGAATGTATTCTTGATGAAAGCATTCAAAGGCAATATTCTACAGTGGACCATTTGGCTAAAATATATAGGGAACATAAAATTCAGATTAGTTGATTGTTCATTAATTTCAAGAAAATAAAATAAGTGTGGCATTGTTGATAGGGGGTTGTCCAAGGCATCAGGAAGGCCTGGGTTGAAGTCCCATTTCTGATACATCTTGACTATATGACTCTGGGTGAGTGATTTGATCTCTCAGTATTTTAGGCAACTTCCTAAGACCAAGTTGCAGAGGATATGCTGACTTTTACTGAAAGGGGAGGTTTCTTCATCTGAGAGTTCTCTCTTTCAAATAAATCATAGGTCCAGTCTCTATCTTTATTTTTAATATTTAATATTACTATTATCATATCATCATGTCATGTCATGTCATATCATATTATATAACATATCATCATATAATATATTATAACATACATATATAATATATATGAACTGATGGAGAACATAATATATATTATATATAATATGTGACACAATATATTATATGTAATACTACCATAATATTTAATATTACTATTAGCTATCTTAAATAGTGTTTTAAAGTTATCAGGGCACTTTATATACATGACCTCATCTGACTCTTATAACAACCCTATGAGGTAAGCACTCACCCCATTTTACAGACAAATTAAGGTTGATTAAGGTTAGGTGATTTACCCAGAGTCACACAATCTGGAAGTGTTTCAGATGAAATTTGAACCCAAATCTTCTTGATTCCTCATCCAGAACTTTCTCCACTTTCTCAATACTGCCTCCTAAGGAGTTTGCCAGTATCATAAAAGACCAGCTACATGAGGTCCAAACAAAGGGGGAGTATCCTTACTAGTGGTTATGAGCCATTCTAGATGCTCATATTCACAGATTACATTAATTACACTGAGCTGTGGAACATTTCAGAGCTTTTTTCAGAGAAATTCATAGTAACATTAAAGAGAATGTTTTAAATGACCACACTGAAAAAACAAAATGGATGAAAATATGTATTGCCAAGATTATGGTACACAGACTGGCAGCCCTTTGAGGTAGTACACAGACAGATATATCTGTATCTACCTATTGATATATTCTGCTTTCTAGTATATAAATCTATTTATCAGAATTCATCATTCTTTCAGTGAAGACAAGACTTCCAGGACCAGTGGAAATAAAACATTTCCCAAATACTTTTTAGTTGATAACTTACAGTTTGAAAGAGAAGTTCTGGTCTTTTTGGTTCATCTGTTAGATAAGGGGATAAAGTGTTAGATAAAGGTATAAGGGGCTAGATAAAGGGAATTAGGGTTACAGTTAAGAGTTTAGACAAGGGGATATGGGATATTAGAATTATGTGTCCACTGGGTTGGATTGAGGACTTACATATACTATCAGGCAGCTCTCAAAGGAAACTGACTAAAGCCTCCACTGAGATTTCCAGTAGATAAGAAATACTGTGCATGCTCCAAGGACTGGGTCCCCATTGGTCAATCTCTCATTATAGATGCAAATAAAGAAGTTAGAGCAAAGGGCAGAGAGAGATTATTAACTCAGTTCTGGACACATTGAGTTTGTTGTTCTGACAAGACAGTCAGGTAGAGATGTCCTTTACGTGGAGAAAATACAGGAAGTAAAAAGAAATGTAGGTAAGTATTATTAATATAAATTACATATAATAATAAATACTATGAAATAAAAATTTAAAAATAAATAGTTTATTGCATCTTTTATGAGAGACGCAGCTAGGCATAGCAGCTATATAGCCAACATCAGATGACCTGGATTCATGTCCTGCCTCTAACACACTGGTTGTATCAACCTGGGCAAGTCACCTAGCCTCTCAAGTTGCAGGAAAGGTGATGACCTGCATTTCTAGAGGAAACTCCTCACTGGACAGTCTCTATACCAGAGAAATCAGAGGGCCAATCCTTGTCTCTTTGTTCTATGCCCAGAGAATTCAGTGATTCATGTTAATATTCTCCAACACCAAATGAAGAGTGTGTGTGTGTGTGTGTGTGTGTGTGTGTGTGTGTGTGTGTGTGTGTGTGATTGGTGGGGTTCTCACCAGAGGCAGGTAGAGAGTATGGGTGCCGGGAATGGGGCAGAGCTAGCCCAAGGGCTGGGGACTAAACATTTGTAAGAGTTTATTCTAAGTTCTCAGTTGTTTAATTGAAAAAAAAAAACATTAAAACATTTCTTTTGCAAACCTATTGAGATGATGTCAGGGATAGAAAGAATGCAGCCTTTCTGGGCATTCAGAATTCCTAGACCAACTCCATGTGGGTGGGTGAGTGTGCCTTGTCATTAAAGCCTTAAGTTATAGTGCTAGTTATAAAATGGCAGCTCTGGAACTCTCCAATACAAGCTATATATTTCAAGAGCAAATGCTAACCCCGCCCCCCCCCTTCTTGGAAGCTCTCCTCTGCTGCATTCCAATGCCCAGCTTTAATCTCAGCAGAATGACAGCCATCTGAATGTATGCCCACAATAAAAAACAAACAAGGTATTAATTGAAGTGTCTCGAATGCTCATCATGCCAGCTATTTCTTCTGTGAGTCATTCATTTTATTTCAGAGGCTTGGCTTGGGGACAGACTTATGGCAACACTTCTTGGTGGGGGTAGGGATTCAGCTAGTAGATTGCTCACTATTTAATCTCTTACTTTCTCTGCTGTCTGGAAACTGAAGGGGAAAATGCCCAGGAGCTATGAGATTCTGAAGTGATTATATTTATTTGCCACTGGTCATTGAAGATGGATGTCACTTACCAACACGAGGAAACATGGCACTCACTGCTTTCCTCAGTTTTTAGAATTGTTATTTTCTATGCCTGAAATGCCCTTCCTGCTTTGCGAATTGAATCCTTAGTCATACTTCCAGGCCCAGATGCAGTGTCACCACCATGTAGACTTCCCTGATTCCTCAACCAGATATGATATTTCTTTTGTCTGAACTCATAGCATTTTGTACTCCTATACATTTATCTTACTTGAACTTGTGTTAATTACACAGAATTGACCTGTGCATGAGAAATGATGGAAAAGATGTCATCAAGGACATGTATAAAGGAAAAAGGGGGTGGGCTGAGCATATTGTTAGAGTGAGGTATAGCAGATGGATAGCCTGATGGCAACACTCTAAGAACCAATCATGACTGGATGCTTTAATGGGGGAAGTATGGAAAACACATGAATGAGAATCATACAGGAAAGTTAGGACTGGGAGAGAATGGAGGAAGTGGAAGGAGAGAATTCCAGGGATGGGGGACAGTTAGCTGTTTGCTTGTAATCAAGTGACTTGCTGTTTAGCTCATATTTGATTTTATTGGCATTCATCAGATTGTGTGTCTGTGTACTTTAAAGTACTAACACGTGACTTTGCGTTTGTGTTCTCTTAATTAAAAGCTTTAAAAAAACATAATTGGAAGTTATCAAAATTTCCTAACTTTGTTGGTCTAAATTCTTTATGTGCCTTTACAGAAAAATGTTTTTCATCGAATTTATTGCTGGAAAAACTGCTATGTACATCCACAATATGAAGGCAAGAATAAAATGAAATTATATTATGAAGAAATTGTCATTATAAGAATTGTGGTTGAGGGCGGTTAAGTGGTGCAGTGAATCGATTCTGGAGTCAGGAGGACCTGAGTTCAAAACCAGCCTCAGACACTTAATACTTACTAGCCATGTGACCTTGGCCAAGTCACTTAACCCCAATTGCCCTAACTTCCCCCCTCCAAAAAAAAAAAAAAAGATTGTGGTTGAAGGGAAAAAAAGGGACACACATTGGTGAGCCATTACTGATGAGGACCTGAACTTTATTCTAATTCTGTGTTACTAATAAAACCTAATAAATTTAATATTTTTAAAATGTTTAAAAAGAGCAGGAAGATGGAGTATCTTGTTCTATCAGTAGTGAGGAGACCACAGTCACTGAGTGGAGTTTATTGAATAGGGAGGTAACATGGTCAGACCTGTACTTTGCTAAGATCACTATGACAGTTGAGCAGAGCACAAACTAGAATAGGGAGAGACTTGAGGCAGTCTATTGCATTAGTCTAAGTCTGCACCAGATATATGGGACAACAGCTGGCAGAGATAGATGGGTGATGTTAATTAAAGGGTGATGGTCATTATTTTCTAATGCACTATTATCTATAATAATTACAGTAATGAATTAGAAAAGGGAAGGTTCTCATGTAAGCATCAGCGAAGAATAAATGTAGGGGACCCCGGCTCATATATTTATATTTAGGTCCTCACGTAGAATACACTTTGATTCACTTTAGGTTATTCTTCTCTCTCCATTTATCATTTATCTTCCTTATCAACTTAAGCTAACTTTGTGAGAAATAACAATAAACACAAGCTCAGAGATTAGGTTCAGTGCTCAACCTTGGAGTGTTCATATGACCCCAAGAAGGAAGATGAGCTCTGAACTATCACTCTTTCCTTGGCTCAACTCTTTCGAGCATCTTTGTTCCAGAAATCTCCACAAATCCTTTCCTAGAAATCCCAGTTCCAAATGTTACTAGTTGGTGGATTCTGGAGTTGTATATCCATGGAAATTAAGGTTATATTTTGTGTTTACTTGGCATTCGCTCATCTCTACCTATATGTATACAACCTCCCCCCACCTTCTTAAAATACCCTCCTCAAATACAGAGACTGGCTTTTGTCTTTGTATCCTAGCATTTAATGCAGAGGTTGTCACATAGTGCTTTAATAAATACTTGTTAACCAATTGGTTCATTGGTATGGGTCAAATCTTCCACCATTTTTCCATGATTTTTTCTGCTATCACTATTGCTACTGCCACTATTTTGAAAGATTCTGCTGAGTCACCAGAAGAAATAATTCTAAAGCTCAAGAGGAAGCACCTGCATCCTGCAGAATCTGATTGACCTAGCCAAGGGCAGATGACTCCTGGATGAGTAGGTAAGGGAAGTTAATATTTTGGTAGGAAATATTAACAACCATCAGACAAAGAGGAAGAAACATGGATTCCATTCATAAAAATTTTCTTCCTAATGTGTTTGACAGAGGAAGAGTTTAGATATTTAGTTACACCTGAAGGGTTTGTTTCAGAAAGTGTTTTTTAAAACTACTTTAATTATGTCAGATGAGAAGTAATTAATGGAACTTTTTCCTACACTAATCACCAAATTAGTTTTTATAGCAATATACTAATTCTCTTCCTAACCAAGAAGTAGATGGTAAAAAAAAAAAATTGGAGTAGGTAAGAAGTTATAAGATTGATTTCTAGTCCACCATTTATTGCACTCACCTTGTATACTTGGGAACTCAGTTTCTTTGTGCCTCAATTTAAAAAAATATTTTATTTTATTTTTAATTTATGGAGTAAAACAAGCATTTCTTTTTCTTTTTGGAGGGGGGAAAGCAGGACAATTGGGGTTAAGTGAATTGCTCAAGGTCACATGGCTAGTAAGTGTTAAGTGTCTGAGGCTGGATTTGAACTCAGGTCCTCCTGACTCCAGGGCAAGTGCTCTATTCACTACACCACCTAGCTGCCCCAAAACAAGCATTTCTACAACATAATACAATTTAAAAAAGAAAAGATGATTGTACACAAAACTGCAAGTCTATTGTGCACAATTTGCTATTCCTTTTAAATAGATGATAAAATTATCATGTAAATTTCTTTTTCCCCCTTTTTTTCTACCCTCCCTTCTACCCTAGAGATGGTTGCCATTAAACACAATAAGCATATACATATATATGTATATGTATATATATGCAAAATTATTCTATACATACTTCTATTTATCAGTTCTTTCTTTAGATGCAGGTATTGTTTTTCTTTATATGTCCTTTGTTGTTAATTTGGGTATTTATTATAGTCAAAATGCCTCATTCATTCAAAGTCATTCTTAAAACAATATCAGTCTTCCTGTGTACAATGTTCTCTTGGTTCTGCTCATTTCACTCATTATTTCATGCAAGTCTTTCCATATTTTTCTAAAATCACAGAACTCATCATTTCTTATAGCACGGTAGTGTTCCATCACAATTATTTACCAAAATTTGTTCAGCCATTCTCTAGCTGATAGGCATCCCTGCAGTTTCCAGTTCTGTGCCACCTCATTTTTTACACCTATAAAATAATGGAGTGGAACCACATCATTTCTAAGGTTCCTTCCAAGTGGAAATGTGATTCTTTAAAAAAAAAGGGGGGGGGGTTTCAATTATAAACTCATCAGCCATCAACAAAAATATATAAACAAAACTAGGGGTGAAATATTGCCTCAAATCTTTAACCTTTAATGAGATAGAACCAATGAAACCTGTAAACTCTCTTCCCCTCTGCCTTTGTCCCTCCTTCATCTCTTATTCTGCTGATTTAATTCTGCATCACTTTGTATAGATTTTTCCTCAGAGTTTCTTATATGTTTCATGTTCATTGGACTTCTTTGATACTCTGAAATTCCATTACATTCAAATTTGATTTGAAATAACTTCCCTCCTAAGTCATTCATCTACACAAGAGGAGACTCTTGGGATGCTTGGAGCTAAAACTTAAAGTGGCTAGAGGCACTGAGAAATACCTCCTGCCCAGGGAGATGCCATGTGGACAACATGAATCCTGAGCCAAAGGTTAAAATACCTTAACAATGGTGCACTAAGTAACATTTATTAGACAAGTCTTGCCTTGTACTTGCTCCTAACACAGAAGAAAGTCACAAGGATGGGGGAAATTATCTGCATACATTGAACTCTAATTTTACAGCCTTCCCAAGTAAGCAGATCTACTAGAACTACCCCTATAGGGAGTTGGCAGTAATCAGTGCTAAAGGTAAATTACACCTGCCTATACTAACCCCTTATCTCTACATTTGTTCCTTGGAATTTCCTCCTTTAGAATTTTTTCTGAAGTTTCATCTGCCTCTCCGAACCATACCTAGACAATAGAATCACTAAGCTTAATATTTGTGCTGTGTATATTTTTATATGTATTGGTCGTTTCTTCCATTAGAGCATGCTCAATGGAAAAGGAAATTATTTGATTTTTTTTTCCAACAGGCCTGGGCAAGATATATGAATGTTTTATTGTAGTGGAAGGTTTCCCCTTGGCAAATAAGGAAACAAAAAGCACAAAGCGACGTCAGAGACATGAATTACTTTAAGGGATGAGGGATTAATATGTTGCTCAGAAGTAGACAATGGTGGAAATCACTGTATTTATTAATGAACACAAAGGTCTTCTTTTGAGTTGTTATACAGTCATTTCAGTCCTGTCTGACTCTTCATGACCCCTTTTAGGGTTTTCTTGGAAAAGCTACTGGAGAGGTTTGACATTTCCTTCTCCAGCTCACTTTACAGATAAGGAAACGGAGGCCAATAGAGTTAAGTGGTTTGCCCTGGGTCACACAGCTAGTAAGTGTCTGAGGCCAGATTTGAACTCAGGAAGTCTTCTTGACTTTGGCCCAGTACTTTATCCACCATGCCTCCTAGCTGCTCCAAAAGGTCTCTTACATAAAGGCTTATTTGGAATGTATACATGCAGAACATGTTAGACTGCTCAAGTTTGATTTTCCAGTTTTCTCTGTTTATATGTGGGGAGTGTGTGTGTGGGGGGGAGTGGGTAATGGAAGCTAACACAGCTTTTAAAATGCATCTTTGACATTATTTTACTAATTTTTTCCATTTTACATCTTAATTTAGCTCAAAAGCTCTGTGTCTCCCTGTCCCTATTCCTCAACTTCTGGGTTTTCAGTGACAACAGAAAGTAATCAGAAGTAAGCAATTTGGACTGATGGAAAACTGACTGCTGTGCTCTAGTTCTGTGCTTCTCGTAATGGACAAGTCTAGTGCTAAGTAATACTAAGAAGTAGGACAAAGTCAATTTCAGTGTATCTTTTCCTTGTCAGGACCAACCAAAACTTTTTTTTTCAAGATTTTTGAAAGAGTATGGGAATAGTTAATGTTGGAGTGGTGGTGAAAAGCCAGATACATTAGTGTGTTTCAGGTGGAGCGATGAACTGGTACAAACATTTAGAATTATGCAAACAAAATGATTAAAATATCAATACTCTTTAACCCAGAGATTCTACTATACATAGATCTTACTACATATAGAAGTATATAGTCCAAGGAGGTTAATGATGAAAAGAAAGGCCCCATACACACCAATCAATCAACATTTATTAATTGCCAGGCACTATGCTAAGAGCTAGGAATTTTAAAAAGGCAAAAGAGAGTCCCTGCCCTCAAGGAGCTCACCCCAAATGAGGTCATGAAAAGTTGTACATAACTAATTGACAAAACAACAACAACAAAAACAATTGGTACAAAGATAAAGAGAGACAGGAAATATAATGTCATGCTCAGAGAAGAGTCAGTAGGATGCTTTGACAGGAACAGGGAGTGTGTGAAAGAGGAATAATACAAAGAAGGCTAGAAAAGTAGATGAGAGTCCGACTATAAAAGGTTTCAAGTATCAGGCTAAAGATTTTGTATTTTGTCTTAGAAAAAATAGGGAGCTATTGAAGATTCTCAGTATGAGGTGATGACATGATCAAAACTAGGTTTTAGGGATTTCACCTCAGGAGCTAAGTAGAGGATACTTTCAAAAGCGATTCATAACATACATAACATATGAGGCCACTGTAATCGTCTAGGAGAAAGATGCTGAGGGTCTGTACCAGATATGAAATGTGAGGCAGATGTGAGTAGAGAAGAGAATGGCTGCAAGAGATATTGTGGAAGTAGAAACAAAACTTTTCAACTGATTGTATATATAGGAAAGTGAAGGAAAGGGAAGAGCCAAAGATCTCAATGTTATAAATCTTTCAAATATGAAGCATTGTGGTACCACCAATATACACGAGGAAGTTTGGAGGAAGGAAGGGATTTGAAGGAATCCTAAGGAATTCTGTTTTGAACATTTTGAGTTTGAAACACCCACAGGACAACCAGAAGGATAGTTGACCAATCAATTGTTTATAGGACCCTGGCATTTGGGAGATAGATTAAGGCTGGATTTTTATAGTTATACACAAAGAGGTGTTAAGTTAATTCATGGGCACACTTGAATTTTACAATCTTATTAATGAAGAGTGAGAAGATGAAATGAATTTGGTTATAAGTCAGTAACAAATAGGGTGAAAATTTCAAAGATTAATTAAGAATACCAATAATTGCATACTAGAACCTAAAATGTTTGCTCTGTTCTGCAGAATTCACAGAATTACCAAATGCTGGAGTTCAAGGAAGCTTAGAGAACATCTCATCCATGCCCTTTATTTTACATATAATAAGACAAAAGTACTAAGAGGTTCTCTTTTCCCTTCATTCCAAATGGAATTACAAAAATGAAAGAAAATAAGGCATTGATAAGAACATAATTTTTAAAATCTACACCTCTGATGTCATTAGAATAAGAAACTCCCAATGAAGAAAATCCCTTTACCAATTCAGGTCAGCCACTATTCTACAACTAATAGTGGAGAGTATAATGTAGAACTTACTGTATAATAGAGAGTTGCCTGACACATTGACGGTTAAATGACTTCCCCACAGTCATTTAGACAGTATGTGTCAGAGGTGAAACTTGCATCCAGGTCTACCTGACAATCTGACTTCTTCATTATTCTATACTGTCCCTCCTTTCCTGCCCCCCCATCTTCTAATGCACTAATAGAATACTGGGACAGAGAGAATGCTATATGAACTTTCACTTAGATGAATTCTGGGCAAAAGGTACATAAATATAAGATTTGTATGGTAGTAGCTCTTTCAGATTTATTTTATTCTGTGGGAAATGAGGAAGTAGTCTCAGCACTTTAGGGTTTGCAATGGATAAGGAGAATCCTAGACTTTGGGAGAATGGATTTCATTCAGGAAGACTTCCTTGTTTCCTGCCCCTTTCCTTCACCAAGTCAGTACTGGTATATCCTCCTTAGACAACATATAGAAATTTGGTTGAAATTCTCTTAATTATTATATTTTGTATGTTATCAATTTTGTGTGTGTCATACTTTGCTCCTAGACTATAAACTTCCTGACAGCAGACTGTCTTTAGCAGAAGAAGAAGAAGAAGAAGAAGAAGAAGAAGAAGAAGAAGGAGGAGGAGGAGGAGGAGGAGGAGGAGGAGGAGGAGGAGGAGGAGGAGGAAGAGGAGGAGGAGGAGAAGGAGAAGGAGAAGGAGAAAGAGAAGAAGAAGAGGAGGAGGAAGAGGAGGAGAAGGAGGAGGAGGAAGAGAAATACTAAGCTATACACTTCATTTCCTTTTTTGGATGGTTACTAACCTATTCTCTTGAAGAAATGCTACTGATATGGTCTACTCAGATTTCAGTAAGATATTTAGTTTTTTTTTATTTATTAGAATATTATTTAGTAAACCTTTTTTATTTGCAAATTACTTTAGTGAGTATTAGGGATGCAACGATTAAATGCAACAGATACCCTGTCCTCAAAGAGTTTGCAATCTAATATGCAGGTTATAAGTAAATATGATATAATAGATCGAGGTAATTACAAAGGATAGGTATAAGCAAAGTGCTATGAGAAATTTGAGGAAAGAGGAATCACTTCTTTTGGGGTGGGGAAGCAGGGTCAAGGGATATTTCCTGAAGAGTTGGTGCTAGAGCTGTATGAGATAAGAGCAGGGAGAGGCAATCTGCTCTTACCAAATTCAAGAATCTAGACAAGGGGACGGGCAGGGGAATGGGTAATGGTATAGATAGGAATCCAAAATACACAGATCTAGTAAAAGGCGATTAATGAACTGAGAAAGACTTTGGAGGAAGGATTTCAGTGAAGTGCAGCTTTGGTCCTATTTATTTTTCCAAAAATTTTTCAACAGTGACTTGTCTCTAAGGGGGAGGAGCTGAGGGAAAGGGTGGTAATTGTTTGGCTGAAGAGGAAAACCATTTTCTCACTTTCCCTCACTCCCACCCTTCTCTGCACTGAGCCACTATTTCCTAACTCTGTCCTTTTGGCAGTTGCATCAACACGATTTTTCTCTTAAGTCCCTAAAGGAAATGAGCTCTTTTCTTGAACATACAGGGAGAGATTAATTAGAAAGGGAGTTGTTCAGAGCCATTGCTTCTGAGGGAATTAACTCTAGCTCTGTTTATGAAAACAAACAAATAAAAAACCCTTTTCCTTCCTTCACCCCAAGAACATGGCTGGCTATGTTTTTGATTTTGGGGGTGGTATTTTTTTTTATTCAGATTCATATAATATTCTCCCTGCTTTGGGGGAGGGAGAGAAGAGAACAAGCATTTAATAAACTTCTACTATGCACCAGAAACTGTGGTTTACAATTATCTTAATTGACATAACAATCCAGAGAGTTAGGTGCTATTATTATCCTCATTTTACAGTTTAGGAAACTGAGGCAGACAGCCAGGTAAGTGACTTGTCCACTGTCACACAGACAGTAAGTATCTGAGACCAAATTTAAACTCAGTTTCTCCTGATTCCAAGCCCAGTGGCCTATCCCCTGTACCACCTTACTGCCTACCCATAATGAAATTATCAATTAAAATAGGAAAAGACTCATCATTTGTAGTTCCTAACACACAAGAAGTTAGTCTTCATACTATGGCTCTTAGTGGTCTCATATTTTACAGCTGTATCCCTTTCTCGGCTTCTCACACTTGAGTTGAGCAACAGCTATGATAGTAAGGGCAGCACCTGCAGTCCTGCTGAGCACTCACCCAGCACTATGGTGTCCCATCCCAGCTCATCCCTCCATCCCTCCTAGTCATAGCACTTGCCCTATACAGCATCTTTCTCTTTAGAACCATGGAGAAGCCCACATCCTTCCCAGTACATTGTTCATTTCTTTTTTCTTATGAAATTTCTCCTCTTTCCTCCCTCCAGGAAAATGGAATTATCTTTTCTCAGGACAGATACATCATGTTTTGTAATATACCTGGATCCAAATAGATTTATGATCTTTGCCCTATTTTATGGGTGTTCATTTCAACTGTTACATAACTCCTTTTGTAAATAGGGCCACACTGGAATGGAAGCATCAATAGCATGTTAATCAAATCTGTGGATAATACAAAGCTGGGGAGGATAACAGACTCTTGGGTGGCACAGCCAGATCCAAAAATATTTTAACCAGCTGCAATGATGGGCCAAATTTAATAGGCTAAAATGTAATAAGGATAAATGTAACATTCCATATTTAGGGTAAAAAGAAAATCAGCTCTTTTCCTGTGTTTTAAGTTCTAAGACCATGACGTTGTTACATTGACAGGTGAACTCAAAACTTTAATGTTGTCTTATAATACAATATCATTTGTTAAAGATATCCCCCAGACAAGTATTCTTTTTTTTTAAACAAATGCTTTATTAACTTCTGTTTTACATCATTCATTTCCGCCAGATTTTGAGTTACAATCATTTTCTCCCTGTTATTCCCCTACCCAACCTCCCAGAATAGCAGTCCCACAAGATATTGCTTCCTCCAGTCTGCTTTCTCCCATACCTTCTCCCATACCCCCTTCGACTTTTCCATTAGAGGAAGGTGAATCTTTGTGTCCCAATGCCTGCACATCTTATCTCCATATTACAAGCAAAAGAGTATTAATAATAGTATTTATATATATATATATGAAACATTTAATGTTAAGACCTCGAATTTCAGATCCATTTCCTTCCTCCCTTGTCACCCATTCCCTCTTGGGAGATAAGTAATTCAGTATATGTTGTACATGTCTAGCTATGCAAAACATTATCATAGTAGATATATTGTACAAGGCTGCTTATAATTCCCTCCCACTCTTCCCACCCCCCACCTGGTCCATTCCCTACATGATCCTGTCCCTCTTCTATAGTGGGTACTTCCAACCTCCCCTCTCCCCAAGGATGCCCTCCCATCCATCATCCCTCCTCTCATCCCCCTTCCCCCTATCCTGCTGCAGGTTAAGATATCCCATTTAGTATGTATGTCATTCTCTCCCTGAACCAAATTCAATGTGAATGTGGTTTTGCCTTTTTAGCCTTCCTATTCTTCCCCTCCCTTGCAACCACTTCCCCTTGCTTCTTCTACATGGGATAGTTTACCCTACCCTGTCTCTCCCCATCTCCTCTTGCCACTTTCCTCTCTCACCTCATAATTTCATCCCTCGAGTATTCTCCCTTCCCAACAAATTCAACCTATGCCCTCTATCCATGTATAACTGTAACCATATACACACACATTCACATTAGTATTCATATGACCACACACCCTTCTTCCATTATTTTCATAGTGAGAAAGATATCATCAGTCACAATTATTGCTTTTCCATATAGGAATGTAAATAGTTCAACTTTGATAAGTTCCTTTTGATTTCTTTTCCCTGATTACCTTCTCAGGCATCTCTTGCTTCTTGTGTCTGGATGTCAAATTTTCTATTCAATTCTGGTTTTTCCTCAAGAATGCTTGAAAGTCCTCTATTCCACTGAATGACCATATTTTCCCCTGAAACAAAATACTCAGTTTTGCTGGGTAGGTGACCCTTGGGTTCATTCCCAGTTCTTTTGCCCTCTGGAATATCATATTCCATGCCCTTCGATCCCTCAGTGTAGAAGCTGTCAGGTCCTGGGCTATTCTGATTGTGTTTCCACAATATTGAAATTGTTTCTTCCTGGCTGCTTGTAGTATTTTCTCCTTGATCTGGGGATTCTGGAACCTGGCTATAATATTCCTGGGAGTTTTCTTTTTGGGATCTTTTTCAGGAGGTGATCGGTGGATTCTTTCAACCTCTATTTTGCCCTCTGGATCTAAAACATCAGGGCAATTTTCCTTGAGAATTTCTTGAAAGGTGATTTCTAGGTTCTTTCTTTGATCATGGCTTTCAGGTAGTCCAATAATTTTTAAATTGTCTCTCCTGGATCTATTTTCCAGGTCAGTGGTTTTTCCCATGAGATATTTCACATTGCCTTCTAATCTTTCATTTGTTTGGATCTGCTTAACAGCATCTTGATTTCTCATAAAGTCATTAGCTTCCATTTGCTCCAGTCTAACTCTGAAGGAATGAATCTCCTCAGTGAACTTTTGAGATTCTTTTTCCATCTGGCAAATTCGACTTTTTAAGGCATTCTTCTCCTCATTGCCCTTTTGGGCCTCCTTTGCCATTTGAGTTAGTCTATTTTTTAAGGTGTTGTTTTCCTCAGTCAGGCTGTTGACCCTCATTTCATACTTTTCCTGCATCCTTCTCATTTCTCTTTCCAATTTTTCCTCCACTTCTCTTATTTGATTTTTAAAGTCCTTCTTAAGGTCCTCTATGGCCTGCAACCCACTCATGTTTTCCCCTGGGGCTTTTGGAGCAGGACTTCTGACCTCACAGTCCTTTTCCCGCTCTATGCCCCCAAAATAGGAGTCTAGGGTTGCATTTTTCTGTTTCCTTTGCCTTGGCATGTTGCCACTTAATTGCTTGACTTTTGGGCTTGTTGCCACACTATGGCTTTAAGGCCAGCTAGAGGAATTTTCGTCCCGAACGTGTGGGGGGCAACTTCCATTTCTGGCAAGCTGTAAACCCACCCACAACTTCCACCCTAGATCACAATCCAGATCCAGGGAGGTTAAAGCAAGAGCGATTACCCCCCAAGACTGATCGCTGGATCTCCCTACAGTTCTGCAGGCCGGGAGCCGGAGCTGCCTCTGAAAACTACAAAATGGCGTGTCTCCTCAGCGGCTTCTAGCCCCCAGGGGAGGGAGCTGACGCATTCCCCAAATACAGGTCCCAAAGTCCATAGGACACTAACCTCTTACTTTGTCCTAGGCATGTCTATGTTGATAATTCTGGAGTCGCCACAGCTGCTGGTGTTCTGGGGTTCCTCCAGCCGGCTGCTGGCCCTGCCGCCCTGGGGCTAAAACCTCGGCTTGCGTGGACCTGGGCTCGGCTTGGCTCCCTGCATTCTGCGCGCTCCCGCTGCCAGGTCCCAGACCTCTGCGCTGGTCCTTCCTGCAGGGCTGCTGGGCTGTCCTCAGCGGGAGGTTAGCTTCTCTGTGTCGTCCTGTGGGTCCTGGGGCTCCAGAAGTTGTTCAGAGTCCCCTTTTACATAGTTTGGGGGGAATCTGGGGGCAGAGTGGCTTGGACGAGCTGTTTCTACTCTGCCATCTTGGCTCCGCCCCCCCAAGTATTCTTTATGTATTGTAATTATGGAAATCTTTTGCATTTTGAAGAAATGCAAATTTCTTTGGAAATTCTTTCTTCTAAATTAAACAAATGAATTAAAAAAAAAAACTCCTGGAAAAATATTACCCTTCTTTAAACCATTTATAAACATTTTCTTTGTTGGTTTTAATGGCTTTTGAAATAAAACACTGCATGACTACAGAGTTGCATATTTGCATACTATTTTTAATTTGCAAATTATTTTTATAAAAATGCCTGATCAACTTTTATCTTTCAGGGTGTTTAACCAGATATGCTACTGTATCAGCTAAATCTTTTAGTGTAATGTTTTTAATTTCTATTTCTAAGATTTTTGTTATGTAAAAGTTAAATTACACTGCAAGGTGTAGGAAGATGTTTGAATAAGCCCAATGATGTAGACTTAATTACTGAAGTTTAACTCTTATCTGTGTAACACTTTGTAGACTTGGGTTCTCTCTCCTTCTCCCTCCCATTTTTATATCTTTCCCTCTGCCCTCCCCTTCCCACCCCCCCACTTCCCCTTTTCTCTCTCTCTCATTAGTGGTTGAGTTTGCTCTTCTTTCTATTCTATACTAGTTTGTCATATAGCAGTTGCATCATGCAATATTACAATAAGGACTAGAAAATTTTTTTTTTATAAGTGTAACATGTCTTAGAGTTTGCAATAGTATTTCTCTCTAGTTCTCAGTGATTCCAGTGAGACCAAGCCTTCTGTATGTTGTCACAAAAAGCGCGTTTTTCAAGTGACTGTATTTTGGTGAATGTCAAAAATAAGAAGTTTTGGTGTATCACTGTCAAGACTCACTTTTAATTAAAACATACATTGTAGCAAAAAAAATCAGCTGCATAAGTATGAGGGGAAAGAAGACTCAGCTAGACAACAGTTCTTATAAAAAGGACTAGTAGACTTTAGTGAATTGCAAATAATAGACATCAACAGTATAACATGACAGCTAAAGCTAATGAGATCTTTGGCTGCATTAATAGAAGTAGTCTGTCTAGAATGAAAAAGACGTTAGTCCTACCATGTTCTTTCCTAGATAGACTGTATCAAGAGTATGGTGTTCTGGGTGTTACCCTTTAGGAAGGACATCAGCTAGCTAGAAAACAAACAGGGTGTCAAGGGGACCCAAAACTATGCCATGGGAAGAGGAGTTGTATAAGCAAAGGAGGCTGAATCTGTAGAAGAGAAAGCTTAGGGGGAAAATGAAGGTGCTCTTCAAGTATGTGAAGAATAGTCATGTTGAAAAGGGATCAGACTTATCTGACTCCAGAAAGGCCTTGATTGGGGACAATGGGGGGAAGTTGCAGATTTTGGCACTATATAATGAAACACTTTATAACAACTAGAACCATCCAAAAGGAATGGGAGACTTCAGAGGGAGATTTGCTATTATTGGAGGTCTTCGAGAGGAGACTGGATGATTACATTGTAGAAACAATTTTATCTCCATTGGTCCTGTCTACACCTCCAAGCATTCTCTACTGTCTTTGCATCCCCATTTCATTAAAAAAAAGTTCAAGAAAAAAATTAAAAACAACACCCCAAACCTTGTATACTTCTTTATGAACATTTCCTTGAAAACCTAATCAAAAGGGGGAATGAAGAGATGGAACTTTATTTCATTTCTTATGCCTGACATTTAAAGCAGGTGCCACAGTTATTGCTAACTCATTAAAAAAATCTTGAAAATCTATAGAAGACATGCTTTACAAGCAAGTCCATGTAATCAATCAACAAGCATTTATTAAGCCCTGACTATTTGCCAAGCAACTGTACTGATCATTGCAGGTAAGCTTTCTGTAGAGTCTCTTCATTCTCAGCTACCCCAACATATTGGTGGTCCTCACATCATAAGTCTTGCTTGGACAATTGTCACGTTTCTGCCCACAATCTTCTCCCAAAAGGGAGAGGGCAAGAAGGTTGGGGAGAAACAAAAGAAAGATAATTATGCCAGTACTTTGTCTGGATAGGGAAATAATAAATTCTGGATTCTGATTTTGCTTTTGTTTTTCCTCTGCAGGAGAACAACCCTTAGACTGAGAAATATTAAGCAAAGATGATTAACAGCATTTGAAACTCAAGCTGAGGGTTCTGGCAAGAAAAACCACTGTTCTTTTACACAGGAAGTGGGAAAGTGATGAGGAAGGATGACTTCCAAGTCCTGTGTTTTGGGTTAACTCCCCCCCCCCCTTTAAACAAAACAAAACAAAACTGTGATTTCATTCGTATAGAGAAATCCTGGTGGGAAAAATATTTCCACCAATGCAGCAACTATTCAGACTTACAGTCCAGGAGTTGCCTGGGGGCACTGAGAGTTTAAGTAAAGTGCCCAGAGTCACACAGCTTGTTGTTCAGTCTCTGCTGTTGTGTCTGGCTTGCCATGACTCCTTTTGGAGTTTTCTTGGCAAAGATACTGGAGTGGTTTGCTATTTCTTTCTCCAGCTCCCTTTACAGATGAGAAAACGGAGACAAACAGGGCTAAGTGACTTGTCCAGGGTCACATAGCTAATGTCTGAGGCCACATTTGAACTCAGGAAAATGAGTCTTCTTGATTCCAGGCTTGGAAGACAGCTACATGTCACACAGATAACATGTCAGAAGTGAGAGCTTGAACCCAAGTTTTCCCACTCTTTTTTCTCACTCTTTCCCCCTCCAAGTACAGGACAGCTATTTTTTCCACCACAGAAGAAATTCCTAAAACACAAAAGACTCAGACTCATAAAAATAATTCTCGAAACAAAACTTTAATAGATTATTCCTATTATACTCTTCTAGCTGATAAGAGGCTTCTGAGAGGCTTGTGGGATTTCTGATCAGCTAGTCATTCTGCGATTTCATTTTGCTTTCACCTCAGTTTCCCTGTCCAACCTGCTCATTCAAGCTCCTATCCTTTAGCCAGACTCCTGCTCTTTATCTAGTACACAACAGTGCTCCCAATTTGAACCCTTAACCCCTACTTTCTTCATTATGAATGGACAGCAGTGGAACTGAGCCCCAACAGCAACATCTTTCCTTGCCCTTGGACTAGGGCAGGGGTGGGAAACCTGTGCCTCAAAGCCACATGTGGCCCTCTAGGTCCTCAAGTGCAGCACTTTGACTGGACTAGGGTACTTGGGCATGGACAGTGGCATAGGCAGTGGTATAGGCATGGTCACTGTCTTCCTGTTAAGTTGCACAACCTGTAAACAGGTCTCTGAAAAAATTCTCCCCATTTTCAGTATGATGCTCTGAGGAAGATTCCATCTAACACCTCCCCACACAATGTAGAAGAACTCTAATAAGCCCGAGATTCACTGTCCCAAACAGAGCCTCTTATTTTTTTCCAGGATGAGAATTGGCTTGCATTTCACTCAAAGAATCCCAACATTTCTCTTCACCTCCTCTTGGAAATAGGTCAAGCCCAATTAGATGCGTTCCTTCTTGCATAATCACAAGGGATCTTGCTCCACTCCATCTTCAAACATCTGGATCACCTAAGAGTCCAATTGTGGAATAAATCATCTTTAAAAATCTTACAACAATGCTGAGCTTCCAAGCCAAGCTCTGTTTTAAAAAATAAATGAGTAATATGCTGCTGACCAGCTGGTAACCACAACAAGGCTGACACACTTCTTGCCCTTTTCCACAGCTGTGGATCAGCTATCTTTAGTGACAGCCCTAATTGGATCTCTACCATTAATGCCACTCATGCCCTTGTTGGTTGAATTTCTTCACATATGTGGCTTACGTTCATGCCAAGGTACTGTTCATCTTCAAGGTATTTGGTGTAGGAAGTTTTGCAAAGATGGAAAGCAAGCAAGAAACACCAGACAAAAAAACAACGGAAAAATGTTCCCAAATACAATGATTGGCAGCCTGGAAAATGGAAAGAATTCTGGATTTGGAATCATTAGAACATACTCCAAATCCTTACCCTGCCATTTAATATCTATGGGACTTTAGCTTGAAAAGGCCAAGGTCCCTCAATGTATCCTGGGCTATCTTCAATCATCCTGATCTATATCTGGCCATTAGACCCAGATGGTTCTGGAGGAGAAAGTGAGGTTGGTGACTTTGCACAGTCCTGCCTCACTTAAACCCAATTCACTTGCATGTTTCATCACCTCCCTGATGCCATGGTCTTCTTCAAGAATGAAGGACAAACAGCAGCAGCAGTGTGACTTTAAATAAATTATGGTTCAATCAACAAAATGTTACACTTGGAGACAAGAAATCTCAGGTTCAAACTCTGCTTCTGACTCTTTTAATTGTGTGAGCACTGATGTCACTTAACCTCTATGAGCCTTAGTTTCTTCATCTGTAAAATGTGGAAGTTGGACTATCTGTCCTCTATGGCCTTTCCTAGCACTAAATACACTTTCCTATGACTTCACTAGCTCTAAACCATATAGTACATATGGGATTCCATTCTTGAGGATCTATTACCTAGATTTCCTAATTCATTTGATTTTATTTGAGCCATTTATTTGAGAAGACGTTTCCAACTTGTAATAGAAGACAGCTATAACTTGACCTAGCTTGCCCTGCTCTTAAACTTCACCAAAACTCATCTATAGATAGTGATTCACAATTTCCTGGATTCCTATGTCCAGAGCTAATTGCTTCCATAACCCTGTTACTATTTGACTGTCTTAGAATCAAATGTTTGTTTTGTTTTAATTTCTCTTCTTCTTGGGACAAGTCTCCAGAAAATGTTTTCTCTTAGAACTAACCACGTGAAGCTGCCTCTATGATGTCTTTGGATTTTCCAGGAACTTTTATGATTTTAAAGATTTGTAATGACTCTGAGGTCATAATTTCGGCAATCTGCCATGGTGCTTTATGAGCACATTCTCCCTCTAGGACATATCTGTCTTTATAATGGCCCTCTGAGCTAGGGAGGTGCTCAGGCATGAATTTTACTTCCTATACACCACTGGCCTTAGGGTTAGGTGGAAGAAATCTTGTGATTTGGGGAGTGCCTAAAAGATACATCATCTCTGCTTCCCTGCTGCTCTCTTCTCCCCAAATCTCCAACACCAAATATGTCCATACTTCTTGAATCATAGTTAGAAAGCTTTCCTCTTTGGTTAAGCCAGGGGTTCATGAACTTTTTTGGTGCCTGTATTCCTTGGTTTTTGGTAAACCTTCCCATACCTCCTAATCAATATGAAAGGAAATGACCTCCAGAGTTTGCCATGTATATGCAAATAAGAAAATACATACATTAATTTCAATAGGAGATAGTATTATTGGCCAAATATTTCTACACTCCTTGACAAGGGGAGGGGCATTGGGTAGTGACGAATATCCTAACTTGGAAACCCTTGTATTAAGTATTTCCTTTAGCTGTCAGTTTCTTTTAAAATGCAATTCTCTGAATCCTAAATGTCATTGTTTTCTAATATGTGTCCATTTTGAGAGGAATTCGTAAAACTTCTGCCCACAGAAATAGTAATGATGGGGAGCTAATGATGGAGCCCTAAAAATTTAGCTCTGGACTTTCCCACATGGCCCAGTCCCTGGCATTTGCCTGAGGTATCTGGTGCGGTCCTGGTCCACCTTGATTACTTAATTACTTGACACTTCTTAATCCCATCTAGACCTCTTTCTCTGTTACCTTCAGACCACCCCAGGCTACTTGCCATTCCTAGATCCCATCCAGGTCTTGCCACAGTCTTTCTGTATAAAATATCAATCTTGCCCCCATTAAATTGCTCAGATTCTTAAAATCTGGCCAGCTTGTACTGGCGTCACAAATACTGCAAATTCACTTAGGATCCGGCCTGCTTCTATTAGAGACACACTAGACCTTGTCTCTTGGACTGAACGAAGGCTTGAGTGGTCAAATTCTTTCAAGGCAGACCTCTGCCTTGTAACTTTGGATTTCGGGATTGCCAGCACCCATAGACTACAACAATAACATGACTCTGTAAGCATTTATGAAACACTCTGCCAAGTACTACAATGATAAGTGGGGATACAAATATAGAAACGAAGCAGTTCTTGTCCTCCAGCTGCTTATATTCTAGAGGAGACAAATAGGAGAGGATAGGGAATCGTGGTGGTAGCCTTGGATGCAATGGGGGTGTTGGATAAAAATAAGGGGGCAGTGGGAGCCTAAGGAAAGGAGAGAAGAGAAGAAAAGTCTGCAAAACCATCCATATGTGTTTCATCTGTTGTGTAGCAGAGTTAGAGTCACAGTGATTACATTCTTTTCCAAATAAGTACACAAAATGAGAATCATAACTGATCAGTGGTCAAGTTAGGTTCTTGACAAGCAAGTGTTAGCAGGCTAGCATGTCCACTTTGTCAGGAAGTCCAGCCTCCATCAGCAGGAATATGTGCCTGTAATGACTTGTTGACAATATGATGCTACATGGTTACATGATGCAATATCACATCATCAAAATTTCAATGCAGGAAAAAACCCACAAATTTTTAATAGCTTAGAACTGTACTAAGTAAGACCTTATTTATATGTTCTTATCTGTTCAACTCTATTAGGTTAATTGTTGTTCATTCATTTTTTTTTTTTGGCTTTTTGGAGTGGGAAAGGCAGGGCAGTTGGGGTTAAGTGACTTGTCCAAGGTCACAATGACTAGTAAGTAAATGTCTGAGGCCAGAATTGAACTCAGGTCCTCCTGACTCCAGGGCCATTGCTCTGTTCACTGAACCACCTAGCCGCCCCCTTGTTCATCCATTTTCAAAGAAGACCAATGACCTCATTAGGGCCAAAGTGGATGGCTTTGGCATCTTTGCTGTCTGACCAAGCTCTAAGCCCTCCATAGCTGCTTTAGCTGCCTTCATGACCATTGGGACAAATCATTCTCATTTGTGCCCATTCTGCCAAAGTCTTCACATGCTTGGAGGAGACATCTCCCTAACTCACCAGAGGGTTTAAAACCTGTCAGTAACCCTCACCCTGGTTTAGCCCATCTGCTGTGACAGTTAACTAGAATGTCGTTGCTGTGCATGCTGTAGCTTTTTGGAGCCACAAGTGAGAGTCCTGTGAAGGTGGTCACTAAAGGTGGACAAACAGCCCTGAAAATGACTTGGCAAAGCCTTCACCCCAGAAATGCTAGTCCTTCCTGATGACCCCATCCATAGGTTAGTGTTACAGAAATAATGACCCCATTTGGTAGATGAGGAAACTTAAGACCATGACTTGTCTGTGATCATGTAGCAAGTAAGGGCCAGAGGCAGGATTGAACCCAGGTCTTTCTGAGGCCAACTTCAGCACACCAGCCCCCCCTCCAAACTGCCTATCAAATTAAAAGCCTGGATAAAGTCAAGCAAGAGTTTTGAGTAGATAAACACACACACACACACACACACACACACACACACACACACACACACACACCAATTTGATATTGTGTTTTGGATAAATATCCAAACTCATACATAATTTATAATGTCTACATAAAAACCTAAGAATTTCAATGCAGAGAAAATGGTTTTCAAAAGATTATAATATCTTTTATCTAAGTCCAAGATCAAATACAAGGTCTTAAAATTCTGTATATTTCTGGGTAAGGTAACCAGGTGATATAGTAGATAGGGTGCTGAGCCTGGAGTCAGCAAAGTCTGAGTTAGAGCCTCAAACAAGTGTTAGCAGTGTGTCCCTGGGCAAGTCACTTAACCTCTTTGTCTCAGTTTCCTCATTGGTTAAAAGCGATGATGATGATGATGATGATGATGATGATGATGAGGGTTGTAGTGAGGAGATAATATTTGTAAATCATTTAGCATAGCCCCTGGGAAATTAGAGGCATCCTATAAATGTTTATTCCCTTCCCCCTCAGGCACAGAAACTATCTGTGAAACATTTCCTCCATAAAATAACTGATGTAGTCTTTGAAACAATTCCCCTGAGAAACAATACTCTGGAGACAGTGACTCCCTGCCAGTTGCCAGTGAAAACTCCCAAATTACCTATATTGGGCACATATAAGCAGGGGCTGATAAAGACGCCTGACTTGGACCCCGGAAGAACTTCTGAAGGTACATGTTCATCGAACTGGCTGTGACTCATCATGGGAAGGTATAAGAGAATCTTTAGGTACCGCACCTTTTCATGGCAGGACTGGGTAAGGTGACAAGGCTGATATTGTAACCAACATGCCAGCCCTTACACCTAGCTCACTGTGAGTTCTGGTTCTGGTTCTTTCACTAAGTAGCTGTGTGATACCAAAGTCACTTCAATTATTTGGACCTCAATTTTCTTATCTGTGAAATGGGGAGGCTAAACAGAAAACACTTTTCCTGGACTCTTCATTTTTATGAAATTTTATGATGATTAGGAAATAAAAGTTATCATTATTACTGAATTCTGCTGGGTTTTCCCCCAAAATTTATCCATTTCTTCTTTCCATCCTCAAGCACCCTGGGTACCCTTTATGCACTTTGCTACAAAAATCTACTAGCTGGTCTGATTAATCCTTTCATCAAGTCATTCTTCTATATTAAAATCTTAACTGCACCTCTATTTCCTATTTTAACAAGCCCAGATTCCTGGGTTTTTAAGACTTTCAATAATCTGGCTTCCTACTAACCCAAACTTATTTCCACTTCTTGTCGTCTCTCTAGGCCTAGTCTGAGTTTCATTAATGCATCACAAGCTGCCTATTGGATATTACAAACTGGATAAAACACAGGCATTTTGAACTCAACACATCTAGAACAGGACTCGTCTTTCCTCCCAAATCCTCCTCTCTTAAATTTCCTTTTGCTGCCTGCTATCATTGGAACATTTGCATCCTTCCAGTCATCCAGGTTTACAACCTTGGAATCATGTGCAAAAATATCGAAGTACTAATGCCATTCCTCACAGCTCCCCCCTTGAACATACATAGGAAGTAACTACAGAGGAGATTAAGGGACTTGCCAATCAATGGCTAGGTCAAGATACCCAAAGACACCCAGGAAATTGGTTGAATCAAGTCATCATGTGATTTTTTTGGGAACATGAGTCTTTGACAAAAAAGGCAATTCCTGCTCATCATTCATTTTCTTTGACAGAGATTACTCATGTACCTGTTGGGTGTGGTTATCACGTGATGAGACTGGCACATATGAAAATAAATAAATAAATAACCTGGCTCCTTATGTTATAATCACTGTTCCTTGCTGTCAAGGTGTAAAAGATTAGAGGTTTCTACCTTCAGGCTCATCTGAAGTGCTTTTTAAAAGTTATTTTCTTCTAAATTCATTTAAAATATACAGTGTCTCAAAAGTCTTAGTGCTTAAAGCTTTACTAAGACTTTTGGGACACCCTGGATATTTAAAATGAAGGTTTAAAACTATTAAAGCTTAAAGCTACATAAAGACCTTTGGGACTCGTGTATTATTTATGCCCTAAAGATTTTTTTTTCTTTTGTTCTGGATCTATTAATTCATCCATATAAGAATATCTAGGTGTGGGAACTCTCTTCACTAATGCAGGAGAATACATCTTCAATTTATAGTCTTAGTGAGATTAAAAGATTGGGGTTTACCAACTAAGTTTCTTTCTTAAAGACCAACCCAAATCACTCTGGCTCTTATTGATTAGCCAACAATGGATCCCAGGCCAAGCCTCACTTGGTCATTATTAGGGCCCTTGATTGTCTCAGAGTGAATGTAAATAGCAATTATTTTTGTTTTGGCCAGAAACCCCAAGATTCCCCTTTGAGATTGATTTTTTTTAAAACTATGTAAAAGAGGCCTTTTTCTGCCTCATTTCTTACCTAGCCTTAACATAGATTGGATGTTGCCTCAGTCGAACTGAGACCCGTTTAAGACCTTAGCTTAAAAAGGCCAAGGTCTCCCACTGCATCTTGGACCATCTTCTGTTGTCCTGATCTGGCCACTGGACCCAAATGGCTCTGGAAGAGAAAGTAAGGCTGGTGACTTTGCCCAGCCCTCCCTCACTTAAATCCAATTCAATTGCAAGTCATGGCATCCTTCATATCATGGCCCTTTTCTAGAAGGAAAGACAAATAACAACAGTGAGTTGCCTAAGGTACTTGCCTATGACCACTTAGCTAATTAAAGACTTTAACTCAGACTTCTCAACTCTTCTTAATTGAAGAATGATTCTGTGATTTTTAATATAGGAGTCTGTCTTGGGCAAAGAAAAGAAAAAAAGCTAATTCTTTTAAAAACCAGAGAGAGTTTCAAAGTTAGTGAGTGGTCTCTGTTCATTTGTAAATAGCATTTAAGCTGCCATCTTTTCAGCTTCACTTTTTCTGATGACTATAAACTACTGTATATTTTAAAAATAATTTAAGGAAGCCACATGCAAATTTAAAACCAACCATAAGTTTGTACTTCTGATCAGAGCAGGTGCTGATCATCTTATTCCAACCAGTATTTTATTGTTGACACTGGCAATTAGGAACAGTCAAGCAAAATGAGAAAACTGTAATTAGAGTGAGGTAATTGTCCTACTGTTCTCTGCACTGGTTGGAACATATCTGGAGTATTTCATTTAGCTCTGGGTGCCAGACTTGGAGGGTATAATCTATGTCCCTGACATAAAGCAGTAGGAAGCAGAGATTCCTAGCCAGGTTCTCCTTGGGTTCTCCTTGTTATGACTTTTTCATCCCTCTTCTGTCATGGTACTGAGACCATAATAGTACAAATAAGTAGGTTCATTGCTGGATAAATACTGCTACTCAGCATTAACTAAATGGACCAATGTCAACCTGGAGTAAGGTCTGCAATGGCATGCCACTAGACTATCCTTAGTCCTTGCATCAGAAAGTTGGATATAAACTTAGAAGACATACTTAATCAAATATGAATAGCTTTGCTAGAAGGAATAACTAATGGACTGGATGGAAAAATGGGGATTCGAAAATTAATTAATAGGTTAGATGCTTAAAGGATTATTTAAATGTTCCCTCCCTCAAATAGGGTCCACAATAGGGGATAATCCACTGATATTGATAATCCACTGATATTGATAATCCACTGTATTTAGCCTCAAGTAAATTACTTCTGAGTATTATGTTTAGTTCTGAGCACCACATGAGTAATTCAGCTTTGACAAGCTAAAGACCATTTAGTGAAAGGTGAACAGGATGGAGAAGAAATTCAGAGTTACGTCATAAGCAGAACAATGGAAGGACCACTGGACAATTTTAGCCCACCCAAAGGAGCCTTAGATGGCACATAGAACTTCAACTCCCCAAAGACTATCAGAAAGTAAGGGAATTGTCCTCATTCTGTATTACTTCAAAAAGCAGAACTAGCAGTGAAGCGTGATGGTTTTAGGGGAATAGATTTCCTTCCTCCTTCCATCTAGATGAAATGCACAGTAGGGAAGGGGGCAAAGAAGGGGAATAAACAACTTATATAGTACCTACTACATGTTAAGTGCTCTTTATAATATTATTTCATTTGGTCCTCACAACAACTTGGAGAGGTAGGTACAATTATTGTCATCCCCTTTTATAGTTGAGGAAACTGAGGCAAACAGTAGTTAAGTGCCTTACCCCTTTAGGTCATACAGTTAGTAAGATCAGATTTGAACTCATCTTCCTGACTCTGGACCCAGCATTCAGTCCGCTGTTAGACAGTGAACTGCCCAACAATTTAAAAATTCAAGCAGAGGCCTACCAAGGATGTTGCTGAGGTTTTCTTGTAGGGGTTGGAAAGTAGATGTAGGTGACCACTAAGTTCTCTTTCAAATGCAAAATGCTATAATCATAGAATCATAATCACAATTTCCAACATAATTCTATGATTCACATTCTATAATTGTAGGATAGAAAATGTCAGAGTTGCTTATGAGAAAGAAAAAAACTAATCTTCAATTTTATATTACCTTTACTTAAATGAATCTAGCCAGCCAATTGCTACTTCTTAGAAAGGGGTTTCTATGGAAGAAAAAAAAATCATATTCTTAAAACTTGACTTTCAAAGTTATTTCTTGGTCTCTTTCCCAATGCACTAACAGTTCTTGACCCATAGTCAAAGCCTACCAAAATATAGTCATTAATTGGAGCTCTTTGTTGGGGTGGAATGAATATTAGACAGTCATTCCTCATTCCCATTTGTTATGCCTTTTTCGTCCCCTTCTGTTATGGTACTGAGAGTTTATCAACTCTTTTCACCCTCCCAACTTGTGGAGATATTAACTCATGGAAACATCTCCAAAGACTGATGGAGATGAAGGGATGCTTCTAAAGGGAGAAGGGGAAGCAATAAACTAAAAGTTAATCTTTTTCTTAGCAAAAAACCTTTACTCTGACTTAACCAATCATTATTTCTCTAATTAAAAAATTAAAGTTTGGATTCATTGTCATGCCAACTAGCTGTGGCTTTATTAGATTTTCATTTATTGAAGATTAAATTATAGGATATCACTTTATTTGGGGTCAGAATTGCTGTGATGCTGCTCATGAAAATACTTATATAGATTTTAGCATGCAATGTTCCATACAACCATATTTTATTAAAGTGGCTTTTCTCCTCTCAGTTCTTATGTTAGCACTGGATAAAACACTGTACAATCTTCCAGTAAGCTACCAACTTAAAAAGAAAAGGTGTTAATTTTAGACATATTGCCAGATGCTTTAGCTCTAAAAATGGCTTAAGTGATTTGCTTAAATCAGGATAATCCAAAGCCCACCCCCCTTTTTAATGCATTAATTCAATTAGAATTTACAGAGCAACCAAGAGATGTTCTACATTATAGAAAGGGAAATATAAGATGAGGAAGAAGTTGTTCTTCTCCTCAAGAGCTTAAGAGTCTAAAATAATCATCTCCAGCATATCTACCGGTTTTAGTTCTGTCCTGTAAAGATGACTTCATTTATAATTAAATTAAGAGACAGGATTAAAAATTCTTTTTTGAGAGCCTAAGAAAGGGCAAAAATATTTTCCTATTTAATTTTGAGTTTTAAAATTCTTGTGGGTGAAGAGCTTAACATCAACCTTTTAAAATTCTAAGACAACTGTTTTAAATTTATTTTTAAAAAATAATTTTAATCCTTCAGAATTTATTTGAAAAACAGACCTCCCCCCACCAAAGTTTCATGGAATCAAGGACTTAGTTTCCTTTCTTTATACCATATATAGTTCATATTTATATATTATTTAAATACTCAAATGAATTCCTTTGATTCAGGAGTTCCCACCAATGGCACAGATTGTAACCTCTCCATACCTTTTATCCTGTGCAATTCTCATCTATGTCCAACAACAACAACAACAACAACAAAATCATTATGGATGGCTCGCCCAATGTTCTAGAGGACTTCCTTAATTTCCTCCAGTGTCTAGAGAGCACTTGGTAAAGCATTCTGGCCATCTACCTGTCATTCTTTATTTTATCAAACATCTCATCTTCTCTTTCTGTCATACAATTTCTTGATGACATCCTTTATCCCCTTTTTCTTTGGAGTTCCTCATTAGCTATATGTTGCAACCTGTTTACAGCCACAATGCATCTGTCCATTAACCTCATCGAGATGCTTGACTGTGGTTATTCAGAGACAGTGGGGTTCCAAGTCTTGCTGCCATATTGGAATACCAGGAAAATGTTTGTATTGAAAAGATTCACCAGTGCTATTATGGGTAGCTTGCAATCAGTAAAAGTGCTTTGCAAATATGTGTCATATTCTGTTATACTATACTATAGCATAATATAATATATTACAATGTGTTACAGTATATTAACTATCACATATTTTATGTATGTCATAAATTCAAAATAGTTTTAAATTTTTTTTTTTTTTTGCTTTTTGGAGGGGGACAGCAGGGCAATTGGGATTAAGTGACTTGCCCAAGGTCACATGGCTAGTAAGTGTTAAGTGTCTGAGACTGGATTTGAACTCAAGTCCTCCTGACTTCAGGGCCGTGTTCTAATCACTGTGCCACCTAGCCTCCCCTGTTTTAAAATTTTAAAAAGATAAAATTAGATTCCCTGACCTGAAAAATTTTAAAATAAAGATATAATCATCTTAAGGACTGTTAGCACAAGATATATGATGGAGGGTGACCAGAGATTTTATTTGTTTTTGGTTTTTTGCTTTTTGGAGGCAGGAGGGCAGGGCAATTGTAGTTAAGTTACTTGCCCAAGGTCACACAGCTTGTAAGGGGCCTATTCACTACACACTTAGCCACTGGACCAGAGATTTTAAACAAGAGTAAATCCTCAAGGTAAATGGATCACATAATCTATACATTCTCTAGGTGCACGATGGAAGGGCACAAAAAAAATTAGGATGGGCTCTCAGCTAGGACACAGATATCTCTGGGTGAGACAGTCCCCACAAACACACTAAAGTAGTTATAATGCTGCCCAGAAAAGGTAAAAAAAAAAGACCAAGGTCAGCATTATGGTCTTATACCCCCTCACCAATCCATCTTCCATACAACTGACAGAGTGAGATTCCTACATTATAGGTGTGACATTATAGAATGCCTATGTCACTCAAGAAGTGCCAGTAGCTTTCTATTGCCTCTAAGAAAACCATACAACATCCTGTCTTTCAACTCTGTGCCTTTCTACAAAAGTTAGCCATGCCTAGAATGGATTCTCACTTCAACTGCTCTTCTTAGGATAGTTCTCATCAAAGTTCAGCTCAGCCACCACCTCTTACATGATGTCTTTCCTGGTCCCCTCCCACTTACTAGTGCTTCCTCCCAAATAATTACTTTGTGTTTAACAATTTTATATTTATTTATATATGTGAGTTTTGTTTCCCCTTTAGAGTCCAATTCTTTGAGTTTGTCTTTCAGTCTCTAAGACCTGGTATGATATCTGCTGCAAACTAAGTGCTTAGTAAATGCCTATTGTTTGATTGATTGACTGACACCAGAGAGGGCTCATTAGTTTAAGAATCTGAGCCTAGGGGATCTGGTAGCTTTTTCTGACTCCTCTGATTCATTCATTGACTTTAGGTTAGTCACTATATTTTTTTCTCTATCAAAAAACTCATGATAGAGTCACCCTTTTTAATAATTATACACCAAGTCCCCAGGAACCCCCAAAGCCAAATGCTAGTGAATAGGAAGAAAACAGCAGACACCAAGTTCACAGTGAAATCAGTGCTGGCAGAGACAGAAAGCATCCTGAGGAAACATACTTGGGATTGGCCACTGCTCTGTTGTGCTTTTGAGACGCAACTCTTACTATGGCAACTGGGCGATTGTGGACACTTTGTACACAAACAACATAAGAGAATAGATGAGGCTTTTGTCTCCTTCCTCTAGGAAGCAAATAGTATTCAATGTGTTCTTTGACAGGATTGTTTTTTTTTTTAAACTAGGTTTTATAACAACTTGGAAATGAAGGAGAGACAGAGAAAAAGAGACAGAGAGACAAAAAAGAAAGAGACAAAGAGAGACAGATCAAAAAAAGAGATAGAGACAAGGACATAGACAAAGATAAAGAGACAGACAAAAAAGAAAGAGACAAAAAGAGACAGATCAAAAAGAGAGAGACAGAGACCAAAAAAAGAGAGACAGACAAAAAGAGACAAAGAGAGACAGAGAACAAAAAGAGAGAGACAGAGGCCAAAAAAAGAGAGACAGAGACAGAGGGAGACAAAAAAGACAAAAAGAGACAGAGTACAAAGAGAGAGAGAGACAGTGACAGAGAGACAGAGACAGAGAGAAAGAAACAGAGACACAGACAGAGACAGGAAGAAAGAGAAGGAAACAGGGAGACAGAAACACAGAGACCAAGACAAAGAGAGAAAGGGAAGAAAGACATAGAGTCAGAGACAGAGAATTCCCTTTATACTTTATTATTGCCACCACAATAGGGTTCACTTTGGAACATGGGGAAATGAGTCTACTTTAAAGATGGGTGACTGTGTCCATGGTTTGACTCCAGCTTTGGAACAAGCAGTGGGAAATGATCCCAAGGTTAAGCCATGAACTAGGAACTTGGATTTTTATTTTGTGTAAAATGATTATGGATTTGGGGCTTTGGAGAACACATGGCCCTCTCACTGATGAGGAAACTGATTCCTCTAAAGGTGGTGACTTGCCCAAGGCTACATGGAGTACAACAGTTTAAGCCCATTGATAAATGGGGATGGCCGCTGTCACGAAGAAGGCTTTGAGTTAACGCCCCATGATGATAGATTGAAGAAAGAAAACCAGCATTTATTTAACACTTATGATGTTCCAGGTACTATGAGAAGGGCTTTACAAACATTATCTCATTTGTTCCTCACAAAAACCCTGGGAGGTAGATGCTGTCATCATCTCCATTTTACAGTTAAGGAAACTGAGGTAAAGAAGTTAAGTGGCTTGCCAAGGTCACACATCTAAAAAGTGTCTGAGTTTGGATTTGAACTCAGGTCTTCCTGACTCCCAGTCTTTCCACTGTGCTTCTGAAGTTTCTGGGTCTGTTTAGCCTAAAGAAAAGAACACTATAGGGGAAGAGTGGAGCATGGAGGGATAACAGAAAGGAAAAGTGATCCTTATCTTGTAAAAACAAAAGGATTAAACCTGTTCTGCTTGGCCCCAGAGAGCAAAACTAGGAACAATGGCTAAAATGTTGCAAAGAAGCAAATTTTGGTTTTAATGTAAGGAAAAACTTCACAACAGTTAATATTATTCAATTGCTTCAGTCCTGACTGCCTCTTCATGGCCCCATTTGGGGTTTTCTTGGCAAAGATACTGGAATAATTTGCCATTTTCTTCTCCAGCTCATTTTACAGATGAGGAAACTGAGGCAAAAGGGGTTATGACTTGCCCAGGGTCACACAGCTAGTAAGTGTCACAATTAGGTCTGCCCAAACATGGAATAGGCAGTCTTGGGAGGTGGTGGGTTCCCCTACATTGGAGGACTTTATGCAAAGACCTGATAATCACTTTTTTTCTAATATATAGTAGAAAGAATTCTTTTTCCAGTATGAGTTGAACTGGATGTCTACTGAGTTCCTTCAACTTCTAAAACCCTATGATTCTGGGATAAGTGACAGAGCCAATATTTGACCCCATGTCATCAACTCTAGTACTCTTGCTTATAAGGGATAGAATAGGGTGCTTTTAAGGCCTCTGGACATTCATTCATTGCACAAACACACATTGTGCATCCACTATGTATAAAGCATTGCCCAAGGTACCATGTGAATAGAAGACATGGTTCTGCCTTTGAGAACCTCACAATTTATTTGGGCACACAACAACTATAACAATGACAACTACTATGCAAGGCAGGAAGTGAGAGGCAACATGGAGTGGTGTAGTGGGCAAGGCACTAGGTTTAAAGTTAGAAGGACCTGGTTTCAAATGCCACTTGAGATACTCACTAGATTTTTGACCCTGGCAAATTATTGAACCTCTCTGGGCTTCAGGTTCATTATCTGTAAAGGGAGTTTTACTATAGGTCTCTTCCAGATTTAAGTCTATGTATGTATGTATGTACGAATGATCTATGATCTATGTGAGTAGTAAATCTTTCCCATCTATTAATAGGCCCATGTGACCTGCTTGAGTCACATGGAAGCCTGAGTCACTTGAGTCTGTGGTGGGAGGAGCTTGCTGAATGGGTGGAGCAAGACAGGTGGAACGAGCCCAGAGGAAGTTAGTCAGAGTAGTTAGAGCTGATGGAGAGAGAGGAAGTAGACAGCAGGCTATGAGTGTTTGTGGGAAGGCCTAGCAAGGGGAAGGCTTGGGAATGGCAGTGCCCCCTGCAGTGTTATTGTGAATAGATTTCTTTGTTGCTCTGATGGATTGGCTTTCTGGTGTTGGGATTCAGCTTTTTGTTGTTTTAATAAATGTTTTGGTTCTGTCTTCCATGTGAAAATGCTGTTATATTTTGTGACTAAGAATTATGCCAGCATATTCATAGCCACCATAGGCTCTGTGAATATCACATTGGCACTACAAAGGTGCATGTGGTTAGTGATGATTAGAAGAAGACCAGTTTGTTGGAGTGACATACTCACAAGTCTCACACATCACAAGTCTAGAATGGAGAAGCATGATATAGTAGTGATAGAGGAATTCAATTAACCAGACTTCTGTTGGAGTTAATTCTCTCTGACAAAAGTAGAAGTTAATAACTTCTTGATTTGCTTTATTGATAATTTTATCCCTTAAAAGATAAAAGAACTCACAAAGGGAGATTCTGTTCTGGATTCCTCTCACTTAAGAGGTAGGAACTAGGTTGAAAATGTTGGGAATTTTGGTGGGAAGTGACCACTCAATTCATCCTATAGTTTTCAATAAAAAAAAGTCTGGATATAGTCTGACATGTTCCCCAGATTTTGGGAAAGCATATTTCAAAGAGTTAAGAGGAAAGATAAAATCCTGTGGAGTAAACTGCTTTGGAGGAAGTCAGCCCAGGAATGATGGGAGATGCTTAAGAATTAAATTCTGAAGAAACAAAGGAAAGCAATTCTAATGAGGTAGAAAACTAGGATTGGTCTAAAGAGACTTATATGGGTGCACAGAGAATTCATCAAGTAAATTAGATTTATACAAGAAATATATTGAAAATGGAAGGAAGTAACTGATGAATATAAGAAGATGTCATGGTCCTATAAAAAGAGTAAGGAATGATAAAGCTCAGAAAGATCTGGGGCTGATGAGGGAAGCTAAGGACAATAAAAGGATTGCTTTTGCTTGTTTTGTTTTGTTAGGTATATTGAGGAAATAGTTAACTTTTAGGCCAGGAAGACCTGGATTCATCTTCTGCCTCTTTCAAGTATTGGCTATATGGCTCTGGACAAATAACTTAGCTTTTCAATGCTCTGTGCATTTTTTAAAGACTTGTGTAAGTTCCAGAGAACATGGCCAAACCACATTGGTTGAGGGAGTTCCCTCATCTGAGAGAGCCCTGTAAAAATGAAAGAACATGTCTAATTCTACTTTTGTATTGAGAGAAAAATGAAGATCAAAGAAGAGACAGGACCTTTGTTTGGTGTGGATGAGACAGTGGTTACTGACCACAGGGAGAAGGTAGAGCTACTCAATTCTTTTGCTCCTGTTTTCTTTGCCAAGAAGAATGAGCTCTATATCAGAAATGACAGTACAAAAATGGCTAGCAGGAAGTCAATGCCCAAGAAAAGTAAAAAGTTAGGAGAGTAACTAGCTGCCCTTGATGAATTCAAATCACCTGGTTCAGATGGATTATATCCTCAGGTTCTGAAAGAATTGACAGATGTGATTACTAAGTCCTTCTAAGGGATATTTCCTAGATCATGGAAAACAATAGGTACCACAAGATTGGAGAAGAGATTTTCAAAAAAAAAGGGAAGAGAACAAAATCTACAAACTAAAGTCCAGTGAGCTTAAATTCAATTCCTGGAAAAATTCTAGACTAGATTTTTAAAAAGATGGTTGGTGATTGTCTAGACAGTGGAAACATTGATGACAAAGAATTAGCAAGGTTTCACCAAAAATAGGTCATAGAAGATTAATTTCATTTCCTCTTCTGACAGGATTATTCAACTAGTAAATGGAGGGGATTTCAGTGGATATAGCTGACCTAGATTTTTAACAAAACTTTTGATAAAGCTTATCATATTAGGCTTGTGGAGAAGATAGAGATTAGATGATAATACAATCCCAGCGGAAATCAAGTGGTTTGATGGTGAAACTCAAAGAGTAGTTTTTAATAGCTTAATGTCAGTTAGCAGGAGATGTCTAGTGGAGTGGTACTCTAGGAATCTGTGACTGACCCTATGCTATTTAACATTTTTATCAATGACTTGGATAGAGCATGGATGATATGCTTATCAAATTTGTATAAAACTTTAAGGGTCCAAAAACATTTTGACAGTCTGGATCATTGGCTGAACCTACTAAGATGAAATTCAAAGAGGATATAAATTCATGCACTTGGGTTAGGAAAATTAGCTCTACAATTATGAGATGGGGGAGGCATAGCTAGATTGTAATTGTTCTTAAAAAAGAGCTGGGGATTTTAAAGGACCACAAGTTTAATATGATTCAACAGTATACTTTGTGTTTGTATCTAGAGCACCCAACATAATTCCTGGCACAAAGTAGGTGATTTAATAAATATTGATTGATTGATTGAGTGTGTTATAGCAATCAAAAAAGCTAATTCAATCTTAATTACATAAAGAGAGGCATAGCTTCCAAGGAGGGAAGTGATAACCCACCAGGATCTTGTCTTTGTTAGACTTTGTCTGCAGAATAGTGTTCAATGCTGGATACTACAGCTTAAGGATATTTGATAAACTGGAGTGTCCAGAAGAGGGGAACCAGGATGGTGAAAGGGTCTAAGTCCATGTTGGTGGAAGCTACTCGGATTATCCTGAATAAAAATGACTCAGTGGGACTAACTAGTATTTCTTTGAAGTACTGACATGCAATGAAATGATTAAACATGTTCTGTTTGGCCCCTAAGGGCCAGATAAGGAGTGGTTAGGTGGAAGTCACAAAGGGGCAGATTTAGACTTGATGTCAGGAAAATCTTTCTAACAAATGGAGCTGTTTAAAAGTGAATCAGACTGCCTGGAAAAGTGGTGGGTTTCCCTTCCACAGAGATATTCAAGAAAAGGTTGGCTGATCATTTGTCTCATGTTATAAGGGAGATTCCTTCTCTATATGGATTGGATTAAATAGCCACTGAGTTTTCTTCCACCTCTCAAATTCTGTGATTCTAGCTTTTTCATTCTAATAATAATAATAATGGCATTTTATATAATTCTTTAAGGTTGGCAAAACACTTCACATAGAGTCTTTTACTTGAACTCCACAAAACTTCTATAATTATTTTGTTTGTTTGAACTATAGTTTGGTGTAGTGGTTAGAGAGCAGGAAAATCTAGGTTCAAGTCACATTCTAAGCACATACCGACTATGTTGTTAGTTTTTGGTCAATTAATCCTGAACTACTCTTGGTGACCCCATTTGGGGTTTTCTTGATAAAGATACTGGGTTTTCCATTTCCTTCTCCAGCTCATATTAAAGATGAAGAAAACAAGGCAAGCAGAATTAAGTGACTTGCCCAGGAACACACAGCTAGTAAGTATCTGAGGCTATATTTAAACTCAGATCCTCCTGATTCCGGGGGCAGGGCTCTATCTACTACACCACCTAGCTGCTCACTGACTATGTGGCCCTAGGTAAATCACTTAACCTCTTGGTGCAGGTACCAGTCTACCTTGGTAGAGTTTCCTTATCCAGGGGTGATCTATGTCAAAGGTCTATACCCTATTCCCTATTTTTTGACCCTCTTAAAAATGATTTTTGAGTCCATCAGCCATGAGCCAAAATTCATTCTTACCTCATCCCAGGTTGCCATTTATTTAGAAAGCTTTTCCAAATCTTCCTGTGCCAGCATACTTGGAATTAACTATATGGATAGTAAATGCTACAGTCAGAGATTTAGACAGGAATGTGTTATGGTACCCAGAGTGGAACTGAGAGAGAAAAGAAGACTAGAGAGGGCAATAGAGCAGAGCCTGACAATCCATGCTTCACCCTCTATTTCCTCTTTCAGAACATACATAATTAGAAAAACTGCCTGCTCGGCCTCTGCCAGTGTCTGAGCAGAGGAGATGCCCAGAATGTGACGTAGCTTTCACTGGTTTCTGTCATGACCAATGACAGCAGTGCTACCACAAGTTCCTTTGTCACAAAACTTAGTAGATACCCACATTTCCCTGCCCTATGCTAGCACAGAAGGAAGATACAGTGACATCAGGAATTGGGTGACTTATTCAGTATTTGCTGCGGCTGAACAAAGCGGCCAAATCAGGAAGTAAAGTTGTCTTTTGACTCAATGCTTCAATAAGCATGGCAGGCAATGGGAGCCCCTTGATCTGATGATGGCATCAGAGAAAATGGCCAGAGGCATCTTCGGGAGTTGGGAGATGGGGGAAGATGAGCAATATTAGGTTGCCAGCATGTCACTGACATCAAGTCTGATAGGTTGTTCCTCTTACTTTAACCACAAGGAGAGGGGAAAAAAATCACATGAAAGATTAATTGAGGTAGATTTGACAGCAGTGGAATTCAATTTTTGGGGAACTGTGTAATCCTTTTAAAATGTCTTCTTCCTCCACCCACCTCACTTAAACATCATTATTGTAGTTTTAGCATAATTTTTTTTGTGTGTAGTTACAAAGAATTGAAAACAAACTGGATTCTCAGTAATTGGGGAGGGACTGAGCAAATTGAAGCATATAAATATGAAGAAATACAACTTTACTGTAAGAAATGATGAAAACAATTAGTCAATAGTAGACAATAAACATTTCTTAAGAACCTACTATGTGTCAGACACTGTGTTTAGCACTAGGATACAACTAAGAAAGAAGACAGTCATGACCTCAGGCAGTTTATAATCTAATAAGAGAGGACAATGCACAAATGGGAAGCTGAAAAGGTGGGGATGAGGAGAAATACTGACAAGAGGCACACGGAGTCCAATCCAAGGAGAGTAGAAGGTGAGAAACGAAAAGCTGGCTGACCTAGGACCCTCTTTATGTGGACACTTTGCTCTACCCTCTAGCTCTGTAATCAGAGGGACAGAGGATACTGAAGGTACAGATGGGGTCTGAGTAACAAGCTGATGCAGTATCACAGGGTGATAAGTTCCCTAAATATCCCTCAAATATAAAGAATTGAAAAAAACATGAGAAAACTTATATGAACTGAGGCAGAGTAAAGTAAGCAGAACCAAGGGAACAATATGGGCCTACAGATAGGAAATATTATATGTGCTGTTTGTCAGACTATTTTGTTGATAGATTTTGCTTACTTTTTTTTTTTCTGTCATGGGGTGTTTCTATGGGGAAAAGAAACTACTGGGAAATAATTATGACATAAAAAGCCAAAACATATCAATAAAACTTTTGAAATAAATTACAGAGAGAAATGCAGACCCTACAGATAGGAATGCTTAAGGATACTGAATGGGGTAGTTTACCTAAAAGTAAAAGAGAATTGGAATGACTTATATAATGACTTTCCTTTCCATTTTTTTCGTCCCAAAACTATATAGTGAAATTCTGTGGTTCCTTGGAATTCAATGAAGCAAATACAAAGTGAGAATCATTGACCTAATGGAAAGAATAGAGAAATTAGTGAACCAAACTCTACTTTTCATTTTGTAAATCTATTAGTCCTTCAATAAGTATTTGTTGATGGCTGGGAGCTGTAGCCTGGAATAATTGTGGAAATCTGGGTAGAGGTGAGCCTTACACTAAACTTTGAAAGGTGAATAGGATTCATATAACCTTTTTTTATTTTTTTTTAAGAGGAAGAACTTCAGAGAATGGACAAGATTCATATAACCTTTTTTTATTTTTTTTTAAGAGGAAGAGCTTCAGAGAATGGACAAATTTTTTCTTTTCATCCTGGAAGATCTTTTTTTTAAGAGGGGGGAAGGCAGGGCAATTGAGGTTAAGTGATTTGCCCAAGGTCACACAGCTAGTAAGGGGTAAGTGTTAAGTGTCTGAGGTTGGGTTTGAACTCAGGTCCTCCTCCTATTCACTGTGACACCTACTTGCCCTCCTCCCTCCTCCCTGCAAAACCCCTAGATCTTTTTTTTTTTTTTTGCTTTTTGGAGGGCAACTGGGGTTAAGTAACTTGCCCAAGGCCACACGGCTAGGTTTTTATTTGTGTATTTGTTAAGTGTCTGAGGCCGGATCTGAACTCAGGTCCTTCTGACTCCAGGGCCAGCGCTCTACTCACTGCGCCACCTAGCCGCCCCAACCCTTGATCTTTTTAACCCTGGAATTTGTACCATAGAAATACCTTCAGGTCCTATGAGTCCTCACTCATAATGGTTCCTCCCACAACTATTTATGAATGGCACCCCAGCCAGCCATCTCTTCATTTCTCACCAGGCTGCAATCTTGACTCCCACATCATGCCCCCAGTTGGGTCCCTTTCTTCTCCCCATCCTTTCCCCCTTCTCAGTTTCCTTTTATATGTTGCCTTCTAGCAATAGGCAATCACAACTTCATGAAACTTATGTGCAAACTAAGTTTATTACAAGAGAGATGAACATACATGTGGAACCCAAAGTGCTCACAGTATGTACAGAAGATTGCATATTTGTAATTGTGGGACAAAGGAAGGAGGAGGAAACAGGAATCCCCACCTACAGGGGTGTGGCAGGGAGAAAGGTGCAGTAAAGATAGGAAAAGGACAAAACCCCTCCCAAAGGGGAGGGTCAAGGTGATGGCAAAAACTGTATATTGTTTTCTCCTCTGGAACAGCTAGACTATGAAGCTAGGATGGTCTGCTTATCTACAAGGATACCAGCTGTACAAGCAGTTTCCCAGTCTAGCACTGACTGGCACCTGTCTTGACTCCCAAGGGCACAGAGGGAGTCCAGCTGGGGTACAACAAGTTATGTCAGCTTCAGGGTAGCATCATCCTTGTCACATTTAGGGCTTCCTGCAAGCTCTGGTCCAGTGTTTCTGGAAAATACGTCAATTCAAAAAGACAAGCTCAGGGGACCCCTTAACATTCCTTAGTACTTTCCTTATTAGAATGTAAGCTCCTTGGGGGCAGAAACTGACTTTTCACTGGCATTTGTATTCCCAGAGTTTCAATGACTGACACATAGTAAGTGCTTAATAAATGCTTGTTAACTAAGTGACAGATGTCGATGGTAATTGTTTTTCTTTGGAACAGCAACCCTGAGGGTTTTCCCCTCCCAACTTGATTTTTTTCTTTTTTTTCCTAATTAAAGGGGCCATCCCTTGACTCACTTCTTTTTTTTTTAACTTTTTTTTTTTTTATTAAACAAATGCTTTATTAACTTCTGGTTTACATCATTCATTTCCACCAGATTATGAGTTACATTTTCCCCCATTTTTCCCTACCCACCACCCCAGAATAGCAGTCCCACTAGATATCCCCTCATCCAATCTGCTCTCTCCCATATCTTCTCCCATACCCCCTTTGACTTTGCCATTAGGGCAAGGTGAATCTCTGAGTCCCACTGCCTGGACATCTTATGAAACATTTAATTTTAAAACTTTGATTTTCAGATCCATTCCCTTTCTCCCTTGTCACCCACTCCCTCTGAGAAGATAAGCAATTCAGTATGTGTTGTATATGTATATTTATGCAAAACATTAGTAAAAGACTGCTTATATTTCCCTCCCACCTGTCTCACCTCCCACCTGGTCCATTCCCTACTTTGATCCTGTCCCTCTTTGATAGTGGGTACTTCTAACCTCCCTTCTCCCCAGAATGCCCTCCCCTCCATCATCCCCCCTCTCATCCCCCTTTCCCCTACTCAGGAGAGTGAGTGAGGGTAAGATATTCCATTTAGTATGTGTGTGATTCTCTCCTTGAGCCAACTTCAATGAGAATATGCTTTTGCCTTTTTGCCTTCCTGTTCTTCCCCTCCCCTGCAACTACTTCCGCTTGCCTCTTCTACATGAGATAGTTTGTCCTACCCTGTCTCTCTCCATTTCCTCTTGCCACTCTCCTCTCTCACCTCCTGACTTCACCCCTTAAGAATCATCCCTTCCTTGGGGTGGCTAGGTGGCGCAGCGAGCAGAGAGCCAGCTCTGGAGCCAGAAGGACCCGAACTCGGATCTGGCCCCAGACACCCAACACACAAACAAAAACCCAGCCACGTGAACCTGGGCAAGTCACCCAACTCCAATTGCCCTCCAAAAAAAAAATAATAATCATCCCTTCCCACCAAATTCAACCTGTGCCCTCTATCCATGTATAACTGTGAACATATGCCATGTACCCTTCTTCAGTTATTTTCATAATGAGAAAGGTTTCATCAAACACAGTTATTGTTTTTCCATGTGGGACTGTAAATAGTCCAACTTTGATAAGTTCCTTTTGATTTCTTTTCCTTGATTACCTTCTCAAGCATCTCTTGCTTCTTGTGTCTGAATGTCAAATTTTCTATTCAACTCTGGTTTTTTCATCAAGAATGCTTGAAAGCCCTCTATTCCACTGAATGACCATATTTTCCCCTGAAACAAGATACTCAGTTTTGCTGGGTAGGTGACCCTTGGGTTCATTCCCAGCTCTTTTGCCCTCTGGAATATCATATTCCATGCCCTTCGATCCCTCAGTGTAGAAGCTGCCAGGTCCTGGGCTATTCTGATTGTGTTTCCACAATATTGAAATTGTTTCTTCCTGGCTGCTTGGAGTATTTTCTCCTTGATCTGGGGATTCTGGAACCTGGCTATAATATTCCTGGGAGTTTTCTTTTGGGTATCTTTTTCAGGAGGTGATCTGTGGATTCTTTCAACCTCTATTTTGCCCTCTGGATCTAAAACATCAGGGCAATTTTCCTTGAGAATTTCTTGAAGGGTGATTTCTAGGTTCTTTCTTTGATCATGGCTTTCAGGTAGTCCAATAATTTTAAATTGTCTCTCCTGGATCTATTTTCCAGGTCAGTGGTTTTTCCCATGAGATATTTCACATTGCCTTCTAATCTTTCATTTGTTTGGATCTGCTTAACAGCATCTTGATTTCTCATAAAGTCACTAGCTTCCATTTGCTCCAGTCTAACTCTGAAGGAATGAATCTCCTCAGTGAGCTTTTGAGATTCTTTTTCCATCTGGCAAATTCGACTTTTTAAGGCATTCTTCTCCTCATTGCCTTTCTGAGCCTCTTTTGCCATTTGAGTTAGTCTATTTTTTAAGGTGTTATTTTCCTCAGTCAGGCTGTTGACTGTCATTTCATACTTTTCTTGCATCTTTTTCATTTCTCTTCCCAAATTTTCCCCCACTTCTCTTATCTGCTTCTTAAGGTCCTCTATGGCCTGTAGCCAGCTTGTATTTTCATTTGGGGCTTTTGGTGCAGGAGTTCTGACCTCACAGTCCTCCTCCATGCTTTGAGCCTCTTTGCCACTAAAATAGGAGTCCAATGTTGAACTTTTCTGTTTATTTTGTTTTGTTTGCCTAGGCATATTGCCACTTAATTACTTGATTTTTGGGCTTGTTGCCACAGTAGGACTCTGCCACCAGACAGGGGAGCTTCCGCCCAAACGTGGGGTCTTCACAACTTCCGCCAGTTGGGTGGCCTCTGTAAAGCCTCCACCCACTCTGGCAAGTTGGATACCCACCCCAAACTTCCCCCCCAGACCACAATCCAGATCCAGGCAGTTTAAAGCAAAAGCGATTAACCCCCAGACTGATTGCTGGATCTTCCTACAGTTTGCAGACCAGGAGCTAGAGCCACTGCTGATGCTGCAAAATGGCTTCTGTGCAGCAGTTTCTTCAGCAGCTTTTTGCCCCCAGGGGAGGAAGCCAAGTGTTCCCCAAATAGTGGTCCCAAAGTCCATAGGGCACTAACCTCTCACTTTGTCCTAGGCATATCTGTGCTGATAATTCTGGAATCGCCACAATTGCTGGTATTCTGGGGTTCCACCAGCTGGCTGAAGGCCTGGCCGCCCTGGGGCTAAAACCGCGGACCTGGGCTTGCTCTGCGGGCTGCGCTGTTGGTTCCCAGCTCGCTGGGCTGCCTGCTCTCAGAGCGCTGAGCTGGCTGCTCCCTGCAGGGCTGCTGGGCTGTCCTCCGCAGGAGGTTAGCTTCTCCGTGTCGTTCTGTGGGTGCTGTGGCTCCAGAAGTTGTTAGGAGCTCCCTTTCACATTGTTTGAAATTTGTGTGGGGCAGAGCACATTGGAAATGCTGTTTCTACTCCGCCATCTTGGCTCCACCCTCCCTTGACTCACTTCTTAAAGAGGCCTATTCACCGAATGGGCATTATCTCACTCTGCAGGTTATGCCCTTAATACTAAATACTCTTTATTTTGTTTTTTGTTTTTTGTTTTTGGAGGGCTATTGGGGTTAAGTAACTTGCCCAAGGTCACACGGCTAGGTTTTTTTGTTTTGTGTGTGCGTTAAGTGTCTGAGGTCGGATCTGAACTCAGGTCCTTCTGACTCCAGGGCCGACGCTCTACTCACTGCACCACCTAGCCGCCCCAATACTAAATACTCTTAATCTAAAGGGGGCAGGGTCTCCCACTGCATCCTGGGTCACCTCCAGTCATCCTGATTAATATCTGGCCACTGGACCAAGATGACTCTGGAGGAGAAAGTGAGGCTGGTGACCTTGCACAGCCCTCCCTCACTCAAATCAGTCAACTGCAAGTCATGTCATAATTTCCCTGATGCCATGGTCCTCTGTCAAAACGAAGGACAAACCCAACAAGAGTGCCGTGTGAGCAAAGATACAGAGATGAGATTATTGTTGTATAAGGGTTACTCTAGGAAGCACTGAGGAGACTTCATCTTACTATAGTTGAGGAATGTTGGAAAATGTAAAATTGGTATCATAAATTTAGAGCTGGGAGGAACCTCAGATGTTATCTAATCAAGCTGTTCATTTAACAGATAAAGAAACTGAGGCCCACAAAGGTTAAGGGACTTGGCCTAAGGTCACACAGGTATTGGGTATCAGAAGCAGGATCTGAAAGGTTCTCTGGCTCCAGAACAAGCCTTCTTTCTATAGTACCATACTGCCTCCTTCCTGATAAGAGCAGGTTGTGGGGAGGCCTTTAAAGCTAGACAAGAGGAGAATGGATTTAACACCTTAAACCAATTATAAGACACACTAGGTTCTTGAGGTTAAATAATTAGTGAAGGTACTGGAAATTTATTCTGGCAGCATTCTACCAGATAGGATAAGAGGAAAGGCATTTTTTAAAATTTTAATTTTAATTTTTTTGCTTTTTTTTGGAGGGCGAATGGTGTTACGTAACTTGCCCAAGGTTACACGGCTAGGTTTTTGTTTGTGTGTGTTAAGTGTCTGAGGCTGGATCCGAACTCAGGTCCTTCTGATTCCAGGGCCAGCGCTCTACTCACTGCGCCACCTAGCTGCCCCTGGAAAGGCATTTATTAGACACCTACTGTGTGCCAGGCACTGGGCTAAGTGCTTTACAAATGTTATCTCATTCAATTTTCACAACAACCCTGGGAGGCAGGCCCTATTAGTATCCTTTAACAGTTAAGGACATTGAGGCAGATGGAGGTTAGCTGATTATCCAGGGTCACATGGCTTAAAAAATGTGAGGTTGGATTTGAACTTGGATACTCCTGACTCTAAGCTCAGTCTCTCTACTATACCACAAACACTGAAATTAGGAAAATCAGCAGTGAGATTAATATAATTTAGGCATGAAATGAATGATGAACCACACAAGGGTGATATCTGAGCCTGAGCAGGATCCCTCTGATATGGTGCACATGGACTACTTGGGGCCACAACATTCCCATGAAGGGGCTGCTTTTACTAAAAGACACAATGAACGTTGGCTTCTTATGGCCTTCAAAGGTCCATCAATAACCCATGTAAAAAGCCCACACAGTGGGGACTAATGGAGTTTGTAGGGGCGATCATTGGAAAGGGCACATCTTATCCAAGTGTCAGGGGCAGAAGTGAAATCTGGACCTTCCCAACCTTGAGTCTAGCACTCTTATCCACTCAATCATACTGATTACTTTTTTTTTTTTTTTGCTAGAAAGAGCTTTTGAAACCCATCCCTACACTAGCAAACTCCTCCTGAAGTCATTAACTGGTTGTATAAAAGCTTTGATAAAGTGATGTTACCCAGGGCAGTTAGTTTCATAGAAGTGATGTATGAACAGGTGGTAGGCCTAGCTATTACCACTAAGTCTAGCAGGGGGGTTAAAATGTATTCATGGCATTACTAAGAAGCAATGTTGATAAGGGAAATGTAAAACAGAATGTATTTATAGAGGTTATTTCCCCCTGGGCACTATTTCTGCAATACCAGTAACTGTCACTAAATAAATCATAGTGCCTGGTATAAGTGAATAGGGTGTGGTAGGGTTTAGGAAGTGAGGGGGAGTGTTGGGGAGGTGGGATAGAGGACAGGTAAGTCAGTAGGTTCTCCTCAGGTCTAAGCTTATTTAACTTTGATTTTTGAGGTCTTTGGGAGGCCATTGTGTTTTAATAAGGATTTATATTATCTGCTTATGCTGGTGGTATTCCATAAAGGCTAAGTAGTAATACAGCCTTATATTTGTTATGAAACACTTTCACATGTGTTTTCTTCTTAGATCTTCTTAACAACCCTGTGGAGCAATCAAGAGACATTACTCTCATTTTGTGGATGGTAAAACTGAAGTTGAAAAGTAAACTAACACACTGCTAATAAGTGATTATTAGTTGGGTCTAGAACCCAGTGACTCTTAGAAGCTCTTTCTGCTAATCACACACTGGTAGAAGCATTTGAATTGTCACCATATTCTACCCAAGGGGGAAAAATCAAGAGGGGAGGAAACTTTGCCAATTTCATCAACAGCAGGATGAAGCTCAGAAAAAAAATCAAATATGTGCCTCCTAATAAATGCCCAGTATTGCCCCTTCCTCCAATATCTCCTGGAGAGTAGAGTTGGGGGGTTGGTTGCTATAAAATTGGAGATGCTGAAGGTAAACACTATGATACAAATGCATATAAAATTGAACTGTTGAGGAAAACATAGTAATAAGCCATCTGCTCTTGCCAGTGGTTGGGAAAGGAAGATCATTATAGTGATCTCTCCCTCTCCCTTGGTTAATTGCACAAAACTTTTCTCATTTTTAGCATCACACTTTTCTCTGAAGAAGCAGAAATCTAGTTAGTTACATTATCAACTGGAATGGGGAGTGAGAACAGCACAGTGGAATGAGAGAGTCTAGATTAAAATACTGGTTCTGTTGCTTTCTACTCATATAAATGTGGACAAATCATGTAACTTTTCAGGTCATCGATTTCCTTGACTGGAAAATAAAGGGGTAATAACTGATGACTTCCAAGTTCCCTTTTAGTCCTAAATTAAACTAATTCTTTATGTCGTAGTTGGAGAGGTGATGTGACCCATCTCCTGATACCTAGTAAGTACCAGGTACTGTCGATCAAAAGGGCATCTGGGTGGCAAAAGGAAGATTCCTCTTCCTGAGTTCAAATCTGGCCTCAGACATTTACTTGTTGTGTGACCCTGGGCAAGTCATTTAACTCTGTTTGCCTTAGTTTCCTCATCTATAAAATGATCTGGAGGAAGGAAATGGCAAACCACTCCAGTATCTTTGTCAAGAAAACACAAAATGGGGTTATGAAGAGTTGGACACAAGTGAACAACAATGACTAAAGAAGACAGAAACAGACCAAAACCCCAAACCTGTTTCTTGGGGCTACAGGGCCTCAAAAGGAGTTAGGGGGAACTGGATGAATGAGACCTTCATCCCTTGGACAAGACGAGAAAGAAAGACTGGCCCAGAAAGAAAGACTGGCCCTATCTGGTAATTTTAAAGACAGCCTCTTCCAGCTGCACAGCCAATGGAAAGAATTTCTCCTCCATGTGATGGAGCATAGAAGGTCTCTTTCTAGAAGCAGGTCCTAAGCATCTCTCACGTAGGTGGCTCCATCCTAGGCAGGAGTAGAACTCTGGGACAAACATCAATAGCATAAATGAATCCAACGTGGGCATCCCCTCCCAAACTACAGAGTCCTCTTAAGACTAGGCAGCAACTCCTCCACCTGGCAGGCAAGCCCAGACCACACTAGCTCCTCTTACAGCTGCTTAAAAGAAGACCTGGCACTTCTCCCATTCATAGTAAAATCTCTGTGTGGATCCCCGTCCAGCATGTTGGAGTGGTAGAGGAATTCAATGTGTTTCTGGTGGTCTTCCTTTAAGGGGACTGCATTCAATATCAAGTGGCACATCCAAGTCAAATCTGGCCTCAAACACTAGCTGAGTGACCTTTGACAAGTTGCTTAACTTCTGTCTGCCTCAGTTTCCTCAATTGTAAAATGGGGATAACAATTGCATGTACCTCCCAGGGTTGTTGTAAGGATCAAATGAGATAATATTTGTAAAGTGGTTGTAAAGTGCAGTGCTTGGCCCATAGTAGGTGATTAATAAATGCTTATTCCATTCCCTTCCCCCTTCTTATTCCAGTGGCTACTATTTCTGCTGTTCTACCTCCAGCTTTTTTCAGTCGCCATCAGTTAGTTGAGCCTCTGATCTTCTCACTGCAGCAAATGTAAGAGAAGGGGAAAGCCCACGATGGAAATCGTCACTCCTGTCCAAGGAGCCTGAAAGGAACACAAAGGCTTCCCAAATTGGAAGCCATTTCCCCATCTTCTTCACATTCCAGCTCTATGATCCTAGGAAGTGAAAGGATCTTTCTCTGACATGAACACTGCTCCTATCCCTTAGTCACATACACACAGATATTACAATCCAGTGATCATTGAGATAAGTCATTAGCCCAAATATTGCCAAAGAAAGAAGCAATGAAACACAGATTGTTTTTCTTGTTGGTCTGGATCTGTGACTTCATCTGTGTGGGGAACACCATGAAATCCTCTCCAATTTGTCTGTAACTAAAAATCTTAAAGAATTACTTGGAGTAACCTGGTTACCTGGAGAGAAGTCAAGTGACTTGACCATTGCCACACAGGGTCAAAGACAAGACTTGGACTCAGATGTTGACTCCAGGGCTGGCCCACTATCCATTACGACACACTGCCTCTCACAGAGACAAAAACACTCATTGCTCCTTTATGGTAAGTATTGTCATGGATGTGATGTTGCCATTTGGAAAATCCTAGAAAGAGGAACATCTGCAAGAAAATGAATTTATGCTAAACTATAATTTGAAAGCAGAAAAGAAACAAAAGTTTTATATGGTGATAAGAGAAAAAAATTCCCTTTTGTAAACTGCAACAAAGGCACCCACCAGGAAGGATCATTTCAACCTTCCAACTTAAACAATGTGAGGACCCTAAGGGTAACCATAAAAAGGAAGCTAGTGCTTGTAAACATAAATGATGAGCAAAACACGGGGCAGGGCTTCCCTGCACTGGTATGTGTAGGATATCTCAACCATGTGTAAAGGTACTGAGCAGGGATAAAATCATAACATCCTGAGGCAAGAGGTTACCTACTAGCCCACTCTATTGGCCAGAAAGTAAGAAAACATTAAAACTGTCCTGGAAATACAGCAGTCAACGAAGACCAAATGGGAGGCATATTTTAAAGCTTCAGACAATAGCAAGAAAATTGTCAGAAGAGTAGAAATCAACACATGTGTTTGATTACTGAGACATTCCCTTCTGCTCAGAATGTTTTAAATAACAAAAATTTGCAGTAGGAAGGCTTTAAACAAAATGCTCAACTCAGCTTCAAAATTAGACAGGAAGGGAGAGAGGGTGAAGGCACTTCCTGTTACCTTTTTAATTCAGGTTTGGCCTGATCTTTTCAGGGTGTCCAGTTGTCCAGATCTTTTTAACTCCTACTTGTTCTGTCTATAGTCACCAAACCACAGAGATGCAGAATCATAGCATCTTAGGGTTCCCTGTTGTTATTTCCTTCCTTTCCCTTCCCTTCCCCCTTTTTATTTACTTGAGCCTCTAATCTCAGGTTCTCTATTGCTCTCTACATCCCTAGATCATCAATCAATCAATTTATCAATATACATTTATTAAATGACTTCTGTGTACAGAGTGCTATGCTAAGCATAGATGAAATAGTCCTAAAGGAGTTTATATTCTATACATTCTGTAATATTCCTAACAATTGGTCTTTGAGCCCCTGTTTAAAGACTTCTAGTGGTAGGAACTCACTTTCACATTGAGGCAGATTAAATTTTTTTTTTGTTGTTTTAGTGTCCCTATGGTATAACTCCAAAATTCGCAATATCAGGCTGCATTCCTCAGGGAATGATCATTCCAGGTTTATTCTACCCTGTGGATTTTTCCTCCCAAAATTATAGGTAAGGAGTCCCCATTAGTGAGTATACTTTTTCTCTAGTTAATCATAGAACACAATTATCTCAGAAACAAAAATGTGTTTATTGAAATGGCATAGTAAGAAAATGTCACTAAATTGTGCATATCCTTTGACACAGCGATATTTCTACTTAGGGATACAGGTATCCCAAATAGATATAAAAAAGGGGTGAGGGGGGATTCCATGTGCACAAAAGCATTTTCCCATTTATTTATTTATTTATTTTTAGTTTTCAAAATTCATTTCCACAAGACTTTGAGTTACAAATTTTCTCCTTGTCTTTCCCCTACTCCCACTCCAAGATAGTGAGCCTACTGAATACCCCTTCCCCCAATCTGTTCTCTCTTATATCCTCCTCCATTCCCCCCTTAACTTTCCAGTAGGGCAAGATGGATTTCTATACCCTAGTGCCTGTATATCTTATTTCCCAGTTGCATGTAAAAAACAATTTTTAAAAACATTTGTTTTTAAAACTTTGATTTCCAGATTCTTTCTCTTCTTCCCTCTTCACCCACCCCCACTGGGAAGACAAGCAACTCAATATAGGATATACATGTGTAATTATGCAAAACATTTCCATAGTAGTTATATTGTGAAAGACTAACTATATTTCCCTCCATCCTATCCTGCCCCCTACTTATTCTATTTTCTACTTTGATCCTGTCCCTTTTCAAAAGTGTTTGCTTCTAACTACTCTCTCCCTCAATCTACCCTCCCTTCTATCATCCCCCCTCTTATCCCCTTCCCCCCTCCTGTCCTGTAGGGTAAGATACCCAATTGAGTGTGTATGTTATTCCCTCCTTAAGCCAAATTCAATGAGAGTAAGATTGACCCATTCCCTTTCACCTTCCTCCTCTTCCCCTCCATTGTAACAGTTTTCTTTTGCCTCTTTTATATGAGATAATTTACCCTATTCTATCTCTCCCTTTCTCCTTCTCCCATTATGTTCTCCTCTCACCTCTTAATTTTATTTTTTAGATCATCCCTTCATATTCAGCTTATCCTGTACCCTCTGTTTATATATACATGTACACACATATATATATAACCATATATGTATTTATACACACATACACCCTCCTATACATGCATATATATGTATGTATACACATATATATTCCCTTCAACTATCTTCATACTGAGAAAAGTCTCAGGAGTTACAATTATCACTTTTCCATGTAGGAATGTAAATAGTTCAACTTTAATAAGTTTGTTATGATTTCTTTTTCCTGTTTACGTTCTCATGCTTCTCTTGCTTCTTGTATTTGAAAGTCAAATTTTTTTGTCCAGTTCTAGTTTTTTCATCAAGAACGCTTGAAAGTTCTCTATTTCATTGAATTACAATATTTTCCCCTGAAACATTATACTCAGTTTTTCTGGGTAGGTGATTCTTGGTTTTAATCCTAGCTACTTTGACCTCTGGAATATCATATTCCACGTCCTTCAATCCCTTAATGTAGAAGCTGCTAGATCTTGTGTTATCCTGATTGTGTTTCCACAGTACTCAAATTGTTTCTTTCTGGCTGCTTGTAATATTTTCTCCTTGACCTGGGAACTCTGGAATTTGGCTATAATATTCTTAGGAATTTTCTTTTGGGGGCTCTTTTTCAAGAGGTGATTGGTAAATTCTTTCAGTTTCTATTTTGCCCTCTGGTTCTAGAATATCAGGGCAATTTTCCTTGACAATTTCTTGAAGCATGATTTCTTGGTTCTTTTTTTGATCATGGATTTCAGTTAGTCCAATAATTTTTAAATTATCTCTCCTGGATCTATTTTCCAGATCAGTGGTTTTTCCCATGAGATATTTCACATTGTCTTTTATTTTTCATTTGTTTGGAGCTGCTTAATACTATCTTGATCTCTCATAAAGTCATTAGCTTCCACTTGCTCCAATCTAATTTTGAAGGAATCATTCTCTTCAATGAGTTTTTGAAATTCCTTTTCCATCTGGCAAATTCAACTTTTTAAGGCATTCTTCTCCTCATTGGCTTTTTGGGCCTCTTTTGCCATTTGAGTTAGTCTATATTTTAAGGTGTTATTTTCTTCAGTCAGGTTGTTGACTCTCTTTTCATAATTTTCTTGCATCGTTCTCATTCCTCTTCCCAATTTTTCTTCTACTTCTCTTATTTGATTTTCAAAATCCTTCTTGAGCTCCTCCATGACCTGCAAGCAGTTCATATTTTTCTTGGAAGCTTTTGATGTAGGAGTTTTGACTTTGTTGTCTTCTTCTGGTTCCATGTTTTGATCCTTTTTGTCCCCCCAAAAGATTCTATAGTCTGATTTCTCTTCCTGTGTTTGCTCATCTTGCCAGTCAATTACTTGACTTTTGAGCTCTTTGCCAGGAAAGAACTCTGCTTCCAGAGTGGAGAGATCTATGTCCCAATTTTGCAGTTGTTGTCAAAGCTATGAGGTGGGCACCTTCTCTCTACAGCCAGTAGCATTCCTCACCCTAGGACTACCACCCAAGACTGTGACCCAGATCCAAGCAGGTCAAAGCAAGGTTGATTACCCTCTGAATGATTGCTTGTTCCCCCTATGATCTGTAAGCCAGGAGTTCTGGAGGCAGCCATGCAGCAGCAGCTGTAGCCACTGCACCTCTGCCAACTTTTGCCCCAACGGCAGGGGCTAGACTATGCCTTTCTCTCACCCAGTTTCAACAGAGTTCCCCACTGACCTCTTACTTTCTCTTTGGCATTTATGGGTTGAGAAGTCCGGAAACCCCCACAGCTGCTGGTGATTCCTTCTCCTGAAGTCTGCTCTGGCCAGTCTGGGCTGTGAGTTTGGGCTGGTGCAGCTCTCACAGGACTGTGCTCAGCTCCCAGGCTGGTGCAATATACCCTTTCTGTTGGCCTGCCAGGCCTCCTTCAGTGGGAGATTTGTTTCTCTCTGTCACTTTGTGGGTTCTATAGCTCTAAAATTTGTTTAGAGTAATTTTTTTTACAGACATTGGAGGGGGTTGGAGCAGGGGCTCAAGCAAGTTCCTGCTTTTACTCTGCCATCTTGGCTCCCAGAGTCCACAAAAGCATTTTTAACAGTGCTATTTATTGTAGCAAAGAACTAGAAACTGAAGAGGTACCCATCAATTAGGGAATGGCCAAACAAATTATGGTATATGGACATAATTTAATGATTTGAGATTGTAAGAAGTAACAAAAGGGATGGTTTCAGAGAAACTTGGGGAGACTTAGATGAATTGATTCATAATGATATAAAAAGAACCAAGAGAACAATTTACAAAGATAAACAACTTTGACAGACTTAAGAACTCTGACTGATATAATAACAAAACTGCAATTCCAGAGGACTGTTAATGAAACATGCTACTCATTGGGGCATTTAAGTTAGGATAATTAGGTAGATAGAGCTCAGTAGATAGAGTGCCTAGACTGGATTCAAGAAGACCCGAGACTCCAACCTAATACACAACCTGTGTGACCCTGGGTAAGTCACTAAACTCTGCCTTAGTTTTCTCATCTGTATAATGGTAATAATAGTCATGCCTACTTTATAGGGTTGTTGTGAGGATCAGCTGAGATGATATTTGTAAAGCGCTTAACATAGTTCCTGGTATATAGTAAGCAGTATATAAATAGCAGCTTTTATCATCTTCTTCTGGAGAAGAGAGGCACTCAAGTTGAAGAAACACACAATTCAGATAGACAACGTGGGGAAATTTTTCTTGATGATGCTTATCTGGTGCAAAGGTTTGGTTTTCTTTTTTTTATGTGGGAAGATAGAAAAGAGGCAGTGATTTTTTTTTTCAAAAAAAAGAAGAAAAACGTTTTGAAAACAAGGCCATTGAAACATTTTTAAATGCACAGGAGAGAACAATAGGAAAGCCAGAAGGAAACATAAACAAGCAGAAGAGTCTTGAGAGTTATATGTTGAATTTGTTATAGATTTCAAAGGAGAAGCTATGTATAATACAGATTTGCAGTTTCCTATGCAATCCTCCATTCCAGCTCTATTCTGTATATAGAGATGCTCATTTTATTAAATATTTGTTCAGTTCAAGGTAGCATAAAAAGAAAAAGTGTGCTGACAAAAATAGAAATAAAATACACCCATATGGATTGGGAGTACACTCTCCCACAAATACAGCCAACATTACCAGGGAGAGCAGGCACACATGGTAAGTATATATTCCAAGGTCACTTATATCTCTGGTGACACTTTCCCTCTCCCCACCCTCCATCCCACATGTCATCTCATAATGTCCTCACATGACTCTTTGAAAGATGTAGTGTCTTTTCTGAAATATTTATTCAACTGGGCCCCGTGGAGCCCTTGATTGTGGTCTTTAGTCCTTGGTAGCCACTGTCCCCAGCTTCATGACCAGTTAACTTCCTGGCTTAGTGTACAGCTCTATATTTTCAGACATAGAAATAGCAGGATTTTCAGTTCTGGGGTCCACCATATCTGAAGTAGGGTTTCAGCTCCAGGCAGTGGTCTCCTCTCCCCAACTTAGCCTAACTTGGTAACTGGTCTTTGTTTATGTGCTTCTGCAGGAGGTTGCCATTGATAAGGCTGGAGTTGGGGGGAAGGAGATGAGTGATTAATACATACCTTCCTTGCTGAAATTTCTAATGGTGAAAGAGAAAAAGTGGAAAGCAAACCCTTCCTCCAAACTAGACTCTTGCTTTTTTTTTTTTTAAGGGTGGCAGCTATGTGGCAGAGTGGATAGAGTACATGTCCTGAAGTCAGGAGAACCTGAATTCAAATCAGGCCTCAGACACTTACTCACTGTGTGACCCTGGGCTAGTCACTTAACCCTATTAACACCCCCCAAATAAATAAAGATCGTCAAAAGTGTGGCTAATCCTTAGGCAGTCATCTTCACCCCAATGCCCAAGGTTATGTAATATTATCAGCTTGTTAATATTCTGTTCTCAGGTTAAGTGAGCCCTCTATTCTCTGTTATTGAGTCCTTTATATATGCTTTACTGAGCCAAAATTTGCTTCCCTATAATTTCTACCCTTTGGAACTATACAGACTAACTTTAAGTTCTCTTTTCCCATGTATCTCTTATAGATAATAAATTAGATCATAGAATTTTTTTTTTTGCTTTTTGGAGGGGGAAGGTAGGGCAATTGGGGTTAAGTGACTTGCCCAAGGTCACATGGCTATTTTTTGTGTTAAGTGTTTGAGGCCACATTTGAACTCAGGTCCTCCTGACTCCAGGGCTGGTGCTCTATTCACTGTGTCACCTAGCCACCCCTGATCATAGAATTTCAGAATCAGAAGGGGCCTCAGTGGCCATACATGAAGAGGAAATCTCTCTACAACATTCTTAGCAAGAAGTTATATAGACTTTGCCTGAATTTCTGCAGTAATGGCAAAATCACCATCTTCCAAAGTAGTTCACCCTACTTTGAGACTCAAAAATTGACCTCTGTTTTGGGTTTGGGGTACTAGTAAATTATACACAATATGATGTAAAGAAGACCACTAATTATTTCTAAATGATAGAGCCTGATAACCTTATGTAAAGTTACATGTATAAATAATTTAAACTATTGAGCTGCCTTTGGAATTGATTTCAGGATCATTGAACATGTTAATATGTTATAGATTATCCAAACTTAGTTTTTAAACATATAAAACCTTTGAGGTTTATAAAGGTATTTTCCCACAACAATCCAGAGTGAAGGCTTTATTAACCCCATTTTACAGAGAGAGACACTGAGGCTCACAGACATTAAGTTACTTAGGATCATAGGATCATTCAGTCAATCATCTTCATTCACCAATGAGGTGGTGCAGTAGATGGAGCACAGGACTTGGAGTCAAAAAGACTCATCATGAGTTTAAGTGTGGCCTGAGACACTTACTAGCTGTATGACCCTGGGTAAGTCACTTAACCGTATTTACCTAGTTCCTCATCTGAAAATGAACTGGAGAAGGAAAGAGCAAACCACTTCAATATCTTTGCCAAGAAAACCCCAAATGGTGTCAAGAAGAGTCAGACACGACCAAAATAACCAAACAACAACGAAAGACCTAGAACTGGAAAGAATATCAGAGACCATCTAGTCTAATCGTCTCATTTTACAAATGATGAAACTGAGGCCCAGAGAAGTCAAGTGACTTGTCTAAGGTTACACAGGTAGAAGACAGCATTTAAACTCATGTCCTTTGGCTCTGGAACCAAAGTTCTTTCTGTTGTATCATATCACGCTCAAGTTTACATTCTGCTGGCAGAGGATACCACATGAATGAAAGGGGATTCGAAGGGACAGTGAGCCCTTTTCCCCTACTGAAGGAAATAGTGTCAAACCTGGGATTAGAACCTAGGATTTTCTGACCCTGGGGGCAATACTCTTTCCAAGATGTCTTTTAAAGGAAATTCATACAGCACTGTGGAACTCTTTGCTCAGCTGTTCCATGAGACTTGGTACTTTGAGTCTAATGTGCCTTAATACACAAATACTGGAAGAATTATGAAGAATGTTGTCCAAAGGAAATTCACAGTCTCCTGAATAGAATTTGCTTCATAGCCCACTTCCTTTGTACCCTGGGCATCCACACTGGCTGAGTTCTTGGTGCCAGGCAGAACTCCATGATGACAGACTGTGGGTTAGTTTTCTCTAGAATATGGAAACACTTAGATCTCGTAAATTACGGGAATGATATATAAGTGGGAAGCCAGAAATAACCACATGCTCAGAAAACCTAAGCCCTGATTTCGTCACAGAGCACATTTAAAAGAAGAATAAACATAAAGAGACTTAATACCAGATGGAGTCGAGTTTTGAAATCTCCAGGAAAATAAAAAGCCTGACAGCATGTGTCTCAGCAATAAGATATGTGGAGTGGACCACCAATGGTGCAGCATCGGTTGTTATTCCCAGTTTATTAGAAATTAGAAATCTAGGGCTACAAATGATATGAATATCCTATGATGGCAGAGAGAAGAGAGGAGACAGAAGTTGCAACAAAAACCCACAAATAGGTGGCAGAAATAGTGGGCTGGGGATGGGGAATAATAGTGCACCCACCTAGGGTTCATTGGGGCACGACATTGATGCTCCTGCACCATATCTCCTCCAACCACTTCCAGAGTCTTTTAAGGTATCCATGTAGGCCAGAACTCACAAGCAGCCAGCTAGCATACACTTCCTTCTCTCTGAACCAGGGCTGAATACATTTCAGGAAGCAAGACTAAGGGGTCTGGGGACAAAGTAAAACAGCAGCTTTCTGATGTTTTGCTCTCATTGGGTCCAGATGTTATTCTCTGTGGAGAAAGGAACAGAGAACCAGGTGAAAGATGACTATGTAAGAAATGTTCAAATCCTAGGATGAATCCTATGTCTTGGTCAATTAACCCAGCAGGGTAGAATACAGGTCTAATGAGGCCACATTTCAGCATTTGATCCCATTGTGAGCCAGTGACCTTTACCCTCTTCTGTGGTAATCTATTCAACATTGAGTGAGCCCTGAGGCAAAGCTGACCAGGCAGAGAAATGGAGGTTTAGTGTCTCTTATATAGATAGACAGATAGAGAGATAGATATAAATAGATATATACATACATATGTTTATTTAGTGTCTGATATATATATAATCCCCTAATCCCTATCTCCCATGATCCCACAAGTGGCTGGTTTAAGGTGAAACATGAAAAAATAAACTTAGGGGAGTCAAGATGGCAGAGTAGAAACAGCTCATCCAAGCCACTCTGCCCCCAGATTCCCCCCAAACTATGTAAAAGGGGACTCTGAACAACTTCTGGAGCCCCAGCACCCACAGAACGACACAGAGAAGCTAACCTCCCGCTGAGGACAGCCCAGCAGCCCTGCAGGAAGGACCAGCACAGCAGTCTGGGAGCCAGCAACGCCCAACGCACAGAGCGCAGGAAGTGGAGCCGAGTGGGCTCCGAGTGAGCCGAGGTTTTAGCCCCAGGGCGGCAGGGCCAGCAGATGGCTGGAGGAACCCCAGAACACCAGCAGCCGTGGCGCCTCCAGAATTATCAACATAGACATGCCTAGGACAAAGAAAGAGGTTAGTGTCCTATGGACTTTGGGACCTGTATTTGGGAGAATGCGTCGGCTCCCTCCCCTGGGGGCTAGAAGCCGCTGCGAGACACGCCATTTTGTAGTTTTCACAGGCAGCTCCAGCTCCTGGCCTGCAATTAATTGTAGGGAGATCCAGCGATCAGTCTTGGGGGGGTAATCGCTCTTGCTTTAACCTTCCTGGATCTGGATTGTGATCTAGGGTGGAAGTCGTGGGTGGGTTTACAGCTTGCCAGAAACGGAAGTTGCCCCCCACACATTCGGGATGAAAATTCCTCTATCTGGCCTTAAAGCCATAGTGTGGCAACAAGCCCCAAAGTCAAGTAATCAAGTGGCAACATGCCAAGGCAAAGGAAACAGAAAAATGCAACCCTAGACTCCTATTTGGGGGCATAGAGCGGGAAAAGGACTGTGAGGTCAGAAGTCCTGCTCCAAAAGCCCCAGGGGAAAACATGAGTGGGTTGCAGGCCATAGAGGACCTTAAGAAGGACTTTAAAAAATCAAATAAGAGAAGTGGAGGAAAAATTGGAAAGAGAAATGAGAAGGATGCAGGAAAAGTATGAAATGAGGGTCAACAGCCTGACTGAGAAAACAACACCTTAAAAAATAGACTAACTCAAATGGCAAAGGAGGCCCAAAAGGGCAATGAGGAGAAGAATGCCTTAAAAGTCGAATTTGCCAGATGGAAAAAGAATCTCAAAAGTTCACTGAGGAGATTCATTCCTTCAGAGTTAGACTGGAGCAAATGGAAGCTAATGACTTTATGAGAAATCAAGATGCTGTTAAGCAGATCCAAACAAATGAAAGATTAGAAGGCAATGTGAAATATCTCACGGGAAAGACCACTGACCTGGAAAACAGATCCAGGAGAGACAATTTAAAAATTATTGGACTATCTGAAAGCCATGATCAAAGAAAGAACCTAGAAATCACCCTTCAAGAAATTCTCAAGGAAAACTGCCCTGATGTTTTAGATCCAGAGGGCAAAATAGAGGTTGAAAGAATCCACAGATCACCTCCTGAAAAGATCCCAAAAAGAAAACTCCCAGGAATATTATAGCCAGGTTCCAGAATCCCCAGATCAAGGAGAAAGTACTCCAAGCAGCCAGGAAGAAACAATTTCAATATTGTGGAAACACAATCAGAATAGCCCAGGACCTGGCAGCTTCTACACTGAAGGATCAAAGGGCATGGAATATGATATTCCAGAGGGCAAAAGAGCTGGGGTTGAAGCCAAGGGTCATCTACCCAGCAAAACTGAGTATTTTGTTTCAGGGGAAAATATGGTCATTCAGTGGAATAGAGGACTTTCAAGCATTCTTGAGAAAAAAACCAGAATTGAATAGAAAATTTGACATCCAGACACAAGAAGCAAGAGATGCCTGAGAAGGTAATCAGGGAAAAGAAATCAAAAGGAACTTATCAAAGTTGAACTATTTACATTCCTATATGGAAAAACAATAACTGTAAGTGATGATATCTTCCTCACTATGAAAATAATGCAAGAAGGGTATGTGGTCATATGAATACATATGTGAATGTGTGTGTATATGGATAGAGGGCATAGGTTGAATTTGTTGGGAAGGGAGAATACTCAAGGGATGAAATTATGAGGTGAGAGAAGAAAGTGGCAAGAGGAGATGGGGAAAGACAGGGTAGGGTAAACTATCTCATGTAGAAGAAGCAAGGGGAGGTGGTTGCAAAGGAGGGGGAGAATAGGAAGGCAGAAAAGGCAAAAACCACATTCTCATTGAATTTGGTTCAGGGAGAGAATGACATACATACTAAATGGGATATCTCAACCTGCAGCAGAATAGGGGTAAGGGGGATGAGAGGAGGGATGATTGATTGGGGGGGGCATCCTTGGGGGGAGGGGAGGTTGGAAGTACCCACTATAGAAGAGGGACAGGATCATGTAGGGAATGGACCAGGTGGGGGGTGGGATGAGTGGGAGGGAAGTATAAGCAGCCTTGTACAATATATCTACTATGATAATGTTTTGCATAGCTAGACATGTACAACACATACTGAATTACTTATCTCCCAAGAGGGAATGGGTGACAAGGGAGGAAGGAAATGGATCTGAAATTCGAGGTCTTAACATTAAATGTTTCAAATATATATAAATACTATTATTAATACTCTTTTGCTTATAATAGGGAGATAAGATGTGCAGGCATTGGGACACAAAGATTCACCTTCCTCCAATGGAAAAGTCGAAGGGGGTATGGGAGAAGGTATGGGAGAGAGCAGATTGGAGGAAGCGATATCTTGTGGGACTGCTATTCTGGGAGGTTGGGTAGGGGAATAACGGGGGAAAATGATTGTAACTCAAAATCTTGCGGAAATGAATGATGTAAAACAGAAGTTAATAAAGCATTTGTTTAAAAAAAAAAGAAAGCTAACTTAGAAAACATACCCTACTACTGGTAAGTAGTGTTCTTTCTATTTGGTGAGGTAAATAGGAGGTTAGTTAACACATGGTCAAGAAGCTTATAATCAGAGTACAAGACATAACTCTAATACACAATATTTATATAATAATTTGAGTTAAAAAAAGAAAATTCTATGTGAAATCCTAGAGGAAAGAGCTTTCGAAGGAGAAATTAGTTGGTCTTTCTGGAAGATAGGGCATTTCAGTTAGATTTTAAAGGATGGGAAGAAATTGGGAAAAAAAAAGGTGAAGGAGGTCATTCCAGGAAATTAAGTTTAACAAGAATTTATTAACCTCTTATTATGTGCAAGGCTTATTATGTGCTAGCTGCTTGGTGTGTGTGTGTACACATGTATATATGCATATATACACATACATATACACATGTGTGTATACATATACATATTTTCAACTGGATGGAACTGGCCTCTAACCTGTGAGTGGCTGGAACTGAACAGAGCAGGCTAGAGACAGGAGAGTCAGAAACCAAACCAAACTTTAATTTCAAAGTGAGGGAAATGACTTGCAAGCAAGGACACTGTGCCAGAATCCCATCCCTAGTGAGGGGTCCCACTTTAGTGTGGCTGAACCTCGATTTATATACTTTTGGCTGGACAAAGAGTCAAACAATGTGGTGTAGCAATGGTAGTAAGGCTTAATAGCAACATGAGGCAAGGTTGACTAGTGACAAAAAGTCCATTCATAGCTGGGTTTCATGTCTGGCTCTGTTGGTGCTTGCCTGAGCTCAGGGACCATCAGTCCCAGAGGGTAGGTGCAAAGGATTGTTGTTATGCCAAGCTCAGGGCACAGCTTGCTTGCTGGGTCTTAGCAGTGGAAAACAAAGTGTCTTTTAATATCTTGACAATATATACACACACATACACATAAGTGTGTATATATACACATTACATACATATATGTCTGTGTGTATATGCATGTATGTATGTGTATATATGTATGTGTGTGTATAAATATATAAAACCTACCTTCAAGGAGCTTTATTTTGAATGGGAAGAGGGGAGAAAGAAATCCAACATTTACTCAGAAAAGTAAATACCAAGTATGTGGGGGCAAAGTACAAACAATTGGACAAATCAGGAGAAGTCTGATATAGGAAGGGGCCCATGAGCTGAGCCTCTAAGGGAACAAGAGAATCTCAGAGACAGAAGGAAATCAGTCAATACACATTTATGAAGTACCTGCTATGTTCTAGGTACTTGTGCTAAGCAGTGAGAATACAAAGGAAGGTAAGAGACAGTCTCTGTTCTCAATAAGCTCACCATCTAACAGGGGAGAAAAATGAAAACACCTATATAGAAACCAATTCTATACAGGATAAGTGGGCAGTAATCAGCAGAGGGAAGGTCCTAGAACTAAGGGTGGGGGCAGTGAGGTGGCACAGTGAATAAAGACCCAGCCCTGGAGTCAGAGGGACCTGAGTTCAAATATGGTCTCAGACACTTAACACAAAACTAGCCATGTGACCCTGGGCAAGTCACTTAACCTCAATTGCCCTGCCTTACCCCTTCCGAAGAAGAAGAAGGAGGAGGAGGAGGAGGAGGAGGAGGAGGAGGAGGAGGAGGAGGAGGAGGAGGAGGAGGAGGAGAAGAAGAAGAAGAAGAAGAAGAAGAAGAAGAAGAAGAAGAAGAAGAAGAAGAAGAAGAAGAAGAAGAAGAAGAAGAAGAAGAAGAAGAAGTAAGGGTGATTGGGAAAATCTTCCTCCTGTGGAAGGTGAGATTCTAGTTAGTGAGGAAGGAGAGTATTCCAGGTTATAGAATCATTGATTTAGACCTGGAAGGGACCTTAAGGACCATCAAATCTCACAGCGCCTTACCCCACTTTATCATTGAAGAAACTGAGACATAAAAAGGTTAAGGACTTATTCACAATCACAGAGCTAATGTATGTCCAAGGAAGGATCTGAACACAGATCTTCCTAACTCCAAGTTCAGTACTCTGGTAACCATGTGGGCCAACACTCACAAGCAAGGGTGCATACCACTCTGCCTTTTTAAGGTATGGAGGATAGTCTGTGTGAAGACACAAGAGGTAGGAAATAGAATGTTCTGGAATGGTGACAGAAATCAGGCTGGTTTAGCTAGAAAATTGAGTGTGTAAGGGAGAATGAAAGAATCTGGAAAGGTAGGCTGGAGCCAGGTTGTGATGGTCTTTAAACTCCGAAGAGAGGAATTTATCTCTTATCCTAGAGGAAATAGGGAGCCATTAAATTTTTTGAGTAGGAGAGTAGCATGTTCAAACCTGTGCTTTCTAAATATCAATTTGTCAGTTATGGGACAGCTAGATTAGAGAGTGGTAAGGCTAAAAAGTAAGGAAATCGGGTAGGAAACCATTGTAATAGCCCAACTGTGAAAGCTTGTGAAAATAGAAAGTAGCTGAGGAAAGTAGAAAGGAAAGGATAGGGAACAGTATGGACCAAGGTAGGGGGGAAGGAGGGCAGGGTACCTTTAGAGTGGAAGGAGGGCTGAGATCTGCCCATTTTGGCTGGGGCATGGAGTGGATAGAGGAGAGCAATATAAGATAAAGCTGGAAAGGTAGAGTGATGTCAAGTCGTAGAGTTCTATGGTTTCCATGTATAGAAAATTTGAATTTTACTCAGTATAGAGCCGGAAGTCCCTCAAGATTTTTGAGTAAAGGAGGGACATAACTAGATCTATGTGCAAGAAAGATTAATCTGGCATCAGTGTAAAGGAGAGTAATGAGAAAGGAGGCAGGAAAACCTGTAAAGATTCTACTGGTTTTAGTCCAGAGGGGATAGTAATAAAGGTGTGTGTTAGTGTGGCAGGGGTAGCTAGGTGGCCCAGTATATAGAGCACTGGACTTGGAATCAGGAAGATTCATCCTCATGAGTTCAAATCCAGCCTCAGACACTTACTAGCTGTGTGATCCTGGGCAAGTTGCTTTACCCTATTTGCCTCAGTTTCCTCATCTGTCAAATGAGCTTGAGAAGGAAAAAAAAACACTCTAGTATTCTTTGCCCAAAAAAAAAAAACAAAAACAAAAAAAAAACCCAAAATCAAAACCAAAAAAAACCAAACGGAGTCAACAAGAGTCTGAAATGACTCGACAGCAACATTAGTATAGTAGCAGTTAGAATAACGATGCAGCTAGGTCTCTCTGGTGGAAAGAGCACTGGGCCTGGAGTCAGGAAGACCTGAATTCAAATCTAGTCTCAAACACTTACTAGCTGTGTGACCTGGACAAGTCACTTAACTTCTGTTTGCTTCGATCCTCCAGAGAAGGAAATGGCAAACTACTACAGTGTCTTTACCAAGAAAAGCCCATGGACATTATTGGTGTGCTATGGTCCACAGGGTCACAAAGAGTCAGACATGACTGAATAACAAGTGGAAATAAAGGTGAAGAACATATTATCCTTTCTTAATAATAGTTGATATTTGCTTTAAAGGTTAATAAAATGACCTACTTACAGTGTCCCATTTGAAATTCACAACACCCCTAAGAGGTAACTATTAGAGGTATTACTACACCTTTTTTACAGATAAGGAGACTGAGAATCAGACTCAGGAGCTATGTGACCATGAGAAAGTCATTTGATTCTTGTGTGAGGAAAGGGCTTTGCAAATCAAAAAGTCCTATATGATTGTGAATTATAAAGTGGCTTGCCCATGCTAGCCCATGTCAAAGGCAGGATTCAAACCCAGATCGTACCTGACTCCATTCTTTCCATTAGAGCACACTGTTCCTTCCTACCTTTGCAGGGAAACAACTTTCAACTGGTGTCAAGTTTATTTTCCACTCATCCAAAATTACTGTCTTTTAGGGCTGAGGGAAAACAGCTAATGGAAAACTGCAGTTGTAAAGGACAATTAAGCGTCTACGTTCAGTATTTGCTGTCCTGTTTTTGTGCTGAGGCAAGGCTGAATCTGGGAACTTTTAAGATGTGTAAAAAATGCCCTTTTCTAGTGTTTACAAATATGGCCAGTGGCCTAGCCTACCACATGATGGGCAAAATGCTGAGTTGGGTCAATTAAATGAGGAACAATTTTTATTTTAGCTGTCTGCTGAGCTGTTTGGGGATTTCTTAGGTCAGATCTTGGGACCAGCTGGGGAGATTAGCAATTTGCAGACAGGCAAGGAAATTGCCAGGTTTAAGAGAAATTGCAAAATTAAATGACCAAGAGGTATCCATTGGCAGTATTTCTGGAGGGGGCAATGCTTCCTAAAAGAAAGTCAAATGGGGGTGGTTTATATATCTTATGGAAAAAAAGGTAAGGTGGAATAAATTTTGGAAATAAGGTACTACTTACTGCTTATGTCATCTTGGACAAGTAACTCACCCTCTCTGGGTCTCAGTTCCTCATCCATAAAATAAGGGAACTGGACTGGATGCAATAATGGCCTCTGAGGTCCCCTGTAGCTCACCATCACTGCTCCAATGATCCTATGATGCACTATATGAATCCTTACTGAAGGATTTTGGTTCTAGCAAATGAAACCCAGCAGCATGTTGGCCTATGTTTGGCCTCACAAATTCCTCTGGGGCTGCATTTAGTCCTCTAAGGAAGTATTCCTCCTCTTTATTTTTTCCTTAAAAATGTTTATCTAATTATTAAATATTCATTTTTTCCTCTCTGCCACTTCCCCCAACCCACAAAAAAGAAAAAAGAAATGCAAAACTCATGTATCATAGAAGCACAGTCAAACAAAATGTATTTCACATATCAGTTATGTCCCAAAACTCATTTTCTGTTCTGCATATTAGTCCATCATCTTTCTGTCAGGAGGTGGTCAGCATTCTTCATCAGTCCTAAGAAGTGATGACTGATAGGTTCAGCTAGGATAGACCAGCCCTGAAGTCAGGAGGACTTCAGTTCAAATTTGGCACTTGCTGTGTGACGCAGGCAAGTCACTTAATTTCAATTGCCTCTAAAGAAAGAAAGGAAGGAAGGAAGAAAGAAATTATTGTTGACCATTTAACTCAACAGAATTAAGTTTTTCAAAATGGTTCCTCTTAAAAACAATATTGATGTTAATAATATAATATGTAAGATATGTATCATCTATAATATATGTATATTATGGATCTTATCCTATGTGCCATGTGATATTATAAAATGTTCTTCTGGTTCTACTGACTTCATTCTGCATCAGTTCACACAAATCTTTCTGTGTCTCTTTGAATTTGACTTTTCCCTCATTACTTCCAGCACAACAGTCTTCCATTACATTCATATACCATCATAATTTGTGGAGCCACTCCTTAGTTGATAGGTACTCCCTTAGTTTCCAGGACTTGTTTTCCCCTCTGTGATTCTGAGAATCAATCACCAATGACCTACATGCAGCACACCAGAAGAGAATCTGGATTTCCAAAGGGAATAGTCAATGAATGTCTCAGTTTGTTTTACTATGATCTGGAGTCTTTGAAAAAGTGCTAAGTGGAGCAGAGAGTACAGTTGAAAGCAGTTTACTTTGTTAGTTGTAAGTAGAAGCAAAAATGAAACAAGAAAGTAATTATCAAAAGTTATGGTAGTATAAAAAATGGGGGGACACCTAACTTTTCTTGTTACAGACTATCTGAGCTCTAGACATAGCCCTCTTTTCTCTCTTTCCACCCCCTGTCTCTTTTCTGGAATCTATGCCTAGAACTTTTCATAGTAGAAACTTTCATTTTCTATGCAATTTCATTAAAGGATGTCACCCTACCATATATTAGAGGTGAGAAGTTAACTGGGCAGAACGTCATGTGGTGGGTGAAATCTGAAATAATTGCAAGGTTCTGAGCATATGGATTTATTAAGCAATGCAAACAAATCGGGACCAGGTCTCCTCAGCTTGGCAGTGGACCCCAAACATAGCAGGAGATAGAGTTTTATATATTTAAAGGTAAGAATAAGCAAGATACAAAATAGTATGTATAATTAGGTAATCTGATTTCTATTTGGAGATAATATTAGGGACTTTCTGAGTTGGGAGGGGGAGAGCAAATAGGTACAATTCCCTGAAATCAGAAAAAGAGGCGTCCCACTCCCCCCAAGTATCTATATTCAATCAAAGGAACAAGGAAACAGTAACTGATTGACCAGTACAGGGTCAGTTTTCAGATAAAACATATGGCTTGCTTGAGCCATGCAATTGTGAGAAAACTCTTTGCATCAGTCTTGAGTCTGGCTGGGTTTTTGGTCAGCATAACCTAGCAGCAAATAGGGTTGGTCTAGCTTCCTGGTCATGCAGGGCTAGGTTCAAACAATGCAATTAATTTTTCTCATGATTCCCATAATTGAATAAAGTTTTCTCACAAGACAGAAATTATGCTAGACCCACAATTGAATAGAAAGGGAATTGAACTAACTCCCGAATTAAGTTACAAGATGGAGTTAGTGTGGTTCACTCAGTTCTCACATTTTCCACATTCAGCTTTCCCTATATCCTTCTTCTGAGCTTCCCAGATACACAAGGTGATATTGGACCCAGGATAACTGGCCCCAACTGGCTCAAGAGATCTGATTGCTAAATTTTCAGTGTGAGCACTTACATCTTGGAAATCATCAAATGCTACAAATCTAGGAGAGATCTATTATTTTGTTGATTGTCTAGATTTAAGAAAGTGATTGGAAAAAATATTAATGGAGATAAAATCTGAACATGTATTGTGAGCACATCCCCTGCCCTCCCTTAGAGCCAATTGTTAAACATTTTCTAAGATACTCTTGGTAGGACCTTCTTATTTTTTAAGTTTTTTTTTTTTTTTTTTTTTTTTTTGCTTTTTGGAGTGGGGAAGGTAGGGCAATTGGGGTTAAAGTGACTTGCCCAAGGTCACACGGCTAGTTTTGTGTTAAGTGTCTGAGGTCACATTTGAACTCAGGTACTCCTGACTCCAGGGCTGGCGCTCTATTCACTGCACCACCTAGCTACCCCATGGTAGGGTCTTCTACCTATTATATACCTACAGTTATTTTTACATTACCTCTTTCATTAGAATGGGATCTCCCTGAAGACAGAAGGCAGTGTTTTTGCCTCTTCTTGTATCATCAGTTTGTGTCTCCAGCACTTAGCACAGTGGCTGGTACATAGCAGTCACTTAATAAGTGTTTGTTGACTGACTGGCTGACCCAGAAGGACCACTCACTAAACTTGAAGGCATGATAAGTCTGGCATAAGAATACACTAAGCCCTTGGCATGTGTTATCAAAGGACCTCTTCTTCCTTCCATAGCCTAAAGATCACAGCAGAGTCTTTGGTCACTGTTTATGTTCCTTCTCTGCCATTCCCAGCCCATTTTGGAAATGTCTGCAGCTGCAGTGATTTGGGGGAGGTGGGTAACTGCTGTTAGGATTCAAACCCAGGTCCTCTGATTCCAAATCCACTTCTTTCCCTGTTAAATACAGAGCCAGCATTCCATCCTGTACTTACAATTGCTCTTCTGTCATGACACCTATACCAAGACATGAACAGCACGACTTTGAAGCCTGGTCCATCCTGAAGAGAAGGATAGAGGAGTCTATGAATGTTGTTGTTGTTGTTTGTTTTTCCTTCTTGAAGAGGACCATGATATTAGGAAGATGATGCCGTGACATGCAAGTGCATTGGATTACAGTGAGGCAGTGCTGTGCAAAGTCACCAGCCTCACTTTCTCCTCCAGAGACCTCTGGGTCCTGTGGCCAGATCTAGGTCAGGATAATTAGATATGGCCTGGTGTTCTCGGGTCTATGAACAGGATTGGCATCAAATTATAATGTATAGGTTTAGAGCTAGAGAGGGCCTTAGGGGTCACATGACCCATCACCCTATTTTATCATCTAAGAAACAGAATCCAAGGGAAGCAGGGCATTTTGTCCGGGGTCACCCAGGTGGTAACAGAGTCTGTATTCAGCCCCAGGTCCTCTGTCTCCAAAGCCAATATTCTTTCTGCTGTACCAGGTGGAGGTGGGATTAGAGAGTAGGTGCCTGGGCCTCTCTCCCCTAAATGCTCCTTCACTAAGTGAAGTCCTGTATGTATATAAAATGCTATCAAATGCACCTGAAAATTAAAAAAAAAATGCAGCTAACACTGTCACAAATGAAATAATAACTGGCATTAACCCAGTTCTTTAAAGATAGGCAAAGTTCTTTATGTTCATGTTATCTCATTTAATCCTCATAATAGACCTGTGAGGGAAGTTCTTCAGCTATTGTGTCCATTTTAAAGATGGGGAAACTGAGGTTCAAGCCACTTGGCCAAGGTAACATATAAAGTTCCCCACAGGCATTGCCTCTGTCTCTTTGCCTAGTCTGTTCCTCACATCTAAAATGCTGTTCCTCAGCTCTTGGAGCCTCTTTCTTTGTCTCTGTTTTTTTTTTTAAAGGTAATTGGGGTTAAGTGACTTGCTCAGAGTCACACAGCACATGCCTGAAGCTGGATTTGAACACAGGTCCTCCTGACTCCAAGGCCAGTGCCCGATCCACTGTATCTTCCCTTCTCTTCAAGTTTCAACTCACATGCCATCTTCTACAATAATAATAAAGCATTTGCAAGGCACTTATTGTTCACCAAGCACTGTGTTAAGTGTTTTCCAATTACTTTCTTATTTTACCCTTACAATAACTCTGTGAGGTAGGTGCTATTTTTATCCAAATTTTACAGATAAGGCAAGCAGAGATTAAGTGACTTGCCCAGGGTCACACAACTAATAAGTATGTGATGTGGGATTTGAACTCAGGTCTTCCTGACTCCAGGCCCTGTGCTCTAGTCACTATACCACCTAGCTATAAAAAATATTTGATAGCGCTACTCCCTCCCCTGGAAATCCTTTTTGAAATTTATAAGCTCCTGGTGGATTACTTTTTATTTGTTTTTGTGTCATAAGTCTCCTGGCAGGGACTATTTTGTCTGTCTCAGTATCTTCAGTACACAAGGCAAGTACCTGGTGTATAGTAAGCACTTAAAGAGTTGTCATTGAGTTCAAATGACCTGAGGGGGGATGTGAGCCCAGATCTTTCTGCCTCCAATGTTAAAACATTTCCCCATGTGATAGAGGGAGTTAGACTATAGCTAATGACCAGACAAGTAGAAGGAGTGTGTGTGTCCATGGTGAATCCCTATAATTATAATAAATGCATATGTTCCAGGCAAGACAGAAATTGGGTAGGCCTTTTGCTTAAGCTCTAGCATGGGGGCAGACATGGGTTTTCTCTACAATTACACTGTGCAGACACTGTGAGAGGCTGGGGCTGGTTTTGACATGCAGGGCTCCCAACAACCAACATTAAAGGGCATCTGGAAAGCAGGCTGTGGGATTAGTTATGACATGAGTCACAGCAATTTGTCAGATACTGCAATATTGACTTTGGGGCTAATTTTTAAATGGAAGAGAGAAGAAGGGGCCAGGGGTCAGCTTTTTGTATCCCATTGCTATGGAGAGGGGGGAGGTCATCACCACAGGCTGCAGAAGGATTCATACTGGGTTTAGGATCAATTTTCTCAAATCTGGGTCTGGGTCTGGGTCTGGGTCTGTGGATGCCTTTTTTCCTTACTCCCTGATTGTGGAAAAATAAAGCAACCAAACATCCCATCCTGACAATGTCTACAAGACCAACTCTCAGTCTATTTAATAGAAGGACTCTGCTAACTAGCAGGAACAGTAGACAAACCAGGAGAAAAAAAGAGAGGCTTTGAGAGATCAGGCTGAAAACTCCCCTGATGGACTTTATTAATAAAGGCACATATCAGGGTTGGAGAAAAATACCAAGGAAGTGGCTGTGGCCATAGATTCAAGGATGGTTGTAGGGTCTATTCAGGAGTAAGGGGGCAAGAATGGAAGCTAATTGAGTGTAGGAAAAGCTGGGATAACTGAAATCCGTGCTATTCTCTGTTGTTGTTTTTTAAAAAAGGTTTTGCATGTTTTCATTTTTGAAATTGTGCTCCCTCAGCTGGGATGTACACTTTGGCCAGACTGCACCCAGCTCTTAGCCATGCATGTAGCCACAGATCTGTGCATATTGAAGTTTAATTCTCCTGGCAAGAATGGGAAGCTGCTGCATGAGATACATGCCAGCAATGGAAAAACAAAGCACACAAGCAAGAGAAGCTTTCTGACTAGTTTCCCATTTCAAGAGAGTTCTCTGGTGGCAACCTAAAAACCAGTACTGTCTTCTTTGCTGGAGATAGTCACATATTGATCCACTTATTTTGAGGAGAAAAGACCTGGTGGAGAAAGATCCTGGCTGAATCCCTTTGGTTTCCTTTGGGATAGAAGCACCCTCCCAGCAAGAGGCAGAATTCCGTTAAGAAAATTCTGCCAGGCCGTTCAAGGCCCATTCAGACCGACCACCCTACAGGCACATGAAAAAAAATTCCAACTGCCAAGTTCTTTAATCCAGGGCAGCAATTCACCAAAAGGGAAGACCTTGTCATAGGCACAATTCAGCCTGGCCTAAACTCTGGGCCCCCCAGCCATCATTTGCATATGTACCAGTAGGGAGTTCACAATGCTGGACTGTTCAGGGAAGGCACTGGTCCGCTGCTGCTTGCAGGTGCTCTCAGGGACCCAAGGCTTAGGGTGAAGTCATTATTTCCTCTTTATGGCTTCTTATCTGTAAAAAGTGTCCCACTCAAACATATTTCAACATATGAGTTGTAAAGGTATTTGACTGCTGGGGGAGGAGGCCATGCAAAGCTTTCTGTTCCCCTCCCCCTTCCTTCTCCTCAGTCCTACATGGTTAATGAGCACAACTGGGGAAATGGGGATTGGCAATTAAACCTCAAGTGAATGTAATGTCTCTCCCCTTCCAGAACCCCTTCCTGCCTGGGTCTGTGGCTTCAAAAAGGAATAGAGTTGCCTCTTTTTAAAGGGATATACAGTTCTCTCATTAATATATGTACATATCTGTTATATAGTATATATAATTATTATAACATTATGTAATATATACAAACTTTGTACATAGTATATATGCACATCAATATTTATGTGCATTTCTTATATAAATTATATATGAAATCACATCATGTTATATAATTATATATTAATATTACAGAATTATGCATAATACACAATAAAGTTAAATATATAACAAATAATGTTGTTGTTATCCAGTCAATGTCTGATTCTTCATGACCCCATTTGCAGTTTTGTTATCAAAGATATGAGTAGTTTACCATTTCCTGCTCCAGCTCATTTTACAGATGAGGAAAATGAAACAAACAGGATTAAATGACTTGCCCCAAGTCACACAGTTAGTAAGTATCTAGGGTCACATTGGAACTCAGATCTTCCTGATTCCATGCCCAATGCTCTATTTACTGCACCACCTAGCCGCCCCTATATATTAATATATAATATAAAATATCTCTATTTATATATAATTTTAAATTTTGCTATAAAAATAGTATATAGAATATACATATGTATATATTACACACATATATTCTATCTGTATGTGCACATATAGTATAATATACAATTAATAGAATAAGATGCTTTTATGTATAATTTAGGGCAGCTAATTGGCACAGTGAATAGAGCACCAGGCCTGGAGCCAAGAAGACTACTCTTCAAGAGTTTAAATCTGGCCTCAGACACTTACTAGCTGTGTGGCCCTGGGCAAATCACTTCACCCTACTTGCCTCAGTTTCCTCTATAAAGTGATCTGGAGAAGGAAATAGCAAACCACTCTAGTCTCTTTGACAAGAAAACCCCAAATGGGGTCATGAAGAGTAAGATATGACTGAAAAACAACAAAAAATTATATATATGAGATATATGCATAAATAGAAATATTTTGGTTTTTACAACATCTTCATTTGAAAATCTATTCCAGCCCCAGGGATTGGTATATCCCAAATCTAAGAACCACCCCCCATAGCAAAGAATAAAAAAGAAGGAATTAAAAAATGTTTAAAGCAGTTCTACAAAACCAACCAACACATCAATCAGGTCTAACAATACATACGGTACTCCACCTCCATTGAACCCCACTTCTTTTTTTTTGAGGGGGGAAGGCAAGGCAGTTGGGGTTAAGTGACTTGCCCAAGGTTGCAAGTAAGTTTTCTGTCTGAGGTTAAATTTGAACTCAGGTCCTCCTAAGTACAGGGCCGGTGCTCTCTACTCACTGTGCCATCTAGCTGCCCCCATTGTACCCCACTTCTACAAAGAAAGGAGGGACATACATTCTTATATTTCTTGTTTAGAATGAAGTTTTGGTCCCAACATTCTAAAAATGAAGAACTTGAACACCTTGAGAAGTGAAACTTGTTGCCTGGGTTATGGAAGAAGTTGATTTCTCCGAAAAGGTGATGGGGTGAGAAGAAAGATGAGAGGGTTGGACAAATTTTGAAATGGTCTTTCTTTGCTATTTGGAATTGCAGAATAACTCTGAGTTCTTTTAAATATCTTAGTGACTGTATGAAGCTATCTCAGTGGGAAAGAACTGTCACACAGAACGAAGGTCCCCAACTTTTTTTTATTTATGAAGGGGACTTACTTTTTTTTCTCTAAAACTTTGAGGTCACGGAATAGTAATAGAGTCATAGAACCTTACAGATAGAAGAGATTTCAAAGATCATGGAGTCCAACCTTGGCCTAAATAGAAATCTTCTCAACATCACTGAAAAGTGATGGTTCTGTGTTTTTGTAGAGGTAGCAAATACAAGTTGAGAGTGAATGGGTGGGTGGGGAGTTCACTATGTCCAGAGACAGCCTATTTCACTCTAATTATTTAGGAAGCTTATACTTATATTTGAGCTAAAATCTGCCTTGCTGTGTCTTCCACTCTTCCACCTTCACAGATCAAACAACCCAAATCTAATCCTTTTTCTCTGTAATGTTCTCTTCAAATATTTGAAAGTAGCCTCTTCCCCCAAAAAGAGATGAGAAAATGCACCTCCCTCCATTCATGAAGAAGGGGAGGACTGGGTGTGGCTGCATAAGCTGTCAGATTCTGCTAATGTCTTGGTTAGTTTTGCTGAGTTGCTTTTTTTTTCTTTAAAAAAATATTTTTTGTAAAGGATAGGCATAAGAGGAGGGGGTGATATGTTCAATAATAAAAAATACTAAAAAGTAAACTACAAAAACTATAAAATATTAATTGTAAAAAGTTCAAAACATTTGAAAGCAGCTATCATGCCCTTATTCCCCCATTAATGTTGTCCATCTTTTCTAAGCTAAATATCCTTCATTCCTTCAACAAATCCTTATATGACATGGTATCTAATTTCCTCACTCTCATAGTTGTCCTCATCTGGGCTTATCTAAGGACTTCATAAAATGAAGGGCCAAGAACTGCAATGTCCTAGGGATGATCTGACCAGCAGAGGATACAAAAGGACTATGACCTCTCTTGTTCTGAGCCCTCTGCCCATCAGAATGGCATTTAGGCTGGTGGTTGGGTGGTCTCAAGGAATGGTGAGCCTTGCTGACAATAATCTTTCTGTCTCTGTTGTTAAAACATCTTCACCATGTGATAGAAGGAGTTAAACTGTACCTGATGACCAGATAGGTAGAAGGGGGAGGGGGAATCATGATGAATCCCTAGAATTATGATAACTATATATTTTCCTTCCTTCCATTATTCTTTCCATCCTTCCTTCTTCCCTCCCTCTCTTCCTTCTATCTTTTCTTCCTTCCCTCCTTCTTTCTGTTCTTTCTTCCCTCTCTCCCTGCTTCCTTCCTTCATTCCTTTCTTCCTTCCTTCTTTGCTTCTTCCTCCCCTCCTTTAATGTCAAGCAAAGAAGTACTTAGCACTTTGTTTCAGCTATTTAATTATTTAGCACCTTGTTTCAGTTCAAGTTTCTTTTGAGTCTTGCTCTTGATTGTATCAAATCTTTGTTAAGAAACAGGACTTGTGAAACTCACAGTGGGAAGGACTTGCCAAAGACAGAAACAGGAAGGAGCTAATGACCACATATAAGGAGAAGCCCAAGCTGGGAGAGAGTAGAATTGAGAAGGGGAACTTTGTGGTGGCCAGACACTCTGTTTGTCTGTTTTGTTTGTGTTGATTTTTGTGATACTTTGTACAGAAACCCTGAAAGAGGATTTTCTTGTTGTCTGTTTACAGAAGTTCTGGAGGAGGGTTTTAGAGGTCATGGGACTGAATTGACAATGTGTGTTGAGTTTTCAGATCTTGTATTTGGGTCTGTGTTGATTTCACAGGCAGATAGTGAATTAATGATGGTGCTGGCAATGTAAATGAATGTTGTTTTGGTTCTGTTAAGCTTTGTCTTTCCAGAAACAGAAACTGTGAAGGATTTGAGGTGGACTGGACTGGACATGTTGAGCTTCAACATGGAACTGGAACTGGACGAGGAGCTGGACAAGATGCTGAGAGCTACCTACTTTTGAATCCAGGTGACAGTTGAGTAAATGCAGGCAAAAGCTGGGACCATGGAATCTGAGAGTCAGCCTTGAGTCAAGATGAAAAGACCTCTCATTGGGTACTTAGTGCTAACTGAGAAGATCATGATTCAATGTGACCTAGGGGTGGAGAACTTTGACTTTTGTACTTTGTGACCCTTAAGGAGGCTTGCTCCTTAAGGATGATTGAGTTAAGGACTTATTGAATGATATCTTTTGTTTAAAACTATGTGGCCACTTTGGTGAAAACTAGGTGGCCACTTTAGTGATAACTTGTTATGTTATAACATCATGAATGCGGTATTTTGGTTTCTGTGAATGTTTTGCTTTAATTTACTGCTGAATAAATAGAGACTTCACTATACTATGTGATCAGAACCTTAAAGCTGTTCATAATATTAGTCCTCTGGAAAGCTACTCATGCTTGGCTGTATACATCCCTGCTTCCTTCCTTCTTTCCTTCCTTCCTCTTTTCTTTCATTCTCCCTATAATATGGTACACTCCATGAAGCAATGTGGTCCCCACATGGACATTTTCTTCCATTTTATAATTGTCCTCAAGGAGGCAGTTTTAAGAGCACTGAATGTGGAGTGAAGACACTTGAGTTCAACATCTGTCTCTGAGATTCACTAGTTTGTTTTACTATAGGCAAGTCACTCCCCCTCTCTGAGCTTGTGTCTCCTGTTTCTTTTGGAGTTTGACACCACTGCCTTATAGGTCATGTAATCCAACCCTAACTTCTTGTTGTTTGTCCTTTGTTCTTGAAGAGAACCAGTGACATCAGGAGGGTGAAGTTTTGACTTACAAGTGAATTGGATTTAAATGAGCCAGAGCTGTGCAAAGTCAGCAGCCTCACTCTCTCCTCCAGAGTCATTGGAGTCCAGTGGCAAGACATTCAGGACAACTGATGATGACCCTGGGATGCAGTGGGAGGACCTTGGCATTTTATAAATGAAGACAGTGGGGTCTAGAAAGGTATGCTACTAGCTGAACTTCCCAGAATTAATAAGTAGAAGAAATAGAATTTGAATCCAGGTCCCCTTACTCCAAATCCAATTATCCTTTTACTATGCCATGTCATCTTGATAGTGAAGATTGCATGACAATGTGTCTTGCCTTCTCATCTTGCCTATCTCATCTTCTCTATGTCCACCCATAAATCTTCCACAAAGGATGCACTTCATGGGTGGGGGAGGCAGAGGAGACTTACCCTTACCTAAGATCTTTTTATACTGCCTAGATTCAAAGAGAGAGCTCAGCTCTTTTCACAAAGAAAGTGCCTACTTTCACTCCAGGACTGGTCCACCTCCTTTCTCAATCATACAATTCTCTGATGAGACCTTTTCCATCACTTTTTTTCTTGATGCATGTTGTTTCACCATTTCCCCATTTTTTCAGCTTAAACGAGTTTTTTAAATGAGTCAGGTTGCAGTTGTCTCAAATGTGGACCTTTCTTTCATTTTTGTCATTCCTTCTAATATGGTATTGATTTTGATCTTAGCTGATTTGTAAATAGATAGAACATCAGTTGCCAACTGTTTTGTGTCTTAAAATCATTTCCCCTTTTTGTGTCCAACAAGGTGGGAAAGATAGGTTGGGACAAAGTACCTTCTCTCTGTCAATTATTTCCTATTTATCTTGTATGTAGATTATACATATTTATTTGCATACACATTTATTTCCCTCATTAGATTGTAAAGTCCTTGAGTACAAGGAATATCTTTTGCTCTTTATGTATCCCTAGCACTTAGCACAGTGCCTGATACATAATAAGCACTTAATAAATTTATTGAATTGAATTTGGGGTTTGCCATGTCTAATCCTTCTGAATTTTCTGCTCCAAAACAATATTCTTGATATATAGAAGCGAGACTTCTGCCTAATCCCATATGCTTTATGTCTCTCTAGTTTTTTTATTCTTGAACCACATTTTCCAGAGTTTTTTGTCACCTTTCCCGAATGCATTAAATATATGTTGATTTAATTTAGAGAGTCTTTAAAATTTTTTCATCAAATATCTCTGCCTCCTCATTTTTTTTGCAACAGCTGTTGACACATAAGCCACAGTTAACTTTTTTTCTGGTCTTTTTGCACATGTTTACTAGGGTTGTTATGAGGATCAAATTAGGTAGCATTTGTAAAGCACTATATAAATATATACATATATACTTAGCTATTATTAGTTAAACAAACAAAATTGCAGGTGATAATAACTAACATGTATACATATGTGTGTATATATATTTCCATCTATCTAAAAGTTTTGTTAAATGCTTTACAATTATTATCTCATTTGATCCTCACAACAACCCTAGGATATTATTATTCCCATTTTACAGATAGGGAAATTGAGACAAACAGAGATCAGAGGTTAAGTGACTTGCCCAGGGTCATAGAGCTAGAAAGTATCTGAGAGCAAATTTGAATTCAGGTCTTCCTTACTCCAGGCCCTGGTCTCTATACACTTTGCCACTTAAGGAATCAAGTGGTTAGTTAGAAGACTTGTGGTAAGTGCAAAGATGCTGTCTTGCACATGAAAATTGGAAAGAGTGACCTTATCAAAGACATGTATGGTTGGAAAAGTCAATGGGTAGCAAGACTGAGTAATGATAAATGTACAGCTCTGTGGGGTGCACTGATATCCATGGAATATTTAAAAAAAAAACAGAGGAAACAGCAGATTCTCTATGAAAAGGTTACAAAAGGACATGGACAGGAACCAAACAGAATGAAGACAAAACAAGAAGTTCTAAGCTGTGTCACTGCAGGGAATGCTTATCCCAGTGAGAGCACGGATTCATGGAAGCATCAAATTATGATATCAGGTTTTAGATTCTTGGTAAATAGTATTTCATTATGAATCTCCATCAAGGCCTATGGAGGAATATGAGCATTATTCAGAAAAGGGGATTTTGTATTATTGATCTTTTAAAAAAATTTGGAAAACATATACAAGCTGTGTATCAGGTCCTGATACAAAGGAATGGCTTCAGGCTCAGGTAATATTAATATCTATGGCTTGTGTCTCCACTGGGAATATCAGCATGGCTTGTGTCTCAATGGCCCCTCAACTTCCACACAAGTACTGGAGATGGAATCTGAATCCAGTTAACAAAGGTACTAAATGTATAACAGGTTGTTTAAGACAGGGAAAAATACACATGTGCACACACACACACACACACAGGGGAAGACAGAGAGAGATACACACAGAGAGAGACAGAGACATACAGAGAGACAGACACAGACAAACAGACACACACACACGGAAAGATACAGAGAGACACACACAGAGACCCACAGAGAGAGCGACATAGAGACAGAGACAGACAGACAGACAGACACACACACACTGAGACATAGACAGAGATACAAAAGAGAGAGAGAGAGAGAGAGAGAGAGAGAGAGAGAGAGAGCTATGTATCAGGCCTTTAGCAAAGAACATAGGAAAATCCTTACTGGTGAGTTCCATTTCCTTCCCAGATATTAAGCTCACAGTTTCTGCAAACTCATAGCATCAAATAGTGAATTCCCTGCATTGAAAGTAGAATTATACATTTTTAGACATGACCAGTGCAGGAATTTGCTTTAACTGTACATATTTGTTACAAGAGCACTTCTTTTTCTTTTTTCAAGTTGGTGAGACAGTCCACTGGGAAGAGGGTGGATGGAGTGAAAATACTTGTTATTTGAGAAAAAAATCTCTTTTGAAAGAAGATAATATATTTATAAGTACCAGTTCAGCACCTCTCCTTCACCTCTGCTGGTGAGGACGGCTGCAGTGAGAGGCTCCCTCTCTAGGGGTTTCAGTCTCACAGAATGACATTGACTTACAGAAACTCTCTTCCTCTGATACACACCTGGCTTCCCTCCTGGGCTCTTTCTTGGGCCAGCTTTCCATCTGCTTTGCAGGTGTCCCATCTCTCTTGTGTAGCCTCTCCAGCTGCTTGCCTCCTGTACAGTCACCAACCCAAAGGCTCCTGCAGGAGGTTTTCTGTGCACACACCCATTCATCCCTGGCAGGGAGGGAAAGGACCAACATAATGCCTATTGATGCATGCCGATTTTTATTTAATCCTTGTGGTGAAGCACTCAGACAGTAATGCAAATGTAATTATTATCTTGCCTTCCATATTGGAGGCCCAAATATAAAGACTATGGTATGAATCAATGAAAGAAGATAGTGGGGTTAATAATCATAGCTAACATTTGTATACCAGCTCCTAGGTGCTAAGTGTTTTACAATTATGATCTCATTTGATCCTCAAAACAATCCTGTGAAATAGGTGCTATTATTATCCCAATTTTACAGATGGGAAGCTGAGATTAAGTGATTTGCCCACAGTTACACAGTTAGTAAGTAACTGAGACCAGATTTGAACTCAGTTCTTCCTGACTCTAAGCCCAGAGCTCTATATATTGGACCACTTGACTTTTCCTATATTAAGGAACATAGAATATGACCGAAAAGATTAGAGACTCAACTTTCAGGCTTTGTACAGAATAAAATACATATTCAAATGTCACTTTTAGCTGTTATAGAGCTGGTGTTAGGAATAAACCTATTTGCCCCTTGTCAAAAGAGGAATGGATGCCTTACCAACTCTTATGTAAATATATTTTACACTTTTTTTTTAAGAAAAGAGGTGAAAATTGGAAAGGTATTTAATACAAGCCTCTCCTTTCCTTAAAGAAAAAGAAATTACAGGTTCCTGATTGCCACCTGAGGAGAAAACTTCTTTCCTAAGTCTCTGGATAGGCTTATAACATGAATTGTTGCTCCTAGAAGGCCAAGGAAATACAAACATCCCCCTTCCCATCACCTCTGCTTAACAGAAAGATGCAAATATAGTTGTAGCAAGAGGGAGAAGTGAGAGAGAAAGAACGAAATTATTGTTTTCATCTATATCCCTTATGGTTAGACATGATTTCTCGAAGTCCGTTGCCAGAGTTGACTATACTGTCATATCTCTTTCTTTCAGACACAATATTCTTTTGTAGTAGCAGCTTAATTTTTTTTTGCATTTCATTAACATAGTTCAGCAGAAATGTGTAAGTTGGAAATGTGACACATCATTGTTTCTTTTTCAGATAGGAATAAGATTTAAAGTTTATATCGTTGAAGAAACCGAGGCAAGCAGACTAAGTGGGATAGTATACCAATATTGCCCAGGATAGCACTGCTACTAAGCATCCAAGGCCAGACTTGACATCAGGCCTTCCTGATTCTAGTCCCAGTTGTCTATCTGCTCCATCACCGATTGTCTCTAATGGCACACATTCCTAAATTTCATCATGTCTAGAAAACATCACATTATTTAAAATTATCCCATAGATTTGTCTTAGTGGGTAGCTTGTGATCACCTAAGTATGTAGCCTTAGAGTTAGTAAGGTGTGAAAAACTCAGCAAATAGGGCACTTGTAGAAACAGAGCCCTATAAATAAAAAAAGCTATTATACACATCTCACTAAAGTTCTCTTTTATTCCAGACAGAATACAAAATTAATATAGAGATAACAAAAATAATAGACTTCCAGGGTTTTACATTTCTTCCTGTAGACCACCAGTGTTCAGGGATAGCATTCATTCCCATTAGGCCAATGAGTCTAAATTGAGAAAGGTAAGTGTAAATAAACAGTGATGACTTATTCTTTCTTGAATGTCCAAAGTAATTGCTTGCTCTTGATAAAGACAAAGGTATGTAAGTATTCTTAGCCCATAATCAGTCTTGTTCTCACTTACTCTGCCCTCTTTGGGAAGATAGGAAAAGCTTTTGCCTGGACAAAGATAAGAATTGGATGGCTGAGCATTGCAAAATGGATTTGCACACAGAAGAAGGACTGAAGAAATAAAAGGGTTTAGTTGGGAAAATAAAATACAAGGTTCAGCCACCTGGATATATAATCTTCAAATTAAAAAAAATCAAAATATGTCAACTCCCTAAAAATAACCCTGAAACTAACAGTGGCATTCAGAGACTTCACTTCCTTGGGATGGATGTTGTCATAGAAACTGGCATAAAAAAAGCATCCTAGTCATCTTAGGGTTTTGCTGTCACATTGGAGAAGTTGGGAGACCACCATGTACCGGAATCACAAAAGCTTTGCCCTCCCCCCTCCTTCTTTTTCTGAGAACAAAAAGAACGCTGTTAAGTTCTTTCTTTGATACAAAGGTTCTTGTCAATCGCTTTTTCTTGAAAACACACTGAATATTCCTCACAGCTAATAACCAATGTGGAGGAAAAGTCTAGCTGGACAACTGTATAATAAACCTTGTGAAGAAGAGGTGGGAAGAATGAGGAAGGAGGGTAATAAATGCATATGTTTCCTGAATTATAGTGTACACAATTTTGAATATGTGATGTTGTTCTTTCTTTCCCTGAGATGTCACATTATGAATAATTTAGAGATCACTGAGCCTAAGCTACACAATCAAGGCTGCTTCCCTGTATATTCCTCTATGGTTTAGATAAAGATATTTCCAGGGAGATGGTAATTCCTCTTACATCATTACTGTTTGCCACTTCAGCTAATTTTACTTTGTAGTAATGTCAAACACTGATAGAGAAACCAAGTCATTTTTTAAAAAATGCACTGTGTGAAGCCATACTCTCCAGACTAGAGGAAATCACTTTTTTTTAACAGCAGGAGTCAAAATTGTTAGAATAACTTGTGAGAAGACTATTTTAGAATTCAAGTAATTAAAAAAAAAACCTCATAAAAATCACTTTTAAAGAAAGCACAAAAGCAAAAATTATCCCAAGGATGAGATGCTGTTTGTATGTTATCCATAACACTCTGAAAGGGCCTCTGAGGTCTAGAAAACCCTTCATTGTCAGCCAGAATTTAACTGCCCTGCATGAGGCTTCCAGTATAAAATATGTATATGTCATGGAAGTCTGTGTTGTCCAAAGCATGCCCATAATCTCCCCTGGCAGACCTTCCATTTCACAGGGAGTGATGGTAAAGAGAAGAATCTTGTGATGTGGTTTTAAATGGAGCCTAAATGAACTCAACTACCATGGTTCCCTTTAAGCCTGTGTTGTCGTTGGAAGGATGTTGAACAAAGGGACTGTTTTTAACTCACCATCTGGCAAGGGCCTTTGCTGATTGAGTCCTGTCCCAAACTCCTAAACCAAATACAGCATCATATACAAAAGCTATCTCAGGCCACTGAAATTTAAAACAAGTTATTAACAAAAGGGAAAAAGAAATACAACCTGTCAGAGCGGCCTGCTTTCCTTAGTTTCTGAGCCAGATTTCTAGCCTAACTCAGGGAATGGATAGGAGCTACTGCTGCCTGGACTCAAGAGAGTTAAGGAATTCTGGAGGAAAACCAGAAAGAAACAGTCTTTCCCTAAAACATATACAAGCATAAATAAAATATATCCAGTCTCTTTCCTCTACTCTACTGTCAAGGCCCAATATGACCGGCAATCTTCCCTTAATTGAAAAAAAAGATGAATCTACCCTCTCTACAACCCTTCAATTTCTCTTCAAGCCATAGCCCAAATTGGAGGTTGTTTGAAATATATGCTGTCTCTGATTTTTTCAGGATTCCAAATAAGGTGCTCTTCCTGCCAAGCTCAAGTACACCAGTCTTTGGAGGCCCAGGCAGGAAACATTTTCCAATTTTCCAAAGTCCAATTTCTTTTCCCCTTCAGGATAACTGTCAGAACAATTCATCCCAATACTGAAGGCAAGGTGTTTACAATGCTACAAAAACCATTTCTGTAGATGCTGACACTTACCTGGTGCATCGCCCTGGGATTTTTTCTTTCAGATGAACAAACACATGATGTTTGGGCAGATTTGAGCTCCATAGGTTGGGCCCACACAATCAGAGAGCCAAACCAGGTATACATCTGTCTGCACATCCCACAAATTGTGACTAATAGGAACCAACTGAAATAATTCTAGTTTCTACTAGGCAGAAAGGCATTTTCAGGCTATCCAGAATGAAAGAAAAGGGAGGAAAGCAAGAAAAGTTTTTATGAATTTATGGGATCCTAGATTCCTGGCTGGACAAAACCTCAAGGGCCAAATCAGGTCAGTTTACAGACAAGAAACTGAGGCCCTAAGTAAATTGTCTTCCATATAGCAAGGATAGTAGACAAGATTTGAATGCAGGCCCTCTGACTCCTGAATAAGGTCTTTTTCTACTCTATGATGCTTACTCCAATTTAGTTATAGCATGTTTTCAACTCACTTGATATAGGAAAATTCAGGTTCAAAAATAGATATATTAGAAAGGGAGTGGTTATTTGTTGTGCAAAGGAAAATACCAATTTAATTCCTTTAAAACAGTTATTTAAACATATAACTTCATTTGGGAATTCAGTTTAACTACATTTTTTTTCATAAAGTCAGACAAACAGGACTCAAACTCCATTCATGTCCAACCATCTTGTTCATTTAATACAAAGTTTTCTAATTCTTTGATCTAAATCTGTGATCAGATCAGTTACGCAAGATGGGAAGATGAGAGAAAACTACCTGCAATATTCAAAAACATAAGAAATTGTTCAAGTCTTCCAACTTGCCATCCATTGAAAGATATACAACATCATCAAGTATCCCATGCATTTGTTCATTGATCCATTCATCTAATTTATTCATCAAACATTGACTGAGACCTACTACACATTATGCTATGTAACACTGAGAGAATATAATTTTTAAGATATTCTTGCCCTGCAGAGACATGTCAACAATCAGTCAACAAGCATTTACTCAATACTTACTGTCCACCAAGCACTATTCTAAGCATAATACAAATGCAAGCAATAAGAAAAACATTCTTTGCCCTCAAGGAGTTTACATTCCAAGGGGAAGATAGCAAATTAAAAGGAAGCTGGAAATGAAGCTCCAAAGCTCCCTTTGGAGGAAGGGGACCCAGTGGGGAAATAATGGAGAAGCACAGGGATATATAATCTGGTGGAAAATGAAGAGATAGCTGAACTGGACACCCCTCTTAAATGGAGGTTCTGGGAGGAACCCTCTACCCTCCAATTAGAAAAAGACTCCAGGGGTAAAGTGTACTTCCAAGGTGTAAATAGGGACACGAACAATTATTTCATTGCTTCAAGCACCTATCATTTCATCCATATGGGTACCCCTTTTACCAACTAAGAAATTACAACCTCTTCATTTCTGAGCTGTGGTTCTATTCTAGGCTATACAGTAAACTGAGAAATTCTGTGGGTTCTTGGTTTTTTCTATACATTACTATTTACAAGGTAAAATTAATGATGTAGTAGCATAAAGAGGAAATTCAAAAAGCCATGCTGTGTGTAATGGACAAGCATTGGGTTTCAAAGACCTGAGTCCCAGCTCCCCTTTTTACTACACATACAACCACTGTCCAAGTGACAGTGGGCAAGTCATTTGACTTCTCTGATGCTCAGTTACCCAGTTGTAAAATTATATAAAAGTTTTTGTACAGGCTATCCTTGGGGGTTGTTTAGAGAAAGGCACTTTACAAAGTGTAAAGAGCTAGATCAATGTAAGAAAAACTTTATTAATAGGGTATCAGAAGACGCAGTAGGGCATAGAGGATGGAGAGCTGGCCTTGGTGTAAGGGTTCAAGGCCCATCTCTGATTCACACTGACTATGTGACCCTGGGCAAATCACTTATCTTCTCAGTATACCCAGGAACTCTCTACAACTACAAATTGTAGAAAAATCGATGGTCTGCATTGGTAGAGGGACTTTCCTCACCCATCACTTCTTATACTGATGAAAACTCAATGAGTTCCACAAGCCATCAAGAGAAAGACCATCAACTACAAAGGAAAGGATGACCATCAACTACAAAGGAAAGGATATAAAATAATGCAAGACTATTCTTTGGGAGGAATACATGGCATACTATGGTGATATAAGAAACAGAAAGTATCGATAAAAACTTATTAAAAATAAACTATAACTTGTGGCCCTGAACCCCAGGTTTTCAATTAAAGTATTGGAGGTCCACACTACAAATAACATTTCTTAAGTTCATCTTCCATTCAGAGTTTACTCTGAACTTCAGATTATACTTTAGCTTGTGTCCAGGCCTCCACAGTTATGGGGGAAAGTTTCCTAGCTCCCAATATTAGATGTGGCACCACCTGTCTTTTACCACATAGAAAATACAAAAATGTAAAGCACAGTAGCCCATGAATAATTGACACAATTTCCCATTTAACCCTGATGTTGTGGTGAGTCTCCATCTTTACCCCCAGAGATTAGTTAGGCAGGCCTTTAAGCATATATTACTGCTGCTTGTACTTCCCCTTGGAAAGGAAACAAATGGGAGTTGCCAGGGAGGCAGCCCCACCTCAGACAGGCCTTCACCATGGTGCTGAAGGAGTCAGGTAATGGCAGAGTAGGCAAAGTCAAGTCAAGGTTTATGCTCCTTTCTATTCTGTCTCTGTCCTTTGCTGCTTCTCTGGCTCCAGAAGCATATGGTAATAACTCTCTAGGAACTCTTGGAACTCTAAAACACAGATAATGTGGGAATTTGTTTGGATTAACTATACATATTTACTACAAAGTTCTCTCTCTCTCTCTCTCTCTCTCTCTCTCTCTCTCTCTCTCTCTCTCTCTCTCTCCAAGCAGGGGTAGGGGAGAATAGGATAGAGGAAAGAAAGAAAGAAAAAAGAAAGAAGGATAAAAAAGGAAGGAAGGAAGAGAGAAAGAGAGAAAGGAAGGAAGGAAGGAAAGAAGAAAGGAAAGAAAGGAAGAAAGAAGGAAAGAAAGAATGGAAGAAAGGAAGGAAGGAAGAAAAAGAAAGAAGGAAAAATGGTCAAGACTTTTTTTCTTAAATGTGGAGAAGAGAACAATAGACCAGAAAGAACAGAGAAGCAGTGTGTATAGAAGCTACCAGTTGAATTTATTGAGTACTTAAAAAAATTGTCCTATCCAGGTTTACAAATACCTTGGGAATACATAGACCCTGGGTTAAAAATCAAGCTCACTGCTCTTGTGCAACCCACAACATTCCCAAGTGCCTCCTTACCCAGAATAAATTTTCCATAAGAGAGATCTGCAGTTTAATGCACAATCCTCTTCAACTGTTCTATTATGTGGGTTGCACAAGAACAGTGGGCTTGATTTTTCAAGAGGTGATCAGTAGATTCTTTAAACCCCTATTTTGCCCTCTGGTTCTAAAACATCCAGGCAATTTTCCTTGAGAATTTCTTGGAGGATGATTTCTAGGTTCTTTCTTTGATCATGGCTTTCAGGTAGTCCAATAATTTTTAAATTATCTCCCCATATTTTCCAGGTCAGTGGTTTTTCCCATGAGATATTTCACATTGCCTTTTATTCTTTCTTTTGTTTAGATCTGTTTAACGGCATCTTGATTTCTCATAAAGTCACTAGCTTCCATTTGCTCCAATCTGATTCTGAAGGAATGATTCTCCTCAGTAAGCTTTTGAGATTCTATTTCCATGTGGCAAATTTGGCTTTTTAAGGCATTCTTCTCTTCATTGCTTTTTTGAGCCTCTTTTGCCATTTGAGTTGGTCTATTTTTTCAGGTGTTATTTTCCTCAGTCAGGCTGTTGACTTTCATTTCATAATTTTCTCGCATTGTTCTCATTTCTCTTCCCAATTTTTCCTCCACTTCTCTTATCTGTTTCTTAGGGTCCTCTATGGCCTGTAACCAGCTCGTATTTTCATTTGAAGCTTTTGGTGCAGGAGTTCTGACTTCACTGTCTTCCTCCTGTTCCATGCTTTGATCCTTTTTGTCCCCAAAATAGGAGTCTAATGTTGGATTCTTCTGTTTGTTTTGCTTCCTTTGCCTGGTCATGTTGACACTCAATTACTTGACTTTTGGGCTTTTTGCCACAGTAGGACTCTGCCACCAGACAGGGGAGCTTCCGTCCCAAACGCTGGGGTTTTCTCATCTGCTGGAGCTATTAGTTGGGTGCCCTCTCTGAAGCCTCCACATGCTCTGGTAAGTTTGTCACACACCCTAGGACCTCCACCCTAGACCGCAATCCAGATCCAAGAAGGTTAAAGCAAGAGCTATTACCCCTCAGACGGGTCATTTGGTCCCCCTACAGTCTGAAGGCCAGGGGCTGAAGCTGCCATGTGGGGGCATTTACAGGGCTAAGGTGTCTCAGCTGTTTCTCACTCTGGGGAAAAAAGCCGAAGCATTCCCAACTATTGGATCCCAAAGTCCACACTGCACTCACCTCTCACTTTGTCCTTGGTATCTATATGTTGATAATTCTGGAAACCACCACAGCTGCTGGTCCCTCCAGCAGGCTGCTGGTTGGGCTGCCCTGGGGCTAAAACCTCCAGCTCACTCAGGCTTGGGCTCAGCTCCCAGAGCACTGTGCTGGCCACTCCCTGCTGGGCTGCCAGGTTGTCCTCAGTGGGAGGTTAGCTTCTCTGTGTCATTTTGTGGGTTCTGTAGCTCCAAAGTTTGTTCAGAGTCCCCTTTTACATGAATTGGGGTAGGTAAAAGCCAGAGCCCCTCGGAAGTCCTGTTTCTACTCTGCTATCTTGACTCCGCCACCTCAACAATTTTCTCTAATCTTTAATTTCTGTTGAATGTATTTACAAAAATCCTAGGGGCATCTAGGCAGTGCAGTGGATAGAGTGCTAGGCCCCAAGTCAGGAAGACTTATCTTCCTGAATTCAAACCTGGTCTCAGAAACTTACTAGTTGTGTGACCCTGGGCAAGTGACTTAACTCTGTTTGCCTCAGTTTCCTCATCTGTAAAATAAGTTGGAGAAATGGCAAAGCACTGCAGTATCTTTGCCAAGAAAATCCAAAAAGGAGCCATAAAATCAGACATGACTGAATAACAACAAAAATTCTCTATTATGTTATACACTATGTACTATATCATGCCATGGCATATCATGCTATCCTAAACTGCACCATTTATCATATTATGTAATATTATATACTATGCATTCTTCTAGATTATATATGACCGCACTATATTTCTGCCATTACTCTTTCTTCTTGCATCTTTTTTCCCTCTCACACTTTCTTTTTCTTTCATGGTTTCCCTGACTATGCTTCTCTAAGGTATAGTCTCCCAGCACAACTTGTTGCCTTTTACTGATACAAAGGTTGCCCCTTGACCTAGAACAATAAGAATAAAATTTATAATAAAAATGCACATTTATATTGTACTTGAAGATTGGCAAAGAGCTCTCCTCACCACAAATGGGTGAAGCAGATAGTAATGGTATTTTTATCCCCACCTGATAAGAAACTGAGACTCAGGAAAGTTAAGTGGCAAATGACTAGTCTGTCTCAGAACAGAGACTCAGAATGAGGGCTTCTCACTTCAAGAATGATTTTCCATGAGGGCTATTGTTGTTCAGTCACATCAGACTCTTCATGACCCAATTTTGGGGGTTTTCTTGGCAAAGATACTGGAGTGATTTTGCCATTTCCTTCCCCAGCTCATTTTATAGATGAGGAAAATGAAGCAAATGGGGTGAAGTGACTTGCCCAAGGGCACCTGGTTAGTAAGTGCCTGAGGTCAACTTTGAACTCATCTGAGTCTTCCTGACTCTAGAGCCATAGCTCTATATATTATAACACCTAGCTGCCCTTTCTGTGAATATATTCCATTACCTATAGGAATAAGGACTGGACCTTTGATTGTATTTATATCAATTGTATCATCTGTAGAATGAGCTGGAGAAGGAAATGGCAAACCACTCCAGTGTCTTTGCCAAGAAAACCCCAATTGGGGTCACAGAGAATGGGACATGACTGAAATGACTGAGCAACTGAGCCCATATGATACTTAATACTGAGACATATGATCAATGTAAGAAAAAGCCTATGCCCTCTCCACTAAGCGAAAAGATGAAATGTCTAGACTGGCACCCACCCCCCAATCCTGACCCACTTCTGTGGAATCAGAGGAAATAAGGCTCTGAAAAAAGTGATTACAAATAATTCTTTTTTCCTTTATCCTTGGTTGTCCTGGTGGTTGGGGAAGGAGGGTAGGAAATTATTTATGTTGGATCTTCCCTCCAAACAAAACCAAAGCACATAGAGGCCCTGGCTTTCTGGGCCCTTTACTTGTTCATTTACAGGATGGGTTAAGTTTCAAAAGCTATTACCTCCAACTGAGAAGCCTCCTTAGGTACACCTTTGAAATTCTAAACCAGGGCTTGAATGATAAACATGTGACCAAGAGAGCTCCCCTTTGTTCTCTGTTTTCACTTTTTATTATGCAGCCTTGGGCATTTGACTAATAAACCTAATTTTATTACATGAATATACCTGTCCACACATCCCTATCCCAAACCCATATAGTTTAGGGTGATAATCGCTTATATAGCATACTTCCCTTCTTAGTTAGAGATGCCTAAACACACATACCATGTGATTCATCCTAACAATAGTCCTAGATTTTTTTAATCCTACTTTACAGAAAGAAAAATTGAGGCACAAATAGAATAAAGGATTTGTCTGAAAGAAAATAGCTAGTGAATCTAGTGAATTGTGGAACAATGAATGCCATCCAGACCTCTTAATTTTTATCTCCTAACATTTGATGCAGATACATTTCAGCCTTGTGACTAATTAGAAAAATGTTTAATTTCTTCTTATGCATGGGGCTTCATTCTCTTTTACAGAAGAGAAAGCCTGGCTAGTAGAAAAGATCTCATAGAGCTGTATAGAAAGGAATAGGGTAATAAATAACCTGAGGGAACTAGTTAGTATTTAATAGTGCTTGATGAGGCTGCTAGGTGTCCCAAGACAGCCTTACACAGAAAAGGACCCTTAGAGTCATCTCCCAGGAAAACTAGGTCAATAAAACTCGATAGCTTTAGCTTTTTACTGCCATAGAAATGTTCCCAATTGGGAAGAGCCAGAAAGGACGTGTGTGGTGGGGAAGAAAAGGATTGTGAAATCACAATTCAGTCAACAAGCATGCATCAACACCAGCAAGACACCCGCTAGGCAATGGCACTAGGAAGATAAAATTGATTTTGTGCCTGCCCTCAAGCAGCTCACCTTTGTTGGGAGATTCCAACTCTGAGAGGTACACAGATAAGGGTAACTTGAGGAGTCTGAGAGGGCTGAGAGATCAAATGAAATAATGGTCTCAAATATTTTGTTATTATTGTTATTTGGTTGTTTCAATAGTGTCCTGCTCTTCAAGACCCCATTTGGAATTTTTGTCAAAATACTGGAGTGGTTTGCCTTTTCCTTCTCCAGTTCATTTTACAAATGAAGGAAACTGAGGCAAACAGGATGAAGTGACTTGCCTAGGGTCACATAGCTAGTAAGTGTCTGAGGCCAGATTTGAGCTCAGAAAGATGAGTCTTCCTGACTCCAAGCTGGTGCTCTACCTAGTGGGACACCTAGCAGCCCCATCAAGCACTATTAGATACTAACTACTCCTTTGCCCTCCCTCCCAACAACTGAGGGGATTAAGGAAGGCTTCAACAAAGAGCAGGTACTACAACTTTGGAAAGATAAGCATACTGAAAGGCTGAAGTAAGGAATATGTTTTAAGCTTGGAAGCATAAGATTGGAGGATTCAGTTTGGTGAATTAGCTAGACCTACCTGGAACAGGGAATGCACCAAAGAAACATATAAAATAAGGCTGGAAAGGTAGGTTGGAGCTAGATTGTTCATGGTCTTAAATGCCAGGTGGAGGAGTTTATGAAAATTTGGAAAAGGAATGGGAACCACTGGCCATGTGAGTGAACAGGAAACTATTAAGATGACAGCTTCAGTCTGTCCTATTCAAACAAGATGTTGACACCACAAAGTTACAAATGGGAAAAAGTAAAGATATTGAATGAATGAAAAACCATTTGGTCAACGTTATTTATTTATTTATGTTGTCAGCATTTATTATTTGCTAGGAACTGTGCTGTTAGACTTGATTATCATAGTTTTCCAGAAATTTCACCAACAGAAAATAGTTGCTACAGTAAGAAGGCCCAAAGAACTCAGAAAACCATATAGACAGCTTACTTTGAAAATGAGCTGGAGAAGGAAATGGTAAACCACTCCAGTCTCTTTGCCAAGAAAACTCCAAATGAGGTCATGAACAGTTGGATGCAATTGAAAAGACTGGACAACAGCAGCAACATGGTGTAGCAGTAGAGGAGGACCTTGGTTTAAATTTCATCTCAAACACTCGCTGTGTGGTCCCTGGCCACATGACACTATTTGTCTGGATGGGGTTTTACTCTAAGGTTCCTGCAAGAGCTAAATCTATGATAGAAAGAAGTATGACTGGATTGAAAAACCCAGGAGACATCTTCAACTGTTTCACAAGGATTATCAAAGTCCCAAAGGTTTACTACCCTTCCTACCTCCCAGAACTCCCAAAACCATGTCAGGTTGACCACTATAGACATCAGGTGAAACAAATGACAATTTTTCTATAACTATCTGTCTTTATCTTCTGTGACAATGGAACCACCACACCTTACTCCCTGAAATGCTACATGAAGAAATTTTAAATGGCATTTAAGAAAGTGAAGTCATACAAAATGGCTCTTAGTTTGCAAACCTTGCTGAGGTGCCCTCAGCAAAACAGAGAAGATTAGAGGAAAAGAGAGTGAATTTTGAGGGAAAAGAATTCTAGGTCTTGTCTTGTTCATGTTTGAAAGCAGAATGATAAACTTTGGTATAAAAGATCACAATGCTCTCTTTCTTGTCATTATTCAGTTGTCTGATTCTTGGTGACCCCTTTTGAGGATTTCTTGGCAAAGATACTGGAGTGGTTTGCATTTCCTTCTCCAGCTCATTTTACAGATGGGGAAGTAAAGCAAACAGGGTTAGGTGACTTGCCCAGGGTCACACCACTAGTAAGTATCTGAGGGTAGATTTGAACTCATGAAGATTAGTCTTCCAGATTCCAAGCCCAGTGACCCATCCTCTGTGCCACCTAGCTGCTCTTTTATGCTTTCTTCAAGTCAGTTCACATGTTGTCACACCAAGAAGTCTTTTCTCATCTCTACTCCACCCTACTCCAGTGGACCCATTTGGCCTCAAATGTCCTGGAATTCATTCCTTTGTACAGGTTAAAAAGGTAAACTACTTGGAGAAAGGAATTACATCACTTTTAAAATTTTCACATTAAGTGTCTAATATAGTGCTTCTTATGTAATGAATATTTGTCAATTTAAACTGTTTCATGAGCGTCATTGATTCATCTACATTTATAAAATCCTCTTTATAGATTAAGCCCACAAGAAGGAGTTACAAAAGAGGAGAAAACTCTCCTCTTGATGAGGAGACAAATGCAATATTTCTCCTAGTAACCACTGGTACAGATTGTATGACCTTGAAAAAAATATTTCACACTTTGGGCCTCAGTTCCTTCAACTATAAAATTAGGGGTTTGCATTAGCAAATCTCTAACCATTTCTTCAATACTAAAGTCTATAATCCTATGGCTTTTATAGGGCATTTAGGGCATGCTACCAGCTGAAGATCTGCCCCCTTCCTCAAATACTTAGTAATAAGGGAGATGGGAAATAAAAAAAGGAAGGATTTTTTTATATTAAGTAAATATGTATATGGGTGTGTATATATATATATATATATGTATATATATATGCTTGTTTGTACATATTTGCTTGCTCACTATCTCCCTCATTAGATTTGTAAGCTCTTTGAGGAAAGAGACTGTCTTTTGCCTCTTTTTGTATCTTTAACACTTAGCACAGTACCTGGCATATGTTGACAGATTGACTGAAAGGGGCGAGGTTATATATTTATATGAAGTCAAACCTTAGAACTCCCTCAGGACCCCTGTATTTCAGTCTTTTGTGATATAACATTATCAATTTTTGTTACTATAAATGGCTAATTCCTGCCATCTCTTCCTCCTTCTGCCCACATTTCCCTAAAGCACCAAGCTGTAAAGTGTGTTAAATGAGTACCATGGTGTTTCTTGGACCAAATGCCAAATTATTAAGTAATCATTTGGAATTATCTTCCAATTACTTTCAGCAAAGAGCTTTGGAGGAAGGGAAGAAGTAGGAGAGAAGGAATAAATACAACAAGCTACTGTGATTCAGAGCTGTGCAAGTTTTCAGTTTGGACAATTTTCTTCATTATTACTTGTCTCCTGAATTTCTTCCTACCCTGTTAGTTTTTCCTTTCCAGTCTCTGTTTCAGATTCATCAACCACGTCAGCTAGGTGATCAAAATAAGTTATTGTTGTTGTTGTTGTCTATCCTTTGTTCTTGAAGAGGACCATGACATCAGGGCGGTGATGCCCTGACATGCAAGTGCATTGGATTTAAGTGAGGGAGGCTGTGCAAAGCCTCACTTTCTCCTCCAGAGCCATCTGGGTCCAGTGGCAAGATATAGATCAGGAAAACTGAAGATGGCCCCAGATACAGTGGGAGTTCTAGGTTTTTTTAATCTACTGTCTTTAACAAGTCTCAGTTTGACAGAGGCAAAGCCTATTCAGTGATTAAGGCTAGGTAAGAAATGAGGCAGAAAATGGCCTCTTTCACCTGGTTAAAAAAAAAAAAGTGACAGGACTAGAGTGCTGGAATTGGAATCAGGAAAACCAGAGTTTAAATCTACTTACTAGTTATGTGACCCTGGGCAAATCATTTAATCTTCACCTTAGTTTCCTCAACTCTAAAATGGGATAATAACAGCACCTACCTCCCAGAGTTCTTATGAGAAAGAAATAATGTTTGTAAACTTTCTAAACCTTAAATGAGTGATATTTTTATAAATAAAATAGCCAACATTTATATAGTGTTTATTATATTCGAGTTAGGTTTGAAGTGAATAGAGCACTAGGGTTTGAATAAGGAAGACCTAAGTTCAAATCTGACTTTTGATACTAGCTATATGACCCTGGGCAAGTTATTTAATCCTGTTTGTCACAGTTTTCTTCAAAATGAGCTGGAGAAGGCAGTGGCAAATCATTTCAGTATCTTTGCCCAGAAAACCCCAAATGGAGTCACAAAGAGTATGAAAGGACTGAATAATAACAGCTATTATACGTCAGGCACTTTATAGGAAACTGAAACAGATGACGTTTAAGTGACTTGCCCAGTTTACACAACATAAGTGTGTAAAGCTGGATTTGAACTCAAGTTCTTCTGATTCCAGGTCCAAGGGTCTATCTACTGGGCCAAGTAGTTATTATTGTGCTGGCAGCCCAAAGGCACAGGCCCTTTGCTGTGAACAGGTTGTTTTCTTAAGCAGGATGTAAAAAGCTCCTTAAGGGCAGGGATCATTTCATTTATGTCCTTGTCTCCCCTAAGTCTAATTCAGTCTTTGACACATATAAGTCCTTAATAACTGCTTACTAAATTGAATCGAATCACACAATTCTTAGCCAACTCACTGGGAAAAATACACATGTACTTAAAGACCAAAAAAAAATTGAATTTCAAATAAAACTTTAAAGTAGACCCTGAGAACACAAAGACAAAAACACAGTTTCCTGCCTCCAAGGAACTTTTGGCTGCTAGGGAATACGTGCACAGGGACAGACAGACAGATAAACAAATAGGTAAGTGAATGGATGGAAGAAAGGAAGGAGGAAAGGAAGAGAAAAGAAAAAGGAAGAAGGAAAGAAGAAAGGAAGGAAGGGAGGGAGGGAAGGAAGGAGGGAAGAAAGGAAGGAAGGAAGGAAGGAAGGAAGGAAGGAAGGAAGGAAGGAAGGAAGGAAGGAAGGAAGGAAGGAAGGAAGGAAGGAAGGAAAGTCATTTGAGGAAGACCCTAATGGGCCTAATGGCCCCTGCAGGGATCAGGTTAAGCTTCGATGAGAAGTGGTACTTGAGCCGAGCCTGGAAGGATTGTGAAAAGGGAAGAGATGGGAAGCAAGCAAATGCTAGGCTTGGGGGAAGTCTAGTATTACTGGGAGGCAGTTTTACTGCTTAGTTTGGGGAAATTTTCGGGTCAGCTTGGCAGTCAATTACAGTGTGTGAAGAGGGTTGGAAGATAACTTGGTGCCAGACTGTAGAGTTTTCAAAAAAATAGGCTTTGCAATTTATTTTTCCCTCTGACCCAATTTATATTTCTGTAATAGCCCTTGAAAAGGTCTTATTTTGATTTGCCAAGAAACTTGTTTGTTTGGATTTACTAAATCTTAATTCTCTAGGCTAGGAAGCTCATCCCTGATGCAAAAACTACCTTGGGCACACCCACACTCCCCAGTCGTGGCTATCATTTGGGTTATTGTAGCCCAGTCAGCCAGTCCTGGTGGCTTTCTCCGTGGAATTAAAGCATGATCGGAATGTGCCACAAAGAGAAGCCACGAGGCACTTGGAGGCATCATTATCAAGTATGGGGCAGGGACAACACGCAGCCCATTTATCTCCGCATGTCAGGAAGGGTGACAGGTTGCTGCTGCTCTCTTCCTTGTCCCTTCTCATCTTCTCTGTCCTGGCCGATGCGCCCCTGAGACCCTACCTGGCATCACTTTTCCTCCAGGTCGTATTTCCCTTCACGCTGTATTTTATCAGTTTAAAGCTCGGGCTTGGTGCTTGCGTGGTCAGTGTTTTAACTATAGACTTAGAAGAAGAGAAGGAAAGGAGTACAAAACAAATCCTGCAGGCTTTTGCAATATGTTCCAAACTCCTCCTCCCCTGGAGGATCGGGAGGAATTCCTGGCACTCGAAGCAGCAGAGTTTTTTTTTTTTTTTTCCAAAGGGGGAAAAAACAAAACTATGTATTTCCCCTCCCTACCGAGGCTCCCGCCCAACTCTTACTCCACCCCCATACGACACACTGTCTGCCCCAGCGGGAGCCAAGGGAATGGGCAGCGCCCGGAGCCCCTTCCTAGGGGAGGAGGTCTAAGGAAGGTAGAAAGAAAAAAGGAAGATTTGCAATATCTTGTGAAGTCAGGCGGGTGGCAGGCGCGCCTCCCACCGAAGCCCGGTTACTTCCGAGATTTCAAAAAGAAAAAGAGCTGTCTATGCAGGGGGGTGAGGTAGGGGTGTCTCGGTCTTCAGGCTCTTCTTCCTTGCTCGGTGGCCCAATCACCATCTCGGCGAGGAGGGACCCGACCGGAGGAGAGTGGTCTTAGGGGAAGGCTACGGCTTAACCAGTGCGTGCATCAGCTAGGAGGGCGGTAGCAGCATCAGCCCACTAGCCCGGCGGAGGAGGAGGAGGAAAAGGAAAAGGAGGAGTGTGTTCTCGTAGCACCCCCAGTTTGGCACTTCCCGCGGAGTCGAGGCGGACTAGGGGACTGGGGCTTTGCACAGGCTTCTCCCACCCCTCAAGCAGTCGGGGGAGAGAGGAGTTCGGCTGAACTTGTTCAGTTGCTCCAGCTCGCCCCTCCAGGAGTGCGGGGGTGGGACGGAGAGGCGGTCCCTCCCCGGGAGTCGCGGGGCGAAGGGGCGGAGGCGACGGCGGCGGCTGCTGCTTCCCCAAGCCCAGGGATTTACCCTCGGGAAACTCCTCTTCTTAAACGGAGGCGGGGACCGGGGGAACCCCGGCACCGCGGGTATCTCGCCACCTCGGCATTTGGAGCGACAGGGCGAGTGGGCGTCAACTGCAGAGGAGAGTCGGGAGCCGGAGGTGACCCTTGCACCCCGGGGCTGACTTTCCCTGAGGCCAAATGAGAGGGCGGGCAGTTTGCAGAGCCCTGCTGACTGTCTGACCTCCCGTAAGCCACTTCCTCTGGGGCCGGGGGTCGAGGCCGGTCTTCCAGTAGAGAAGAGGGGGAAGGGCTTCCCTCACCCCCGGCAACGTAGACGTAGACAGCTGCAACCCGTGATGAAAAGTTTCCTTAAAAGCCAGCGTCTTTGAGGGAGCGCAGAAAGAAGCAAACGCTGGTTTGGTGTTTGGATCGCGGGAGTTGGGAGCCCGGGAGCCAGCCCGGGAGTCAGAATCTTCAAGCAAGCCCACTCCTCACCCCCTTCTGTTTCTCCTGCTCCCGGGGCGCGGCTAGACGGGGCGCCCTCCCGCGCCCAGGGCATGTGCCGCCACCGCGGGCATGGCATCTGCGGTATTTGAGGGCACGTCTTTGGTGAACATGTTCGTGAGGGGCTGCTGGGTGAATGGCATCCGGAGACTGATTATCAACCGACGGGGCGACGAGGAGGAGTTCTTCGAGATCCGCACTGAGTGGTCGGACCGAAACGTCCTGTACTTACACCGGAGCTACTCGGACCTGGGCCGTCTCTTCCAGCGGCTCCGAGACTCCTTCCCCGAGGACCGACCCGAGCTGTCAAGGTCTCCCCTCCTGCAAGGTTGGTTAAAGACACTTCCCTTTCTCCCTTTCTCTGCCCCTGAATGAATACCCATCTGTGACTTGTCCACTTGGCATACTTGGGAGGAGGGAGGAGAAGGAAAGAGGGAAAAGCAACGAGGAAGGAGGGTTTATTAAGTGAAGGGCATTATTAAGTGAAGAGCTTCGCGAGATCATTTTGAAAAATGTCATGAAGTGTCTGGAACATTGAAGGCGCTTAATAAATGCTTATTGACTTATTATAGCCTGAAGCAAGGGGCTGGAGGGGAAAGGTGAGGGAGTTACTGTAAATATTGCGTCTCTTCCTCCCTTGCTAAAGGGCCTAGGGGAAAGAAAAGAAAATAAAACGCCCGGTTCTCGCTCTGCTGCATCCACTGGGGCCGGCTTTATGCAGATAAGGGGGGAACGAGGGAGGAAGAGTGGAGAAAGAAATGAAGGCTACCTACTGTTGATTAATAGGAACTTGAAAATGAACTTGGCCACGCGTCGTCACCGCCGGTTTCCAAGTATAGACTTATTATACTAGGGGATGTAGAGCTGGAAGGGTCCGCAGAAGCCATGGAGTCCAGTCCCTTCATTTTACAAATAAGGAAACTGAGACACAGAGGTTGTGACTTGTCTAAGGTCTCACAGATTGTTAAGGATAGAGTTAGGAAAAGGAACTGAGTCCTGGGAGAAAAAAGTTGACGGTTTAAATGATAAAGAAAAGTTGAGATTTTTCCAAGAAACAGAGCGTGGTAGGTAACAAGGTTCTATTTGTTGGTTACTTTGTTTTAAAGTACCGTTACCCACCACACACACACACACACACACACACACACACACACACACACACACACACACACACACACACACACACACACACACACACACACACACACACACCCTGTCAGAGAGAAGGGAAAGGGAGGGGGTCTTGAAGAAAAAAACGAGTATATTATTTCTGAAACATCGGATTGACTCTTGGCAAGGATGCAGGTGAGGTGGCCCCGAGCTGTTTTCTGCGGTTCTCCAGACTCCGCGTAGGAGATAACGAGGACAAGATAAATACTGTGAAGTTGTCTGGAGGAATCTGTCATCTCTTCTCCTGCGTTACCGGAATAATTCCCGAGAGAGGCTAGGTTTATTGCCATAGGACTTTGGCTTCTCTTGATCAATCGGTGACAAAACCCGTGATGCAAGATGCCACGCTGTCCTTTAGTAATTCAGCCCTGTGGGGAGTAGAGGGAGGAGGGTTAGCTTCGACTTTTTTTCCCCAGTGCTGTGTAGTAGCATATGTCCTGGCCCCAGCTCCTTGTCAAAACATGTGGATTTTATTAACTACTGCCACCTCCTTCTCTTGAACCCGTGACTGATGATCCTGGCTCTTCGGGAGGCGTTCTTGTCCTTAGAAAAATAGTTATTTTTCTTCCTAATCACCTAGTCTGTGCCCCTTCCTACACTGCCTATTGGAGCCAGGAGAGACTGGGTAGAAGAGAAGGAAGGAATGGAGGATGGAGAAAAAGGGCAGGAGAGAAAAGATAGAGATAGAAAGAAGGAAAAAATGGAGGAAACTTGGAAGAGGAAAAGGAGGAGGGAACTGAGAAAAATGAAGAGAGGATGGGGAGGAGAAGGCTTGAATGGAAAGAAGGGAAGAGAGAAAAGAGAAGGGAGACTAGAAAGAAGGCAAAGAAGGAATGAAGAAGGGATATAAAAGGAAAGAGGAAAGAAAAGAGAGAAAGCAGTGAAGCAGAAGCAGACAGGGACCCAGAGGGCATGACTTTTTGTAGGAAAGTTAAGGGAATGGAAACCTCAGGATCACCTGCAAGAATCAGTGAAGTTGGGGGGAGGCACCCCCGATCTTCTCTTGCTCTCCCTTCAAGAGAGAACACTATAGCAGATAGCATTTATATAGCACCTACTATGTGTCAGGCACTGTTCTAAGCACTTCACAAATGCTATGAAATTTTGATCTTAAACCAGAATCTCTGAATAATATTTAACTTGAAAGGCTCAGGACTGTGTGACAAGGCAAAGTGAATTTGATGGGTGAAACAAGTCTCTTTGGGACAAGCTCTTAATTTTCTCTTCATGATATAGAAGGTTTTTGTTTGTTTATTTGGTTTAAGTTATCCAGATAATTGAGGCAGCCAGGTGGTATAGTGGATAGAGCAAGGCAGGCACTTAACGAGCTGTTCTCCCTTGGACAAGTCAGTTAACCTTTGCCTCAGTTTCCTTATCTGTTAAATGGGGAGAAGAGTAGCACCTAACTACTAGGGCTGTTGTGAGGATCTAAGGAGGTAAGATTTGTCATATGCCTGGAGCTATCCAAAAGCTTTATTAGTCTTAGTTCAAAGATTTACTCTGGCTGTATAGACACATCCTGATAAATGAAATCATTTGGGAGGGACTTCAGAATCAGCCCAGCAAGCTTCAGTTGCCTTGATTGACTAAAGCCTGGTATTCTGGTTTGCTCTATTTGTGAAAGTTCTGGGGATAGTTTCAGATTCTATCTTGATAATTTTTCTTGGACTTCCTTTTTGTATGTATTTCCTTTTCGAACTTGATAAATTAATATCAAAGTGAGGAAATTCCAGAGTAAGGAAAAATCAGCTAATAGCAGATCACTGTTATGAAGAGCTCCAAGAGAATGAAACCTTTGAACCGACTTCTGACTTTGAGCTCAGGACAGTGAACAAAAATCAAGGCTGAAAGATAAACACACTCACACCTGGATACCACAATTTGACTGGCAAGTTGTGTTGCCTTACTAACCTTGGTTTATAATAATAATAAGTAGCATTTATATAGTACCTACTATGTGCCGGTGCTTCATAAAGATCATCTCCTTTAATCCTCAGGACAACCCTTGAGAGGTTGGTGCTATTCTCCCCATTATGCAGTTGAGGAAAACTGATAGCCAAGTAACTTGCCCAAGGTCGTAGAATTGGAGTCTTCCTGACGCCAGGCCAGGCACTCTATCCACTGCACCAGCTAGCTGGGCACCTTTTCCCAGAACTGAAGAGAGGTGGTGGGAAGGATGTCAGATTTGTTAGTATGCCCTTGACCCTGCTGCCTTCAGGATGGATGTGTCTGGTCTGGCAGATGCTGCTCCCTGTGTTATGTCCACAGTCAGTCCTTTCTATGAAGACTCTAAAGGAAAAGAAACCTGGTAATAATCTTGAAGTCACTTTCTTCTTTCTTGTTGTGTCTCTGACTCCCAACCCACTGCCCAGCATATAGAGAGATCACTTGAGATAATAAATGTATCATCTTTATAACTTAATATATTTATAAAGTCTACATATACTTGCTATTATTATTACTATTATTATTAGATGCTTAATAAATACTTGTTAGTTGATCAGTAAACCTTCATGACATGCCCCCAAAAGAATTCTGATCGTTGTTGCAAAATAAAGAGCAGGGGCAGCTAAATGTCACAGTGAATTTCAGGAGGACCTGAGTTCAAATTTGGCCTCACTAGCTGTGAAACCTTGGGCAAGTAATTTAACCCTGATTGCCACCCCCCCATTCCCCAAGGAAAGATATTTTCCTCTATCTTAGCCCTTCAAATTAATTAAGAGTAATATCAAAATATCAGAAAAACATTTGATTTTCTTTCTCTGATCCAGTACTTCAAGAACTTCCATTTCATCAACACTGGTATCCTGTCCCCCCACCCCAAGAGAGACTGAGCAGACAATCTGGTGGGTGGAGAGTCTTTCTTAGCTGATCAACATAAATACATTCAGTCCATTGCTGGGCAGCTTTCCAAGTTTGGTAGGACCCAACTCAGCTGTGCTGTGCTAGAGAACCCAGGGTCACCTCAAAGCTACAAACAAGGCATCAGAGTAAGAGAATAAAAATAGTGTATCTGAAAAGAAAGATTTTACTTCCTTTCTTTATAAGTTAATCTTTACCTAACAGTGTTGTCTAGATATAGACTTGATTTGAAAGAACTTATGATAGAAACTAGTTTGGCCCCCAGTTTTACAGACGAGGAAACTGAGGCCCAGGGAAGCATTGTGTTTAGAGTCACAAACTAATTAGTGGCAGTTAAGTTTCCTGATTCAGGGTTCTTTGTTCTGTGTAACACTGTCTATCCAAACTATAGCACACAAAAGATAAATGTGTTATAATGAAAATACATACTTGTTTTCAGTACTATTTTTCATCAGGTTCTACTGGCTTAAATTTATTGAAATAATTTCTGTGCTGTTATATTTGCCCTCTAGTATAAGGAAAAATCTTCAAAGCTTTAGGAGAAAAATGCTGGTTGGTTTCAGAATTGAAATTGGCAGCAGGCTGTAAGCTCCTAGAAATGTGTGATTGAACACCCTCAGAGTAGTGTGATCACCTTTTAAAATTTACATATAATTAAAGGGCTGTAGAATCTAATTCAATCCCCTAGAGTCCTGGGGTTGAGCATGGGAGAGAATGTTTACATGGGAATTGGAAGAGAATGCTGTCTATCCCGTTGTCTACACTCTATGGAGGCTGCCATGATATGCCATGATGTTTGGCAGGGAGTACAAAGGCACATAAAAATTCACAGGGCCCAGGGTGGCCATGGATGTAGGCATTGACAGAGGACTCAGGAACCTGTAATCTTTGGGGGTGCAATTACTGCACAAAGTATTATACCGTTAGGGGAGAATCACTGGACTCTTTGACCTCATGGCCTCTTTCTCTGGAGTTTTTGGTATTTTCTTTTTATCCCTTTTTTGAACTGGTACAGGCCTGTCTGTATGTTGCGCAGGTCTGATCTGGTGTCTTATTCTGTCATTCCAGTAGTCCTTCCTAATTTATCTCTATTATATCTAGATGTCATTTAATTTTTCACAATATTCCTGGTAGAGCCATTATTAGTCCGATTTTACAGATGAGGAAAACTGAGACTTGATGAAGTTAAATTACCAGTCCTTGGGTGTCTATGGGCCTAGAGTTAGTATATATCAGAGATGGAATTGTAATCCAGGCCTCACCTTACTCCAGAGTCACTGCTTTCCATTATGCCAGAGTGGCTCTAGAACAGCTTCATGTTCTGATAGTGTCCTAGAACTTGATGATGCCGCCTTCTGCCCCTCTTTTCCCTTCCCATCCTGCCCATAGCTTTTAGGTATATAACTCTTAACTGATAGCCAGCATTTGTACAGTGCTTTAAATTTTGCATGATATTATATATATATATATATATATATATACACATATATATATATATATATATATTACTGCATATATTTGATCCTCAGATAACCTTGTGAAGTAGGTGCTGTTATCATCTCCATTTCACAATTAAGGAAACTGAAGCAGAAAGCTTCACTTGCCCACGGTCAGTCACACAGTCAGTGAGCATGCAGAGCTGGGATTTGAACTCAGATTTTCCTGACTCCAAGTCACTCTCTCTCCTGTTCCTTGGATTGTAAATACTTGAGAACTAGATTCAGTTTTTGCTTTTAGTAGCAGCCTTCCTATCATTCCACTCAGGGCTTATTGTGATTTAACTATGGTCACCTATTGATTTTATAGTTTTTCTGGCTGTTCTTGAATCTATGGCGTATTTCCACAAAGTTCCTTACTTGTGGCAGAACCAGCAGCTCCAGTACTTTTTACCCAGGTGACATAGAGACACTGACACTATTTATAGTTTGATCTTCTTTTGTCCGGGGTTACCTTTTCAGAGTTAACGTGTTCATATCTTGAGAAGTACCTGGTCTGAGCCATTGCTCCCCAGTGTAACTAACTGCCGCTCTCCTTTCTCCCCATTTTATTCATTCTCTTTTCCTTGATCTTCCTCTTGTCATTTTCCCCATATCTTTGCTGTGCTGCCTTCCCCCTATAATAAGTTCATTTCTTATTGTTCCTGTGCTTTTTCCAGCTGAAAGTGATCTGTCCTTTCCCTCAAAAATTTATTTATTTTTTGCTTTTTGAAGGGGGGAAGGCATGGCAGTTGGGTTTAAGTGACTTGCCCAAGGTCACAAGGCTAGTAAGTGTTAAGTGTCTGAGGCTGGATTTGAACTCAGGTCCTCCTGACTCCAGGGCTGGTGTTCTATATTATGTGCCACCAAGCTGTTCCCCTCAATTACTCATAGAGCACTTTGCTTAAAATTCTCTTTACATACTCCCTTGAATCATATTTGTGTTATACTTATATCCCTTCATTAGATTGTTTCCTCCCTGAGGACAGGACGGCTTCCTATCCTCCCCATCTTTGTAACCCCTAAGCCTAGCAGAGAGTTTTTCACATAGCAGACATTTAATAAGTAGTGAATTTTTTCTTTTTTTGAATTCCTCAAGCACATTCCTGAATTTGTGATCAACTAAAGCTGGTCGGTTAGACATTCTGGGCCACCTACTGGAGCAAAACATAAATTTAAATTTCAGATAAATTTCATGGCCCAAGAGGGAGTGGATTAAAAATTTTTGTATAAGGCTGCATGCAATGTTCAGGACAAGATAGGCAGTCATACTTTCATAAAACTGAGATAATAGTAGTACTTACTTCAGAGAGCTGTCATGAGACCAGATGTGTTGTTTATAAAGTTTCTGCATAACTTAAAGGATCTCATAAATACCAGCTGGTATAATCACTATTGTTATGACTATTATGCATGTGACTCAGGTGGGGCTTGGGTTCTAACTAGGATTTAAGTTAGAGGTATCCATTTCTTTTGTTTCTACCTGTAGACTCTCTTATTTAACAAATCTCCACATAGATGATTTTTGTTTGACTATAATTTTGTGTGCAGATAGAAGTCAAAGTCAAATCAACAAACATTAGGTACCTTCTGTGTGCTGGGCACTTTGCTGAGTGCTGGGTATACAAAACAGTTCCTCCCCTCAAGGAGGTCACAATCTCATGGAGAAGGTGACCTGCAAACCACTTTACAAATAAAATGTATATAGTATAAATTGGAGATACTCTCAGAGTGAAGACACACTTTGAGGAGGATAGGGAAAGACTTCTTGCAGAAGGTAAGACTTGAAGGAAGTTAAGAGAAGCCAGGAGGTGGAGATGAGGAGGGAGAGCATTCCAGGCATGGGAGGTGGACTGTCTGGTGGGAAGAACAGTAAAGAAGTCAGTGTCCCTGGATCAGAATACTTGGCTATGAATTACATGTATGAAGACTGGATAAGTGGGAAGGGGGCCAAGTTTTAAAGAACTTTAGGAGCCAAACAGGATTTTATATTTTGTCCAGGAGGTGATTGGGAATCTCTGTATTTATCAAATAGGATTGTGACATGGTCAGACCTGAACTTTTGTAGGATAGCTTTGTTGGCTAAGTGGAAAGTGAACTGTAGCAGCACAAGTAGATTTTTTTTTTGTCTTTATTAATTTGTTATTTACTTTTAGTTTACAAGATTCAATTCCACAATTCCTTGAGTTTCAAATTTTCTTTCCCTCCCTCTGCTCCTCCCCATGACGGCATACAATCAAGTATAGGATCTGCAAATACTTTCACATTAGACATTAGTCAGGTTACAAAGGCGGATTGTACCAGATGGAATGAAAAATGGTAAAGAGGTAATAAAACCAAATAAGAAAAAGAAAAAGATCAAGTAGTTTGTTTCCATCAGGATTCAAACTCAGTTCTTTCTAGATATTTCTCCGGATGTAGGCATCTCTCTCCATCATGAGTCTTTTGGGATTGACTTATATCACTGCATTGCCGAGAAGAGTCCAGTCTGTCATAGTTAGTCATCACACATATGTTGTGTCTGTGATTGTATACAAATTTCTCCTGGTTCTACTCTTCTCACTCAGCATCAGTTTGTATAAGCCTCTCCAGGTAAATATGAAGTCCATCTGCTTCTCGTTTCTTATAGCACAATAGTATTCCATTGCATTCATATACCACAACTTGTTCAGCCATTTCCCAATTGATGGGCACCCCTTTAGTTTACAATTCTTTGCAACCACGAAAAGAGCTGCTATAAATATTTTGGTACATTTGGGTCTTCCTCCCATTTCTCTTTGGGATATAACCCTAGAAGTGGTATTGCTGGGTCAAAGGGTATGAAATTATTTATAGCCCTTTGGGCATAATTCCAGATTGCTCTCCAGAAAGGTTGGATAGCACAAGTAGATTTTAAGCTAATGGTAGCAATTAAAACAAAGAAAACTTAAGCAATTTCATAACTTCTCAGTGGATTTCATCTTGGAGCTTGGTAAGTGCATATAAAAATTGCCGTTGAGAGGCTATGGGGAGAGGCACACAGTAGGTTGCAGTTTTCACGCTGTCATCAATAATCGACATCCCTACATTCTCCTCATAGAGCCATAAGGGAGTTGGTTTTGTTCAGGGCATTCTGTAGGAGCCGCAGCTGTCCCTGTGCTGGGAAGACACCAATAAATACACTGCTTCCATTGTACCTCTTCTTTTTGTTGACAGTGTCAACAGTTCATTAATGGGAGCTTGCCTGAGCATCTGGGAGACAATGAGCACAGCTCTTCATTATCAGTCATTCAGCCCAGTTATCTAACTGAAATCACAGTTTTTATTTGTCTTTGTACTTCTCTTTGACTTCCTGGGGGGAACCCCCCTTTTCACTTCTGTGTTGGTACTGCTGAAAAGATAACACCCTCTCCCTCCCCCAGTTACCCACTCCTTTTAGCCAAGCTCTTCCATTGATAATATTGCTGGTCTATGAAACAAATGAAAAAAGAGTCAGAGACTCTTCCTTCCATCCAGTCTTTTTTGGACTGGCTGGAGGCTGCATTAATCACAATGTCAGTTTAGATTGAGCGGAAATGTCACTTCCAAGCAAATGAGCCATGTGCCTGTTATAATTTTCTCTAGAATAGACAACTTCCCTCCCCTCCTCTCATTTTTCATCCCCCTCCTTTCAAATAGATGGTTGCTGACACAGCTTCCATATCAATTATACTGGTTTGGGCTACCCATTTCTACTCCGCTTTAGGGTTTCCTTTAAGCAAAATAAGTGCTTTTAAAGTGGTTGAGCTTTTTTTTTTTTTTTTGGTACAATGCAGTTATTTCTGGATATACACTTTATATTACCCCCTCACCCTCAACCATTAATCTCTTCCTTATAACCAAGGGAGAGAGGGCAGAGAAGTTTCATTATCTATCTGCCCTCCTGACCTTTAACTGGTTTTTCATAGCTAAGTTTCCTTTTGGTGATCATTTTATTCATTCTGTAATTTTTGTGTATATTCCACTTATTCTGGGCATCATTTCATACACATCTCATATTTCTCCGAATTCCTCAAATTCATCATTTCCTAATGTACCATGATGCTCATTACATTTGTATGCGATTTATCCTGCTATTCCATGTTCTTTCAGCCCCCACCTTTATTTCCAGTTCTTTGCTACTACAGAAAGAGGTGTTGGGAATGTTTCTCTTGTGCACTGCAACTTTCTGTTTATGACTACTTTGAGATATATGTCTAGCATGCTCTCATAATTGATTATATGAGCTTTTCCTCATATACTTCCAAATTGTTTTCCAGAATAATTGAATTAATTTTTTCCCCCTACAGGTTAGTTTTAAATATACTAAGCTCTCACTGTGTGTTATTGTTGTGTTCCCTAGATTCAGGGCATCAGCTTAAGATGTTAAGATTCTGTCATAAGAGCAGTAAAAAGTCTTGTTGCAGTAAATACAGGAAGAGTTCTTCCTAAATGAATTCATTCTAGAATTAGAGACAGAATAGTAGAGTAGTTAAGAGTGTTAAGAGTCAGGAAAACCTGGGTTCAAATCCATTCACTAACATTTACTAGCTGTGTGTCTTTGGACACTTACTCAGAGCCTCACTTTTCTCTCATTTTTCTTCTGCTTAATAGCGGTTTTTTTTTTTTTTTGCAATTACATGTAAAGATAATCTTCAACATTCACTTTTTTGTGCCTCAGTTTACTTTCATTTCAATCATGACACATGTTTAAGAAATAGTTGTTGATCAATTGATTACCCCGTGTAACAATTCTAGTGTTTCCTTAGACATATAGTTGACACTAACCTCTCCTAGGATAAAAGAAAATATATGAAAAATGACACATGCACTACTTTTCACTCTGTGGAAGCAAAACCCTATTCAGAAATGAAAACTTTGGAGGGGTAGAATCCTTTTGCACATAGACAAATTCTGTCTCTTTCATCAGTGTCTTTGTTTTATCCTTTTTTGTGTTCTGGACTTGTTATTTATTTCATACATGGAAGTCCTGGTGAGGAAACTCCCTGTATCAATATACATCAGCAATAGTTCTCTATTTTATAATCTTAGAATTTGCTGGAATACTGATCAATGAATTAAAAAAAAGTATTTGTAATATGAAAATTCCTTTAAGAATTCTGCTTTTAAAAATATTTATTTTTAATTTTCAGCATTCACTTTTATAAGATTTAGAGTTCTAAATTTCCCCTGTCCCCAAGATGGCATGCAGTCTTATATAAGCTATACATGTATTATCATATTTAAATATTTCCACGTTCATCAGAACATTCACTTTTATAAGATTTTGAGTTCCAATTTTTTTTCTCCTTCCCCTCAACCTTCCCCAAGATGGCAGGCAATACAATACCAATAAAATAAACTATACATGTACAATCATATTAAGCATATTTCGACATTAGTCACATTGTGAAAGGAGAATCAGAACAAAAGGAAAAAGCCACAAGAAAGAAAAATAAAGAAAATAATATGCTTCTATCTGCATTCAGACTCCATAGTTCTTTCTCTGGATGTGGATAGTATTTTCCATTGTGAGTCTTTTGGAATTGTCTCAGATCATTGTATTGCTGAGAAGAACCAAGTCAATCATAGTTGGTCATCGTATGTGTTGCTGTTACTGTGTACAATGTTCTCCTGGTTCTGCTGACTTCACTCAGCATCAGTCCATTCAAGTCTTTCCAGGTTTTTCTGAAGTCTGTCTGATCTTCGTTTCTTTTCTTTTCTTTTCTTTTCTTTTTGCTTTTTGGAGGGCAATTGGGGTTAAGTAACTTGCCCAAGGTTACACAGCTAGGTTTTTGTTTGTGTGTGTTAAGTGTCTGAGGCCGGATCCGAACTCAGGTCCTTCTGACTCCAGGGCCGGCGCTCTACTCACTGTGCCACCTAGCCGCCCCATGATCTTTGTTTCTTATAGCACAATAGTATTCCATTACATTTATAGACCACAACTTGTTCAGTCATTCCCCAATTGATGGAGCTGCACTTTTCTCAATGAGGGAGTTGGACTCTGGCTTGTAAGGCTCTAGATCTATGACTCTCTAACCTCAGGGAGGGCTTGACTGAATAAAATAAGGAGAATCCTTCCTTTTCTAAAGTGATTCTTAGGCACTCACGAGAATAGACACCTGTTGTCTGAAGCAGGGATGGTAAGTGTAGTCTGAGAGGTCCTTGCCCCTAGAGAAATAGGCTGCTGGCAGTATGGAACAAGGGAAGCTGATAATTTAGGAGCATTTTTAGTCTGTCTAAAGCAGAGCGCACATATCTCTGAATCCCTAATACTTTTGTTGTTGCTGAGTTAAGTCCTGTCTGACTCTTCATGACCCCATTTGGGGTTTTCTTGGCAAAGATACCAGAGTGCTTTGCCATTTCCTTCTCCAGCTCATTTTACAGATGAGGAAACTGAGCCAAACAGGGTTGAGTGACTTGCCCAGGGTCAGTAGAGGCTGGATTTGAACCTAGAAGAGGGTGCTTCAACATATTTCAGTCTTTTCTGTGTGAGACAACATGAGCAGTGCTCCATCCTAGCCACTATATTAATAGGGAAAAGGGTAAATGCTGTTGGATGTCAGAATAATGAGTTCTATGAGAAACTGAAAATAGGGAAACCCACTTTGGATTGGGGGTGCTCACCAGCAAGACTCTTCGGATCTAATGAATCCAGGCCTTCCATCTTCAAGTCTAGCCTGAGATTACACATTTGGTTCTTCCACTATAATTCAGTCTAATTCTCTTAGGGCAGAGAAGTGAAATCATCTTTAAGTTCTTGAATCTCTTAAATACAACCCCTTTTCTCCTCTAACACTGACATCACCCTGGTACAAGCCCTAATCATCTCACACCTGGATTATTGCTATAGCTTGCTGGTGGGTCTGTCTGACTCAAACCTCCCCCTACTCCAGTCAGTCACTAAAGGGATTTTCCTAAAGCACAGACTTGACTATGTCACTGTCCTCCCCTACTCAATAAACTCCAGTGGCTCCCAGTCCTCTCCAGGATCAAGTACAAAATCTTCTGTGTGACATCAAAAGCCTTTCACAACTTAGCCCCCTTCCTACTTTTCCCATCTTTTTACATCTTAATCTTCAATCCAGTGACAATGGCCTTCTGGCTGTTCCATGAATAAGACACTCCATCTCTCAAGTCTGAGAATTTTCTGATTATCCATCTATCATGGAATGCTTCCCCCCCCCCCCAATCTCTACCTAGCTTTCTTTAAGTTCAAACTAAAATCCCATCTTCTACAGGAAGCATTTCCCTATCCTTCTTAATATGGATACCATCTCTCTCATAATTATTTCCCATCTTTCCCTGCATATAGCTTGTCTGTTCAAATTTATTTGCCTCTTTGTTTCCCTCATTAGATTGTGAGTTCCTTGAGGGCAGGGACTGCCTTTTGCCTCTTTTTCTAGCCCTAGAGCTTAGCATGGTGCCTAGCACATAGTAGGTGCTTAATAAATATTTATTGACTGACTTATTGACAGATTTATCTAGGGATGAGAGACTTGGTAAATATGTCTTTGTCTTGCATTTACCAGGTCAGGGAATTTTCTTCACTTTAGTGACCCCAAAGCACAAGTTGTTAGTGCACCAGGCCTTTGGAAGGAGAGAATTAGACTGATTGTCAGGTAATTTTCTTTACAATCTTGTGCTTCTAATCTTGTATTGTCTTGTAAAAACTTATTAAAGATCGTCAGATCAATTTTCCCTTGATTTGCGCTTAGGAGCAGAGGCCAGTGAATGCATAATATAAATAGTCTTAATTTCCTTAGCACTTTAGAAAGTGTTCCTCTGTCCAGTTAAGTCTACCGCATAATTCTTTAAAGTTATGACTTTTGAATAAACCTATCTTTGTTTAATTAATTTTCTCTAGGTTGAAGAAAATATTGAAGCTATTTAGTAAGATATATTTTTAGTCATCAGTCATCTTTCAAAAGAAGTGAAGACTCACAATGTTTTGACAGGATCTAAGTGAGAGCTGAGAATAGAATGCCCAATGAATACCTAGCATTATTTTAAAATGAAGACTGCTCTATTTTAATGATATTCACAAGTGTTTAACTCTCAACTTCAGTTCTCTTTGTTCTGTAGTGAATTCAGAAGTGGAAAATGGGACATTTAGTAGGGGATATGGTAGGAAAAAAATCAGTGAAGTGAAACTAGGGTAAGAAGTATTGGACTTGGAGGATGAAGGCCTGGCTTTAAATCCACTCAGATTCTCTTTCCCTATCTGTAAAACAAAGAGATTGAATTAGATGCCCTTTGAGGTTCCTTCAAGCCCTGAATCCTGTATATTTAACTTTTTTCTATTTTAAAGTTTTCTCATCTGGAACAAAGGGATAAAGAACAAACCTGTGGTTTTTTTCGTTGGCTTGTTGTTGTTCAGTCATTTTCAATCATGTCTGACACTTTGTGACCCCATTTGGTGTTTGCTTCAAAGATACTAGAGTGGTTTGCCATCTCTTTCTCTAGCTCATTTTACAGATGAGGAAACTGAGGCAAATAATGTTAAGTGACTTGCCCAGGGTCACACAGCTAGTAAGTCTCTGAGGCCAGATTTGAACTCAGGTCTCCCTGACTCCAGCCCTGTGCTCTGTCCACTATGCTACCCACATGCCCAATAGTATAGATATTTTCACTGGTATAGAGACAAAATTGCCAAATGAAGAAAGTCCCACATTGATACATCCTTTCTTGCTTAGAGCAGAGAGGCTGTGACTTGTCCATACTCAAGAGGCAACATTTGAAATAAAATATGTTCATTATTTACTTCCTTAGAAAGGGTAAATGCTTTGTAAATAAGATTATAATGTTATTATCAGCAAGTTATGTCAGTCTCATTCTTTCACAGCAAAGGAAATGATCCTTTTCCCTTGAGGAAACAGCTTTAGAGATAAAAAGAACATCTGCATTATGTCTCTCTAAAGAACTATTGGATATCTTACCAAAAGAACTTATTTTAACACAACTCCCCTTCCCTGTTCCTCCTTCATGTGTTAGATGTAGCCTAAGTTTGAGTCTGTTGTGTACTGTTCTTAGCCCAGTTCAAGAACGTTTCTCATAAAGTTCTTGTCTCTCTTGTACGTGTCCTGTCTCTCTCCCTGAGACGTTTTTGTGGTCCTCTCACCAGATTTTGCCTATGTATGCAGGGCTTATCTTTTTTCCTTGGGTTCCTAGATAGGAAAGACCATGCCCATCATGTCTGGAGGAAGATAGAAAAGAAATTCAAGTGGTCTTAAAACAAATAAACAAAAAACCTTGGATACTTCCTGGATCTGTTATTTCATCAATAATAATTGTAAAATGCTTAGCATGGCACCTGGTACCTATCAATGGCAAGCAATCTGTTCTTACCCCTCCTTTTGTCCATGTCTTCCTGTAAACCAAGTACCAGGAGCAGCCATCTTCTAAATCACTTGACATTGTGTGGATTCCAATGGAGCCATCCAACCCTTGCCCTTCATTTCTTGCTGCAGAATTCCCCATCTTTTTTCTTAATTTATCTTTTTTTGGGGGGGCAGAGGAGGGCAGGCAGGGCAATTGGGGTTAAGTAACTTGCCCAAGGTCGCATGGCTAGGAAATGTTAAGTGTCTGAGGCTGGATTTGAACTCGGGTCCTTCTGACTCCAGGGCTGGAGTCTCTATTCACTGTGCCACCTAGCTGTCCCTTAATCTCATTTTTCTAATGAGGTTGAGGCAATGGAAAGAAAATTGGACTTGAAGTCAGAAAGCCTTCCTTTGAATACTGATTCTGTTGCTAACAATGGATGAGATGGCTTCTGCGACCCCTGCCACCTCTCAATCTCATGGTTCTTCATTCTATTTCTAACTGTTAAATTCTTCATGTGTAATATGTTGTAGCCTGTTTAAGTCTGTCATGTACCTCTGTTGTCCTCTGAGTGACCCTCAGCTTAAATTCTTTAGAAACGACAAAACAAAAACCAACAAAATGAAAAACTTCAAAAATGGGGGTGAGTGGGAATGGTATTATGCCAGGGTCATTGTTAACTGAATTAGTATAGTATATACTGCTGTCATTCAATTGTGTCTGACTCTTCATGACCCCATTTGGGGTTTTCTTGGCAGAGATACTAGAGTCGTTTGTTATTTCCTTCTCCAGCTCATTGTACAGATGACAAAAATGAGGTAAACAAGGTTAGGTGACTTGCCCAGAGTCAGCTAATAAGTGTCTCAGACTGGTTTTGAACTCAGGAGGATGAGTCTTCCTTACTCCAGGCCCGGCACTGTATTTACTGTGACGCTTTACGAATAAATATATACTATGCTAAGTAATATATGTTTTATATGTTTATACATGTATACACATACATATGTGATAGAATATAGTATGATAATACATGCATACACCTATATAATGCATTCATGAATTTAGGGAACTCAAGCTGAGTCAATTCCCTCTACCAACTTAGGCCAGCACCTACTCTGCAATTATGAGTTTAGACCTAGGCATTTGGAGGGTTAAGTGGATTGACCAGAGTCATGTTGTTGAGATATGGAGTAGGGAATAGAGAACTGAACTTGGAACCAGAAGATTAGAGTTTGAATATTTTTTTTTGTTTTGTTTTGTTTGCTTTTTGGAGGGCAACTGGGGTTAAGTAACTTGCCCAAGGTCACACGGCTAGGTTTTTTTGTTTATGTGTGTTGTGTCTGAGGCCAGATCCGAACTCAGGTCCTTCTGACTTCAGGGCCAGCGCTCTATTCACTGCGCCATCTAGCCGCCCCTAGAGTTTGAATGTTATCTTGGACACTTACTAGCTGTATGGCCCAGGTCAGAGCCAGCTACTTAACTTCTTTTAAAGAGCCTCAGTTTTTTCACCTGTAGAATGGAAGTAAAATTATATAATATTTATATATATATATACATATATATATACACACATGTATTTTATATTTATATTTATTACATATTTTATATATATATACATATTTATATATGTATGTAGAGCTTTGCAAACCTTAGAGCTTTATATACATTTTTTGTTGTTGTTGTTGTTGTTCAGTTCATTCAGACTCTTCATGAGCCCATTTGAGGTTTTCTTGGCAAAGATACTAGAGTGATTTGCCATTTCCTTCTCCAGCTCATTTTGCAGATGAGGAAACTGAGGCAAATAGGGTTAAGTGACTTGCCCAGGATCACACAGCTAGTAAGTGTCTAAGGCTAGATTTGAACTCAAGAAGAAGTCTTTCTGATTCCAGGCCCAGCTGCCCATATAGATGGTAGCTATTAATATGTATCACTGGTTGGTCATGGGCCTAGGTCTTCCCAAAGCTCAGCACAGTGCCTGACATGCTGGTCCAGACTTGACTCCATGCCTCCAAGGCCAAACCCCTATCCGGTAAGCCACACCTCCGCCTCTGCACAAATCTTCCTAAGCAACAGAATTTCACTTGTATGTGGGGAGTGTTCCCAATTCTTCTTCCACCCCTGTGAAAGACTGCCTAATTGTGCCAGTATGTATTCAGCCTCCCTGCCAAGGACAGCAGCCAGTGTTGCCTGGGGAATTAACGCAGGCCTTCGCTTGGAAAGTTTGACTGAACTAACAGGGATTTGTTACCCACGTACTCCAGAGTTAAGATCAATTTTATTTGAGTACATTGGTTTCCAAGCTGTAAGACTGCTTTCTCCCAAACCCTAAAACCCAAACAATATAAGTAGGCATAACCTGGATTTATTAACAGACAAATTAGGGAGTAATCAGCTTGAATTTAAAATAGGATATATTTGCATAGTAATCCCAAGCCATGCACATTGGACCCATAGAAATCTCTCCTCCTCTTTCACTCAACCAGAAATCAATGAAGGAAAACCCTACAAGAATGCTTGGGATTGCTTGTCTATGATACTTTCTATTTCTGTAGTTTTCTGATTATGAATAGAATGGAAAGTTGTTTAATAGTTTAATACTAGAGTCATCCACATATTTGACCTGAGTTTGATAGATTGTATTTAAATTATCACAATCATTGCATATATTGTTCTTTTGGTCCTTCTTTCTTTACACTGCATCACTTTATGCTAAGTCTACCTATATTGCCCTGGATTTTTCATAGTCATCATTCCTTATATTCAATATTACATTCAAACACATTTGGAAGGGCAGCAAGGAGGCACAGTGGAGAACACCCTGGGCTTAGAACCAGGAAGACTCATCTTCTTGAGTTTAAATCTGGCCTCAGACACTTACTAGCAGTGTGTCCCTGGGCAGGTCCTATCATCCTGATTGCCTCAGTTTCCTCATGTTTAAAATAAGGTGGAGAAGGAGATGGCAACACACTCCAGTATCTTTGCCAAGAAAACCCCAAATTGAGTCATGAAGAGTTAAATACTCCTCAACAACCACAAACAACATTTGGTTCAGTAGCTCTCCAATGCTGGGCATAAATTTTGCTTTCAACTTTTTGTTCAGATGTAATGCTTCTTTGGAGATTTTTGTGCATATGGGTCTTTTATTGCTATTATTAATCTGCCCAGGGTATAAACCCAGTGCCTTTTATACATCATGAATCATCATCTCCTCTTCTTTCCTGTTCTTTGGAGTTTAGATTTTCTTTAATAGTTTTGAATTAAGCCAAGCCAAGCCAACAAACATTTATTAAGCACCTGCTCTGTTCAAGTTAGGTGGAGCACTGGTCCTGGAGTCAAGAACACCTGAGTTGAAATACTATCTCAGACACTTATTAGGTCTGTGACCCTGGGCAAGTCACTAAAATTGTTTGCCTCATTTTCTTCAACTGTAAAATAGGGATAATAATAGTATCTACCTCCCAAGTTGTTGTGCGGACCAAATGAAAAAGTATTTTTAAAACAGCTTAGCTCTGTGCCTGGCACATAATAGGTGCTTAATTAATGGGTAGCTAGGCAGTACCACGGATAGAGTGTTGGGCCTGGAGTTAGGAAGACTCATCTTGGCCTCAGACCCTCTCATTAGCTATGTGCCTCCAGGCAAATTGCTTAACCCTCTTTGCCTCAGTTTCCTCATCAGTACAATGAGCCGAAGAAGTAAATGGCAAATGACTTCAGTATCTTTGCCCAGAAAACCCCAAAAAGGAGTCACAAGGAGATGGGTACAACTGAAATGGCTGAACAACAGTGACAAATGCAGATAGGTGGGATAGTGGATGCAGTGCTGGGCCTGGAGTCAGGAGAACCCCAGTTCAAATCCAGCATCTGACACTTCATTTCTGGGTGACCCTGAATAAGTCACTTAACCCTTGTTTGCTTCAGTTTTCTCATCTATAAAATGGGGATAATAATAGCACCTACCTTCCAGAGTTTTGAAGATCTTTGTTGTGGTTGTGTTCTCTTCCCTTCGCCCCTCTGTGACTGAAGAAAAATATATTTGTAATAGAAAATTCAAAACTGAGATAATAGTAGCAAGAATTAGACAGTATGCTAAGCAGCTAGGACTACAAAGAGGGGCAAAAAGCAGTCCCTGCCCTCAAGGGGCTTACATTCTAATGGGGGAGAAATCATTCAAACAGCTATGGATGTTCAAGATGTAAATGGACCAAGCTGGAGGGGGTGTCAGAGGGAAGGCTCTCTTAGCTGAGGAGAGGCCTCTTCCAGCTCGGGAGAGTTTAGCTGAGATTTGAAGGAAGACTGGGGAGCCAGGAGAGAGAGCCGAGGAGGGACAGCATTCAAGGCATGGGGGACAGTCAGTGCAGGGGCACGGAGTAGGGAGAGGTAGTATCTAGAGTAGGAGCAATGAAGAAAACTGGTTCATTTTTATTTACCAGATTTTAAGAGGAAATGTAATATGCCACTGCTGATGAATATACGACTTATAATTTTAGAGAGTTGACTCTGAGATTGAAAGATTAAGTGACTTATTGAGGATCCAATAGCCCAGAATATGTAAAGAGACAGTTCTTCCTGACTCTATAGATCAGTGATATTAAATTCAAATATTTGAGTCTTGGAGCCACTAATTCCTATGTAAGGATCCCTGAGATCTGAATATTGATTTAGGTATGAAATGTAATATTAACTGTATTCTAGTGCATTTTTAGAGACCTAGCTGGCATGATGATGGATAGAATACCAGGACCTGGAGTCAGAAAGACGCATCTTCATGAGTTCAAATCTGGCTTCAGACACTTATTAGCCACGTGACCCTGGGTGAGTCACTGAACCCTGTTTGCCTCAGTTTCCTCATCTGTAAAATGAACTGGAGAAGGAAATGATAAACTTCTCCAATATCTTTGCCAAGAAAACCCCAAATGGAGTACGTGATAAATTTTTATTTATTTTGTCAAATATTTCCAAATCACATTTTAATCTGATTTTGGAATGCTGTGGGACACATGTAGGCCACGTTTTTGACACCTCTGTTATTGCTGGCTAGTGCTCTGAAAACAATTGTATTCTTTAGCAATTCACTGAAGGTGTCATTTGGTTATATTTTCAATGTTAGGAATAAGTCATATAAATTACAGTTAGGTTTCTGAATGTGGAAGGTGGAGGTAATTATCTGCTTTATTTATGCCTCAAACCTCTTCTACACCCCTGTTCTTGTGCCTCATCATTGATTAGAGGTGACACCCTGGATTTTCTAAGGCTTTATCCCTCACCCAAGTACAAGTTTTGGCTGGCCCATGAAACAAGTAAGGCCTCAGGGGTAGGTGGGTCTGTAATCCAGGACTGTGGATCATTCTGTGAGCAGCTTTTCTGAGAAGCTCACAACCAAAATGGGGGAGTGTTAGGTATCTCATTGGATAGAGTGCTGGGCCTGAAGTTAAGAAGACATCTTCCTGAGTTCAAATGTGGCCTCAGCCTAGCTGGGTGATTCTGGACAAGTCCCTTAACCTTGTTTGCCTTGGTTTCCTCATCTTTAGAATGAGCTAAAGAAGGAAATAGCAAACCACTACAGTATTTTTGCCAAGAAAACCTTAAATGGGGTCAGGAAAAGTCAATCAGAACGGAAAAATAACTCAACAGCACTTTCACCAAGGGACAGGGTTTTTGTTTGTTTGTCTTTTAGCCACAAGCTATGAAGGCAGGGAGGGATTGAAACTCACAAGCAGTGAAACTGAGTATCCTTGTCAAATGAGGGAGCTGGGGGAGGTCTACACTGCAAGGCCCTTCCAGCTCTAAATCTTTAAAATATTTTCCAAATTCTGAAATTTTAGGGAATGATAACTCAACTTCAGTGTGTTTTCTTAAAGTGATCTATTTTGGTACATAGAATTAAATCATGCATTTTCTATGCATAAGGAAATTTAACTGGAAATTAACTTCAAAACAGATTCCTTGCTAGTAGATTTCAGGGAGGGAGCCAGTTTAGGAGAAGAAGAGCACTCACTGTTCATGGCAATTCATTCCCTATATGAGTGTGGGATTGGCAGCCTGCTGTGAAGAGGGTATTATCGCCAAGTTTCTATTTCCAACTTCCAGATGCTTGGAGCAAATCTGAATACAGCCCTTTGTGCCACCCGTGTATATGATATAAAATCGAAAGTCAGATAGATGCTAAGTGATTGTATTTTAGCAGAAATTAGGGAAATTGCCTGGCATGCACCATTTTCAGTATCAGTTCCCTGAGAGCAGTTCTTTATTGAGGTTGATGGACTTCTTTCCAAGTGAGATCTTTGCCTTCTTATAGAAACAAGCCTCGGTGCACACACGGAACTTGAGGGCCCCCTTCTGTTCAGTCTCCAGAGTGGCAGCCCAAGTTTTGTGAGTCCTATTGTGAGTTAGCCTTTTGCATTCCTTGACACCCCTAAAAGTTATTGAGGACCCTTTTGTTTTATGTAGGTTATATCTATTGATATTTATCATATTAAAAATGAAAATGAATATGTTTAAAATACTTAGTAAATAACAATATTAAACATTACATTTTCCAAAACAAAAATAATTATTGAGAGAAGTGGAATTATTTTACTTATTTTTTTGCAAATCTCTTTAATTTCTGGCTTGTGAAAGAGTTGGATGATCATATCTGCTTCTGAATTCACTCTGTTGTGCTTTGTTGTTTTAGCTGAAGTATGTGGAAAAAATCCAGCCTCAGACAGATTGAAAAGGGAGAAGTATTTTCTTCCTTCCTTCCTTCTTTTCTTTTTCTTTCTTTCTTTCTTTCTTTCTTTCTTTCTTTCTTTCTTTCTTTCTTTCTTTCTTCCTTCCTTTCTTTCTTTCAGGGGGAGGGCAGGGCAGTTGGGGTTAAGTGACTTGTCCAAGATCACACAACTAGTAAGTATTAAGTGTCTGAGGTCACATTTGAACTCAGGTCCTCTTGACTTCAGGGCTGGTGCTCTATCCACTATACCACCTAGCTGCCCCAGAGAAGCATTTTAATTGGTAAACATCATTTTTAGTATTAGGAAAATAGTTTGTATTAGGAAATAGTTTAGTATTAAGGAAACAGCTTCTCCATTAAATTGTGAACTCCCGAAGGACAGGGACTGTCTTTTGCCTCCTTTTTATATTCCTACTGCTTAGCACAATGCCTGTCCATAGTAGGTACTTACATGCTTATTGATTGATTGACCTTACAGACATCCTGGAGGCTACAGACCACATTTTGAGAACTTTTGCTGATAGGGGTGATAGAACATTTTTTCTTGTGTCCTGCCATTAGAGACACACACATAAATTTTTCACTGATGCAAAACTTTTTCTTTTATCCTCCCTTGCCATGTAAGGCATCAGAAAAATAAGTAAATGAAGCAAAAATCCCTAGTCTATTTGGAAAATGTTTATGCCATCATCTTGCCTTTGCTGCTTGTATGACCTTGTGTGATGTTGGGCAAATCTCTTAATCCCTGCTCTCAGTCTATGAAGGGAGGGGCCTGGGCTATAGGGTCTCTTAAGGTTCCCTAGCTCTGTGATTCTCAGCAGTGGCATTTGTAAAGTTCAAAATTGTGAAAATAGTAGCAAAATTTAGAACGTAACAGGATTGACCTCTTTTTTTTTTCATCTAGGCTAAACTAATCATCTAATTAATACTTGAGTCTTGAAAAAGAACAATGATAGGAGTTTGTCACATTGTAGAGGTTGAGAAGTTTGTGGACATATTAAGCTCTTCTTGGGTGAGCTGTGCTTTTTGGACATTTATTAAATAATCTATTCCTCCTAGACCAGAACATAGAATTTCAGAATTTAGTGGGACCTCAATGGTCATCTAGTTTAATCCTATACTTGGAAGAGACTATCTTTACTATAATATACTCACTTAAAAATTATTAATAATACTGTTATGAAGATTTTTGTTTATTTCTCTCTTCCCCCCCCCCCTTTTTTTTTTGACACTGAATCCTTATCTCTCCCAGCCTGGCTACTAGTGGGTCTACCCCCACCACTGATTGGCATGGAAACTTTGACCTGTTCCATTTCCAACCTGGTTGGGTTTGTCCATTCTTTGGCAGCTTGGTGGCCCTGTTTCGGGGGGCTTACCATATTAGTGCTAGACTTAGTGGGGATACCAGACTTGCTTTAGGTTACTATAGCTCAAAACTCTTGAGCTCAAGCAACCAAACCCAGCCTCCCTAATAGCAGTGATTACAGATATGTTCCACCATGCTTGGCCTACCTACATCATTCTTTTTTTTTTCCATAATCCAAGATTTTTTTTATTTTTATTTTTATTTTAGTCACTTATGCCATGAATTCATAGGGGATTGGTTCCAACAGCTCAGGTTCCTTGCCATTGGTTCTCACAAAGTGTGCTTCTCTGGGTGGAGCAGGCTGGCATTTCAGTTGAACCCAAGTGCCTTTTTCTTTGGCTTCCTTTTTCTTCTGATCATTTTCCCTTACCCGCTCCAGGAAGCTATCTCTGCTCTTGGAATGCTTAATATGCTCAATATGCACATTAATTCTTTTGGCTAGAATCTTGCCCTTAACCTGTTTGTTTACAACAATGCCTACAGCATGCTGAGTAACATTATAGACCCGTCCAGTCTTGCCATGGTAACATTTGTGGGGCATTCCTTGCTGAACTGTGCCCATACCCTTGATATCTACAATATCACCATTCTTGTATATTCTCATATATGTAGCCAAAGGGATAACACCATGTTTTTGAAAGGGCCTAGAAAACATGTATCGTGTTCCTCTCCTTTTTCCTTTTGTGTTCGTCATTTTGGCAACTCACTGGAATATGGCGGAGCCAGCGGAAAGGCCATCATTCTTTTCCTACTGCTTTTAACTAAGTACTTTAGGATATAGTCCCAAGTGTAATGCCTGGGTCAAATGAGATGAACTATAATTGATTAAATGGTGCCCAAGTTTTATTTCCCAGGACACACATATACAGGTAAAATGTCATTTTCCCACCCAAGAGAGGCAGTGTGGAATAGGGCAAAGAACCTTTTTCTCTGCATTTAGGAGATATTTGGATGCCAATAATAATGTCATTAATGGTGAAATGAATTTTGGTTGAATTAAATGAAACGTGGGTATGTCTCTATACCTTAACTTTCTTGCTTCCGCTGGGACTTTTAAAGTAAGCTCTAAAATAACTGGATTCTACTGAGAAGTGGAGGTTCACATCTGGAGCCCTTAACTTTGTATTTCCTTTCAGTAGTTTACAACTGCTTAGATATCAGCACCATGGAAAGTCCAGCCTTGAGATTGAGGCTGAGTTTGCTGCCCAAGAGTCATCCATTTTAAGTTCCAGTGGTGCCTAGGGTTCTGGATTTGAAATCAGAAAGTCCTGAGTGCTGGGGCAGCTAGGTGGCACAGTGAATAGAGCACTGGCCCTGGAGTCAAGAGGACCTGAGTTCAAATTCGGCCTCAGATACTTAACACAAAAAACTAGCTGTGTGACCTTGGGCAAGTTACTTAACTCCAATTGCCCTACCTTCCTCTCCTGCAAAATAAATAAAGTCCTGACCTCAAATGTGACTTACTAGCTGTGTGATACTAGCAAGTCATATAAAGTCTGCCTGCAATTTCCTCAGTCATAAAATGGGGGTAATAGTAGTACCTACTCCCAGGTGATGGGGATCTAATGAGATGATGTAAAGCACTTTGCAAAACTTAAAACACTACACTACACACACAGACACACACACCCCATTATTAGCATTATTATTATTGCTGGAAGGGGCCTCAGAAACCATATAGTTTAATTCCCTTCCCCCTTCTCATTTCACATGTGAAGAAGCAAAGCCCTAAAGGGCTTCTCCCCAGGACTTAGGGAGTTTGGAGGAAAGCTGGGTTTTGAAGTCATATCCTCTGACTCCAATCCAGCCCGTTTTTTCACCAATAGTTTGAAAACACTTTCAGGAAATTAATAGATAATAATGTCCAATACCAATTGGAGAACGGTTTTTTTTAGAAACAATTCTCTGCCCTTTCTTTTCTTTCAGTGCTAGAGATTCAGCATCTACTGTCTTCCCATGTCAAACTTCATCCCTGTTTCCCTTCCTTTTTTTCTTGGAATACAGTGAAGAACATAGGAAGTATGCCCGGTGGCTTGAATATGGTGGCCATTTACCAAGTGCTTATTGAGCGAATGACTGTCTAGAGAGCATTCTTCTGTTCACAGGATCATGTATTTGGAGCTAGAAGGGACTTCAAAGGCCAGCTAGGCCAATCCCTTCATTTTAGAGATGAGGAAACTGAGGCCCAGGGAGATAAAATGACTTACTTGCCCAGTGTCACACAGGTAGTATCAGAGACAGGATCTGAGCTCCGGCCCTCTGATTCCAGAACTTTGCCCATTACCCATTGAAGTGTGATTGAAGTGTGAAGCTTTGATGAGAGTCTCTTGGCTTCCATTCAGCAAACACAGAAATACTGAAATAGATTTCGATTCTGGACATTTCTACATAAACATAATACACTCAGCAATTAGCCAGCTGGCTGGTTTCCCTGCCTTAAATCTCTCCCCACTCCATTCTGTCCTTCACTCAACTGTCAAATTGATCTCTCTAACATGCAGATCTGACCATATCACCCTCCTATTCAGTAAACTCTCACAGCTCCCTGTTGCCTTAAGGATCAAATATAAAATCCCCTGTTTGGCTTCCAAAAGCCTTTTATAATCTGGCCTCCTCCTCCTCCCTTTTCTGTTTTCTTATATCTTACTCTCCTCCATGCACTTGCAATCCAGCGATAGTGGCTCCTTGCTGTTCTCCACACATGACACTGCCATCTCTCTCTGGGCATTTTCAGCAGCTGTTCTTGTGCCTGTAACATTATCCCTCTTCACGTCCACTTTCTGGCTTCCCTGGCTCCCTTCAAATCTTGGTTAGAGTCTTACCTTCTGCAAGAGGTCCTTCCCAGTCCTCCTTAATCTTCATGCCGTTCCTCTTCGACTGTATTATTTCATTATCTTATCATTTATTACCATTTATTTATTATTGTCTTATTAATTTATCTTGTATATAGCTTGTTTGTACCTAGTTGTTTGCATGTTGTTTCCTCCTAGAATGTAAGCTCCTTGAGGACAGGGACTTTTTTTTTTTTTTGCTTTTCTTTAAACCCCCAGTTAGAAGCACAGTGCCTGGCATATAGTAGGCATTTAGTAAATGCTAGTTACCTGACTGACCCTGACACAAAGAGGAAGACATAAGAATCAGGAAGTGAAAAGTGTCATTAGTTAATAGAGCCCTGGACTGCTCAGCAGACAAACTAGGTTAAACTCCCAGCTTTGATGTTTAACTGTCTGATTTTGGACAAGGCACCCTGACCTTCTGTTTCCTCATCTGTTAAATGGGGATGAAATAGTAATTTCGGTGCCTGCGTGGCTTGTGTGGTTGTCTTGAAGATCATCCGGGACAGTGGTGAGATTCAACACTTGCTAATAGTGAAGTGCATCAAGACCCCCGTCAGCTCTTGTTATCAACAACAGTACTGGCTCACAGTGACTCAGTGGTTTAAATGCTGATTCACTCTCAGATCATCTCCCTGTGATCTGAAGCAATTGATATATTTACTAAGGAGTGCTCACAAGGGCTATGATGCCTGGAAGGAGCACACAGGTGCCTTTTCTCAGTTAAACGAGACACAAACACATAGAAAGACAGCCAGTATGATAAAGGACACATTGTGGGAAAGGAGGAAAGAGCACTAGGCTTGGAGGCAGGCCTAGCTCTGAGTTTCGTCAGCTCTGTGTCCTGGGACAGGTCATTCCACCCCCTCTGGGCCTCATCTGGAAAGTGAGGGTGTTGGACTCAGTCACAGAATCATAGGAGCTGAGAAGCAAATTTAGGGGCCAGTGCAGACCAATGCCTGCCCAAAGGGTTTTTTCCTTAAATATGTGACAAATAAATGATCATCCCAGAGTCATCATGAGGTGTTATTCCTTGCCATAGTGGCCTTACACTTGGTGAGCCTGTCCCCCCTTTTCCTAAAGCTGCTACTTATCCCAGGTATAGAAATAACTAGTTTTAGCTCTGGGATATTCTGTCTCTTTTGGAAGACATTCAGTGAGGAGGAACCCACTGCCACCTAGTGGTGTATATGGGAAGATCTTAGAGAAAGTACAGTTACTTATGAAGTCAGTGGAGGGGTTAGGAGTTGTGGGGAGGAGGGTTAATAAAAACAGAAACACTTGAATTGGGTTTTGAAGTCAGGATAGGAATTCAGCAGGCAAAGGAGAGGAGGGAAGACATGATGAGCAAAGGCTCATGGGAGAGTCTAGGTATGTTCAAGAGACAGTTCAGTTTGGTTCATATGTGGAGGGGAGCATTAAGAGAAAAGATGGGAAACTGAATACAGGATTCATTCTGGGGGTGAGAGTGGGGGGCAGAGAGTAAAAGAAAAGAGGAAAATAAATTAGACAAGAATGGCTCTATTTCCAGTGCTTAACACAGTGCTTGGGACATAGTAGGAATTAAATAAATGTTGGTTGATGGATCATGATTTTCTTCTGGGTCTGACCTATTTAGAGAAAACCATAAAATGACCACAATGCACTTGTCCAAAGGAATGAGCGTTTCTTTTCTGATCTTTCCTGATAAAATTGTGTGTGTGGGGAGGGCATCCTGCCCCTGCATGATAATTTTTTTTCTGTCTATGTCTTTCCTTTTTTTTTTTTTGAATGTTAATTAAGGAAGAGAACATAATGATTAAAAACTAAAAACCAAACCATCTATTAAGTAATTACTAAGTTCATTCTGCTAAACCCTGGTGATTCAAATAGAAAAGCAAGGCAGCCCTTACTTCATGGAGCTCACATTCTCACACAGGGAGACAGCACATGAGAAGCTTCAGCAGCAAGTCAGATAGAAAGACCCTGTGGTCTATCTTCTAAAATGACATTTCCATTGATAAAATCATTTCCATTTCTTATATTGAAGCATGTGACCTTTGCCAAGGACTTTGGTGGTGAAGAACTGTCTTTTCCACATTTTCAGTAGGGAGGTCAGGACCAGACAGATTTGTTTTGAATCTAGGAGACATTTCAGAAATGCAGGAGCCAATTGAATCGTTCAATGTTTAAGGAAAGAAGAATGAATATTGGTATTTATATATATATATATATATATGTATATGTATATGTATATATCATATACCCATATTCAGCTCAAATTAAGACTGTTTAAAGTGCCCACAGAAAGATCTTGATAGAACTGGAAAATATCAGAGAGGGAGACAGTGGGAAAGAGGGCAAAGAATGCCAGCTCTTAGGCCCCTATGTCATTGGTCCTCTCTAATGCCGGTTATATTTGTGGCCTTGGGCAGATCAAATTCTTTGGGTCTTAGTTCCCATACACTTACAGTGAGGGTGATTAAACTTGACCTCTAGGGTCCTTTCTACTTCTAGATTTATCATTCTGTGATCTTGGAGAGCTGAGCATGTCAGACCAGAATTCTTCTTCAGCCATGGGAGCAGTAGGGGGAAGTCCCAGTGGCTGCCTCCTACCGATCTTCTACCTTCCACATCCCTATTCCCCAAGCACCGTGGGACTAGTGCCCAAGTCAGGACTGGACAAGGTGCATTGACAGGTGAAGCCCCTGAGGAGGTCCCCACTGCTGCTCTCATCAGGTGACCTTGACTGGTGCTGAGGGTGCCTCCTTCAGTTCATGTGAGAGCTAGATGAGAGGCAGAGTGACTTCTGTGGTTTCATCTAAGCTGCCACTGAAGGCCCAGGTGCCATGATGGGATCACTAGGCACCAAGAGCCTTGCAAAACAAAGCAGGATTTTCTTGAGCCCTGATCTAGTTCAATTCCCTTATTTTACAAAGGGGGAAACTAAGGCAAAGAGTGATTTGCTGTGGCCTAGCACTAGAACCCAAGACTATGTTTTTTTTTTTTTTTAATGCAGTACAGTGTGCTAAAGTGGAAGGAACGCAGGACAGATCTAGGCTCTGTTTTCAGCTCTCCCATTCTTTAGCTGAGTCATCCTGGATAAGTCAACCTCCCTGGTCCTCACTTTCTTCATCTGTAAAAGGGGATCATAAATAATATCTTCCCTAGGGTCTCTTCCAGCTCTTGTTATTGTTGGTCAGTTGTATACAACTTTTTGTAAACCATGGTTTGTTGTGGGTTTTTTTTGTTTTTTTTTGTTTTTTTTTTTTAGTAAAGATACTGGAGTGGTTTGTCCAAGGGTAAGTGACTTGCCTGGGGTCATACAACTACTAAGTGTCTGAATCTAGATTCGAACTCAGATCTTCTTAGCTCCAGGCCCAGCGTTCTATCCCTGAGTCACCTAGCTGTCACCTCTAACAGTCCTCCAAAGCACTCCCTGAGCCTTGCCACAGATGTTATTGAAAACAATGTCATTCTACACATCCTCTTTCCCTATAGGAATAATGTTCCACATTCAATAAATCATAGACAGAATCAAGAGTACACTATAATAGCTATACACTATAATCTAAGAAGCTAATAATAAAATAACTCTAAATCTCTGTGCATACTACAAATACACCAAACTCTAATCATTTCAAAATCATATTACTGATTGTACATGTATAACATATATTAGATTCCTTGCCATCTTGGGGAAGGGGAATGGAGGGAGAAGAAATTTGGAACTCAAATCTTAAAAAAGTGAATGTTGAAAACTATCTATGTAATTAGAAAAAATAAAATACTATTAAGTGACAAAAAATAAACTTAAAAAGAAAAATATCATGTTACCCTGTGAATGCTACAGAGACACTGTGGTGTGCAAAGGTGTACTGGCCTTGGTTATGTTCAGAACCATTTCTGCCTTTCTATAGAAATTCCTCATTAAGATCTGTGAAGTTCCAGTTATGAGCAGGGTGCACTTTTAATCCCTCCTTTTGAGTAATTGACCCTGTTCATTAGTAAATTTTAATGTTCCTTCACTTCTCTTCCTGTCCCCAAATCTAAATGAATTAAAGGAGAGAAAATTTAAGCCTCAAGTGGAATATGCTCATTCCTCTGTAGTTAAATACTCTTTCTCCATGAGTGGCACCACCATGACATTGGCTGTGGAGGAAGAATGTCACCCAAAATGTCATCACTCCCTGAGCTCATGGGCAGCTTTGATTGCAGAGTAGAATGGCCACCTGGCAATGGGCATCAACTCTGATAATGGGGGAAGGAGGGTCTTGGAGGCTGCAGACCTTTGTGTCTTGGTGTGCTCAGAGACCGAATAGGCTTTTCTCAGGAGGTAACATTGACCCAGTGAGGTTGAAATCAGAGGCCAAATCAGGACTTGGCTACTTGCTGTGTTTATGTAGGCCACTTTCTGCCCCTGGTCTGGGCTATAGTTTCCTTATCTTCATTCCTCATTATAGGTAGCTAGGTGGTAAAAGTCTTCTGAACGCTGGGCTTGCAGCCAGGAAGATCAGAGTTCAAATGTGCCCTGTATGAACCTGGGCAAGTCACTTAACTGCCATCTGTCTCACTTTCTTCATCTGAAAATAGGGACAATATTAGCACCTATATCCCAGGGTTGTTATGAGGATCAAGCAAGTTAATATTTATAAAGCTCTTAGCACAGTGCCTGGCACATAGAAATGATTGTACCCTTCCCTCAGTAAAACAGAGATTGAATCAGATGATCTTGGAGGATTGTGGCTAATATCTAATGAAAACTGGCAGAGGTGTGCTGTGCTATCCTTGGACCCTAAAAGGGAGGGGGGGGACTCCAGAGTACAGTCACAGAAAATACAAAAATAAAGTTCTGAAAGTTTTACTCAGTAGCCCTTTGAGTAAGAAACTATATTTGGCCTGTATGAAACTAATATGCCAGCTGTATATAATCAACATTCAATATCCTACAAATACCTTTTTATTGGTATCCTGGTTTACAAATGAGACGGTGTTTGTAAAGTGCTTGGCACACAGTAGGTGTTTGTTAAATGCTTTTTTCCTTCCCCTACATCATCTGTATTTCCCAATGTATCCCCTGATCCCAGAGTTATCCCTTATAGCAAAGAACAAAAAATGCCTCGTAGTGGGATCTCTGGGTCAAAGGGTATGGACGTTTTAGTCATGTAATAACTTTCTTTGCTTTTCAGAATGGTTGACCCAATTCATAATTCTACTGACTAATTAAATTTTAAATCTGGTGGTTTTGTTTACCTCCTTTGGATTTAGAAACATTTTGGTGGGGGAGGAGAGGGAAGAGACATTATTTGGATGATCAGACAGTGAAATATAAGGGATTGAGGCTGACCTAGATTAAAGCCTCACATCTAACACATAGAGGCTTTCTCTGACCCTGGGCATCTCAGGTAATCTCTCAGGGTCCCAAGCTACTTACTGCCTAAGTCTACAAAGGCAAGACAGTTATCGATCCACCATTACTGGAAGGAAAAAAATCCACAGGTCTGCCTCTCTCCCTAGGTCAGAAAATCTCTCCAGGAAAGTGTGAATCTGTGCTCTTTTTCTGTGGTAAGCAGAGGTCTTCAAAAGGACTGTATGTAGCTGGCCTCAGAGTTGGAATGATTCTTTCGAGAAGCGGTTGTTAGAGGCTATAAATATTAGAGGACAGTGCTCAAGAATTTAGTGGGGATCCTTTGGAGAGCAGGGAGGAGGACTCTCTTGGATCTGATACATCTGGCTTTTTTCTTGGCATTTCCCTCCTCTTATTTAAGGCAGTATGAGAGGGTTGGGAGTAGGAGTGCAGAGAGGAAGGAGTTTTGGGGATGAAGGGATGTTTGTTTTCCTTTACCTAATTATGGCACAGTTGTTTTCCGGGCTGCTTGTATATTCAAGGGCTTCCAAGGATAGCTACCCATCACTCCCCTCCTCTATCTACTCTCTCCTGCTGCCTTCGTGAGCCACTGCCCAATGCCATACCTTCAAACTTTCAAATAAGCAGATGAGAATGTGAGCAGGTGAAGGTGGTAATAATGTTAATTTAATGTATTAAATTAAATTAATGTATTTAACTGGAGACTAAGCATTTTCTTGGAATTTCACGTTAGAACAATTTAATCTGTTGCTTTTTCTTTGTTAGGTCTGGTTATTAGATACTTAGTGTTCAGATAAATTTATCCTTGCAAGACTGTTTCCTTAGCATATATGTGTGTTTATATATGAATATGAATACAATGTACACTTACATGTACACTTACACGTGTATAATGTGTGTGTGTGTGTGTGTGTGTGTGTGTGTGTGTGTGTGTGTGTGTGTGTACACCCCAGCCAGGGTACAGATAATAGGTGCTATAGGAATTTAGTAGGGGAAGGGGAAATATACTGGGTTGATGAACAATTTATCTAGCCAGTGGCCTAAGTTTGTATTTTGAATCCAGCCTTCTTCTCACTCCCTCATACCACTTAATCACCTTTCCACAGAAATACTGAACTTCACAAAATTAGATCTCACCTTTCAAAGCACTCCAAGCACTTGGGGGGGGGTGCTATTGGGGTTCTATCCAAGCCTGTGGGCACAGTGTTTTAGTGATGTTTACACTTTCTAACCTGTCTTAATCGGTGGCTACTACCATTCTAGCAGCTATGTGGTCCAGTGGATAGAGGGCAGGAGCTAGAGTCCAGACATCCTGGGTTCAAATGAAGCCTCAGACACTTACTAGCTGTGTGACCCTAGGCAAGTCATTTAATTCCTGTTTGTCTCAGTTTCTCTTCTATAAAATGGGGACGCACTGGAGAAGGAAATGAAAAGCCATTCCTGTATCTTTGTCAAGAAAACCCCAAATGGGGTCACAAAGAGTTGTACATGATTGACAAATGACTTAAGAACAACAATAGCTTTATGGTTTCTGGGGTTTGCCCATAGATAATACAGACAATAATTCCTGGATTAAATGAGTTATGGAGAAGTTTCTAGTATACTTGACAATCTTCTTTTCCCACCTCTAGAAAATTGACTTTTAGAAGCTATAGAGTAATAGTATCAAACTCAAATAGAAATGAGAGTCACCACCAGGGTTGGCGAACCTGCAGTCTTGAGGCCACATATAGCCCTCTAGGTCCTCAAGTGTGGCCCTTTGATTGAATCTGAACATCACCAAACAAATCCCCTTAATTAAAGCTTTTGTTCTATAAAATTTGGACTCATTCAAAAGGCTGCACCCAAGGACCTAGAAGGCCACAGGTGGCCTTGAGGCCGCAGGTTTCCCACCCCTGCACCAAACCATCGGTAAGGATCTCCCCAGCCCACATATTGAACTTAGAAAACCACATATTAACATTATCTATATTTTATTGTATTTTTATTTACTTTGTTATGTATCTCCATTTTAATCTGGTTCAGCAGCAGGGGTACTGTGGGCTTGCACATGGCTGCCTATGGTTTGACAGTCATCTTTGTGCTAGGCAGCTTACTTTCTCTCTCCTTTTTAAAGTTATTTTATTTATTTTTAGTTTTCAACATTCACTTTCATAAGTTTTAAATCCTCCCCCCCCACCTTTTTCCTCCCCAAGACAGCATGCACTCCAACATAGGCTCTATATATACATTCCTATTAGGCAGCTCTTAAAAGAGCCTAAGTTGAGAGATGATGCTAATAAATTGTGGAGACCAGCTTTGTCCAAGGAAGCTACATATTGGGAGTTCCCCATGATACCAGTGATGTCGCAGGTCTGGTATCTGTAGTTATAGTTATTTAAGTAGAGTTACTCAACACAAATGCTGAAATCAATAGAATGTTCAGATCCTCATGAATATTTGAGTTGAGCTCAGTTACCCTACTTCCTTACATAGGAATTTTGCAATTTCTGGCTACAGCCACAATGGGATAGTTCATGTGGTTCTTGGAAAGACCTATGACTCATATCCAGTTTGGTTTTCTTAGAGCAAAGAGCTAATCATTCCCCACTCTAAACCCAGTATTTAATTAAATGGCTAATGTAAGTAAGCATTTTTCCTATGGGCTCTGTGGATTGTTGCAGGTTACTGAGGCCCTCTAGTGACAGGCCCCTGTAACTACATAATTGGGAGCAAAGCAAATTCTTTGGTGAATTAGATTCAAGACTTCTTTCTTGTCTTCCCCTGCAGCCCACTTCAGTTGAGTGATGCCTAAGCACAGTTAGTGATATTCCACAGTTAAGTCTTGTAGTTCTGGCTCCTTCCTGCCCCTTGCTCTATGGGTCCCTCATCCAGACTTCTCAGAAACAGCAAAGAGTTTCTCCTGTTTTCAGCAAGTCGTGTTCATCGTTTCCATGACACCATCTATCTCATCCTCTGCCATCTCCCTTTCCTTTTGCCTTCAATCTTTCCAAATACCGGGACCTTTTCTAGCGAGTCCTGTGTTTTCATTGTGTGGCTTCACTTTTCCCCATCATCAAATAGCTCTCCTTCCCAAAGGTAGCCAAGCTACTCAAAGTAATTCATTATGTCATCAGTGGAAGTAGTAAAAGTTGAGACCAGGAGTTTTTAGAATGCTATTACTCCCTTCTAGGATTAAGTGTTCAGTATAAGCACTAGAAATGGTGCACATTTCAGGACAATGCTACAAGTTTCAGTGGGACAATCATTGTCTTTGTTTTCAAAGCCCATATTTCTGGGATTTTTATTTTGACAGGGTTTTCTGTCTTAATTCCTAGGACTAATTGCAATAAAGGATGCTCATGATATAGAAGCCAGACTTAATGAAGTGGAGAAACTTCTAAAAACTATTATTAGCATGCCGTGCAAAGTAAGTATTATCATCTTTGCATTATAGTTGATGGGAAAGGGGAGAAGGAGGGAGAGATCAGGGGTGGAGGGTGCTGGAGGAATAGGTGAAAGCAGAGGGAGAGAAGAGGAAGGGAGGAGGGGGGAGGAACAGAGGGATTTTATCACAAGCTGACATATTTGGGGGGTGGGGAGGGGAATGACAACAAAGCAAACAAAAATAGATGAGCTCTCAGTGTGAACTGTGCCCCTGGACATCAAAGGAGTCTGAAGGTAGTAAATTCCTTTTATGTTAGTTTTTGTGGGATAGCACCTTAATTTTGGATTAATCCCTAGATGACTGAGTTCCACTGAAGTAGGTTGAATAAGGACAGTCTTGTCAGTGAAGTGTACTTGAAGTGTACTTCTCCAAGGTCACACAGATAGCAAGGGGCAGAACCAGGATTTGAACCCAAGACCTTGAGGAATTAATCCAGATTCCCCCCTTGGAACACAGAGCATCACTGTTGGCTAGGTTTCTTTGTTTCTTACTCAGGAGGAGACCTGAATTCTAGTTCATCTGCCTGCTGCTAACTAGCTGTGACATTGGACAGGTGCCCTAGTAATGACTCGCATTCATTGAGAATTTTCAAAGTTTTTCCTTACAGTGACCCTTTGAGGGGACAGCTAGGGGGTGAAGTGGATAAAGGACCAGCTCTAGAGTCAGGAAGACCTGAGTTCACATTCAGCCTCAGATACTAGCCGTGTTGGCCCTGGGCAATTCACTTAACTTGATTGCCTCCAAAAAATAAAATAAAATAACAGCCTTTCAAGATACACAGTACAAGTATCATCACCCCCATTTTGCAGATGAGAAAACCGAGGCTTGCAGGTAAAATGATCTGTCTGAGATCACGCAGCTACAAAGTGTCAGAGCCTGGATCTGATCCCAGGTCCTATTTCCACCATTTTACCCTATATTAGCTTCTCTGGACTTTTACTTCCTTGGCTATAAAATTAAAAGGTTGAACTTGATAACCCCTAAGGAGTCTTTTATAGCTAATGTTCTCTGATTCTGAGGTCCTTTTTTCTGTCCAAAATTCTATGAACCTCTGAAGTAATAATTAAAAAAAGACTGTGGGGAAATGAAAGAAAATTAAGATGTACCAAATTCTAAATAATCATTCTTTCTTTCCAGTATTCTAGGTCAGAAGTGGTGCTTACCTTCTTTGAAAGATCCCCTTTAGATCAAGTATTAAAGAATGATAACGTTCATAAAATTCAACCAAGTTTTCAGAGTCCAGTCAAAATATCAGGTAAGAAAAACCACATTCATGTTGATTACTCTGGCTCTCAAAAGCACTGTTGTTTGTGAACCATTCCAGTGAGGAGAAAAGGATTTTGGGGTGGTCATTTGTTCTATCTACTCCCAGTTAGACCAAAGGAAAAAAAAATTACTGGAATAAGTGGAAAAGTTGGTACAGGTGATAATAAAGAGAGACAACATCTCATTTTTACTAACTACCATATACTGATTGATTTGACTACTTCTAAAGGAGCTGAGGCAGCTTACAAAATTGACCATAATGCAAAAGGAAACCTTGGATTAGTTCTTTTTAAAAGAGCACAGATCATAGGTGCTACCAAGATAACAATTCCAAATGCCTACTGGAGATCTCCCCTGTTCTGAATTCACCTTTAAGTTGCCCAGAAAAGAAGTCCTCAAAAGATTACACTGGGTCACGTGTTTTAATCATTTGTTGGCCGATAAAAGAAAGCATTTGCATATAGAGAGAGACTAATTTTTTTTTTTTTGGTCCCCCTAGACCTAAACAGAGAGAAATTCAGTTCTTTTCAGATCAGTGGATAAATGGCACTGGGAAAACTCCATACCATTATGATTTGGGAGAAGCTACAGGGACATTCAGACTGCTCCTTTTGGCATTGAGCCTCTTAAAAGCCTGAGGGCATAATACCGAATTGAAAGTCAGTGAGGGCATTTCTGCAGGCAGCTTTCTAATGAACTCCAGAGTAGAACTTGGAAAATTTTGAACAGTGGAAAGCTTTTTCCACTGAGTTGCTTTCAGGTATTAGGTATCTTAAATTTAAGAACCTCTGGAAAGAACTGGATCATAGTCGATTAATGATTGAAGTCTTTGTTGCTGGTTAAAATGAAGATCACATGCTTTAGCTATCAGCCTTTTTTTTTTTTTTTTGCTGCAGAAGTTTTAAGAATCGGATTGTAGTTTTGCCCAGAGAGAGCGTCAAGCACATTTTTGTATGGGCATGGGCACTAGGTAGATGGGGCCAAAGTTTTCCTTGCAAAAAAGCTTTGGATATTTTGAAAGATTTGGGCAAGTGATTTTTTTTCAGATGCCAAAGTTCAAAGATCAAATGAGATAATATTTGCAAAAAAAAAGTATGGCACATAATAGGTGCTTGGCTTGACTTTTGTTTGTTTGTTTCCATGTCTACCTCTCTGTGACTCCATTTGGAATTTTCTTGGTAAAGATAACAGGAATGGTTTGCCATTTCCTTCTCCAGCTCATTTTACAGGTGAGGAAACTGAGGCAAACAGAGTTACGTGACACAGCTAGTACTATCTGAATCAGGTCTGAACTCACAGAGATGAGTTTTCCTGTCTCCAGGCTCTGTACTCTATGCACTGGCTGCTCCTAATAAGTGCTCAATAAAAGCTCATTTTCATTTTCTCTCTTGCAGCTTCATAACATTGGAGGGGCCATTTTTGCCTGAAAAGTGTTGAGGGCAGGTGTCACTAGCTGATTACTTTGTCCACTGAACACTCCCCACATCATTTTAAAGCTTATACTCTGATAGGAGAATAGAATTAGAACCAGCAGAGACCTGAGAGGTCAATGGGGAAACTGAGACCCAGATAACTGAAGTGACTTGCTCAATTGTGCACAGATAGTCAGTGACCAGGATTAAAAATAAGGTGCTGGGTCTCTAAATTCAGCCCGTCCCACTGCACTTTGTCTCCATGTTCCCTTAGCTCTGGTCTAAGAGAACTCATGGTCATGTCTTAAAATTAAGTGGTGTTAACTTTTTACCGTTGTAACCATTTCTGCAGTTAAACTAATGAAAAACTAATGTTGCTTTCTTTTGATGGAAAAAAAAATTGCCATATCCAATGCCATTCATTCAATAAACATTTATTCAGCCTTTCCAAAGAGAGAGAGAGAGAGAGAGAGAGAGAGAGAGAGAGAGAGAGAGACAGAGGCACTACCTCTCACTCTCAACAGCATGAGTTGTCTGCCAAATGTATTTCCCCAAGACACTGAATGAATTGTTCTTGGATGGAGTCATTCAAGAGTCACCATTTATTTAAATGGTGGTTAATGGCTGCTAAATGCACCGTTTCTTAGTTCTGATATAATTGATGCTAAACTGCTCTAGCAATAATCAAGTCTCCAAGTCTAACCACTACTCTATGAATCTTGGTCAAATATGATTAGATCCTGTATCAGACCAAGAAGGCTTGATATCCTTTTTGCATAAATTCAATTCACTGGGGCAGCTAGGTGGCACAGTGAATAGAGCCATTTTTGCCTGAAAAGTGTTGAGGGCAGGTGTCACTAGCTGATCACTTTGTCCACTGAACACTTCCTACCTCATTTTAAAGCCTATACTTTGATAGGAGAATAGAGTTAGAACCAGCAGAGAGTCAGGAGGACCTGAGTTCAAATTAGGCCTCAGACACTTGACACACTAGCTGTGTGACCTTGGGCAAGTCACTTAACCCCAATTGCCTTGCCTAACCCCCTCAAAATAAAAAACTCAATTCATTTAATGGTGTTAAGGAGTTAAGATAAATGATATTGTTTCTATTGAAGGCCATACCATTAAAATAATATCTCTTTGTAAGAAATTATGCAATGAAAAATAACATTGAGTATTGACTACATGCAAGTTTTCTGCAAGTCAGATTTTGGAGGAGAGTGTGGCCTATATTGGCACCACTATGATAAATTACAAAGAAAGGGGAGCTAGGACATACCCTTTTGAGACTGCAATTCCTCCATAATAGTTTTACTCTAATGCCTTATTGGGATGTGGCACTCATATTAGGTTTTTGAAGGCTATGGAGGTTTCCCCCAGGCTGGAAAGGTTTAACTATGGGCCTGATGATAAAGTTGTGTCTGTTACATGAGGACTAATCTTAGATGGGTATGGAGAAACTCTTCACCAGAAAACTGGACTTCAAATGTTAAAAAGGCCAAGGTCTCCCATTGCATCTGGGGCCATTTCCAGCCCTGGTCTATATGTTGCCACTGGACCCAGATGACCCTAGAGGAGAGAGTAAGGCTAGTGACTTTGAACAACCTTCCCTCACTTAAATCTAATTCACTTGCAAATCAAGACAGCACCTTCCTGATGTCATGGTCTTCTTTGAGAATGAAGGCCTTGAATTGATGAATTTTTTTGGACCCAGTCATTCATGCAAAGGACAAAAATACAAAATGGCTCTTAGTACTCTGTATACCCCAACTCCCAACTGCAGTGACTTTAAAGGATGCTACAAATCACACAGTTCTTAGTCTTCAAATATTAATTTGACTCTTACCATTCTAAATGGGCAATCTTTGCCCACTAATTGGTTATCAATGAATTGAAAATGCTGCCAGAATAATAGGACTGCAATACCATAATAACATATCAAAGACATTTCATCTAAATGGAAACATGGCGCCCAGGCTCTTCTCTAAGAGGCAAAGTAGATGATGGAAATAATTTCATTGTACCCCCAAAGGCAACAAGAAATGTCGTTTCAGAAACACTTAGACAATTCTCTTTGTGCTCACAATGATTTAATTTTTTACCTTTCATTATGTAAAATTAGCTATTTATGAATTGATGTTCAAATCAGTTTTCAAACTGATAACAATACTGCACCACCAATTCACATCAATAATAGGTAAACTAAATGATTAATTTACATAAAATATTATTTTAAATAAAATGAAATTAATTTTTGAAAATTATCTGTAGATTTATAGAAGAACCTGAATTTGGTTGGTTTCAACTGATTCCTTTTTGTGGTGTTATCTTAATAACTTGCCAGATCCTTCCCCTTCTTTTCTTCTCTTTCTTTCTTCCCTCTTCCTCTCTTTTTTCTTTCTTCTTTTCTTCCCTCTTTCCTTCCCTCTCTCCCTCCTCTTTTCTTCCTTCTTCTTCCTTCCTTCCTTCCTCCCTTCCTCCCTACTCCCCCTCCTTTCTTTTTCTGTTCCTCCTCTTTCCCTTCTGGTAGGAAGGTAGCAAACAAGTTAAACTGGCCAATTTTCTCCTAACTAGTCCAAGGGTAGTAAAAGCTGCCTTTAGGCTCTAGATATACTGTCTACTGGTATTTCATTAAGGAGGAATTATCTTCCAGAAGATAGGAAGAGCCAAATTCTGCCCAATTGTTTTTTTTTCCTTTTTGGAGGGCATTTGGGATTAAGTGACTTGCCCAAGGTCACACAGCTAGTAAGTGTATCAAGTGTCTGAGGCCAGATTTAAACTCAGGTCCTCCTGACTCCAGGGCCAGTACTCTATTCACTGAGTCACCTAGCTGCCCCCATCTGCCCAATGGTTAGACTTCTGTGTGAGAATTTATTCTTCCTCAATACCTTCATCCCCCAAATCTCTAAAAATAGATGGAGGAGGGTAATATAAGCATGTAAATAAGTCAAAGGAAAAAAAAAAAACTTTCCACATTAGTATATATAGGTCTAGGTCCATTTCAATCTAGAGTTAGAGGGAGAGCTGATTGACCCTAAAACCTTGTTTAGAGAAATGTGTATAATTAGATTGTCATAGAGAACAGTGAGGGCATCATCTAGATGCAGGGGTGGGGAACTTGCTTCCTCGAGGCCCAGGTTTGTTCTGTGAGGTTTGGATTAGTCAAAGGGTTGCACTTGAGGACCTAGAGGATCACTTTCTGACCTCAAGGCTATAGGTTCCCCACCTCTGATAGAGCTCTCCAGCTGATGGGAATTCAAAGGAAACTTAAGGGTGGACCTACTAGATATGACTGACCATACAACCACATATATGCTTCTAAAATATATGAATAAATAGGTAGAGAACTCCTCATCAAGCTAGTTCAGCTACTACATGTTGTCTCTCATTACATGTCTAGTTCCTGGCCCTTTCTTACCATTCTAGGCTTATTTATTTTTCCTTTTAAAAATATATATTTTATTTATTTTGTTAAATATTTCTTAATTACGTGAAAAATTTTAACATTCATTTAAAAAATTTTGTTTTCATATTTTCTTCCTCTCCCCCACCCTTTGAGAAAGGTGAGTAGCATGCTATCTCTAGGCATATTTCTTTCTGTTTTCCAGCTTGAACCCTCTCTCTGTTTAAGTTTATCCCTACCTTTGCTGAGGTTGGGCCAGCTGCTAAGAATGTCCTCCCTCTCTCTTTCCAATTAGCCAGTCATGCCCCTCCCTTTGTCAAGCCTTCTCCAACCAACTATCCCCATGGTTATTACTCCTTCTTTTAAAATAATGGCAACTGACATTTATATAGCATATTGGATAGGTGAAAAGCAGCCTGAAAGAGTGGATAGAGTAATGATGTTGGAACTAGGGAGACAGGTTTAGATCCTGCCTCTGACACCTATTGGCTGTGTGACCCTGGGCAAGTTACATAACCTTTCAGTGCTCTAGGCAACTCTAAGGCTCTAAATCTCAGAGTAGATGCCAAACTGTATGGGTGCAGGGAATTTCCTCATCTGGGACTTTCCTAGACTAATGAAATAACAGGCCTAATCCCTATCTATGTCCCTTGCATGAGCAGAATGATGGGGCTAGAGCTGGAAGAGATCACAAAGGTCCTCTAGTCCAACCCCTTCATTTTATACCAGGGGAAACTGAGGCTCAGGGAGGTTGTGACACACTCACAGTCCCAAAGATGGTAAGTGACAGAGAGAGTATTTGAACTCAGCTCCTGAGATTCCAGAATTGCTGTTCCTTGTAAGGCATTTTACACACATTATTTCACTTGAACCTCTATTGTATTTAGTGGCAGTGCAAATTATTTTAGACTTGTTGCCTTTCATTGTTATTAAGTATTTATATTTATTTCTTCTCCCTTAGTTTTATACTCTTGAAGGGTAGAGGACCCAGTCATATATTACCCTGTCTCTGCCTTTATATCCTCCACATCAAAATGTCTTGAGCACAGATAGGCATTTAGAAATTATCTATTGAATTAAAGTCTGCTTAATCTCAGAAACCAGATTCTACCTTCTGGCTGCCATACTTTATTTGCACAATTCAGTTCCTACAAGTACAAATAGCTCACATATATAGTGTCTAAAGATTTACAAAACTCTTTACAAATATATCATTTGATCTGCACAACAACCCTGGGAGATAGGTGCCCCATTTTATAGTTGATGGAACTGAGGCAGCTAGAGGTTAAGTGTCTGGGGTCACACAGATAGTAAGTATCAAACGCAGGATTTGAACTCAGTTCTTCCTGAACCCAGATCCAACACTATTCACTATACCACTGAGTTTTCTGCCTCCTGGTTTCTTCAGTTATTTACTCCACTAATGTCCAGACCCCGAGGTGAGGACAGGCAGGAACAGTGACTTTAGAAACAAGCAGCTCATAGGTTTTTTGTAAACCTTAAAGTACAATAGAAAATGTTAATTAATATGGGGATGGAAGACAATGAGCAAATATGAAATTATGTCAAAGATGTTTCTATGAACTTCAGAAATGATTCTATTATTCACCTATAGACATCAGGAAATTTATCTACTATTATTTCAATAAATAATAATTATTATGAGAGGGGAAGGAAGTAATAATTTATATAGCACCAACATTTTGGTTAATTTTACTGAACTCAGGGTTGTGCAATGTGTAGCATTTCTGTGTTAAACAGCCAGGCTTACTTTGACCAGAATTGTCATCAGCCTGCTGGCCTCCCATGATTAGCATTGCTGGGTTCTGTACAAAGAATTTTCTCTTGAGACGAGTGGGGAGTAATCTGGTTCTGAAGGTTCAGGTATATTTTTAAAGACTTTTTTTGAGCATGATCAGTAAATCCACTAGGTGGTGCTAGGTGTTAACATCTGAAAAATAGCTTACAATGGGAGAATTGTTATGAAATGTTAGGACAATTTAGGACTGTATCAAGGACAAATGGAATGAATGCTGTAGTGTCCCAGGTGTCCTAACATGTTTATAATGTAGTGACTCATTCCTAAAATAAATGTTCATCCAAAGTGAGAAAAGAAAACCCATTATGTAAGAGTGGAGTCATAGGGTCAGAGGGCCTGGGTTCAGATTCCACCTTTGACAAAATCTGTGTGGCTTTGGTTAAGTCACTTATCTCCCTCTGCCTCTGGTCCCTCATCTGTAAATGAATGGGATGGACTTCATGTAGGTCCTTCCCATTTCTAGATAAATGATCCTATATCGAGTGGGAGAGTGCCTGGTTGCTAGCATTGTGGTTATACTTGTAAACTCAAAGGGAAATGAAGATAACCATTAACTGGCTAATTTGATCAGTGTAGACTGCAAAAGTTGATCACAAGAAGTTTTTTTTCTTTTTTCCTCCTGAATGTTCATAAATACCTTGATTGAATCAAGCAGATAATTATCATATTCATTTTATGCTATATTTTAGCCATGAATAAAAAGATACTTCTTCAGATTTTTATCTCCTGGTTTATACTGGAAGAGTAATGAAAAACTGAAGTACATCTGTGAGCCTTGGGGCAGTAAACTGAGGCACCAAAAAAGATGATTTTAAGCAAAAGTTGTTTCAATTCATTTCTCACACTTCTGGAAATACAAAGACAAAAGCAAAAAATCATCTTTGCCCTCAGGGACTTTATATGGAGGGAGAAGGGGAGGGTTTACAAAACTTAATAGATAAATAAATACAAGATAACATGAGAAAACAAAGAGGGTCTCCACCTGGTGACTTCCAGAAAGGCTGCCTGTAGGAGGGGGCAAGTGAACAGAGGTAGACAGGAACCTCCAAAAAGCCACAGAGATGAAATGCCATGTTTAGGGATTAGCAAATAATCCAGTTTGCCTGAAATATGGTAGGAAGCAGTAATATGAGATAAATCTAGAAAGGTAGATGTTTGAGAAAATAAGTGTCAGTAGCTTGAAAATCCAAATATATTGAAGCAGTTCTGTCCTTTTTCTGCACTGAAAAAATCACGACCACCTATTTTTTACAAAAGAATGCTTATACTTTTCCTCTTCAGATTATGTTTTTGAGAGCAAATGTTTTGATTGAGATGACTGCTCAGTTTAGCCAAACAACTTGATTTGACTGATTAATTTAGTCCCAATAAATCAACCATATTTTTAAAATTTTGGGGGGGGGGGTTACTTTTTGGAGGGGAGGAAGTAGGGCAATTAGGGTTAAGTGACTTGCCCAAGGTCACACGGCTAGTTTTGTGTTGTGTCTGAGGCCGGATTTTGAACTCAGGTCCTCCTGACTCCAGGACCAGTGCTCTATTCACTGCACCACCTAGCCGATCCCTGTCAACCATATTTTTAACTAAAAAATGAGTGACTGAATCTGAGCGACTGAAAAATCAGTGAAGGTCTTGAAGAACTGATAATGAAACACGAATCAATGAAGATTCTTCTTCATGGCAAAGAGGTGAAGGACTGCAGGGACAGAATATTGTTTGCATGATTAAATATATTGGGTTTTTTTTTTTTTCTTAATTATTTGTCTTTGTCCCAAAGGAGGATACACTTTGAAAGAGGAGGGAAACAACCATAAAGTCAAAGTCATTGATAAAGTATCTTTTAAAAAAAATAAGCTGACTCAAGAAATAAAAATACTCATATTGGACAAATCGAGGTAGCCTGGAGAGGCCATTCTCTTGTGTCTTTACAAGAAGGGCATGAGCATGAGTATACTTATTCTATGAGCCTATGAACCTATATATAGAATCTAAAATCTTATTTGCTATAAGGATTCACATTTGGGTTTATAAAGCACTTTCCTCACATCAGCCATCTGAAGGAAGTAGTCTGAGTATCCCCATTTTACAGATGAGGAAACTGAGGCTCAAAGACATTAAGGATCTGCTTTGAATCATACAGCAAATGTCAGAGAGCCAGCACATGAGCACAGGCCTTCTGACTCTACAACCAGTCATGAGAATAGGGTTAGCTTAATTCAGTCCAGTTCAGCAAAAATTTATTAAGTGACTGTTATATGTAAGGCCCTGTGCTAAGAATACAAAGATGAAAACATGTCTCCATCTGGGCTCCAGAAGCATTTATAATCTAATTGTGCAATTAAAACATGCATAGAGACATTCATGACTCAGGGTAAAATGCAGTAGGTGCAAAGGAGAGGCCTAAATGAAATGTGAGAAATTTGGGGAGGGAAGAGGATGCTTTTACCTGGAGTTATCAGGAGGGAACAATTTCAAAAAGTGGGGGTGTAGAGGGATCATGTTCCAGTCCAGCTTGTGGGTGTGCAAAGCAGGAGAGGATGAGGTCATAGGTTAGAGTGACTGAGATAGAGATTAGATGGAAGAAGAGTGTGAGGTAAGCTTGGAAAAGTAAGTTGTGACCAGATGATAGATCTTAACTCCAGATTTCCAGAGTTTGATGTTATTGTGTATACAGTTGGGACATCCTGGTGGCCTGAGAGCGGGAGACTGATGTGATTCAAGGGCTTGTCTGAGAAGATAATTTAGGTAGCAGTGGGAAGGATGAATTGGTTAAGGGAGAGGCTCCAGGCAGGAAGACCCAATTAGAAGCCCATTATATTGGTCCTGGTGAGAGGATCCAAGGGATGAACTGAGAAGATAATTTAGGCAATGATGAGAAGGATGAAGGAGGAGGCTTGAGGCAGGAAGACCAATTAGAAGTCTATTAAAACAGTCCTGATGAGAAGTATTAGGGCTTGAATTAGAGATTGGGTTGGAATGTTAGGGATGGATAGAAGAGATACTGTGGAGGCAGAATTAACACAATTTGGCAGCTGGACATGTCAGAGGAAATGAAGGATCAGAGATAACTGAGGTTTCATGTCTCTGTGACTAGGAGGCTTGTGGTACCCTTAGCATAAATAAGGAAATTTGGGAGAAACAGGTTTAGAAAAGACAGTGACAAGCTCAATTTTGGATGTGTTGCATTAGAAGGGGCAATAGTGGTCCAAGATAGGAGGTCAGATAGAGGGTGGGAAATGAAGGGGGACCTTGGGGGCTGAGATCTGGACTAGGGAGAGGTTTGAGACTCATTTGGCATAAAATTGATCATTGGAGGGAAAAGAAAATTGAGGATAGAGCTTTGGGGACACCTTAACTAAGAGGACAAGAAGGAAAAGGTGAATTAGAGCCTGGCCCAGTTTCTCCAGGACTTCTTTTAATGAGCTCCAGAGCATCCACATCCCTTGTCTGGGCTTCATTTTCATTTCAGTCAAGCTAGTGTAGACATCCCTGAAAAAAGCAGTGGATATGAAATCTGGTTCTTTATGTGGTAGTGACAGTAAGAGTAGCCAAGACCAGTGTAGTGCTTTAAGGTTTGCAAAGAGCTTAATGTATTATCTCATTTGATTTTTTGGGTTTTTTTGCTTTATTTTGGAAGGGGGGGGGGCAGAGCAGTTGGGGTTGACTTGCCCAAGGTCACATGGCTAGTAAATGTTAAGTGTCTGAGGCCAGATTTGAACTGAGATTCTCCTGACTCCAGGGCCGGTCCTCCATTCACTGCACCACCTAGCTGCCCCCCTCGTTTGAGTCTTACAACAATCCTGTGAGGGAAGTGCTATCATTTCCCTCATTTTACAGATGAGGAAACAGGCTGAGAGAGTGACTTTCCCAGGGTCACACAGCTAGGCAGCATAGTTTGTTTTGGTTTTTAAATTTGAGGTTCCAGCCTGGCATTGGGAATTACTTAGTTTCCTTTTTGTGCACACATCATCTTCATTTTTAGAGGTAAGATTTACAAAATTTTGCCCCCAAATCTAGATTTATTTGTGGGGAGGAGTCCATTTTTCTAGAGCCTTCTTAAGAAAAACCTTTTCAGAGATTTACTCATGTACATTTTGTAGTGAGGGGCTTTGTTATTTGTCCATTAAAAAAAAATCCCCTGGTAAAGGGAGAAAATGTCAATTTGCGACAATTTGTTTGCTAAGAGTATTTATCAAAATGGGAAAGAAGTTTTTTTTTTTTAAATGTGACCCTATATCATTATTTGGCCAGTAAGTGAATCTAAACCATTAGGGTAAGAGTTAGTCAGTTTCATAGAGGGGGCAAGAAACCTTGAAACTGTGGAATCTGGCCCTGGAGAGACACATGCTAGTTTCTTTTCTACACCTAGAAGTAGAGTTGACCCCTAAGATTAAAAAAAAAAACCCTCAAGTTTCAGTTTACCTCCTGTGCCCTTTCACATGACATGAAGAACTCCAGCACCAAATACAGGACGTGTTGTTTCTGGCAACGGGAAGGATGGGAAGGAGGAGGGAATGGGTGGGGGGGAGCAGTAAGCTTTGTAGGAGTATAGGGTGTCAGTGCTGCTTCCTGGCCAGAGACCTGTGAAACGAGACCTGTAGCTTTACCAGACAGTCATACAAGAGAATTAAGCAATGACCTGGGCAGTGTGATCAAGCAAGGGCCCTGCCCGTCATTCAGAAGAATGCAGCAGCATGACTTGACTGTTTCAAATTTGTCCTTGTCTCCCCTGTGTGGAGCATAGTGCCTGGTACATAGTAGGTATTTAAGAGATACTTATTGAATTGAAACTGGATCACTACCTCATTTGTATGGCCACAGATGACCTAGAATTTAAAAAAAAGAATATAACATGATAAATATACAAAATAACATATAATTATAATTGTATCAAACATTATACTATGTAAACATGTAATATAAATTCTAATTGAATAGAATAAAAATAGAAATTGTAACAACATATATTAAATAAAAAGAACCAAATATGAAACCCTCTATTTTGCTTCTAAAGCCCTTTACAACTTGGTCCAGGAATGGGGAACCTGTGACCTTAATGCCACATGTGGCCCCCTAGGTCCTCAGGTGTGGCCCTTTGATTCCAAACTTCACGGAAAATTCCTGTAATAAAAGGATTTGTTTTGTAAAACTTGGATTCAGTCAAAAGACCACACTCAAGGACCTAGAAAGCCCCATGTGGCCGTGAGGTCACAGGTTCTCCACCCCTGAATTGGTACATTCTTTTTTTTTTTGCCATGTATTTTCTTTTTAAATAGGAAGACCATTTTTTTTTGGAGGGCAATTGGGGTTAAGTGACTTGCCCAAAGTCACACAGCTAGTAAGTGTGTCAAGTGTCTCATTCTTTTTTTTAAACTTCTTTTTAAATTTTAAAATAATACTTTATTGGGGAGGCTAGGTAGGGTAGTGAGTAGAGTGCCCCTAGAGTCAGAAGGACCTGAGCTCAGATCTGGCCTCAGACACTTAACGCACACCCAAACAAACACCTAGCCGTGTGACCTTGGGCAAGTTACTTAACCCCAATTGCCCTCCAAAAAGCAAAAAAACAAAAAACAAAACCCTTTATTTTCCCCAGTAACATATAAAGACAATTTTTAACATTAATTAAAAAAAATATGTTTCAGATTTTCTCCTTCCTTCCCATCCCCTTCCCTGAAACAGCAAGCAATTTGATATAGGCTATACATGTACAGTCATGCAAAACATATTTCCGTATTAGTCACATTGTGATGAAAGAAGACACAGGACACCCCTCTCCTCATCCCCCCCCAAAAATGAAAAAAATAAAGTGAAAAATAGTATGCTTTGATTTGTATTCATACTGCATCAGTTCTTTCTTTGGATGTGGTTAGCATTTTTCATCATGAATTCTTTGGAATTGTCTTGGATCATTGTATTTCTGAAAATAGCTAAGTCATTCATAGTCGATCATCCTTGCTGCTATTGTGTCCAGATTGCTGTTACTCTGTACAATTGTTTTCCTGGTTCTGCTCACTTCACTTTGCATCAGTTTGGGTAAATCTTTCAGGTTTTTCTGAAATCAGCCTGCTTGTCATTTCTTATAGCACAATAGTATTCCTTTACATTCATATCCCACAACTTGTTCAGTCATTCCCCAGCTGATGGGCATCTGCTTAATTTCCAAAACTTTACCAGCACAAAAAGAGCCACTGTAAATATTTTTGTACAAAAAGGTCCGTTTCTCTTTTTAAAAAATCTCATTAGGATATAGACCCAGCAATGGTGTTGCTAGATCACATGGTATGCAGTTGCCTTTGGGCAACCTGATCCATTCTAAACTCTATGGTCATCTTATACTTCACTCCCCTCCATGAACTCTATGATCCAGTGATATTGGCCTTCTTGCTGTTCCTCGAACACAGCACCCCATCTCCTTTATCCATACCCTTGCCCCGGTTGTCCCCCATGCCTAGAATGTTTCCCCTCCTCTCCTCCACATCTTAGCTTCCCATGTTTCCTTCAAGCCTTGGCTCTAAACCTACCTTCTGTAGGAGGTTTTTCCTGTCCCCCATTCCTTACCCCTTCCTTATGCCTTCTGATGAGGTTACCTTCCGCTTATGCCATATGTGTGTATAAATATATATGTATACACATAGATGCACTACAGACATATATTTACATACACACGTGTATTTATTAACGCTGTGAACTCCCTTAGGGTAAAAACTATTTTTGCCTTTCTTTTGTATCCCCAGAATTTACCATCATAGTATAGGACACCTAGTAAGGGTCCAATAAATAATTTTTTGCTTAACCCCCCCAAAATCTTAAACTGATTTAGACTATAAAAACACAGGTTGAGAGGTAGGGGTAGGGGAAATCTTAGAAAGACAGAAGTAGAAAAAAAAAACCTTTTGAAATGCTAGGCCTGTCAGAGGCTCAGTGTGATTATGGACAACTGAGTAGGTTCTCATTTGCCCCGTGAGGTGCCAGCATGCCATCAAAGGCTATTTTAAGCTGTATGGCTGCCATGCTTCAGATCTTGAACAAGGAAGTGAGAGTTCTCCAGTGTAGAGTTGTTGAGGACATGCCAGGAATTTGGAGGTTATTTTGTAGCATAAATGTTCCTTTTAAGATTGGTAAGAGAAAAAACAATTACTTATGAGGGGACAGGGGCCTCAGCTAGAGGACAGCTAGGGATTAGGGAATATGCCGAGGTTTACAGATAATTGAATCATGTTTATAAACACCAAAGAGGAGAGAGAGCTATTAATGTCTATCAGACCTATTGTTAGATTGTGGTGTGACCTTGCAGGGGAAGTGATGGAAAACATCTTCACGTGGAAAAGATAAATTTGGCAGAACCAGACATGAGAAAGCATATCACGACGTTAGAGGCCACATTTGTCCCTTAGATGGATACATGACATGGGATCAGAAAAAACATTTCAAAGCCTGGAGAGCACTAGAAATTGTATCATCCAGGTGGCACAGTGAATAGAGCGCTGGCCCTGGAGTCAGGAGGACCTGAGTTCAAATCCATTCTCAGACACAACACAAAAACTAGCTGTGTAGCCTTGGGCATGTCACTTAACTACTATTGTCCTCCAAAAAGCAAAAAAAAAAATAATATCATCCACTTCCTCTCATCAGTCACATAAGGAAACTACAGCTCAGACAACACAGCCAGTTGTAAGCAGAGCTAGGGTCAAAAACTAGAACACAGCCAGTTGTAAGCAGAGCTAGGATCAGAAACTATCTCTGATACTGAGGCCCACTGAGATTTTCATTGTACCACAATGGCCACCTCTCTTTTAGAAAGATCAAGCTTTAGGGGGTTGCTTTTGCAAGCTAAAACATGGAGGCAAATAAGACAACACTATTTGCTAATATTTGAACTCAATCCTTACATGAACTGGTTATTTTATTTATTTTCATTTATTTATTTAGTTTTAGTTTTTAACATTTACTTTTATAAGATTTTGAGTTCTAAATTTCCTCACCCCTGCCCCTCCCTAACTAAGATGGCATGCAATCTGATATAGGCTATATATGTACAATCATATTAAACATATTTCCACATTAATCATGCTGTGAAAGAAGAATCAGAACAAAAGGGGAAAACCACAAGAAAGAAAAAACAAAAAAGAAAAAAATAGTGTGCTTCAGTCTGCATTCAGACCCCATAGTTCCTTCTCTGGGTGTAGGCAGCATTTTTCATCATGAGTCTTTTGGCATTGACTTAGTTTGTTGCATTGATGAGAAGAGCTAATTCTATCAAGATTGGTCATCGCACAGTGTTGCTGTTATTTTGTACAGTGTTCTCTTAATAATATTCAATTCACTCAGCATCAGTTCATGCAAGTCTTTCCAGGTTTTTCTGAAATCTGCCTGGAACTGGTTATTTTAACAAGATTTTCCATGAGAAGGATGTAGCATCTCTCAGTTTACATAGGAGGTGGCAGGGTATACAGAGGTAACCCAGGAGGGAATGTTTCTATAAAACAGTCTATGTAGCTATTTTTCTCAATAGTCTTCCAGATGGTATTCGTGCCTTTGAAGTACGCCTGTGTTGATCCTTCTGCCTTCGGCCTCCTCCTCCCACCTCGGTAGGAAAGTTTTATCTTGCTAGGCAGGAGACTAAATCTGTACACCTTACAGGGAAGAGTTTTTAACTTGGGATCTGTGAACTTTTTTTTTTAGTATTTTGATAACTATCCTTGTTCAGTTGTTTTTTAGTCGTCTGACTCTTTATGTCTCCATTTGGGCTTTTCTTGGTAGAATTACTAAGTGGTTTGTCATTTCCTTCTCCAGCTCATTTCACAAATGAGGAAACTGAATCAAACAGTTAAATGATTTGCCCAGGGCCACACAACTAGTAAGTTTCTGAAGCCAGGTTTGAACTCATGAAGATGAGTATTCCTGACTTTAGGCCAGGCACTGATACTGCACCACCTATGCTGCCTGTATTTCAATATAATTAGTTTTCTTTGTGATCTCATGTATTTTATTTTGTTCATTTATCTGAGAAGGGATCCATAGACTTTACAAGACTCAAAGGAAGGTCCATGACACAAAATAAGTCAAGAACCTTTCGATTAGGTGAAAGGGGAAGCTGACAGGCTGATGGACATTTACATCTCTCTAATGCCTTCTTGGGCTTCAAGGAGAAAACTGAATCTAATAGTTAACAGGATTAAGCTATAAACCAATTCATTACCTCTAACACTTTTCCTTACAGAATTCTTCTCCTTGGCTTTGATTTCAGCCATGAGGCATACGTCCTGGCAATGAATTCTGTGTCATTAACCTTCTTGTCTTTCTTTTCAGAAATCATGAGGTCTAATGGATTTTGTTTAGCAAATACTGAGACAATAGTTATTGACCACAGTATACCAAATGGAAAAGACAATCACTTGGATGTGGATTCAACAGAACATTTGTAAGTATTTTGTTTTGAATTTTGATTGTGTAGAAAAAGCAGTGTAATACTTGATTAACTTTAGGGTGGGTCAGTTCAACAAACATTTATGAGGCCTCTGATATGGGCATCATAGTGCTAGGGAGAAAAAAATAAGTAATAGCAGAACAGTGTGTGCTTTTCCATGGGCCTGGGATGCTCTCTCTCCCCTGCAAAACTCCCTGCCCATCATTTAAAACCATGGTGAGAGTCAGGAAGACTTGCGTTCAAATCTAGACTCAGACACTCATTAGCTATGTGACCTTGGGCAAGTCATTTAACCTCTGCCTCCCTCAATTTCCTCACCTGCAAAAGGGGGATACTATGATTCAGCTCTCAGGGTTGTTTTGAGGATCAAATATAATATTTGTGAAGTACTTTGCAAACCTTAACGTGCCATAAAATGCTAGTTGTTGTTATCAAAATCATCATCAGGCCCTTTTCCAAGTTCCCCTGTTGTCAAACAACATTCCTTTTGTGATACATTTCTTTAATTCATATTGTTATGTAATAATGTGTATAGAGCTACCTGTGTTTATATCTTATCTACTAAACTATAATACTGAGGGTAAGAACTAAACTCTGTATATCCTACAACATCTAAAATAATGGTTTGATCACAGTATGTATTTAATATTCATTTTGTTTGTTGAATTAATGGGTGAATTTTTAAAAATTGCATTATCCATGCTCCAAAGAAGCTTATGAGGACAGATTTTTCTTTTTTTGGAATATATTTTTATTAACACCTTTTGTTTTTACATCATCTAGATTTCTCCCTCTATTCCATCTTAAAAAGAAGAAAAAATTAAAAAATCACTAAAACCAATCAACATATTGAAGAAAAAAATCTGTGTTAAATACGGTGTTCTCAATCCATAGATTCTACCTTTGCAAAGGAGAGGTGCAAACTGAGAGATACCGCATATTTCTTCTTCAGGACTAAACCGGTTCTTTATAATATTGCAATATTCATTTTTCTATTGTGGTGGTTCTCTACATTTACATTGTTTCTAGTCATTGCATTTATCTTTTTCTTGACCTTGCTTCATTTTGTATCAGTTTGTGTAAATCTTTTCATGATTCTCTGTGTTTATTGTGTTTTAAAGCACAGTAATATTTAAGGATGATTTTTTTCGTTGTCCATAAGGAAAGTTGAGTTCATGCACTACACTGGAGGATGAGGAAGGCTAAAACTCTTTATATGCTTTATAAAGTATTAGCATTTGGAGGGATCTCAGAGCCTGTATGATCCAATTCTTGTCTAAAGCACAAAACTTTTGGATAACATCTTTAATAAGTAGTTATTCAGTCTTTGCTTTAACAAACCCTCAGGACAGGGATCTCATCACCCTCTGAGACAACCCATTTTACTTTTTCATAGAACTCTTATCGTTAGGAAAATTTCCCTTCTATTAAGCCCAAATCTGCCTTCCTTTGTCTCATTAGTCCTGGTTTTTCTTTTGGGACCAAGTATTATAAACCCTTCAAATATGTAAAGACAGAGATCATATCCTAGCATTTTCTCCACTTCTCCCACTCCTAAACCCCAAACAAGTGTTTTCTTCTCCATACAGTTGATCCAGTGGCATGTTTTGGAGTCCTTTCACCATCCTTGTTGCCTGTTTCTATCCTCAATTACTAATGGGATGTAGAAACTGTCATAATATTTGAACATTGACCCTATAGTATTCTCCATAAACTTGAGGGTCCTTACTGTTATCAGAGAAGTCCTTTCCCATTGGTACTTTGAGCACCAAAATTACTCTTTCTATCCAAACCTTAAACTTAAAAGGTTTCTTCCTCAACAAGTTGAGAGCAGAGATATTTGACATTACTGTCAGAGATTTTGCGAATTCAGTGACATAGGAACCCAGTACAAACAGAAAGAGAAGGAAGGCAAAGACTTTGGTATTACATGATAGATTTGGTCTTTGTTTTGTTTGGGGGAAACTGGATGTTAAAAATACAGTCCTCCCATATGCCAAGTATTTATAGAAGCATCTTTTCTCGTGGCAAAGAATTGTGTAGACAAAAGTAGATTCCCATTGATGAGGGAATGGCTAACTCGATTGTGGTACATGAACATATGTAATATGACTGTCACAAGAAACAACAATTTTGATAAAGCATGAAAAGACTTATATGAACTGATATGAGAAAGTATGCCAAGCCAATTAAGCAACACACACACCAAGATGTTGACAATGTAAATTGAAAGGATGCCAATCACAAAGCAATTGAAATTGAATGTTGCAAAATTATAAAGAATAAGCTTGGGGCGGCTAGGTGGCGCAGTGAGTAGAGTGCCGGCCCTGGAGTCAGAAGGACCCAAGTTCGGAGCCGGCCTCAGACACTTAATCCACACAAACAAAAAAAACCTAGCCATGTGACCCTGGGCAAATTACTTAACCCCAATTGCCCTAAAAGGGGTGGCTAGGTGGCGCAGTGAGTAAGAGCGCCGGCCTCGGAGTTGGGATGACCCGAGATCGAATCTGGCCTCGGAAAATGAGCACCCACACACAAATAATGACTAGCCATGTAACCTTGAGCAAGTTACTTAACCCCAATTGCTTTAAAAAAAAAAAAAGAATAAGCTTGGCCCCAAAGATTAGGAGGCTTAGCCCTGCTGTTTTGCAAAGGTATGTGTGTTTGGGGATAGAGTGGAATAGCTGTCAAACAATGCATATATTGTCAAAATTTTTCAACATATTGACAGTTTTGCTCATGTTTTTCCCTTTATTTTTAATTTTTAAAAAGTCTTTGATATCTGGCATGTTTCTCTGGGAAGGGAGGAGAACATGAGAGATTCAGAGGGAAATTTAGGCCATGTAAAAAGCAAAAGATATCAGTAAAATTTTTATTTTTTAAAAGAACAGAAGTCTTCTTGGGGAAAGAGAAGTAGAAAGCTGGCCCTTATGACTCTTTTCTGAATAGGTCCCCCTCCCCCATAGATGTCTGATTGTTAGTAATTCAAGTGAACATTTAAAGGGAATACTGCCCCTAAACTCCTGCCTGCCCTTTCAGCAGGAGCATTTCTCTGATATATGGAATCCAGGGAAGAACTGCTGTTCTGACCTTGGGGAACAAGTCTGTTTATTAATTTCAGACAAGTTGCCAGTCAGAGGGTGAAGAGTGGAGATGGAGAGAGATGATGTTTTGATTTATTGGAGGTTTTGCCCCTCAGGCTGTCTCTCTACATTAAAGTTTGTCCTCAACTCCACTAAGGTTTAACCAATTGGCCTTGTGCCCATGAATCAGATGATGGTAGGCACATTGCTAGGACATGAGATCGAGCTTATTTCTGTTGGTGTCGTTTCCGTGGTGTCACAGCGTAAAGACAGTGGGTGCCTGAGACTTTAACTAACAATAACCCAACATGAAATGATTGTGTTTTGTTGGAAATGTACTATATCTGTCTGCTGTGTCCTCATATGAGCCCATGAAAGAACAGAAAAATAGCACCGACTGTCCCTGTCTTTGCTATGGCTGACTGAAAGAGGCACCAAACACCAAACCTCAGGGCAAAAATTGAAATGGGTCATTCTAGCCTCCTTGAAAGTTTCAAGAGCAGAGGTATTCGACATGACTGTCAGAGGTCATGTGAATTCAGTAGTAAAAGCCATGACCTCAGCATCCTGACTCATTTCCCCAGGGTTTCCTTCCTTCCTTCCTTCTCTGTCACTCCTGGATAGCATTAATTCATCCTGTGGAATGAGGGAGGTGCAGCACATGGATAGGAAAATATTCAGCAGGAGATTTTGCAGGTTGGCAGATGCTTTATCCATGTCATTTTCAAGTTCAAGTTTGTTCCAAACCACTGTGAACATAACATGTTTTCCTTAAGGCAAGAGCAGTTTGGTTCTTTGGTTTATCTAATTTTTCCTCACCAAATGATAGTACCTAGCATTTATAAAGTGCCTCTAAGGTTTGGAAAGTGCTTTGCAAATATTATTGTGTTTTATTCTGACCACAACCTTTGGAAGTATGGGCTATTCTTATTATATCCATTTTACAAATAAAGGCACTGAGGTGGACAGAGATTAAGTGATTTGTCTAAGGTAAGTGTCTGAGGAGGGGATTATGAACTCAAGTCTTCTTATGACAAAGAGTGCTTACAAATTCAATCATGCTTTTTAATTAATTGACATTTTGTTAATCATAACAGATGCATACATGCAAAATAGTAGCATATATGCTTAACACATTGTTTATTCACTCCACAAAAATTTTTCTAACTTGGTTACCATACTCAGTCATCCTTTTTATCTTACTGGAGCTATACAAAATAAAGGATGACTATTTGGGCTGCATATGAATTTATGGACCCTTTGCAATAGCTCTCTGCCCCTCCTAGGACCTCTCTGCCCACAGGTTAGGAACCACTGCTCTATGCAACTGGTTTGCCGAAGAAATGGTGATGTACATCTTTTCCACCTAAACTAGAGAAATCTAGAGTTATGGTGTCAATCAGGTCATTTGTAAACTGAGTCTTTTTACTGCTGTGCAACATGATCTGTGAGCCTTGCTTTCAAGCCTCATCAGCCAACAAGTCTAAGGAAGCTCACCAGCCATTTCCAGTTATTCCTCTCTTCTGTAGTGTGTTTTATTTAGTCTTGCTTCTTCCTTTCAAAACATTTTAAAAGCTATAGTCACCATTCTTCTAATAAATAATTTTTTTCCTACCTACTAGAATTTTGATCAAGGGTCTACTGAAAAGAAGAGATTTGGACACTGTCATTATTGTGGAGGAGTAAAGTATCAGATCCCTAATCCTCTCTTTCCAGTGTGTCTGAAATGGGGACTACTTCTTTTATCTGATAACCTATTGTTTTCACTTGTTCTCTAGGCCAGCTTTTTAAAAAAAGATAAAATTAGTTGTAAATTTTAAAAGATCTGGATTGGTTGTAGATCAGGTTGGTATGGTGGAAACAATACTTTATGTGAAGTCAGAAAATCTGAATTCAAATCCCAGTCTTAGCATTTCTACCTCTGTGACTTTGAGTAAGTCATATGTCCTGTTTGGGCCAAAGTTTGCTTACAAGTATAAAAAACGAGACAGTTAAAATGGATGACCTCTCAAGTCTTTTCCAGATGTAAAACTATGCTCCTAGTTATCTCTGGCTTTAGAAGGCCATTTTTAGGTTGGAAGGGGAATTAATGTCATGAGGCATTAAGAGCTGTTACTAAGAATAGAAGGATACACTTCACCAATGTGTACATTTTAATAGCTTTAGTTGCTTTTTATAAATATGGGCACTGATTAAAATTATTTTCCTGGATCACATTTCCTTGAAAGGGCTATTGTCCAAGGATCCCACCTGAGGGAATGGGTATCACTTAGGAGTGCCTTTCCGTAGAGTTCTTTGAATTTCATCCATTTAACTTTATAACTCTCCCTTTTCTTCTTGCTTCTTGTACCTATGAATAGGTTCTTATCTCTGGGTTTTTTGGTTTCAGGTTTGAGAATGGCAGCGAGTTTACCTCAGAGCTGGAGGACAGTGAAGACCCAGCAGCCTATGTCACCAACCTGTCCTATTATCACCTGGTCCCTTTTGAGACGGACATTTTGGACTGATCTTCCAGTAGACTGCTCATCCACCCTCTGGCCTTTTATTACTGACTTATGCTGCTGTTCCATAGCCCTCAACCACTTTGACCCAAAGGTGGTCATCTAACCCCAGATATGAGATGATGCCTGTAAAGAAATTGGTGCTGTGGTTCAGATGGTCAGTTGGTCTCCATGCACTTCCTAAGGTACAAGTTTTTGGAAGACAGTGGAAACGGGAAGAGAACTCACATTCAGGTGAACTCTGTTATCAGGGAAGGGTATATGGCAAAGTTTGCAGCAGCTGCAGAAGCCTCAGGACCACCTATATGACTGACTGTAGTCAAAGCATCCCCATGGAGATTAATTTTCCTTTCAGTAAAACCAGCCTGTTTCTTCATTTCCTGGGAAACCCACACGCAACACCTAGTGCGATGGAAAACCACCCAGTGCCTACAGAGGAGACATACTGTGAGGGCAACTACTCCATTTAGTTCTGACAGGTCTATACTCTGTGTTTCCTGAAGAGCAGAGTCCCACTTTCTTCCCTTTCTTTAAAGTGCCCTCAGCATCCCCTTCCCACCCCTGCTCTCCTCTACCCTCACACACACCTCTGACTCACATGTCAAGTTTAGAAAACACTTGGAATGAGATTGTGAACCATTGCCAAGTTCTAGGGACAGGAAGGGAAAGTGAGTCAGCAAGCCAGGCCATGAGTAACTACAGGATTTCCCTGAGAACCAGGATGTGTATTATAGTTGTTGTTTTCAGCTCACATCTGGACAAGTGGATTCTGCTAAAGTGTGTCCTCATTGTTTTTACTGGAGGATAATCACCAATGGGTAATATTGTCTTCAGCACTAGAGGAGACCATTGAGGATCAGGCTTCTCCCTGGATAAGCTCAGACTGATTTAATGATAGGCTTTGGGAGATCAGGCCAAAAGGAAAAGAATCTGTTCTGGGCTAACAGCTCTTCGATGTAGGAATAATGAATCTCTTTATTACCACCCAGCAGTCAGAGGTTTGACCTCACTTGCTGTTTGTCAAGTATTTAATGAAATAATTACCATGCTTAATCTGAAAGGATGGGAAACAGGAAGAAAGCTATCTGTGAGTTGGTTACCTCTCCAGTGGTGGTTTTCTTAGCCTGGAAGCACCCCTGGGTGCTTTGCCTTATATTCTCTGACAAACTTTCCATCGCTAAGTGTCTACTAACCACAAACATTTGCTAATGTAAATAATAGTAAATTATTGAGAATCTTAATTCTTTTACACAGTCTGTTTTAAAATCTATTTTAATGAAATAAAATATATTACTCTCCTTAAGTCTATTTAAGATGGCTCAGTTTCATGATGCTTCTTTTTTCTACCCCTCTATGTATTTATTCATGAGAGAATAAGTGGCCAGAGTGAAAAGAGACATCTGGATCCCAGCTGTGCACCCTTTGTTCTCTGTGCTGTAGGAAATGTGCATGTTCTCAGAACCTCATGCCCCTCATGTGTGATCTGTGGACCTTACAAAACCAACAAATATAATGGATTTTGGAGTTTGGTTTCCCGTCCTCCCCTCTCCTCTCTTCCCTACTCCATTTCAGATTCTGGAAAGAGCTAGGATTGGTCCCTATCCTTCTTCAAGAGAAGACAACTCAAGCTATGTTCATGGAAAAGGTTTTTGGCTTATGATTTCAGTCCAGAGATGACCAGCCTGTTGACCACCTACTTGAAGTTGTCCAGAACTCTGAAAGAAAAACACCCTGGCATTGGGATTAAGTTGTATCTCAGGGCCGTTGGAACCTTCTGGATCAAGATCAGTGGGCAGCTGATCTTTTCTAAACCAGAGAAAGGAATTGCGGTTTTCCTAAGAAAAGGATCTTGTTGAGGCTATTTGACTAGCCCTTAGTGGAGAACCCCTGGAAAAAAATTGCCAATAGCCTTCTGGTCTGTGTCATCTCATGACCCTGCCAGGTCTCCAATGTTCTCTTGTGGTAGGACTTTCTCCCTATACCCTTCTGTCCTGGATTTCCCTTCCATACTTCGGTCCTCTCCATCTCCTCATTGGAGACTAGGATGAGAGAGCCCATCTCATTGACCAAGCATTGGTTCATCCCAAAAACCTGCTAGTGATTGTCACCTCTCTACCCACCCCTTCTGTGCTGAGAGATTCACACTAACTTGTGGGTGAAGTCAGGAGGCAAGAGCTTCTGAGATTCCAGGTCTAAGCCTGACTGCTACCTCCCTAAACAGGGATGTTTCAGCCCAAGCTCAAGGTAGGGAGAGAACTCCTTCCCCCCATCCCACCCCTACACCTCAGGATCATCTACAAATGCATGTGCACACACAGTACTTCCAACAAACCTGTACACTCCCTCGCCACCAAATTTTATTTCCCACATACATATAACACAGCCCCTTACCCTGAGGGAAGCACCAATTGTTGACAATAAAGGTACACTGCTTAAAAAAAAAGATCCTTTCTGAAACATAAGGGATCACAATCGACTTTCATGCCTTATTCTCATTATCAAGTACTCCAAAGGGAAACTTTTCCACTGCTTTAGGTAGTCTTAGGACTTTCTTCTGTGCCAAGTTTTCTCTGCTATTTTTGTTTTTTAAGATATTTGAAAATTTTATTTCTTTTCAAATAAAAACTTTTTCCCCCTCCCACTTTTCACCCCATTGCAGCATTGGTGGGGGGGGGGGGGAGGGAACTAAACCAAACCCTTGTAACAAATATGCATAGTCAAGCCAAACAAATTCCTGCGTTGACCGTGTCTGAAACATGTCTCATTCTCCATCCGGAGTTCATTACCTGACTTGACCTATCTGTTAAAAGGTAGGTAGCATGCTTCATCATTGGTCCCACTGGACTCATGGTGGGTTGTAGAGATGATCAGGGTTCTTAAGTATTTCAAAGTTTGACTTTATATTATTGTAGAACTTGTTCTAGTTTTGTTTTCTTAAATCTGTATCAATTCTTACAAGTCATGCTAGGTTTCTCTGAAGTTGTCCCTTTCATCAGAGAAAAAGCATTTCTTGATCCCTTTTTAAAATTTCACTCCTTTTCCATTGGTCTTCCCCCTTCTCTCTAGAAACTTCTTTTGAACCAAAAGAACTATAGTTAAGCCAAACAAATGAACAGATTAGCCAAGCATGACAGTAGTGCCTCATTCCTTACCTGTAGTCAACTACCTCTCGGCTGAGAGGAGTTGGGAGGTGGGAGGAGTGCTTTACTAGCAGTCCTCTGAGGTCAAGGGTAAGTTGGGATCAATCAATCATAAACATTTATTAGGCCCCTCTACATTCTAGGTACTATGCTAAGCCACAGGGATATAAAAAAAGGCAAAAGGCAGTCCTGCCCTCCGGGTGCTCACTTAAAAACTAGCTAGAAAGGGGGAGAGAAAGGGGAAGGGGTCTTGGAAAGGGTGCCTGATGCAGGATTGAGGGATGGAACTGGTGGGATTATGAAGGAATGCAGCCAGAAACAAAGAAATGGCTGGTCTGGGAGTCCACCTGAAAAGAATATTCTGTTTTTCACCCTCCATCCTCTCCAATCAGAGGGAGCGAGGAACTCCAGGGACAGAGATGTAAGTAGTATGAGTTACAGGTTTGATGTGATCTACAAGATCCAGAAGAGGATATCCAGGTCCTGACGACTGAAAGATGAATAGACAGGTGTACCTTAATAGATACACTTTATACAATAGATGTATCTCTGAAAAGTTATTTATAAATGGAGTTTTGGCAAACTACATGATTTTAAATGTGTTAAGGAGAATTTGCTATTTAAAGCAATAGTGGCAAACTTTTTATTTTTTTGGAGGGGGGAGGGCAGGGCTATTGGGGTTACGTGACTTGCCCAAGGTCACACGGCTAGTAAGTGTTAAATGTCTGAAGCCAAATTCGAACTCAGGTCCTCCTGACTCCGGGGCCAGTGCTCTATTCAGTGTGCCACCTAGCCACCACAAGTAGTGTCAAACTCTAACAGAACCAAGACCATTAAATCATACCTAAGGTTCCCTAAAGACTGCATATTGACCTAGAAAACCACATATTAATATTATATATGTTCTATTGTATTTTTTATTTATCTTGTTAAATATTTGTCAATTACATTTTTATCTGGTTGGGGCAGTGTTTGGCACCTCTAATTTAAAAGAACCTTTACTTTTGTAAAATAATGAATCATTTTGTGAATTAAGTAATTGTTGCCTTTTTAAAAGTTTTCCTTTATAGGTTACATATGTAAATTACAAATTAGAGCAGATTCTCTGGTCACTACATATCATAACAATAACCACCAGTCCCTTAGCTGAGTCCCCCTTCTACTCCTACTATTATCTCTGGGGCTAATCGCTGAGCTGAAAGCTGCTTTTAGAACTGGCCCTTTTATTGGGGGTGATTGATGCTGTTAAGCATACAACTCTGAAAATGTGTTCAATTTGTTCACACTCATGAAGTCGTCAAGAAACAAGCATTTATTAAGCACCTACTTTTTTTTTTTTTTTTAGCAGCTGTGCTAAATAGCATACAGGTACTGTTTATTATCCCTTCTACATCTCAACTTATCCAATATCTGTTTTAATGTATTGTGGGTCACCATAAGAAATTTCATGGAAATTTTGGGGGAGTTTTGCAGAAGTCACAGACAATTCGAAAAGCCCAGCAGAGGACAGGACCGATGACCAAATACTTAACTCAAACTTTCCAATAAGGTACTGTAAACACCCCATAAAAGAAAAAGAAAAAATTCAGACTTCTCTGGAAGGCTCTGCAGGGCCAAAAAATTTTATGTGGATTTTCCCGATTGTGGGGACATTGCACCTCTAACCACTACCACGTGGAAGAGATAACTCTTATCAAAACCTCCAAAGAGGTCACTAAGAGTCAGACGTGGCTGAAAAACAGCTGAACATTATCAACTAAACTGTGATGTGACCTCCATTTTCTCATTCCCAATCCATAATGTAGAACCTTATTTATTCTGTCTTTGTTTTAGAGGGTACCTTAAACCCATTTTAATAGGAAATCTTAACTATAAATCTTTTAAAAATGTTTTCATTGCTACTTTGTGGTTTTTTACATCACTGTCACTCTCCAATGATGCTCCCCACATCCCTGACTTGTCCCTTGTAACAACAACAAAAACAAGTTAAGCAAAGCAAGCTGATACGTCTGCCAATGACTATAAATCTTGGCTGAATTTTCTGTCCTAAGTCAGGTTACATTCCTAAGCCACCTGTTCCTCGGAATTCTATTCCATCCATATTGATTAGGTTCCTTTAATCTATTGTGGCTGGTTTAGTAGGTCATTCAATATGTATGACTTTTGTCTCCTGTGCACATTAAAAAGAAAATCAAGTACTATTTCTCCAGTCCCAAGCTCTCCCGATGACTAAAGCTTGCACAGATAAGGACAAAACACTTTTCAAAAAAAGATACTGTCTTAGCATCGTGCATAGTCCAACAAACAGTGTGATTCTTTAGAATAAGGTCACCAGCCTCCATCTAGTCTGTATGGTTTGAACATCCTTAATGTCTGAATGTTTGAACATCGTGGATGAATGACACTTACTTAACAAGGTAAGCCTAATAATCTTATTTAGAAGCTCTCCTCCTTGGATATGTTTTTTTTTTTTTATTAACAGAATGTTAGGAACAAAATTGTCGGATGAATTCATGATGGTCTAATGCTCTCTTCTAAGAAGGGCTGAGCAAAGGGTGCATAGATACCTCTGTTTGGGGCTGCCCTAAGATGTCAATGATACCTGGTGCAGTCCTATCCATATAGGACCTTTGCTGCCATTATTGATTATCCAACAAATATGAAGGCAAGGAGACATGTACTGTGCTCACTGGCGTACCTCGTGCTGTGAGGGATGTAAGAGAAGTACAAGATATGCAAATCCAGGATTTTACAAATTATAGTTGTAGTAGGGGATAAGCATTTATTAAAGCTATCTGTCAGGCATTGTATTAAGCACTTTACAAAAATTATTTTGTTTGGTCTTCACAGCAACCCTGGGACATAGGTGTTATTATTATCCCCATTTTATGGTTGAGGAAACTGAGGCAGAGGTTAAGTGACTAGGCCAGGGTCATACTACTAGTAAGTATCTGAGGCTAGATTTGAACTCGGAGGGTCTTCCTGACTCTAGGCTGTACCACCTCACTGCCTCTTGTGGTAGCAAGATGCAATAGTGCTGTGGATAAAGTTACAGCATCTTGACTTGATATCAGGAAGAGCTTGATTTGAACTCTATCTCAGATACCTTAGTGTCTTTGTGACCCTAGACAAATCTCTTACCCTCTCTGGGCTTTGGTTTCCTCAGCTATAAAATAAAAGGGTCGGGGCGGCTAGGTGGCGCAGTGAATAGAGCGCCGGCCCTGGAATCAGAAGGACCTGAGTTCGGAGCCCGCCTCCGACACTTAATCCGCACAAACAAAAACCTAGCCGTGTAACCTTGGGCAAGTTACTTAACCCCAATTGCCCTAAAGGGGCGGCTAGGTGGCGCAGTGACTAAGAGCACCGGCCTCGGAGTTTGGATGACCCGAGATCAGATCTGGCCTCAGAAAATGTGCACCCACACATAAATAATGACTAGCCGTGTAACCTTGAGCAAGTTACTTAACCCCAATTGCTTTAAAAATAAAAAGGGTCAAACTAGGTGGCTTCCAGCCCTGTATCTGGGCCTATAAACTAGAAAATCATGGAAGAACTTGCATAAATAAGGGCTAGATTTTGTGGGATGCATCATTCTGAATTCTCAAAGGATACTTCCTCTGTGAAGACTCTCCTGGTCTCTTGGGGAGAAAGTAATTTCTGTTATCTGACCTTGTAGTACTTTGCAATTCTATGTTAGACACTTAAATCATTCTCATATGTGTGTATATGTATGTATGTATATATATGTTTATATGTGTGTATATATGTATATGTAAACACACATATATATCTTTGTGGTTGTTTAGTCATTCCAGTTGTTTCCAACTCTTTGTGACCACATTTGGGGTTTTCCTTGGCAAAGATACTGGAGTCGATTGCTATTTTTTCTCCAGCTCATTTTATTGTTGAGGAAATTGAGGCAAAGAGGGTTAAATGACTTGCCCAAAGTCACACAGCTACTAAGTGTCTGAGGCCAGATTTGAACTCTGGAAAATCAGTCTTTTTAACTCCAGACTTGGAATTCTATTCACTGTGCTAACTAGCTGCTATATATACATATATGTATATGCATATGTTTGTATATGTGCATATATGTATGTATACATGCATACATATATGAATATATAGGGTAGCCCTTTAGTAACTTGAGCTCTTTGAGCTGGGGACATTTTCTTATTTATCCTTATATCTATCATTCCTAATGCCTAGTACAATGCACTGCATATAGCTAATGCTTAATGCAACTATATGCACGGTGCTCCTGCAATCTGGAAAATCTGCATAAATTCTTTTTTTGCCTTTTTTTTTAGAGGGCAATTGGGGTTAAGTGACTTGCCCAAAGTGACATGGCTAGTGTGTTAAGTGTCTGAGGCCAGATTTGAACTCAGGTCCTCATAATAACATTTCATTATATGTACAACTGAATGAGATAAAGTCAAACCATCGGGTCTATCTGATTTTTATATATGAGTCATATCTGACTCATATCCAACTCAGAGAGTAAAGAGGGAGGAGTTAACCTGTTCCCACAACTAGCATAGGTATGATGATTTTAAGTTAGCCTTTTATTGTGCACATGAAGTGTTTGGCTCTTCAAGTGTCTTGGAAGGGAGACAGAGGATCACTAGAGAGATAGTGTGGTACAGTGGAAAGAGGGCTGAGTTTGGAAGGCTCTGTCTCTGCTACTTATTAGCTGTGTGACCTTTGGCAAGTATTCTGAGACTCACTTTCCATATCTATAAAATGGACCTTTAAGGACCTTTCCAACACCTAAGTCTACTGATGGATTCTCAACACTTGTTTCCAGCTGTCTTGTAGGCATAGTTTTAATCAGGTGCTTGATTTAGGATTATGTGACCTGTTGCACTCATTTCCTTCCCAGGGAATATATGTTTGTTGAGAAGACATAGAATTGATGCTAGGAGGACTGTGGATGTATAAGACATAGACTTGTTCTTTATGGAGCTTTCAAAGAAGATTTGGTTTGTTTGCTCTGTTTTGGGGAGTTTCTTGTTTTTTTGTTTTTGTTTTTTGTTTCTTTTTTCCCCATAAAACACCTTGCACCGTTATTGTTTTCTCTTGAAAGGGAACTGCCTGACTAGGCATCCCCATAGCTTGCTTGAGATAACTCTCATCCTAGCAGAATGGGTTTGATTTATTTTTAATTCATCTGAATTTAAGTGGAAATGGAAATTGTGGACCTTGAAATCAAGACTTCCTGAAACATGTTTAAATGAAAAGCCAGATGATTTGGTAGTCTTTAAAACCACACACCAGTGACTAATTACTTAAGGGTGTTGTCATTGTGGTCGATTTTAAACCTCATGTCTGTACACACTTATCTCCTTAAATTTAAATTTCTTGAATAACAGCTATGATGAGTGTGCCTTGACCTTTGGCATTCACCCCCAAGTTTCACCTCTCTGGGGAGACCAGTCTTTGAGAACTCACCTTTCCCATTTTTTCCCCATCCAGTTAGGATGAACATTGCTCTAACACATACTGATCTTGTATCACTACCACAGCTGGTACAAGGTGTGGTGAGTGTTTTTTCCTCAGGCTAGGTTTAAAATTTATATCCCTTGTGTATATGTTGTCCAGTAGAGACTTTGAATCTTCACTAAAATATAAGCAACTTGACATCACAGAATAAATGCCTATAAAAATGGAGGGGCAAAATTTTCTAGAATTAACAATATGTTACATTTATAAAAGGTAGTATCAAGAAGTGTCTCTCTCTACCCCTCTGGGCAACCTAGATGAGTGCCCAGTTTGCCTGCACCTAGTCCTCTTTCTTTCTGACCATCACCCGCACTCAGGAAGGGAGCTCTAGAGTAGGACAGCAGGGGGCAATGTAAGGACAGCATTGGTAATAGATGTGACTTGGAGTCTCTTGGTAGCAAAACTGCTTTTCTAGACATTGTAGAAAGCCCAGGAGGGCCTTGAAGCTACAGTTTCTACTTTGCCCTATTGGGAGGTTATCTATCATTATATATTGCCATCTATATATCAGAGAGGCAGCTAGCAGGTGTGGTGGATAAAATGTTGCAGTTATACTTAAGAAAGCCCAAGTTCAAATCCTGACCCAGACTCTCATTAAATATGTGATCCTGGGCAAATCACCTCATCTTTCTTGGTCTCAGTTTCCCTGTCTGTAAAATGGCACCTTATCATATAGGATTGTGTGAGGACTAAATGAAATAACATAGAAGTGTTTTTTTAAATCTTAAAGTACCATACAAATGCTAGTTTTTTATTATTATATCTTCCTTAGACCAAAGGTAAGAATCAGACTCTTGGCTTAGGTCCCAGGTCTGTCACTTAATAGCTGTGTGACATTGGATAACATATTTCCCCTCTCTGAGTTTCAGTTTCCTCTTCCTTAAAGTTAAGGGTTGGAATAGATAAGTCCATAAATCTCCTCCAGTTTTAATAATTCTGTAACCCAAGATTTAAATCTGGGGCAAGGATTTGTATGGATTAAATGGCATAATTATCTTGAATCTCAGAATTGGCCCTAGATTTAGAGCCAAAAGGTTCTCAGAGGCTATTTAAATTACTCTTGTCCCATATTACAGATGAGAAAACGGAGGCCTAGTGATTTACTTGCCCATGCTCACAAAGATTCTACTGCAGCAGTGCTGAGAATTTGGAAGCAGCTTGGTCCTCTAACTCCAAATCCTGTGGTTATCTTCCCTGTACCTCCCTATCAGGGCCAATTTCACCCAGAATAAATGACCTCTGTTGTCCATTTCTGTGGACCGATGCTGATTTGGGAGACTGCTAGTCTGAAAATATCTTCTCCACCCAGGTGTCCTATGCCTGAAATTCAACCATTAAAGATCCATTTCAAAATGCTAATGACACATTAAGCCATAAACACCTCCCTCTTGAATGGATTTTTCCAGATCCTCTTTGTGCAAAGTGTAAATTGACTCAAGTTAGGGGATTATTAACTGGATCTGGGGTAAATGGGCAGGAGAGGAAAGGGAGAGTGAGAGATTGGCAAAGACAAACCTTGGCGATTTTCACAATTTTACCGAGGCTAGTCTCATCCTTTTCTTCCATCCCTAAAATCCTGAGGTGGCTTTTCCAATTAAGAAAACAAAGGCCTTATTTGAATGTTGGCACTTGCTTGAATGTTGTTGGAGAAAGGGAAGGCAATAAAATAAGTATTAAATTTGTCAGCAGTATTGGGTTTTGAATTTAAGTGAAGAAAATTTGAAGGGCAAGGAATATTTTCACTTCCCTACAAGCATATCCCATAGCATAGCTTTTGTCAGTATCATTTAATTCAATTAAATTGAATTCAAATTTAATTTAATTTAATTCAACACTTTCAAAAATTTTCCTTTCATAAAGATTCCACTCTTCCTCTCACCTCCCCCTCATGGAGAAAGCAAGAGAAACAAAACCCTTTTTACAAACATGTATAGTTAAGCAAAACAAATGCCAAAATGTCTATATCTCCCCCCCCTAAAATGTTTCGGTCTGAATTCTTAGCCACATCTCCATCAGGAGATGGGTAAGGTATTTCATCATGAGTCCTCTGGAATTATGGTTGGTCATTTTGTTCATAAGAGTTCCTAAGTCTTTCAGAGTTATCTTGAACAATGTTGTTGTGATAAACTGTTCCCTTAATTCGGCTCACTTCACTCTGCATCAATTTTTTAAAGTCTTCCTATGTTTCTTGGAAAGCATCCTCTTCATCATTTTTTTAAAAAAGCAATTGGGGTTAAGTAACTTGCTCAAGGTTACACGGCTAGTCATTATTTATGTGTGGGTGCTCATTTTCTGAGGCCAGATTCGATCTCGGGTCATCCCAACTCCAAGGCTGGCACACTTACTCACTGTGCCACCTAGCCGCCCCCTCTTCATCATTTTTTTACAAAACAATAGTATTCTATCACATTCATATGCCATAACTTGTTTGGCCATTCCCCAATTGATAGACATCCCCTTAGTAGCTAGTACTTTGTCACCACAAAATGAGCTGCTAAAAATATATTTGCACAAGACATCCTTTCCCTCTTTCTTTCATCTCTTTGAGAGCAAATGGGTCCACTGAGGCGAACCAAGAAAACTCTGAGAGACATACTCTTATAAGTACAGTTTGCTAATTCCAACTTGAGAATGCAACTTTGTGAAACTGGGAATAAATCTTTTTTTTCCCCACTTAATAGCATTTTATTTTTTCCAATTACATGCAAAGATAGTTTTCAACATTCATTTTTACAAGATTTTGAATTCTAAATTTTTTTCTCCCTCCCCAAGACAGCACACAATCTGATATTGGCTATACACATACAATCATGTTAAACACACTTCCACATGAAGCATGTTGTGAAAGAATCAACAAAAGGGAAAAACCACAAGAAACAAAAAGAGAAAATGGAATGCTTCAATCTGCATTCAGACTCCATAGTTCTTTCTCAGGATTTGGATAGGATTTTCCATCATAAGTCCCTTGGAATTGTCTTAGATCATTTCATTGCTGAGAAGAGCTAAGTTTATCAAAGGAACAACTCTTAAGATAAAAAAAAGCAAGTATGTCACTCATCTTGAGGGCAGGCATCACAGTTTATCAATTTACTCTCAACTACCCTGAAAATTTGGGGGGACATAAGTGAGTGGCTTGCCTTCTTGACTTGGGCTAATTTGTTCCTCAAACTCTTACACTAATTTTTCCACTGACCTGTGCCAAGATGGGGTTTTTGGATATTATAACTTATAGGTCAGGGGTGCTACTGAAAGATTGAATTTATCCATGATCTTGGTAAAGACAGCACCCCTTCCATGGCTGCAGGCTGTAGTCCATCCATGGTTTCTCATTCTAAATGCTTTTGTACATATGTGTATGAAAATCAAAGGAGCTGCCCATTGAGCTGGAGGCTTTTCTGGGGTTCTTTCAATATTTCATGGCTACTTGTATAGCCCTCGAGTTGTCCATCTGTTCTCCCTCACTCTTGCTACATGGCTGGCCCACTTTTGCCAATCATATGTGACCTTGATGTTCCTTCATGCCATTCATGTCATGAAAGTCACTATCTTTCTGAAAATAAAAGTTGACCTTCCCAGATGGCCTCCACCATTCATTAAAACCAGTCAGCTACACCTTCATGTCCTGATCAAGCCTTTGCATCAGTATCATTCACATAAAGTATAAGCCCCTGCAGCTCTAGGAGTGGGGATGGCCTGAGAGATTCAAGGTGAGAGATCTCACTTCTCAGTTGACTGGAAGATGGAAGGCTTCATATTTGATAATGTGTGTTTCAGGGGCAGATACATGGTGCAGTGAATAGAGCACTGGCCCTAGAGTCAGGAGGATCTGAGTTCAAATTCAGCCTCAGACACTTAACACTTATTAGCTGTGTGACCTTGGGCAAGTCACTTAACCCCAATTGCCCTGCCTTCCTCCCTGCAAAAAAAGATAATGTATGGTTTATTTAGTACCTTCTTTCTCTCAACAGGCAAGAGGCAAATCTCACTTTCAGTGCCTGGAAATCTTCCTAAGGATTATGAGGATGGGAGAAACAGAGAAATCCCTTTGTTATGGATTTTAGCAATATAGCCATGCCCTTTCCAAACCCCAGAGTCTTACTTTGGTCTGGGCTGCTCTGCAAGCAATGACTCTGCTACAAGCCTCAGTAATAGTGGCCAGTATGTTCCTACCGACTGACCTTTCTCTTGCTTTTTCAATGTTTCATGGCTACCAGCACAATTTTCATCTTGTCTGTCTGTTCTCTCTTTAGTATTCTCTGCCAATATACTCCATTCTCTCAAATCACCACACTACAAGTTTGTCCATGTGGCAAGAAAAGACCCCAAAGTCTGAAAAGGGCATGGAGTCCATCAACTGAAGTTCTGTGTGGGGGTTTCTGAGGCGTAGTTTTTCTTATTGATCGGGCAGTTCCAGCATTGCCCTTTTTGTTGGCATCCCAAAAATCTCCCATTCTTCATAGTTAGTGCTCCACTCTGCCTGCAAGGGGTCAAGTTGGTTCCATTGTTGCATGGGAATTCAGGGGATCTGAGGCATAAAACATGAAAGACTGGATAAACCTTGGAGATGTGTGGTAGGCCTAACTTAGAAGTCAGCTTCAGTCACTGACAGATGGCAAAAGTTCTGAACATATGTCATTTAAAAGCCAGGAGGTATGTGTAGTCCAGCCTGACCTCACCTCCTTACTGCCACCACAAATGTGTTCTAATGGTCTGTTTTCTTTCTCTCTTCCTTCCTTTCTTCCTTCCTTCCTTCCTTCTTTCCTTCCCTTTTTTTTTTTTTTTTTGCTTTTTTTGGAAGGGGGAAAGCAGGGCAATTGGAGTTAAGTGACTTGCCCAAGGTCACACAGCTAGCAAGTGTTAAGTGTCTGAGGCTGGATTTAAACTCAGGTCCTCCTGACTCTGGGGCCAGTGCTCTCTTCACTGTGCCACCTAGCCACTCCCATCTGTTATTTTCTTAAAAAAAAAAGGAAAATTAAAATTCTAAACTTGAACACAAAAAGAAAAAATTTTTTCATACATATAACAAAACACAAAAACAGGATTATCTATGAAATTGTTAACCTCTGTTCTGTATCTCTTGTTAAAAGGGCAGGTAGGTGGTGCAGTGGATAAAGTGCCAGGCTTGGAGTCAGGAAGACCTGAGCTCAAATCTAACCTCAGACACTTACTAGCTGTGTGACCCTAGGCAAGTTACTTAAACCCGTTTGTCTCAGTTTCCCCCTCTGTAAAATGAGCTGGAGAAGGAAATGGCAAGCCACTCCAGTCTCTTTGCTGAGAAAACTCCAAATGGGGTCGTGAAGAGTCAGACATGTATGCAAATGACTAAATAGCTTTTTAAAAAAGCATACAATAAATTCTACACAATATGCTAAAAAACTGTCCTCTTGTTTGTGCTTCTATGCAAACATTCTATGTAAAAATGTTCTGAGCTTCTATGTAAACATTCTATGTTCCAAAGCCTCTCTCTCTCTCTCTTTTTTGGAGGGCATCGGTATTGCTGGCTGTCCTTCTTCTCCCCCTCCCCCCAGCACTCCTTCCCCAGTACACACAGTTATCCAAGATAAAGGAAGGAAATAAAATAAGCACCATCCAATAAAATGAATCCACACAGAGGTCACACAGTCTGTTGTCTCTTGGCCTTCCCTACTCCCTGATTATTTTTATTCCCACTTCACCAAGGTTGGTGTTTGCTGAGAATGTGCTATGCCTTCAAGACATACTTGGGGAGAAACTTTAGAGTTCCAGAAAAGGTGAACTTCTAAAGCTAGACTGTATCATGCTGTTCTTGGAAAACTCTGCCATCAAAATATTTGAATTTATGATATATGTCCTGTTTCTTAAATCCATAATTACTGGAAAAATATTTTAAGCCAATTGTCCAATATATTTTGTTTCCTAGAATCTTATTTATTTTACATTAATGTTAGCATTAGTGAACTCCATTAATAAGAGTGCTTTCCCTTTGAATAAACAGGCTTTTCCTTTTGAAAACAAACAAACAAAAACCCAAAACCAAACACCTCTCCTATTAGCAGGAATAAAATCAATCATGCAAAGTATATAATATGTCAGCATAGAGACTGTTGATTGCCCTTATGGGGCAATGTGTGTGGCTGTAAGCACAAGACCAGTTTTTAACCTTTTCTGAAGCCTTTTCCAGAAGCTAGTAGTGAATGGAGTTCCTTCTTCAAAACAATATGTATCAGAAGTACATGTACACTGAAAAGTTCTTTTAGAAAATACCTCACTCTTTTTGGGCCAGATGGCAACAAGGGATAAAATGACACATTCTTGAGACATGATCATACTGCCATGAAGATAGTGATATCCTGGGAAGGAGAATAAATTTGTCATTTTTTAAAAATAACATTTTCAGTGAATAAAAACCTATTTTTTTCTCCCTCCACCTCCATTGAAGAAAGATTAGCAAAACCCTTGTAACAAATATGCACAATCAAGCAAAACAAATTCCTGCATTAGCCATAACCAACAAATACATCTTGACTTGTACCCCGAGTGTATCTCTGCTCTGTTGGGACTTTATCATTCATCCTCTGGAATTATGGCTGGTCATTGCATTGATTAATGTTCTTAAGTCTTTCAAAGTTGTTTGTCTTTATAATCTTGATGTCATTGGATCAATAGTTCTGCTCACTTCATTCAGCATTAGTTCATATAAATCTTCTCAGGTTTCTCTGAAACCATTACTTTCATTGTTTCTCATAGTACAATGATAGTCTGTTAAATTCATAAGCCATAATTTGCACAGCCAATCCAAAACTCCCTTAGTTTCTAGTTCTTTACCACCACAAAAAGAGCTTCTAAAACTATTTTTATACATATGGGTCCTTTTCCTCCTTCTTTGATCGCCTTGGGATATAGGTAGACCTATTAGTGGCATCACTGTATCAAAGCCAGTTTACACTTTGGTAACTTTTGGGTCAGAATTCCAAATTGCATTCTAGAATGCCTGAGATATTTCAAACCTCCAGTAACAATATATTCACGTTCCTGTTTTTCCTTTTTTTGGTTTGCTTTGCCAATCTGATGGTTGTGAGGTAGAACCTCAGAGTTGCTTTAATTTGCATTTCCCTCATTATGAATGACCTAGAGCATGTTTTATATGGCTGTGATCAGTTTAGATTGCTAAATCTGTTCTAAAAACAGTTTCCATTTGGCAACCTTTATGGACGAGGTGCTGCCAATGACTTCCATTTGAGCCTCTTCGTGAACCAATCCTGGCATTAGCCTTGAACATAATGCCAGATATCCCATGCCTGGTCAGGCCATTAACAATGCAACAGGGTTACATTTTTAAATATCACCTCAGCCATATCAGAACTCATTGGGCCATAGATTTAGAGCCAGAAGGGACTTTTAGAAATCATCAGATGAAAACTGAAGCTGAGAGGAAGTAAGTGACTTCCCAGAGGCCACACATGTAATAAGTGACAGAGGCAGGTCATAGGACTCCAAACCTAGAGTTCTTTCTATTGTACTCTGGCTCCTGTTTCCCCTCACAGAGAGTGGTCTTCCCCTCTATTACCCTTCCAGACATGCTCTTATGTACTTCCCATGCTGCATTAATTTAAGGGCCATCAGATGGCCTTCCCACCCTCATCCTTGTTCTTTTTTGTGCTTCTCCTTATAAACTGTAAATTCTGCCTCATTCAGAGTCAGCTTGATTGCCCAAAGCTACAGCAGGAAAGCCTGAGCTGGGAGGTTTTTGTCTACACTGTTCAGGCCAGAGGCTTAGAGGCACTGCAGTGTAAAAAAAGACTAGGCATTGCCCTGGTGATCCCTTCATTTCTTCAGGACTCTCCTGCCCCCAGTTACCTTTGTTCTGTGCTAACTGATCATTTTGAGCTGGCCCTCCTCTTAAACCAAAGGCTACACCCTCCTCTCATCCAAGCTCATCACAGACCAAGTGATAAAATGGATTACTCCTGCCAGGTCTTAAGAAACCAAATGGCCCTCTAATCAATTTTTTAACTCCCTATTCAATCCTTAACTAAATGTTTCCTTGAACATTGCCTCTCTTCAACCTAGAATTGCTTGTCACTGTTAAAATTCATTAAGATGGGAAACTAGTGACTGGCACTTTGTTTTAGAACTACCACTGTGGTCCCTAAATCACATTTCTGACTGGGGACCCAAACTCTGCCGAGAGCTTATCTTTAAAGCACTTCTCAGGGGCTGCTTCTCTGCTCTCTGGGGGAACTATTTATTCAATGGAAGCTCCACCTAATTTTCTTATTGCAAAAGCTTCCACCACCTGAACCACCATCAACCAATTAATCAATAGGCATTTATTAGATGGCTTATCAGGTTCAAGGCATGTTAAGTGCTGAGTTTACAAAGAAAAAAATGAAAATGGTCCCTGACTCCAATGGGGTTCCATTCTAATGGGGTAGATAGTTATAAAAGGTCCATATACCTGAGTGATCATCTAAATCAGTCCCCTCATTTTAGATGAGGAAATTGAGACCTTGGGAAGTTAAATGAAATGCCCAAGGTCACCTAGTTAGTAGATGGCAGAGGCAATCATCAATCCCAAGTCTCTTGATTGGGACAGAGCATTGACAAATCCGATATTGTTTCTGTCATCAAAGTGGGAGACTGTGTCTTATAAATGCTCCTTCACACTGTTGCTTAGTCTTGATTCCTTTTGAAAGTATCTGGCATTACCAGGGACCAGCAAATGTAGAGTTGCAGGGATGGACACAGTGATTAAAATGGACTGATTGTGCTACGAGACTGTCCTGGCTGCCACCCAACTTCTCCAGCTCATGCAGCTGTTCCCCCAGTCTGTGTACCATCTGTGCCTAGCAGTCAGTGAGACAAGGAAAGGAGGAGTGGGTTTCATGCTGCCCATAGCATGTCTCAGGCTTTCAAACATACCTCATAGTTGGTGAGGCAGAATCTTAGACAAATACTATACCATGGGAATATCCTGAACTGTCTCAAGACAGTGTAAACTGTCTCATTACAGGTTCTCTTCTATCAAAAACATGAGTTCTTAACCAGCTGAGAGGTACCAAGAGCAGCTACAGGACCCCACTCAACATAGTTCCTCTGGCCGACTTCATAAGAACCGTTATACCAAAAAAAACACACAAAGAATGTCCACATTAAGGAAGGCTCTTGGGGAGCCGAACTACACATATAGATTAGATTACTTGCTGTTTGTCCTTCATTCTTGAAGAGGACCGTGACATCAGGGAGGTGATCCCATGACATGGAGTGAATTGGTTTTAAGTGAGAGAGGGCTGTGCAAACTCACCAGCCTCATTCTCTTCTTCAGAGCCATCTGGGTCCAGTGGCAAGATATAGATCAGGACAACTGGAAATGGTCCCAGATGCAGTGAGAGGCCTTGGCCTTTTTAGCTAATATCTTTAACAGGTTTCAGTTTGACTGAGGCAACATCCATTCTGTGATTAAGGCTAGGTAAGAAATGAGTCAGAGAATGGCCTCTTTAAAAATAAAAAATCGATCCGAGAGGGAAAGACCCTTAGGGTCTCTGGCTAAAGCAGAAACAATTCTTGTTTATATTACATATAGATATAGACAAACCCCTCTAAAACCCCGAAGGCTTTCTGGAATTTGAGCCATTTTCTATAAGCAGCTACTCCATGATAAGCAGTAGATTATCAAAAGTAGAATATACTCTTTGTCCTCCTTAAATCACCACTCCCCCCTCCCTTTACCTTACTCCTTAACACAGACTCTTAGTGTTAGGAGAGACTTCAGAGGTTATATAGTCCAACCCATACCTGAACAGAAATCCTGTCTATGGCATTATCAACATGTGGTTGCCCAGCCTTTGCTCGAGGTGCTCTAGTGAGGGAGATGTCAAGACTCAGTTCTGTGACCTACATTTCCCCTCCTCTCCTCTTTACTCTTCTCTCCTTTCCTCTCTTCTGTTCTCTTTCCATGAGCTCAATCATCATCTCTTTGCAGATGACTCCCAGCTCTAGTCTCTCTCCCAATCCCTAGTTCAGCATCACCAATTGCCTTTTGGATGTTTCCAACCCTTTACCCTATAGACAACCCAAACTCAACATGACAAAGACAGAATTTATTATCTTTTCCCTCTAAACCCATAACCCCTCTCCTTAACTTTTCTATTTCTATTGGAGGCATCATCCTTCTAGTCGGGTCTACAGTCTCAGAGTTGAATAACTCCTCATTCTTGCCCTCCCTTTACATCCAATCAATCACAAAGTCTGTACCACCACGAAACTTATTGTATCTATTCCTTTCTCTTTCCTTATGTAGTTACTCTGGCCCAGACCCTCATTACCTTTTGTCTAGACAATTACAAATGGTCTCCTCATTACCTCTAATCTCTCACCTCTCTAATCCATCTTCCCTATAGCTTCCCATCTGGTATTTCTTTAAAAACAATTTCTCATTAATATTTCTAAAGCACAGATCTGGACACATCATTCCCCTCTGGGATTCAATATAAACCCTACTGCTTAATATGAAAAGAACTTCAGAACTTCACAATCTGGTCTTACTCTACTTTTCTTTTTCCTTTTTTTTTTTTTTTGAGACAATTGAGGTTAAGTGACTTGCCCAGGGTCACACAGCTATTAAGCATCTTAAGCCGCATTTGAAATCAGGTCCTTCTGACTCCACTATGTCACCTAGATGCCCCTACCTTACTTTTCTAGATTTGTTGTGCATCCCTCAGTCTGCTTTCCAGACAAACTGGCTCATTTACTTTTTCCTATTCACAGTATTTCACCTCCTGTCTCCATGAATCACTACATCTGGAATACATTTCCTATCCCTTTCCTTCTCTTTAAATCCTTAACTTTCTCCAGAGATCACTTCAAATACTACCTTCCACATGAGGACTTTCCTGGTCCCCTGGCTGCTAGTGTAACCCCGTTATGCCTTTCCACCTCCATCACCCCCAAACTACTTTGTATAGATCATGCATTGATTGACATGGGTATATACTGTTTCCCCTGATGGAAGGTAAGCTCTTTCAGCTCAGGGCTGTTTTTGCTTGTGGTTTTGCATTCCCAGTATATACACCACAGAGTAGGTGCTCATTAAATGGAAGGAGAAATCTTTTAGTCAGACAATCAGAGATTTAGAATTAAAAGGTACATTAGAGGTCAACCAGTCAAACTCCCTCATTTTACAGATGAGGAAACTGAGTCCCAGAGAGGTTAATAGACTTGATCAAAGTCATACAAGTAGATAAATATTGGCGCCTGAATTTGAGCTTCGGTCTTCTGACTCATGGTTCTTAATTGTCCTCTACAGGCCCCAATTATTCAGAATCGTTCCTTCACAGTGGGCTTAAGCTTACCTTTCTAAACTTTCACCCATTTCTCTCAGTTCTTCTGTCTGGAGCCGAGCAGAATTCTTCTCATCTCTTTTCCTTAAGTAACCCTTCAATTAGGAAGAACCTATCATCCCTTAGGTGGTGCAGTTGACAGAGTACAGGGCCTAGAGTCAAGAAGACTCATCTTCCTAAGTTCAAATCTAGCCTCAGACACTTACTAGCTGTGTGACCCTAGGCAAGTCATTTAGCCCTGCTTGCCTCAGTTTCCTCTTCTGTCAAATGTCAAATAAGAAGGAAAAGGCAAAGCACTTCACTATCTTTGCCAAGAAAACCCCAAAATGGTTCACAAAGAGTTTAATATGACTGAACAACAACAAATCATACCCTGTCTAAGCTGCAGACACTTACTGGCTATGTTTCCCCAAACAAGTTACTTAACCTCTAAGCAGTTTCATCATTTTAAAAATTAAGATGATAATAGCACCTGCTTCATAGGAATGTTTTGAGGATCAAATGAAATATTATGTGCTTTATACATGTAATTTTATTTTATTCTTATAGTAACAGTGAAGTAGGTGATATTATGATTCCCATTCTACAGAAGGGAAAACCACTTTGTAAGTTTTATATAAATGTCAACCATCGGTATTACTACTCAGTCTCCAGGTTAGACATCTCCAGCTTCTTCAATCCATATTGCTGTTATAGCAATGGCTAGTTTAAATGTTCACAGAACAGACTACACATTGAGAAACATTTGTAACTGAAGGATGTTTTCAGCAGAGCCATAACTAGGATTTATTGTGCCTGAGACAAACTTTAGTTTGAGGGGGACAGGTGGTGATATGTGGGACAGCATTACTGTGCATGAAGCTGCATTGAGAGATGACAGGGTGCTTGGGTGCCTGTGCTTGTACACCATTTCTAAGATAACATTTCTCCCTAGCTTCAAAACATTATCCCTGACAGTTTTCTCCCTAGCTCAAGGACACTATGCCTAGCAATAACTCATGAGTGGGCCGCAGTAAGACAAACTACTTTTCCCCACAATTACTCACAAGGGGGCCTCAGTAAAACAACTATCCTTCCCCATCACAAGAACAAACAAACCTCTGAAGAAATTCTCTTGTAAAAACAACACTATCTTGTAACCACAGAATTATCATGTACTGATCCCCAAAGTTATCATATTCAATCCAGAGGTCAAGTTATAAACAGATGTAAAGAAACCCCTTGAGAAACCCCTTCCCCTGGTTTCTAGCAGTGAATGACACCAGTGATCAAGGTTGTAAATTATCACCTAATTAGCATATCTGCAAGATAACCCACCACTTTTCCTATATAAGCTTTAGCATCATTCTTGTTAAGTGGCAAGTTCCTTAAGGAGCTCTGCCCATCATATTGGCATTACCATAAACCTTTGCCACTTTGACGTAAAGAATGCTTGAATCCATGAATTCATTCCAGACAACCCTCTCCTGCACTTCAGTCCTTGAGGGGTCCCTGAACCCCTTAAATCATGCCATTCCCACCATAGTCTAGCCTATGTACCCCTGGGGTTGAGTTTAAGGCTAGTTAGCCCTCAGACAGGGGCACATCAGTGATGAAACCTTGAGGGTAGCAGCCAGGGGGATTGTCCCACGTAGTACTGGTAGAGGATAGGGTTATTAGAGTAAGGAAATGCACCACCCCTCCCTGAGGAGGAAGCATGCCCCCCAGATGCTAGCACTCTGGGGCAAAACCCCAATCATTCCACAGGAGTTGTGGCTCTGGTGAGCAAATGCTGGTGGTCAAGTTTTCTTCCTGGATTGGTCATCCTGCTCTCAATTTTACAACTGTCAACAGATTGTGTTCTCATGGTACTGAGAAGGGGAAAATAGACCCAGGTGTTGTCTTTTCTGTGGGGTAATTCCCTCCTTATTTCCCTCTATTGTAAAGGTAGATTGAAAGGACAGTTAGTGTTGACAACCCCATGGGAAGTTTTAGGGGCATCAAGACAAAGGGATGGAGTATGTGGCAAAGGGTGGTGTGAAGCCATGGGGAGTGCTGGAATGTGGAAAGAGCCATAGTGCTGATGAGTACCAACAACAGTAACAGCAGCTCATATTTATACAGCACTTTTTCAGATTTGCAAAGGGCTTTATAATTGTTCTTTTATCCTTACAGTAACAGCAAAGTAGGTGATGTTATGATCCTTTTTACAGATGGGAAAACTGAGCCTCAGAGAGGTTAAACCACTTGACTCAGACAGGTAGTAAGCATCTGAGAGGAGAATTCAAGCCCTGTCTCGCTGACACCAGGCTCAGCATTCTATCCCCTCTCCTGGCTGTCTGGTTGGCTGTTGTCCTTTGTTCTTAAAGAGGACCCAAATTACATCACTATGCTAGAGTCAAGTTACAGTGTGTCCAACTGTGACTGATCAAATCAGTGTGAACTCAGAATGCTCTACCACAGGTCAGGCACAAAGAGTCCATGTGGACATGGGTGGATTCTCTAAATTTGCATATCTTGTATTTCTTTTCAGCTACTTCAATTCTGCCTTGCTCAGAGAGCTTACAGCACCTTCTTTGATGAGAGCACGCCATGTTGGGCAGTTCTGTACCAGTGTCTCTCATGTCACACAATCAATTCCAAAGTTCCTATTCAAGTATTTGTTGCAGGTACGCTTTTTGTTTGGGACAGCTAGGAAGACTCATCTTCCTGAGTTCAAATATGACCTCAGACACTTTCTATATGTGTGATCTTGGGCAAGTCTGTTTGCCTCAGTTTCCTCATCTGTAAAATGGGCTGGAGAAGGAAATGGCAAACCACTCCAGTATCTTTGCCAAGAAAGCCCCAAAAGGGGACATAGAGTTAAACACAACAGAAACCATTGAACAACAAAAGTGCCTTTCAATGTTAGAGAAGAGAATGAATTCACTAGACAATGAGACCCAGCAGTGCTTACCATCACAGGGCTTGTCATAGAACTCCTGACCCTGTATGTTGTTGTAGCAGCAAGCACCCTAGCATACCCAGGATGGCTGCTAGCACAGGTATTTTTCCAAAGGGAAGCAACTCAAAAAGGGTTAACAATCTTACTTTAATCAAACATCTATCATTTACCTAGTTCAGGGGAAAAAGTCAGCACCCTGAACTTCAGAGAATACAAATAGAAGCTATAAGCAGACAAAAAAAATACAGACAGAGAAACAGACCAGCAGATAGGGCTTCCAGCTGTCTGACCATTACATCCATACCTAGTTAGTTACCAGAGAGGGAAGCACCAACATCTGGTTTTCAAAGCTGGGGGGGAAAGGGGAGAGGAAGGGGGTGCAGCTCAAGGCTGCCCAGAGTCTCATCTGGCCAAATCACACAACTCTTCCCAAAGTGAGCCCCAAAGCAAAACCTCACATCAGGATATATATAGCCTTCTCCTGGGTCAAAGAATGTCACAACCCTCTTGATCCACTGCCCAGTCATAAAATAACAAGGTTTGGGCATTCCTGAAAAACAAGCCTCCCTCCACAGGCTCCATGTGACCACATTCAGCCTATTAGGGGGCAGAGTATATTTTCAAATAGGGAAGGTTCTCAGATTCACTTAAGTCTATCAAGGGGCCAAGAGGCAGGGAGGATTTTCGGATTTCTATTCCCATTACAGTGGTTTATCATGGCACATGGGTGTATGGGTGCGGAGGGTTTATGGTCTAGTTGCTAGTCTCTTGCATAACATCATATAATCAAGGATGAAAACTCCAAGATCAGTTATCTGAATCCAGGTAACTGAGCCCACCTCCTGGCTCTTGCTCTTGGAGGAGAACACCCTGGAATGGAGGACAGAAGCAATCAAGGAGATTATCAGTGAGATTCCAGATCTGCCATCTCAGGCTCTTCAGACACTCCCTCATTTCTTCCTCACTGGACTCATTTACCACTGTGCCCAGAGAATTTTGTCCTCTTTTCCCTGTTGTGTCCATTTTTCTTTTAGAATCTTAGGCCGAGGGAACCTCATTATCTTTTCTCTCAGCTCTTTGAAAGTAGTTCTTCTCAAGTCTAGGGTGGATGTCAGACAATACCAAAATCCCCCTCCTTAGCTATCATTAACTCTAATTCAGTTCAGCATGGTCACTGGCTCCCAAGGTTCCTGTCATTTCTAATTCACTCTCCAGTTCCTTTTTATGGTTCAGAGTCTAGTCTAGAACAGTATAAATCTCCTCAGGCTGCCTCTGCCTCCCGGTGCTCAGTTCTTTTTGGGGGCAGAGTCACCATGGAGCAAGAAAAGAGGAGGGGAGATATAAAAGGACTTTAAGATGCTGTACTTTTCTAAGGGGAAAGGCAGTCTTTGGATTTAACTCAGTCTGAGGCAAGTTGCTAACTTTGCCTGCCATTTCTCCATTAATTTGATGGGGGACTTTGTGATCAACATTTTGCAACTTTAGGCTTTAAGTACAAATCAGATTTTAGCTAGAAATGGACAACAACATACATCTGTTACTGCCCATATCTATTCTGTTGATGGTTAGAGTCAAGCCAAGGAATAAACTAGGCATCCTAGAAGATGTTAACTCCTTAAGCTCTGTAAGAGTTCTTAAGCTGGGTTCATGAACTTGATTTTTAAAAATATAGTAATAACTATATTTCAATATCATTGGCTTTCTTTTTAATCCTGTGTATTTTGTGCATTTAAAAACATTCTGAGAAGGGGCCCAGAGGTTTCACTAGACTGCTAACGGAGCTACATCACACGCAAAAAAGATTGAAGAACTTTCACTTTAAGGTAAAGGGTATAATATTCACTTACTATTTCAGCACAATAATTGTGGTAAGGAAGGGTTAATGCAGCTTTCCAAAGCTCTCAGTTCTCCTTCTGCTTATCCTTTCTCTCCCAGAGCAATATTCAGGTTCTGAACTGGTTCATTGTGCCTTTGGATACTCCCTAGGTGAGGAAGGGGATTGAGACTACACTGTCCAAATTCACCAGAAAGAAAATAAGAAAAAAAATGATAAAAGTTTGAACACTGTTTTTGTTGTTTTCTCAGGGTTCTAACTGACCTGTTCTAGAAGAAGCATAGCATGGTATATTGAAAGAATGTCCCATGTGAGTTAGACCTAGCTTTGAATCATAGATCTTACTTTGACTACCTGAGTGACCTTAGACAAGGTTCATGCCAATTCCTCATTAGTAGAATAAGGTAGTTAGACTAACTCAATGGTTCTTAACTGTTTTTGTGCCTTGGGTCCCTTAGGCAGTCTGGTGAAGCCTATGAACAATGTATTTAAATGCATAAAATAAAATTCATTGGATCACAAGGGAAACTATATTGAAATAAAAATAAATTTTCCTCCTTCCAAGTTCACAGACCCCAGAAATCTATCCATGGACTTATCCAAGGTAAGATCCAAAAAGTTCACTGAACTAGAATGAGGCAATTTAGATGAGGCAGGGAATAGAGTGCTGGACTTGGAGTCAGGGAGACCTGAATTCAAAACTAATCTTGGACCTTTACTAGCTGTGTGTCCCAGAGCAAGTCTCTTAACCTCTGTCTTCCTCAGTTTTCTCATCCATAAAATGGGGATAATAAAGTCACTTATCTCCCAGGATTGTTGTGAAGATCAAATGAAATAATATTTGTAAAGTTCTTTGTAAACCTGGAAGTTTTTGGTTTTTTTTATAAATGGTAGTTATTATTATGCACCCTTGGGTTCCTTCCAACACTAAAGCCTCTCTCTATGTTAGATCAATGGTTCATGAAATAGAGTGTTGATCAGAGTCTTGGGAGTTCCTTTTTAGAGCTCTCAATAATAACATATATTTTATGTAACACTTTCAGATTTACAAAGCATTTTTCCCCACAACCACTTTGTTAGATAGGTAAGTGTTATTCTCCCTATTTTATAGATAAAAAAACCTGAGATACTGAAAGATTAAGTTATTGGCTCATGATAACCCAACTTCTTGTATTCCATCAAGGTCCACCATTATTTCTGCTATGCTTTGCTGATGCTCATATATTTTTGGTCCCAAAGATGAAAAATTTCTCAGCCTATCCAAAGTTCCTCCAAATAGTGCTTCTCAACATATGCTAAGGTGGAAGATCCTATGGAATGAACCCTATAGGTCACTTATCCCTCTCTTCTAGCCTGTCACTGTCACAGCCCTTCCCAGTTAACAGGAAGACCATGGCTGCTTTAGATCAGTGGGTGGAAAATCAGATATAAATGATTCATTTATGTCAGAAATGAGAGCATGGTCTTGAACATGTGATGGATGGATGCTGTAAGGGCCCTGCTGTGGACTACCTGCAACCCACCCACCAATGAACACAAGTCTCACTTTGAGAACCAAAATACTGACAGATATTGGCTGTAGGTAAAAGTAGAATAACCAGGATATGAGTTGATGATGAGGCAGAATGGTGTCTCTTTAAGAAAGACACCCACATTTACCCAAGTTGCCCAAGTAGAACAAAATGATGTGGGCTGGGGGTCAGAGGAGTAGATTTTTTTAAAAAAAGAACAAAACCAACCAAAAGTAAAGAATGTGCCATTTTATGAAGGAGGGGCTGCCTCCAGGCTGAGCTTCCACAGGAAGAGCTGAGCAAAACATTGAAGAATTTATTGACTTCTGAAGGGGGAATAGGATAAACGAAAGTAGACATCTTCAACCTGAAAAGAGTAATTGCTCATAAGTTTCTATAACATTTTCTCTAGTACAGTATATTAGTACACATTTTCAAATGCAAACTCATTTTCCTCCCAACTATGACATCCTTCTTCTGCCTTTTGTTGTTATTCAGCTGATTTTTGGATGAATGCAACTCTTCATGACCTCATTTGGGATTTTCTTGGCAGAGGTACAAGAATGGTTTGCCATTGCTTTCTCCAGCTCATTTTACAGTTGAGGAAATTGAGGCAAACAGGGTGAAGTGACTTGCCCAGGGTCACATAACAAGTAAGGGTCTGAGATTGGATTTGAACTCAGGAAGATGAGTCTTTCTGAATCCAGGCTGGGCATTCTATCCACTCTGCCACCTGGCTGCCTATGGTATAAGAGGATCTTGTGAATCAAATTCACAAAAGCAATTCCAAAGCTGGTAATCAATCCTGAACCCATCAGGGTACACACACTATAAAGGTCAAGGGGGAGAGTTTAAGCAGCTCCTGTGGTACAGTGGGAAGAGCAGAGCACTCTCTGGATTAAGAGCATGTAGGTTCATGCTTATAATTTATGAGTCCTATGTGACCTTGAACAACTACCTCAGTTTCCTCATACATAAAAAGGAGGTATTGGATGAGATGACTTCTGGAATCTCTTCCATATCTATATCCATGATCCTCTGACCTCATGCATAAAGGAGGAGAGAAGAAATAAGCAGCTATTAAATGCCTATTAGGTTCCAGGAATTGTGCTATGTGCTTTACAAGTATCTCATTTGATCCTTGTAACAACCCTGAGAGGGAGATGCTATATTTATCCCCATTTGACAGTTGAGGAAACTGAGGCAGGCAGAGATTAAGTGACTCATCCAGGGTAACACAGTTATCAAGTGTCTGAGGCTGTATTTAAACTCAGGGCTTCCTGACCTCCAGGTCCAGCGCTCCAGCCACCATGCTACCTAGCTGCCTGGAAATGATATTTGCAATATATACTTCACCCAGGCCTTTAAATGCCTTAAAAGGTAAGTTTTTATTATTCTTTCTTTGCCAATACACTATGGAGGTATAGAATGAAATCTTACAAAGCCACGTAGAACCTGGACAGTCTGGGCATGGACTTGTTTTTCAAATTCCAGAGAGTCAGTCACTCAAACAAGGTAATTTTAGGACTTCTCATGTTGAGTAATAAACCTAAAGTATCTGTTACCTTGAGGTGATAGAAGCTAGAAACTAAATAATCTCAAGAAAGATTAAGATAACTTAATGACTGACAGAGTCATGAGACATTACTAAAGAAGACTGGTTTGTTTGCAGGGGTGGGGAACTTTCATCCTGGAGGCCACATGTGGCCTTCTAGGTCCTCAGGTGGGACCTTTTGACTGAGTCCAAGTTTTGTGAAACAAATCCTTTTATTTTATTTTATTTTTTGCTTTTTGCAGGGGGGAAGGCAGAGAAATTGGGGTTACATGACTTGCCCAAGGTCACAGGGCTAGTAAGTGTTAAGTGTCTGAGGCCAGATTTGAACTTAGGTCCTCCTGACTCCAGGGCTGGTGCTCTATTCACTGCACCATCTAGCTGCCTCAATAAATTCTTTTGCTAAAGGGATTTGTTATATGAAGTTTGGATCCAGTTAAAGAGCTATACTTGAAGACCTGGAGGGCCACAGATTCTCTACTACTAGTTTAGGGGATATGATAATACCTTTAAGTACTTTAAATACTTTAAGTAAACCATCTCATTTGATCCTCACAACAACCCTGTGAAGCGAGTGCTATTATCACTCCCATTTTTCAGCTGAGGAAAGTCAATCAACAAGCATTTATTAAGGACTTACTGTGTACCAGGCACTATGCCAAGCGCTAGGAATATTAAGTCACAAACATGGGCCTTTGCAAGGGCTGCTTTATTTCCCATTACAGTCTAATGGGGAAGACAACATGCAAACAGCTAGGAACAATCAAGATATTTACCATGTAACTGGGACATCATCTCAAAGAGAAGGTACCAGCAGTGGACAGATCTGGGGAAGGTCTGTTGCAGAAGGAGAGATTTGATCTAAGACTTGAAGAAAGCCAAGAAAGGTAGGAGGCAATGCTGAGGAGGGAGAATATTCCAGGCATTTGGTATGGTCAACAAAAAAAGCACAGAGTTGGGGAGGCTAGGTGAATAGAGCACCGGCCCTGGAGTCAAGAGGACCTGAGTTCAAATGTGGCCTCAGACACTTAACACTTACTAGCCCTGTGACCTTAGGCACGTCACTTAACCCCAATTTCCCTGCCTTCCCCCCTCCAAACAGAAAGAAAAACCCAAAAACCAAAAATCACAGAGTTCAAGATGGGGGGGGAGGGGAGTGCTGAGCCAGAAGGATGTCATTGAATCAGAGAATATGTAGAAAGGAGCAAGGTAGGAGAAGACTGAAAAGATGGGAAGGGCCAGGTTGTGAAGGGCTTTAAAAGCCAAAGAGAGGATTTTGTGTTTGATCCTGGGGGTAATAGGATCTACTGTCATTTATTGTCCAGGGGTGTGACATGGTCATACTTGCATTTTAGGAAGATCACTATGGCAACACTATGGGAACAGAAGGGAAAAAGCATTTATAAGGCACCTACTATGTGCTAAGCATTTTACAAATGTCTGATCATTGGATCCTCACAACAACCCCAGGAGGTAGGTGCTCTTGTTATCCCCATTTTACAGTTGAGGAAACTGAGGCAGATAGCTGTTAAGTGTCTTGTCCAGGGTCACATAGCTAGTGGGAGGTTGGATTTGAACTCAGGTCTTCCAGACTCCAGGCCCAGAGCTCTATTTACTTTGCCACCTAGCAGCCTCTATTTTGGTAGGAGGTTGGATTGGAGTGAGACGACACTTTCAACAGAGAGACCAATTAAGAAGCTACTATAGTATTCTAGGTAGCAGGTAATGAGCAGAGGGGATATGTAAAGGAATGCGGTTGTAAAGACAGAAATGACATTTACAGCTGATTGTCTATGTGAGTTAAGAGTGAGGAGTCAATCAATGTTCTGAGCCTGGGAGACTAGATCTTGGTACCCTCAACAAGAATAGGAAAGTTAGGGAGAGGGGATGTTTGGTGAAAAAGACAATTCTTATATTGGACATGTTGAAGTTGAAAGCCTGTACGAGATCAAGATGTCCAAAAGGTAATTGGTGATATGAGATTGAAGTTCCGGAGAGACAAGAGCTGGATATATAGGTCTGAGAAGTTTAAAACAAGGGAAGGTTTAGAGGGAAAGATGAATTCTCTTTCAGTCATTTTGCATTTGAGATATCTAAGGCACATCCAGTTTGAAAGGTCCAAAAGACATTTGGTTATATGAGAATGGAGGTCAGGAGAAAGTTTAGGGCTGGTTAAACAGATCTGAGAATCATATACATAGAGAAGGAAACTGGGAACTAATGGGATCACCAAGTATGGGGGGAAAAAAAGAAGAGGGTCCAGGAAAGACTCTTGGAGGACACCCACAATTAGGAAGTGTGCCCTGGAGGAAGATCCAGCAAAGAAGATTGAGAAAGACAGGCAGGCAGAGAATTAGGAGAGAGCTGCCAGGAAACCCTGGAGCAGAGAGAGCATCTAGGAGAACGTACGGTTATTCTTTCCAAGTTGAGACTTTCTCCATCATGGTTTTGATATATTGTGGGTAAGCACAGGAAATTAAATGGGAATTTGGGGGGAGTTTTGCAGAAGCCACAGATGACACACAAAGGCCAGCAGACAACACAGAAAAAGTTTAAAAACTCAGAAATGCTTAATCCAAATTTTACAGTAAGGTACTGTAAGCACCCCATAAAGGAAAAAGAAAAAAAATCAGATTTCTTCTCAGGTACAAGGGGAAGGTCAAAAACATTTTATGAGGATTTTCCGGATTGCATGAAGTCCCATCCCCTAACCCGTGGGATGTAGAAGGGATAACTATAATTGACTATGTTAGAACCTTCTCACTTAGAAGCAAAGTGACTATATAATGTATCAGTTCAGGGCAGGTAAATGGTGCAGTGGATAGAGTGCTGGACTTGGAGTCAGCAAAACTCATCTTCCTGAGTTCAAATCTGACTTCAGATACTTACTAGCTGTGTGATATTGGGTTTAGCCCTGAACCCAGTTACCTTAGTTTTATTACCTGGAGAAGGAAATGGCAAACCATTTCAATATATTTGCCAAGAAAACTCCAAATGGGGTTATGAAGAGTTGGCCATGACCAAACAACAAATCAGTCCCCCAAACCTCAACTCTCTCTTCCCTTAATACTTATGCCTCAGAGGGTTGTTATAACAAAAGCACACTATAACCCATAAAGTACTATAAGATGCAAACCACTACCATGGTCAACGTTATTTTTTTTAGATTAACTGCATTTTTATTCTGAAATTAAACACCACGGAAAGAAAATTGTCATATTTACAGCAGAACACAGAGGATTGTATATGGAATTGTGACTCTCCATTTCATTCTACTTGCTTTACATGAAAAGTCATATAAAAATTTCTAGGCTACTTTGAAACCATAAGTTTGTCTGGGCTTCCCTGAATTTCCTTCTTTTTTGTGTTTGTTAAAAAATGTTTAAATGTCCCCTTTTTTGCAACACTATTATTATCTACCCTTCTCCTCTTCCCATTAATAAAAAAAATAAAACTGAGACAAACAAAAAAACCATCATGGTAACAAATAAACAGAGGCAAGAAACATAAAACCCATGCAGTGGCCATGTCCAAAAATGTATGTCTCCCTCTGCATTTTGAGTCTAAAACCTGCCAAGAGGTGTGTGACATATTTCATTCCAGGTCCTCTGGAGACACAGATAATCAATGTATCAATCAGAATTCTTATCTTACAAAGTTGTTTTTCTTTAAAATGTTGTGGTCCTTGTATAAATTGTTCTCCTGGTTCTGTTCACTTCATCGGCTATTATTTCATAACTACCCAGGATTCACTGAAATAATCTCTTTAGTAATTTCTTACAGGCCAATATTATTTTTTTTTAAGAATGGAGTCAAACCAATAATTACATATTCATATACCATAACCATTCCCCAACTCATGGACATCCTATTAGAGTCTAGGGTGTTTTTTCAAGGGGGTTGCTTTGCTTTCTTATTTCCTTTTAAACCCCGCCCCCCCACTCTTCATGACCAGGAAGTTTGTTTTTCTTGAGACCATTCCCCTGTGTGTGTGTGTCTGTCTGTCTGTCTGTGTGTGTATGTGTGTGTGAAAGCAACCCATTTTGTCTATTTCAGATAAAAGTGAAATTCTATGGAGTTGTCTTTAAAATATTTGATACTGATGCTACCATTTGCCCAGTGACTCACATACCCCGTAATTGTATTCATAGGCAGTCCATATAGGCAGCTATTTACTGGGAAACACATGAAGAATGGGAATAAATCTCTGTGATATTTTAATTTTTTTTTAATTTTTAAGGTAGACCAAAGCAGTGATTTTTAAAACAAAGAAATCAGAACTAGAACATCTTAAATTTTTAATCCTTTCTTTACAGGTTTACCCAGATCACTTTTGATTAAGACAACTGTAGAAAGTTAGTAACTGCCACAAGTTAACACAAGGAGGTGTCCCCTGTCAATTTCCCAAAGAGTTCTGGTTTCGAGCTGTTGGAAATGCACTGTTCCAGGTCTCCACTCTCCCTGGTTGGAATCAATCACAGAAGATTGAGTTCATGGGTCGCTTTTACCTATATTTCTTTGTAAACTCTTCAGCATTCTTACAGAAGTTTTCCTCTGCTTAGAATACTCTTTGGCTAGGTCAGCCCAAAGGGTGTGCTCAGCACTGGGGGTGCTATGAGGGACTAGACGACTTGGTCAGTTTTGGTTGCTGGCTTCCAATATTCAGCACTAATTACTGGCAGAGAGATCTGTCCTTTCTCATTGATGTTAGGGTGGTAAATCTAGGTGTTTTTATAGTGATCTTAGGTGGTTTGAATGGATACTCTACTGGAAAGTGATTTCAGTTCTGAAGGCTGCCTTATCATATGAAGGGTTGTCAGGAATGATGAGCCCTTGCCAAATCAGAAAATTAGCTTCTTCAATCTGGATGTTATGGAAGTTTTTCATCCCTCACTTACAGATTTCTTCCAGTTCCTTCATCAGCCTCCTGCTGGCTGCCATCTTGGGTTTGGTGCGACTGCTGTTCCACAATGAATAATCTCTGTAATCTTTTAGATTCCCCAACAAGGAAGAGTTTCAGAAGCATTGGTTTGTGAGATACTTAGAATTTGAAATTCTTTTTATTTCCTTAGTGGAGAAGTTAACAAGTAGCCTGTTGTTACAACTTGCTTATGGTGATTTTGAAGTACCCTGTGTAAAATAATTTTTTCTTCTATCAGATGAAGCTGAAAGTGTTAGGCAACTGTAGGATTACTAGACTATAATTGGGACTTAATTATTTATGTGACTTGAATTAATTATTTAAGATGATAAAGTCGCATGGGTGTGGAATGTAGACTTGTGTGAACAAGGCTTGGTCCTCTGCCTCAGAGTCGCTGTTCCCTTAATGATTTAATTTGTATATTGGCATAGGTAGTTCATTTGGTAATGACCTGCGTTTGTCTCCAGTGTCCTGAGGCTTTGTGCTGGTGCATTTGTTTGTCAGCTCTGAAAGTACCGATTGGAGAGTAGACGTCTTGCTATTTTCTGCCACCCTTGGTTTGGCTTTCTGGGGCCACATTATTTTGGCCTCCAATCTGTTGTTGTTCTGCCAAGATTTCATATTTACTTCATCCATGTGAATTGTTTGTGGCTAATGGAGTTCATTAATAAATATGAAACAGCTTTCTCAATGGGGAGGTGGGAGGGAGAGAAGGCAGATCTTTGTGAAAAGAAAAGAAAATTTAATTTAAAAATATGAAAGTCTCTGGCACAGATACATCTTGATGTGAACACTACCAAAACAGCTATTTGGATTTATTTTATTCATTCAGTCCCTAAACTAAGCAGAACAGTGCAGTCTAGCTTAAAATAAGATTCTTATTCTCTTTGCTCCACAAATGACATGATTCATTAGGCATATTCCTGTGTGGATCTGCGGAATGTCATAAAGACAGAAGACACGTTAGGCTTCAGGTCAATGTGTTAAGAGCTATTTTTAAAACCCTAAGTCATGGACCCTCTGAAATCCATACGTGGATCCTGTAGGTGTCCGTGAACCCCGAGTTAAGAAAGGGGTTATGGTCTGCACATGAAAAAACTCCCACGCAACCAGGTCACACAGGGACAGAGCACCAAGCCTTCAGTCAGGAAGACTTGAGTTCAAACTCAGCCTCAGACACTAGCTGTATAAGCCCAGAAAAGTCACTTAACTGCTACCTGCCTCAGTTTCCTCATCTGTAAAATGGGATTAATAATATCACCTACCTCCCAGAGTTGTTGTGAGGATCAAAGGAGCAATAAATGTAGAGCACTTAGCATAATACCTGGCATATAGTAAGTGCTATACAAATGTTAACTATTACTATGCCAATGAAATCATGGATCCTTGAAGTACTAAAATATATTACAGTTATCCCTTCTACACTTGGGTGTGGCACACCTGTGATTTGGAAAAATCCACCTTCCTATCAGAGAAGTTGAATTTTTTCTTTTACTTTTATGGAGTGTTTACAGTTCTTACTGCAAAATTTGGGTTAAGTATTTGGTCATCATAGGCTCTGTGTTATCTGTTGGCTTTTGTATATCATTTGTGACTTCCGCATAACTTCCCCCCTAAATTCCCATTTAATTTCTTATGCTGACCTGAGATACACTGAAAGCAAGATGGGGAAAACTGTAATGTGTAATGTGTGTAAAGTTGTAATGTGATAACTGTAAATCCAAATCAAAGCATCAAGACCCGATAATCGACTTCTACAGGATATTTAGAATCCACATTTGAATTTCCAGAAAAGTAGAGGCAATCAAAAACCCCATATCATTTGGGGGTTTTCATTCTTGTTTCTCCTTGTGGAATGAAACAGGACAATGGGGAGTGGCCACATGGCTTCAGTCTACATAACAAGGAAGTTGGAGTAAAAGGACACTGAGAAACACTGGAAATGGAAAAGATCCAAAACCTGAAAGCTTTGGTGAAAGTAACATGGCCTCTGTATTTTATTGTCTTTCATTAAGTCATTTATTTCCTTCTAAACTTACCTTCTTTCCACACAGAGCTGGTTGTTATCACACCATTTATTCCTGTAATCTGTCAGCACTAGAAATCTTAACTCTTTGAAGAGTTGTAGAAAAATGTGCCTCTTTAAAGAAATAGATCTCACTTCATTTCCATCCAACTCTCTCTGCTGCTGTTTCCCTCTGCCTTTTTTTCTCTGTTTCTCTATTTCTCTCTCTTTCTGTCTGTCTCTGCCTTTCTTTCTCTGTCTCTGTCTCTGTCTGGCTCTCTATCTCTGTCTGTCTGTCTGTCTCTTCTCACCAATGTGGTTTAAAAGATATACCACGTTGAAAGTCTCTCAGAATCTTAAAAAGGAGGGTGGGGAGGGCAGACAAAACAAAAAAAAAGGCAGGAAAATGAACCAGTGATTTGAGGGTCTTATTTATTATTTCATAGGTGCAGGAACAAATACTTAAAGGGTGCAGGTAGTATGCTGCCTTCTGCTCACAGGCTTACATTCACATCCCCTGGTATAGCATCCTTAGACTGAAAGCTCAGCATATTCACAAATTACAGGGAGGCTTATTTCACAAAAATATTTCACAAAAGGGCCTACTTCATTCCATATCAGTGTTAGCAGAAGAGACTGGGAAATTTGCACAGTTATACTCCTTCTGCCCAAAGGAGGAGTAGAGAGGGTTAATTCCTTTTTTATTCTTCACAACCAGAGATACCTGAAGGCAGCCCCTCTCCCCCCAACCTTACCACCACCACTGGCTTGGCTTTTCTCTGCCAGCACACTGGACATGTTCATGCCACTGAGAGGAACTTTTGAAGGGTCCAGATTCTAGGGAGAGTGATTTCAGGGAATGATGTTACTAGAAGCAGGTTTTAACAGCTGGTTGCTGGTTCCAATGTCTAAGCCCCTGTGAAAAAGCCCAGGCTAATCTGCATACCATCACTTCAACACTCAAAAGCATTAGGGATCGTCTGACCTGAATTCCCATACTCTAACATTGCTGAAGTATCAAATATACAGGCTAATTGACATCTTGGTTCTTTAGTTAGTGGTGAGAGGAAGGGTTCTGAGTTTTCATGGATTTCCTTTAGTCAAAAGCCTTTCATAATTAGGGAATGAGAGCACCAGAAACAACTACAATATTTACATTTGCATAGCACTTTGTGCTTTCCAGTCTCTCATCAACTATCTCTGGAGTGCTTCCTAGAGACATAACTAGCAAGGGGCTAGGGAGACTTTGTCCCACAGTGTAATGCATGAGGGGGCATGCTTCTTTAGAGGGATGCTTCCTTCCCAGGAGAAGGCTTCCTCATCTCTCTCCCTGTACTTTGCCTCATGGTCTACCACCAGTTCACACTACAATTGCTGTTCCCAGGCACGATTCAATCATATTCCCTCTTTGGGTCCACTTTCCCATACAATGCTCAAAGGGAAAAGGACCAGACTGTTCCCTCTCTTGGCACAATTGCATCCATGGTCTGACTGTCCTGCTGTTGCCACCTTACTTGGACTTTTTGTTACTGGCTTCATTTATCTAACCTGACTTTAGAAGTCCCTTCCAGCTTTTTAAAAACTAAAATCCTACTCTGATTCTGCATTGTAGTGTGAATGTTCACAAAGAATATCAGACCTCAGACCAGACTAGTTCAACCCATACCTGAACAAGAATTCCTCTAAAACAGTGGTTCTCAGTCTCTTAAAAAATTATAGAACATCCCTCCTGGCTTTACTAAGAGCTTTTTCTAATGTGGGTTATATCTTTTGATAAGGGAAGGAAAGGGAAACATTTACGTACAACCACGCTCTGTGACACAATATCTCATTGGAACTTCTATAACAGTAGTCATGCAGCCCTTCCTTTTGTGTGTGCGTGTGAAAATGTTTATATTTATTTTCAGGATTTTAATGTCCTTTATTTCTCCTTTATGTCTCTTCTCACAAGAAGTTCACTTTAAGGTGGGTTATTGGTGATGGACGAGCAACAATCTCATTGTATTTGTTTCTTGCAAGGAATAGACTCTGAATTGGTCACTTAGCTGCATCTAGGCTGAACCACACAGCTTGCTCAGTCACTGGTCACTTTGTCCCTAGACTAATGTAAGGGTCACTCTGCTCTTGGGAAGCTCCTCAAAGAGTGGCTGAGCTTTGTTTTCCTTGGATGACCCAAACAAATCACTTAGCCTCTGGGCTGTAATCAAAGTATAACATCTCTGCCGAAAAGGGCAATCTGATGGACTCCTGAGGAACAGTGGTTCGATGGAAAAGTGCAGTCTTCACTGGCTCCAGTCTTTGGTTGTGCCAGGTATTACAGCATTACTGTGCTTTTCCAGCAAAGACAGTAACCCTTCACCTAAGAGAGGCAGATGCCCCTCTTCTTTAACTCTCTCAGTAATTCAACCCTGACACTTGTCATCTCCAGGTAGCATGTGGGAGAGGTCTAGTTCTTTCTAGTTCAGAAATGGCTTTCCTCAGTTCAGGATCCGACCCTTAATTTTGATGATCAGCCAGTTATACTTCCCAGATTCCTGTTAGGGTTTGCAGATTAGTAATTGTGGACAAAGCTAAGGATACAGGCTACGTTTGAGGGAAAGTTCATTGCCTCCACTGGTGATTTCATAAATAGTGAGTAGTAACATTTGAAAAGACTTACATGCACTGACAGAGTGAAGTGAGCAGAACCAGGAGAACATTGTAATTTTTTTTAAATTACATGTTTTCAAATTTTTCAAATTACATGTAAAATAATTTTAAACTTTTTTTTAAAAATCTTGACTTCCAAATTCTTTTTTCTCTTCCTCACCAACCTTACCCCAATTTGGCAATCAATTAGATATAGATCGTACATGTATAATCATGCAAAACTCATTTCTATATTGGTCATATTGCAAGAGAAACCACAGAACAAAGGGGAAAAGAAAGAAAAGGTTTTTTTTTCAAAGTATGCTTTGATCTGCATTGACTATCAGTTCTTTTTCTGGGGGTAGATAGCCTTTTTCACAATAAGTCCTTCAGAACTGTCTCTAATCACTGTATTGCTGGGAATAGCTGTCATTCACAGCATACAATATTGCTGTTACTATGTACAATGTTCTCCTGGTTCTGCTCACTTCATTCTGTTTCAGTTCATGTAAAGTCTTTCCAAGTTTTTCTGAAATCATCTTGCTCATCATTTCTTATAGCACAATAGCATTCCATCACAATCATATATCACAACTTTCCCAGTCATTCCCTAATTGATCATCCAGTTTCTTCTTGAAGACCCTTAATGAGAGGGGTCTACTACCTCCCCAGGTAGCCCACTTTAGGATAACACTCATTGTTGGGAAGATTTTCTTTACCTCAAATCAAGAATCTGCTTCTCTGAACCTTCCTTCCATTGCTCTTTGTGACCTGACATAGCAAATCTAATACCTCTTCCATTTGAGAGAGTCCTTCAAATGCTTGGGGACATCTTGAGCTCTGCCAATTACTCTGCACCTTGTAAAATAAAGCAATGTAGGAAAAGTGCCAAAATTTTACTCAGATGATTTGGATTCAAATCCCAGCTTTGCCATTTACTACCTTGAGCAAGTTCCTTCTCCATCCTCCATAGTTGTTGTCCTAGTATGACTCTGGTATCTCCATGTGCAAAGCACCATGATGGACATAATGAAATATAAGATATGACCCTTTCCCCTCAAAAGCTAACAATATAGTTACAGACAACATTTAGAGTCATGAAAAGATAGTTATCAAAACAAGTTGGTCTATGCTAAGTGCTAAATGGTTGGTACAGTAGGAACTGAAAGGGGGGGGGGGAGAGAGAGAGAGATCTATAACCTGAGGTAGTTGGGAAGGTTTCATAGATCAGGTGGAATTTGAATTGGGAGGCAGGGGTAGGCAGGAGGTAGGACAGCATTCCATGGAGAAGAATGGTCTAAGCAAAGAAGTCTTCAGGGATAAATGGCAACAAGGCATCTCAGTAGGTAAAGTTCTGGATCTGGGGCCAGAAAAACCTGAGTTTAAATCTGGCCTCAGACACTTACTAGCTGTGTGACCCTAGACAGTCCCTTAGCCTCCATTTCCTCAACTGTAAAATGGGGATAATAAATGGGGATATAGCACCTACCTCTTAGGGTTATTGTGAGGCTCAAATGAGATAATATTTGTAAAGCACTTAGCATAGTGCCCAGCACATAGTAGGTACTATATAAATACTATATAAGCACTATATAAAATAATATATAAACTAGCTGTTATTACAATTAAATGAGGCAACCTATTTAGCCAGAGTGTCTGGCTGGCATAGCTACTATGTGCTATGTACTTACTATATAGCATCTGGTGTGCTATATAAATGCTAGCTATTATTATTACTAAGAAGTAAACTTATTTGGCCAGAGCACAGGGATGCTTGTCTGAAAGGGGGTCTTGGGGAAAAAAAATCAAGAAAAAGTGATTTGGGATCAGATTGTGGAGGTTGTAAATGCCCATTAGATAAACTTTTTTAAAGGACTTTATGGATATAATCTCAGTAGCCCTTCAAATGGTTTATGGAAAGATTGCTAAAAACCCCCTGGGGTCAGGTCATTGCCTCAATAAAAGTAACATTGCAACTTCAACCCAATCCAGTCAGAGAGGGTGGGGGTTGGAGGGGCTGGGTGATGACTCAACAATTACATTTAAAGAGTGTGAAATCATCTTTCCTTTGAAGGGGAAAGGGTACAGAAATAGAATGTGTAATAAGATTTGGCTCCCTCATGTTTAACAGTCTGGGAAATGATAAAAGATGAGAGCTGTGGGCTATTAGATATTTAAGTGAAAAAGAAAAGGACTGGCCTTTAATAAATGTAAACAGATGTAAGGATGAAGAAAACAACATTAAGTCTGGAGGATGGGCCTCCACGAGTGCATAATGAAGACTTTGAGGTTTGATTGGGCAGGCCGACCTGACTAGGAAAATAAATTTTACTTTTCCATCAGGTCAGACAGGATTTGGTAAATTCAAATCACCAATTTAAGGTATAAGCAGGAAACTTGGGAGGAAAAGAGCCAAAGGATAGAATGGACAGGGAGCTTATTTTCCAAAGGCCTGCAATATGGTAAATGTTGTGGCAGATGAGTGACTCAGACATCTTAATGGGATCTTGCGCTCCTTTCAGTTTTTAAAGGTGAAGCTTTAAAGGACATTTTCCACTGTACCTAACAGAGGTGAAGGAGTACCAATAAAGTCATGTATAGACCCAATGTCAACTCAGGAGGTAGAAACACTTAGCAAGAAAATTCACATTGGATAGACAGACCATCTAGATCAAAGGTTCTTAACCTTTTAGTGTATTTGTAATGCGCCCTTTTAGCAGTCTGTTGAAGCCCCTTCTCAAAATGATGTTTGTTGCCTATATTCATAATTGAAGGAAATGAGCATTTCAGTTAGAAGTTTGGGAAAATAAAGATATAATTTTTTCCCCATTCAAGTTCATGGACCCTCTGAAATTTATTCACAGATCCCAGGTTAAGAACTTCAGTCCTAGATTAATCCAGGTCTTCAAAAAATGTTTTTCTTTTATAACTGGGATTCAAGGTCTCCCTGAAGGGAAGAAGGTGGGATGAAATTATTCACATAATTTTCTCAAATTTCCTCTTGGTTTTGGTTGTGTAGATATCACTTTAGGCATCACAAAAATCAAAGACTTACAAAATATTAGAGCTGGAGGGAACCTAGCTAGGAAACCATCTAATCTGTCTGGGTACCTCCAGCAGTACCTCACACCCAGCAGGCATTGCATAAACATTGGTTGCTTGAATAACTGACCAAATGCCTCTCATTCTTCCCAAATCTCCTGGGAAGATGGTTATTTGTCGAAATAACAATTTACATTTATATGGCATGTTAACAGATTACAAAGCTCTTTGCATAGTTTCTTAGGGATTTGGGGGGAGTGGTAAAAGGGAGGAAGGGTTGAGGTAAGACCTGTGATTTAGAGAGGAATTGTGATATAGGGAAGGAATGCTGACTTTTGGAATAAAAGAACCGGGGTTCAAAATCCCAGCACTGCCATTTGTTATTTTCAAGTTACTTTGCCTGTCTGGGACTCGATTTACTTATCTGTAAAAATGGAGGATTTAAACTAGGTGACTTATTTTTTTTTTATTTTATTTTTAAATTTTAACAAATGCTTTATTAACTTCTGGTTTACATCATTCATTTCTGCCAGATTTTGGGTTACAATTTTCCCCCATTTTCCCCACTACCCACCACTCCAGAATAGCAGTCCCACAAGATATCCCCTCATCCAATCTGCTCTCTCCCATATCCGCTTCGGCTTTGCCATTAGGGCAAGATGAATCTCTGTGCCCCAGTGCCTGCACATCTTATCTCCCAATTACATGCAAAATAGTATTAATAATAGTATTTATATACATTTGAAACATTTAAATTTAAAACTTCAGATTTCAGATCCATTCCCTTCCTCCCTTGTCACCCACTCCCACTGGGAAGATAAACAATTCAGTATGTATTGTACATGTATAGCTATGCAAAACATTACCATAGTAGATATATTGTAAAAGACTGCTTATATTTCCCTCCCACCCATCCCACCCCCCACCTGGTCCATTCCCTACTTTGATCTTGTCCCTCTTCGAAAGTGGGTACCTCCAACCTCCCCCCCCATAATGCCCTCCCCTCCATCATCTCCCCTCTCATCCCTCTTCCCCCTACTCTCCTGCAGGGTGAGATATCCCATTTAGTATGTATGTGATTCTCTCCCTGAGCCAAATTCAATGAGAATATGGTTTTGCCTTTTTGCCTTCCTGTTCTTCCCCTCCCCTGCAACTACTTCCCCTTGCCTCTTCTACATGAGATAGTTTACCCTACCCTGTCTCTCCCCATCTCCTCTTGCCACTTTCCTCTCTCACCTCTTAACTTCACCCCTTAAGTATCATCCCTTCCTACCAAATTCAACCTTTGCCCTCTATCCATGTATACCTGTAAACATATAAACACACATTCACGTATGTATTCATATGCCCATATACCCTTCTTCAATTATTTTCATAATGAGGAAGGTTTCATCAGTCACAGTTATTTAAACTAGGTGTCTTCTAAGGTCCCTTGTAACTCTTGAATCTATGATTCTGTGTCTTCACTGGGTCAAGGATTCTTAGGTGAAAACATCCTCCAATACTCTTTACAGAGGGGCATTACATCTGAAATTTATCGTCTTGGACAGTTTGCCTAGGATACAGAGAGTTGAAATGACTTGTCTACAAGGGATAGACAGAAGGTTTTCCTAGGCATACATTCTTTTGCACAGGATAAGCCCTAAACAGGAAGTCAGGGAGACTTTCCAGGAGCCCTGGATAAAGAAAGGGTGTTCTCTGGTAAAGAAAGCTCTAGGTGAAGCTCCCCCATATCTGACATGTTTACACTAATGAATTTTGAACTATTTTGCATTCTCTATATTACTGTCACCACCCCCAACCATAAATGTAATTAAACAACAGTTGATTATAAAAATGGGACATTTTTCATACTTTGGCTAAGTAATAACTTTAACTGTTGTGTTTTGGTCTGTCTTCTACTGTCATTTTATGAATTTGACTTTCTAGACCAACCGTCTAGAAAGCTACTAATTTTGACCACTTTTAGGATATTATCTGGTATATAATATTACTTTGGTTATGGCCACATACTTCTAAATGCTAGGCTTCCCTTCAGTATAACTGAGAGAGAGTGGCATGCTTCATCACTCAATTATGGCTCCCCCAAATAAAAATAGAACTCTTAAAATTAGCTAAACACTCTTTTTTCCTTAAGCCTCCCACAGTATCCTTCCCTCACCCTCTCAGTTAAGGGCCTGGTCTCAATTCTTTAAAAATAGAGACCTTTTGCTCTGAGTTTCTTCTTCTCCTTTCTCACTTCAAAAACTTTTGATTTCATCCCTTTTCTTCTTATTCCTTCCTTTACTCTAATATCTGATGAAGATTTGGCTCTCTCTCCCCAAACCCAAACCCTCTACCTGTACCCTTGATCTCATCTCATTTTCTCTAGTAGATTGGTCTAACTATCTTCCCCTGCTCCACCTGCCCCAATCTTTAATCTCTCTCAACATATGAGTTCTTTCTTCTATTGCTATAAACATGCCCAGGTCTCTCCCCCTATCCCCTTAAAACATCCTCATAAAACCAGATCATTTTAGGCAGCTGATAGTGCAATGAACTGAGTACTGGGCTTGGAGTTAGGAACACCTGATCTCAAGTCTTACCTTGGAAACTTACTAGCTATGTGACCATATTGTTACTTAGCCTCTCTGTGCCTCATTTTCGTCATCTATAAAATGAGGGGTGTTGGATTTTATTATCTCTAAGGTTCTATGATCCTTGACTTTCTCAGTCAAACTCCTTAAGAATGTTATCTACACTTGAGGCTTCCACCTCCTCTCACTCCCTAATAACCCTCAACAATCTGGTTTCCAGTCACAACATTCAATAATCTTTTAATTGTCAAATCTAATGGTCTTGTCCTCAACTGCCATCCTTCTTGACTTCTCTTGCAGCATTTGACATTATTGACTTCTGTTTGTTTCTGAATACACCCCTTTCACCTCAGAGTTTCTGTGATTCAGTTCTCTCCTGGCTCTCCTGTTACCTGTATGGCAACTCTTTCTCACTCTTCTTTCCTCAATCATCATCCATGTTATGCCCACAATCTATGGATGTGCCCAAAGACTCTATCCTAGACCCTCTTCTCCTTTCTTTTCTTTCCATATTCTCTAGCAGATCTCACTCCCATTGGTTCAATGATCACCTCTATGCAGATGACTTCTATGCCATGTATTCAGTCCTAGTCTCTCTCCTGAGCTTCTCTATAACATAAGGAACTGCTTATTAGACATTTCAAATTGGATGCAGCAAATGCATCTCAAAACTCAGCCTGTCCAAAACAAAACTCATTATTTTTTCCCCAAACCGACTCCTGTTCTAAACTTTTCTAATATTAAAGATTCTTCCAGTCATTAAGATTTACCATGTTACTATTATTTTCAAATACTCACTTGCAATCAGTTGCCAAATCTTGTCTTCCTCCATAATATCTCTCATATTTGCTGCCTTTTCTATTCACACAATCATTATCCTAGTCCAAGTTCTTATCACCTCTCACCTAGACCATTGCAATATCATCCTATCCTCTCCCAAAGTGATTTTCCCAAAATCCCATATCATTCTCTGATTCAATAAACTCCAGTGGTTCTCTGTGACCTCTATTTGGCATTTACCACCTAGCTACTTCCTACCTTTCTAGTCTTCTTCATCTTAGTCCCCTTCACCCTATCTAGGATCTAGTCTTACTGGCTTACTTGCTATTTCCCATATTTGATGCTCCAACTTCCATCTCTGTTGCATTAGCTGTCCATCATGTCTGTAATGCTTTCTGTCTTCACTTCCTCCTCTTGGCATCCTTGGCTTCCTTCCAGACTGAGCCTAAGAACTACCTTCTTCAGGCTTCTTCTCTAAGGTTACCTTGTTTTAATTTTGTGTGTGTATACCTACACACATATCAATGTATAGACATCTTTTGTATATATCAGTACATGTCAATAGTCATTAAGCATTTATTGAGCACCATCTATTTGCCAAGCACTGGGCTAAACACTGGAGATAGAAAAAGGGGCAAAAGACAGTCCTTTCCCTTAAAAAGTCCACAGTCTACTGAGGGAGACAAAAAGCAAGCAAATACGTAAAAACAAGCTAAATACAGGCTAAATAGGAAATACTTAGGAGAGGGAAGGCACTAGAATTAAGAGAGGTTGGGAAAGGCTTCTGTAGAAGTGTGACTGAAAACTCAAGTTGAAAAGCATCCATGTGGATTGTATATTGACTTTGAAAACCACAAAGAATTTTATCTCTGTTGTATTGTATTTTTATTTCTTTCTGCTGGAGGGCCTTGAGTTTTGACACTTCTACTATAGAAGACAGATTTCCCTTGTGACTTAGAGGAAGCCAGGAAAGGCAATAGGTGGAAATGAGGAGGGAAAGAATTCTAAGCATGGAGGATAGCCAGGGCCAAGAGATGAAGTGTCTTGTTGATGGGATAGCAAGGGAGCCAGTGTCATTGGATCAAAAAGAACATGGTGGCAAGTAAGGCATAATGTATAAGAAAACTGGAAAGGTAAGAGGTGGCTAGGTTATGAAGGGATTTGAATTTTGTATTTGATCCTGGAGGCAATAGGGAGCCACTTAGAGTTTATTGGAAAGGGTGGTGACGTTGTTGGACTTGTGCTTTAGGAAGATCAATTTGGTGGCTGAATGGAGGATGGATTGGAGTGGAAAGAGACTTGAGGCAGGCAGATCCACCAGCAGGCCATTGCAATGGTTCAGGTATGAGGTGTAATGGTGTAACTCTACCAGTGTAATGGCAGTCTCACAGGAGAGAAGGAGACATATTTGGAAGGTGTTGTAAAGGTGAAATTGACAGGCCTTGGTAACTGATTGGATATGAGAGTGAGAGGGAGGAGGAGAGGTTTATACCTAGGGAATGGGAGGATGGTAAAGAGGAGACCCTCTACAGTAATAGGCAAAGTAGGGAGTGAGAGGGTTTTGGGGAAAGATAATGAGCTCTGTTTTGGACAGGTTGTGTTTAAGATACCTACTGGACATTCAGTTTGAAATGTTTGAAAGGCTGATGGACATGTGGGATTGGAAGTCAGAAGAGAGTTTGGGTAGGAGAAATCAATTTGAGAATCATCAGTATAGAGCTGGTAATTAAATTAATGAGAATTGATGAAATCATCAACTTATTATAGAGAAAGAAGAGGAAACAGGATAGAACCTTGTGGAACACCAATGGTTAGAGATATGAATCGTGATCCAGCAAAGGAGACTGGTTAGATAGGTAGAAGAACCAGGAAAAAATGATATCCCCAAAACATGAGAATATGAAAAAGAAGAGGGTGATCAGCAGCATGAAAGGTTGCAGGGAGGTTAAGAAAGATGAGCATTATTTGCACACCCACAATCCTCATTCAAGCCCTCGTCACCTCTCACCCGGACTATTGCAGCTGCCTTCTGGTTAGTCTCCCTGCCTAAGCTCTTTTCCTCTTCCAATCCATCCTCCCTTTAGATGCCAGTGATTTTTTTTTTCTGAAGTGTTGGTCTGACCCTACTCAGTGAGCTCCAGTGGCCCTTTATTACCTCTAGGATAAAATTGACTTTTTAAAACCCTTCAAAACTTAGCCACTCTACCAACATCCAGATATTCTGACAGTTCCCCAAACATGGCCCCATTGCCAGTCTCTGTGCATTTGCTTTAGCTTTCCCCCTCACCTGGAATGTCTACCCCCCTTATCTGTGCCTCTTAGTTTATTTAACTACTTTAAGACTTTCTGAAATTTCACTTAGGTTTTTCCTATTTCATCCATCTTACCTTCTTTTCTGAGATTACATTTACTCTCCTTGTCTTGGTTCTATCTAGTAGTTTACTTATCTCCCAATAGAATGTAAGCTCCCTGAGGGCAGGGACTGATTTTTTATTTTAGAACAGTGACTGGCATGTAGTAAGCATTTAATAAATACTTCTTGACTTGCTGGAAGCACTTTACAATGGTTGTTTGGACTGAATTGTTCTATGAAGTAAATTTTGAATTAAAGTTTAATTTCAAATGAAAAAATAAAAAGAAAGATGAGGATTGAGAAAAGGACATTGGATTGGTCAATTAAGAGATCATTGGTAACTTTGGAGAGAGCGTGTGGGTGAAATAAAAAGGTTGGAAGCCAGATTGTAAGGGGTAAAGAAAAGAGTGAGAGGAGAGAATGTGGAAGCTACTATTGCAGATGACCTTTTGGAATTTAGATACAAAGGGCAAAAGAGATAAGGTAAAGAAAAGAGCGATCAATTGATTAATTGATAAGGGATAATTGATAAGATTGCTTGGCAGCTGTGAGACCCCAGTTGAGATTGTATAGCATACATTTCTAGTGGATCCACTCAGAATGGTTGCATTATTTTCTCCACCTTTGTTATGCAGCACATGTGTATGAGTGAAGGCGGAATGGTAAGAAAGATCCAAAGCTAAGGCTTGGCTGGGTGCAATTGGTGACTTGATAAGGGGCTTAGGGATTCAGAAGAGAGTGTTTCATTGAATTGCTTCATCAAGGGATCAAGACAGGGAAGAGGAAAGACTAGTTAGCGCAAACAGGACAGCCAGGGAGAGAATTGAGGAATCAAGGGACTGAATGAATTGTTTCACTTTTGTCTTTATGTTACCAACATTTATCACAGGGCCTGGCACGGAGTAATTATTTAATAATTGCACGATAATAATTACTTAACAGTGCTTAATAATTACTTATTGGTTAATAATAGTATGAAACTATGATTTCAAAAGATGATATATAATTAAAAGTAAGAGTTAAAGGAAATTTTAAAAACCATTTAGCCACAATTCAGTACCTTACTAGCTAATCTTGAATACAATCAATCCTTCCTACCCTAACATTGGTTTTTGCATAATTAGATCTTCCCAGACTTGTCTGAAGAACTTAAATCAACTTCAGTGAATACTGGGGTCCCAGTAGCTTTTACCTGCAATAGATTTTATCTACAGAGAAACAGAAATATGGAGTTTTCAGACTTTTCCCCAGTCAGTGGTATGCAGGCAACACTTCCTTTTCCTAATTTAAGGAAGAAACTGCCTTTCTTATTCCTGTGGGTCCCTAAAGAGAAAGATGATTCACCCAAACTTCCTGTGTTATCTCATACCACAGTTCTCCCCAGTTTCAGGGGCCAACTCCTCTTGAAATCTTCCCAAAGCCTCAAAATTAGTATTTTTCTCCCTTCTTGAATTATCTTATATTTTGACTGAGCTCTCCGCCTCTTCTTCAGGACAGAGACTGATCTTGCTTCTTTGTTTTCCTGTCTTCGAAGAGATTTGCGCTAGGACAAAATACCTTGTATACACTAGGTGCTTAATGAATGTTTCTTGAATTGAAGTGAACCAGAATGCTTCTATCCAGACAAACACCTTCCAACTTTCTTTTAAAAAAAAATAAATTTCTTTTGGAGGTAGATTGCCCTAAGCCTCTCTCTTTCTCCCAATAGATAGCTTAGGTGAGCTTTGTGTGAATTAATTTTGCATTCAATTGTTTCCATAGCAACTATCACCAGTAAGATCAGATAGATACCCCTGTACTCAGATACCCCTGTACCTCTACCAGATTGAAGTTACAAAACCAAGCTGTATCAGAATTTAATCTTTAAAACATATTTTTAAAGACACAATAAAATTTTAAAGCAGGTTTGAAGTGGTCTCTCCCTAAGTTATTAGAGAATCATGGTTTTAGAGCATGCTTTCTTTGACAATGTGAAAAGAAAAATGGAACAAATATCAATCCCCTTCCTCTCTTCTCTTTTCTTTTATCCCACCTTCCCAACTAGAAAGGGAAAAACAAACCATAGGGGCTTCAGAATAGCTTTCATCCCCACAGTGGAATAAAATTAAACTTGTGTAAGAAACCCTAGAGTTGAAAGAGTATAGCACACCTCAGGCCTGGCTTTACATAAATCCAGACTATCAAGCCAATTTGGAATACCAGACACTTTGGCAATGCCAGATGGGCCTGGATGTTTTCTGGATATGTTTTCTGCATATCTAGAGAAAGTCTTCCCTTTAGAACTAATGTTTCTAAATTGTAGATTTGTAATGAGGCATAGAAAATGCCCAGAGAAAAGGCAATTTGTGTTTCAAAATATCTGAAAGCAACAGACGTCTTTTGGTATAATCTTGGATTTTTTTTAACTTTGAATTCTACTTTCTCACTGATGTGGAATCTAGGAGGAGGACATTAGCTTATGGAATCCCAGAATGGAATCTTGAGAGGTGACCTGGGCTAAATATAGCAAAATAATTTCCAAAGACTGAGGAATAGTTTTAAATAGTTGCAGAAGGGCCTTTTAGGAGACTATAGAGAAAATTTCCTGAATTTAAGAATCTTAAGGATCCTTCTCCTGTGTTCTTAGATGTTTTATACATGATGAGAATGTTTCTGAATGAATTGGTTTTACATGGAGTGTGTTGATACATTCCATTCTTTCTAATATGAAATGGATGACACAGAAAGACTACTTTCAACTCTGTTTTGATATAATAATGTCCTCTACTGGCATAACATTTGTCACTTGATGATCTGAAAATACTTACTTAATATTCAGAGCAGCTCTGAGAAGAGGTGAGAGTAAGCAAAAATGTTTATAGAATTCTGGAATGTCACTATTGGCAAATGAGAAATATAATGGGACTCAGAGGTAGAAGGGAGATAGGGGAGCACCACAATCAATTTGAATGAGAGAGTTCAGTTAAATTTTCAGTGTAAGTGTGTACACCTTGGAAATCATCAAATAGTACAAACCAGGATTTGAATTATAGTTTTGTTAATTGTCCAGACTTAAGAAAGTGATGGAGAAAATGTTAACAATGCAAATTAAACTTAAAAGTATATTGTAGGGGTGGCTAGCTGGTACAGTGAATAGAGCACCAGCCCCAGACTCAGGAGGACCTGAGTTCAAATCCAGCCTCAGACACTTGACACTTACTAGCTGTGTGACCTTGGGCAAGTCACTTAATCCAATTGCCCTGCCTTCCCTCTCCAAAAAGCAAAAAAAAAAAAAAAAGAGTGTATTGTGGGCATATGTTTGTGTATTTTTGTATAAATATGCATGTGTGTATATATGTGTATACATATACCTATACGTATATGTGTGTGTATACACACACACACACACACACACACACACACACACACACACATTTGTTTGTTTGTTTGTTTTTCCTGGAGAGTTAGTTGTTAAGTATTTACCAGCATGCTGTAGAGAGAATAGGTGAGGCATCGTCAACAGAAGACTGCCAGAAAAGGCTTTCAAGTCCTGGCTACTGATGAAAGCTGTTTGGCTGACTGACTTTCTGCTTCCTCCTGGGATCACTATCATCAGGATATTTAAGGGAAATGGACATGGAAACTGGGTGTTTTATTTCTGGAGAATTGACTATGCATTTTTTTGTGAGTTCTTTTGTGTGTGAAGATGCGCAAGAGAGAATGCAAGGAGAATTTTCAGGTGTGACTTGGGAGTGTAGACACAGCAGTCAGGTATCTTGGGAGTTCAACTCTCTATATATCTCTCCTGTTTATCCTCCCTAATTGTTCTCCATTTGGGAATGGCATCAAGGAAATTGTCCCTGAGAAACTCTGTGTGTGTGTGTGTGTGTGTGTGTGTGTGTGTGTTTTTCTCATCCTTGTTGTCTGTGGTCCCAGTATCTAGTAAGAGGGCTTCTAGCAAAGAGGTTATGACAAATAAGAACATTTTGTGCTCCAATACCATGGGCACATCAATCAGTACCAGCAATTGCTGAATTCTGACTATATGTGTTACCTGTGGCAGTTTCTACTATAGGTTACATAACAAGGAAGAGGCAAAAATCCTTTCCAAGATATCCTGATAATAATTTTTTATGACTCAGAAAATCTTAGCATTTTTGTTTGTTTTTGTTTTGTTTGTTTAGGTCTCCCTATCTATAATGGTAATGGTAATTTGAAGATCTTCTCTGCACCTTGTATTTGCAATCAAACAGGTACTTAGCAGTTAGTTTCAAGTCAAGTATTAAGACCCAGAACTTGTGAATCCCACAGTGGGATCGACTTGTTGATGTAACAGGAAGGGCAGAACAGGGAGGAGATAATACTCTGTATATGAGGAAAAGCCCAAGCTGAGAGAGGACAGAGCTTTTGGAAGAGAGCATCTGGAGGCTGGGCTGCTATTGCTGGAGAGAAAGAAGATAACTGAGAACTGAACTGAGAATTTAGAAGAACTGAGAGAAGAAATGAGAACTGAGGACGAAACTGAGAATTGAGAAGAACTGAGAAATGAGAAGAGAGGAGAACTGGGAGGAGGCATGGCTGTGGTGAAGGTACTTTGTCTGTTCTGATGTTATTCTGTCAGATTCGCCTGCTAATAGAGGACAGTACTGTTGTTACAGAAGCCCTGGGACCTTGCTGCTGGCTCAGAAGCCCTGAAAGAGGATTTTCTTGTTGTATGTTTACAGAAATCTTGGGGGAGGGTCTTGCTGATGATTTCAGAAGTCTAAGGACTATACTTATGATTTGTGTTGAGCTCTCAGACCTTGTTGGTGGGTCTGAGTTGATTTCACAGGCAGAAAGTGAATTGATGAAGATGCTGGCAATGTGGATGAATGTTATTGTGGCTTTGTTAAGCTTTGTTTTCCCAGGAACAGAAACTGTGAAGGACTTGAGATGGACCAGACACTGTGAGCTTCAATATGGAAAAGGAATTGCACAAGGAGATGGATGAAGAACTGAGAGGTGTCTGCCTTTGAACCCAGGTGGCAGTTGGATAGATTCAGGCAGCTGGGACTATGGAAGAGGAACCATGGAAGCTGAGAACCTGCCTAGAGTCAAGATGAAAAGACCTCTCCTTGGGTACTTAATGCAAACTGAGAAAATCACTACTCACTGTGGCCTAGAGGTAGAGAGCTCTGACCTTTATATTTAGATGATTGAGTTAAGGACTTCTCCAATTAAGAAGAAAGAAGGCTTTTTCAATTGAAGAGATTAAGACACTGTGACCTAGGGGTGGAAGACTTTGACTTTTGTACTTTGTGTCAATTAAGGAGACTTGCCTCCTTAAGTATAATTGAATTAAGGACTTACTAAATGAATATTATCTTTGCTTAAAACTATGTGACCACTTTGGTAAAAATTATGCATCCATTTTAGTGATAAGTTGTTAATTTATAACATTGTGAATACTGTACTTTGATTTCTGTGAATGTTTTGCCTCAGTTTGTTACTGAACAAATAGAGAATTCACTATACTGTGTAATCAGAACCTTGAAAGTTTTTCACAGCAGCAGTCCTCTGGAAAGCTGCTCATGCTTGGCTCTACACTCTCACCTAGGCTGGAAGTGTAGCAGACATTTACTGGTGGACCCAACTCCTCAAAGAAGTTTTAACCTCTTCTATTTCCATCCTGGGCCCTTTTTGCCCCCTCCTTAGGCAACTGCAGTAATTTCTTTTCTTGGGATCTCAGCATATTGGTGCTGGACTTATTTTGAATAACTGATCAACTTTGGCCCCACTATAGCTAAAAACTCCCAAACTCAAGTGATCCACCAACATCAACCCTTCTTGTAGGTGGGATTACAAGTGTGTTTTCCACTCGGCCTGGCAGAACCTTAGAACTAGAAGGAACTTAAGAGTGAGGTTCTTTGCCTGATGAATTATTAAATCCCATCTATAACATCCCTGACAGACAGTGGCACAGTCTATGCTTGGATACTTCTGGTGACGAGAAATTAAATACCAAGAGGGGTAGCCTTTTCTGCTTTTTTTTGATGGTTTTATATAAATGTTAACAATTGTTATTTTCTCCAAGCTAAACATTCCTCATCCGTTTTCTTTTTTCTCTAATAATTCTCCTTTTATATCTTTTGACCATTAGTCAAATAAAGACCTGTAGTTTTGTTTTTTCAAATGATCATTATAGGACATAGTTTCAAGTCCCCTTACCATGCTAATCACTCTACTCTGAACATGTTCCAGTTTGTCCATATCCCTTCAGGCAGTGATCCCAGGCAGGAAGTAGAAATCAGGAGCCAGGTGTGGGCTGACCAAGGCAGAAAACACTTTTTGCTTTGAACTATTGATGCAGGTTGAGATTGCATTAGTCTTTTTGGCTGCCATGTCACTTTCCTGATTTCTATTGAAAACTTCTAGTCCATTAAAGCCCTACATCTCCCTGGTAAAAGACTTGCTGTCAAGTCTTATCTCTCCCAAGACGTGACAGAGAGGTCAACTGACTTGCCCAAAGCTGCAAATCAATAAGAAAACATGGAGTCAAACTCAAGTTACCTTCTCACTGACTGATTTTCTAGACCTGAGCCACCTAATCTCATTCTCATAAAATTCAGGGTTGTTTATAATTTGGATGGAGTAAGAAAATTCTGCAGCTAACAAGACCATCAGATATATGACAGCACTTTTCACCTAGGCATGAAATGAAACATGACTTCCTCAATATTGGCTTGACTTATGTATTTTAATTTTAAGCTGCTATTTGAAGCTGTTCTGCCTCCCTAGCATAATTATGAAATGATGATGAGTCCATTTTTTTTTGCAAAGCAAAGACAGTCTTTATATTCTTTGTTTTAAATCTCTTTAAATGTTGTTTCCTTTTGTGGCACTTATACTTGAGTGAAATTTACCACTGAGCAGTTGCCATGGTGACCAGGAACTGGCCAAGTGGTCAAATAGATCCATTCCAAATAAATAAACAAATTGGGGTGTAAGAAATATATGGCCACTGCGTATATAACATTGTTTAGTAGTAGGCCATCATATTTTGAAACCATAGCAATACTTTAAATAGTGTAAGGATAAAGTATTTGTGATTTCATTGGCATAGTAAACTCTTAGATGAGGAAAATCTCTCCACTAATGTTTACTGGAATTTCTTCAGTAACTAATAGTCTTTTTTTTTTTTTAAAGCAATTGGGGTTAAGTAACTTGCTCAAGGTTACACGGCTAGTCATTTGATTTATGCATGGGTGCTCATTTTCTGAGGCCGGATCTGATCTCGGGTCATCCAAACTCCGAGGCCGGCGCTCTTACTCACTGCGCCACCTAGCCGCCCCTTTAGGGCAATTGGGGTTAAGTAACTTGCCCAAGGTTACACGGCTAGGTTTTTTGTTTGTGCGGATTAGGTGTCGGAGGCCGGCTCCGAACTCAGGTCCTTCTGATTCCAGGGCCGGCGCTCTATTCACTGCGCCACCTAGCCGCCCCCAGTAACTAATAGTCTTGAGAGAGCTGTCTAGGACACTTAGAGGTTAAGTGATATGCCCAGGGACTTCAATCCAGGTTTCCTTGGCCCCCAGATCACCCTGTTTTTAAAACTGTATGATATAATCTTATTGTCAAATTTGAAAGACAGTAGATTTTCCCTTATTCAGAATGACCAGAGAATAGTGTGTGCTGGCTAATTGAATGACTCAGATTTTTAAAAAATCATTTATACTATTCATGATTACTAATCTATAAAGAATTAAAATATAATTATATATTGTATATGAATGTATACATGTATATATAATATTTAATATGTTTAATACTAGACTTGTACTTTATCTTCCTTTGATGATTAATAATGCATCAGCAATTTTCCATGCCTTGGGGTCATCATACTAAATATTAATTGTCACTACATGGTAAGTGACTGGGAAAGGTAGAGGAGACTGAGTATTATTAGGTCATCCAGTCTCCTTTTCTACGCATTAGCCCTCTCTTTTGGAAATGGTTCAGACACACTCATACGTTATTCTGTCTTCCTTACAACTTCCTCAGTTGCTCACACATTTTATATGAAGGAGAGTAGTAAGTAGGCCATATATCCTGCACATTCTGGTACCTGCATGCTCTACCAAGATGACCATCTAAGGGAAAAAACTCTATGGCAAAGCCAGCAGCTTGGGGTTCCCAGACTCTGAAATTACTTTCATCCCTCAATCATCCCCATCAGCAATGAGGGCTCTAAGCTTCTATATTCTTTGAACTCAGTCAAACTGAGACATGTTAAAGACCTTAGCTTGAAAAGGCCAAGGCACCCTCCCAGTCCACCCCACTCCCACCCCCTGCATCCTGGGCCAGCTCCAGTTGTCCTGATGCATATCTGGCCATGGGACCCAGATGGCTCCAGAGGAGAAAGTGAGGTGGTGACTTTGCACAACCCTGCCTCATTTAAATCCAATTCACTTGCATGTCATGGTCTTCTTCAAGAACGAAGGCCAAATAGCATCCTCTCACACAAAAACGTACTTACCTCAACCCCAAAGTCTCCTACTAGTATTTTGTTCTCATGGTAAAACACACACCATAAATCTGCACTTGGTACAACCATTGATTAGCCTTCTATACTGATACAGTCACAAGATCCAGAGTGGCTTTCAACTAACCCAGTGCCATAGACACAAGCTTTTGACTAGTTCTGATGCCTATAATCATCTTCCATAGAACAGCAGATATTTATTTACCTTTCTAATAATTCCTTCAGTGACCAAAGAGATGGGGGAGGCAGTTTTCCTGTATCTGTCCTTTCCTCTCTTCCCTACAAGGACTCAATCTCCCATAAGGTGGAATCTATATTCTTTCTTAAACAATGCATGACTAGCTCAAGTGATCATTTAGTGTTAATGTTTCTGAAGAATTTCTCTGTAATGAGGCAGAGTTAAGTCCTAGAGATGTAGAGTTGCTATATTTTGAAGCACTTGGAGATAGTGGTCATTCCAGGCAGCTGCAGTAATTTAGAAAGAATGAGTCTTTATTATATCAAGTGAAATGTAAAAGTACTCTTTCAATAGTGTCTCAGTAATACTTTTTTAAAAAAGTCCCGAAAAACAACTTGTCCACCTATTGTAGAGAACTTTCGGGAATCCCCCAGCTCTGCTAATGAAATGTTCTGCTCCCCTATATTATTACCTGAAAGGTTACAGGGCAGATAAGCAGAAAGATGTATAAACTTGTTTGGATGTAGAGAACTTTTAGGGTCCCTTGGCCCCGCTAAAGGAATATTCCCCTGCCCTATACAGTTACCTGCAAGGTTACAGGGCAGATAACCAAGAAGGCATGTAATCTTTTTTTGTTTATGCCTCCGGATATGGTCCTATAATATAACCCTTATAACTAACCTTAGGCAAGGGTAAATAGTAAACAAGATTAAGAGGGGCTGTCCTTGTACATTGCGTTCTTTTGGGGTGTCTACATTCTTTTGGGTCATGTAGGCCTTCTGTTGGGGGGGCATATAAACTCTCTGAGCCCCTTGTATCTTTGGCTCTGTATGAAATGGTCCTGTAATAAACAGACTATTGATTACACCCCTGTCTCATTCTCACCCCCAGCTAGCTCACCAACTGTGCTGGCCACAGTAACCCATAAATACAGAGTGAAAAATATGTAAAAATCACACTAAAGGGGAAAAAAAACACTTTTAAGGGATTGTTTAGATTCCAGAGAATTTTAGTTCTTTCTTTTTCATATTCTCATTTATTTCAAAGGAACAATTCAATAAAAGTGAGTTTCAATTCAATTCAGTAAGCATTTGTTAAGAGTCTACTATGTGCAGAAAGCTTTTTATCAAGTGATGGGAATGCAGAGAATAATCGAGTTTGTGGATTCATTTAACCACCAGGTGGTGTTCCTAGCCACTAACCTGATCCTATTCAACAGGAAGAATCATAGTTGGGTGAATCGCATACTCACTCTGGAAGTTATAGTGCCTCACCAGTTACCAATACTGCTGGGAAGTGCCATGTTTATAGTTACTTAGAGAGTAGACAACTTTCTATCCCTAGGCTCTGACTATCTATCTAGCAGATGTGTATTAGTGTGAATTCTAATAATAATCATCTCAGGACTGCTTTCCTATTGCAAATTTCCACTTCTTCACAGAACTTATAATTCCCTGAGCCCCAATTACATGGACTTGGCTTATTGAAATCACATCCCCACAAAAAGGAATAAAGCTTGCTTAGTAGTATATAGTGTTTTACTCTTGGCATAGGGTCAATAAGGACAGTAAAATACACAATAAAACACCATATGTTTGTATATCTATAGCTTCTCCCAGACCTAGGCAGTTTTCAGGTAGTGCATAGTATATTCCATAGTACATAGGCCACTCCAACTTCAGGAGTTCTAAGAAATGCACACTTCCGTTTGCTTAGCATATAGTCACTCCTCCAATGATCAGGTAAAGAAATAAAGAAGCTAAAAATTAGTTTGCAATTGATGTTTATCTTATACATTCAATAAAGCCAAATCTTTAGATGAAGAATCAAAAATTCTGGACTAGGATCTCAACTCTTCCTCAGAACAAGGGCATGGACTTGGTATGTAGTACTTTTGTGTTAGTTGTCCTATAACTGGTAGGGACCTCTGACTGCTACTCATTGTGGCTAGCTCATCACTCATAGCTCAGGTGGAATGGAGGGTAACAAGAAATCTGCCACTACCATACCATCCTAGTATTCTTCTGTTCTTGACGTCACCAGTTCCTGTTTCCATTTGCCAGGAAATATGTACCTTTCCATCCTTCTCAGTCCCATTAACATGCCCACGACACTTCTCCTTTCTTACCATATATAATTTTTTTTTGGCACACCAACTCTCTGGCTTCCCAGTTCCAGTCAAGGTCCTACCACTCTGAGCAGTGAGGGAAAGAAGTGGTGTCACAATAGTATCAAAGATGTTTCCTACACTGTAGCATCTGAGTCATAGGGTGACATCGTTTCTTTTGAGGAACAGAGTGACATCATAAAAAAACTTAGATTGAAAAGACTGGGATTCAAGTATTCTATCTGCTACTTTTAATTTTTGTTACTTGGGCAAGTTATTGCTGTTCTGAGACCTCCCTGGGTCTCAGTTTCCTTTCCCGAAAAATGAGAAATTTGAATTAGACCATGTTAAATGGTCCCTTTCAATTTTAAACATTTTAGGATTTAATTCTTTTATGTGACTTTCTTACAAAAATCATTTCTTTCCCCCAAATTTCTGTGTATTAGTATTGGTTTGACAGACTCTCAGAGTCATTCCAGCTAGTGAGCACCTCCCTTTTGTCTTTGAGCTCTTCATGAGAACCAAGACTTGGTTCTCTGTGCATCATGACTAATCACCGACTACATTCCTTTCATTTCTTGTCCCTGAGCATTCTTATCCTCTGCCCAGGTATCAGTAGAATTGAAGATTGAGAATTGGAAGGGAACTCAGAGATCATCAAATTCAATTTCCTCATTTTAAAATTGAGGAAACTGAGGCCCACAGGATTTAAGTGAATTGGTGAAGGTTATAGATCTATTAAGTGGCAAAGGTAGGATTCCAAAACAGTATAAACAATCTGATAGCATCTGATCCAATATTCTTTCTACTAGATTTTAGTTCTTGTCCCTATTGCTTCTATAAAATACTCAGGCATTAGAAATATCAGTGGTTATCTATCAGTGAATACAAAAGATGTTATATCTCCTCAGAATGAAAGCAGATGCTACTTGGAGAATTCTTCTGCAGAGGAAACAATCACAAGGTCCTTACAGATGACTAGATCCACAGAATTTGATGATTTTAGGAGACCTATATCCTAACTTCCCCATCCATAATGTTTAGGAGGCAGCTCTTTAAATATATTGTAATAAGATTTTGATCATTGTGAAAAGGTACCAGAACTCAGTTCAATGCAAAGATTTATCAAGACTTCAGTGAACTAGTGTTGAAACATAACTTTCTCTTTTCATAGAGAGGTTGTGGACTACAGGTGTGGAATGTGATATATACTTTTAGACGAGGTCAAAGTATCATTTTGTTTTACTTATCTGTATTTCATTATGAGTTGTTGTTCAGTAATGTCTAACCCTTCACGACCCCATTTGGGGTTTTCTCAGCAAATATATTGGAATTGTTTGCCATTTCCTATGCTGGCTTATTTTACAGGTGAGGAGCTGAGGCAAACAGAGTTAAGTGACTTGCCCAGGGTCACACAGCTAGTAAGTGTCTGATGCAGGATTTGAATTCAGGAAGATGAATCTTCTTGACTCCAGGCCCAGTATTTTGTCCACTGTGCCCCTCTTCATTATGAAGGAATCTTCTATTGGAGGAGTAATGGTATAGGGAAATGACAGCAAAGTGAAAAAAATCATTAAAATATTTAAAAACAAATTTTACTCATTGTGCTTTACTCCTCTCTCATCTATTAAGTAAGACTGGATGATCTCTGAGGTCCCATCCAGCTCTGACATTCTATGTCAGATCCCTTTAGCACTGTCAGTCTTCCTCTAACACAAAAGTACCTTAATTAATAATAACAATGATGGTGATGGTGATGATGATAATGTAAAAAAAAATCAAATCTTTTTTTGAAATATCTCGTGATTCCAAAAAAAAGTTTTTGATTTGTAATGAAGATGACAATAAAATAGGAGAGATAAAGTACCTTATGTCTTAAAATGTAATTTCAGGCTGAGCTTTACATGTGAGAAATGAAATATAAAAGCCATTCATTCTTTCATTCATTCATCTATTCATTCATTCATTCAATTAGCATTTATTAAAGACTTATCACTTTAGTGCTTTCTATGTGCAAGACACTCTGTTAAGTGTTTGGGATACAAAGAAAGGTAAAAAACCAGTCCCCACCCCCACCTCCCAGGAGCTTCCATTATAATGGGAGGAGGCAATAGCTAAATAACTAGGTACATACAAGATCTATAGGAAATAAAAGGAAGGTAAACTAAGAAGGGAAAACACTAGCAGTTGAAGGGCAGGATGGGAGTAGGGGACCGAAAATTCTCCTGCAGAAGGAAGGATTTGAGATGAATCTTGAAGAAAATCATGGAAACTATGAAGTGCAGATGAGTCTTAACTGAGGAGGACAGTCAGTACAAAGTCTCAGAGATGGGAGGTAGGATGTTGTGTTAGACAAACAGTGAATAGTACAGAGGGCAGAGGGAAGGAGAAGAAAAGGTAAGGGAATAAGCATTTATATAATGCCTACTATATGCCAGGCACTGCACTAAGTGCTTTCCAAATATTATCCTATTTATTATAGTATATCTACAGGGTGTCCCTAAAGTCTGGATACATAGGAAATCTCATTAACTATGCATATTTTCAAGAAATGAAATGGATGAAATTTTCAACATTTTATTTAATTACTATAATTGAGACTTCATAGGAAGACACAGGAAACCTCATTAATTAAATTAAATTAATCTCATTAATATGGAAAATAGTCCCTAATAGCTAATGAAAACTTTTATTCCATATGAAATTGTCATGGCAAAAATTTATGCTAATTAAATAAAATGTTGTTGAAAATTTCATTCATTTCATTTCTTGAAAACATGCATAGTTAATGAGATTTCCTATGTGTCCAGACTTTTATAGTGAAGATTTTATAGAGGAGAGTAAAGTTTAAGAGGACTAAAACAGCAGGAAGGAATTAGGCTTTGAAGGGCTTTAAATATCAAACAGAGAACTTTATATTTGATCCTGGAGGTGATTGGGAGCCATTGGAATTTATTGAGGTTTGACATGTTTGGACCTGTGCTTTAGGAAAATCACTTTGACTGCTAAATGGAGGATGGACTAGAGTAGGAGAAACCTGTAAACTAGCATTTATTAATCACCTACTTTGTACCAGACAGACACTATACTAAATGCCTTACAAAAACCTCATTTGATGTTCACCACAACCCTTAGAGGTATTACCCACTATACCCAGCTACCCTGGTGGATGGCTTGGAATATGATAATCTAGAAGACAAAAGAGCTGAGATTACAATCAAGAACACCTGGGCAACTAAAAAAATTAGAAAATGAACAAATTTGAAATTCCCAACTAAACACCAAAATGAAAATCCTGAAAGTAAAAGGAAAGATTAACAAAATTGAAAGTTAAAAAAAAATGAACTACAAAACAAAACTAGAAGCTGGTTTTATGAGAAAATCAATAAAATAGACAAAACATTGATCTTCCTGCTTCAGATCTTCAAATGCAGTTAGAGTACTGGCCTTAGAGTCAGAAAGACCTGAGTTCAAATCTACCCTCAAATCTATCCTCAGTCACTTAATTGTGTGCCAGTTTTCTTCCTCTATAATCAGACTTCTCAAATCTTATCACCTTAGCTAGTGTTTTTAGCTTGGGCTCCATGAACATGTTTTAAAAATATTTTTATAAGTGTATTTCAATATAACTAGTGTCCTTTGTCATCATATGTATTTTATTTTATGCATTTAAAATCATTCTTTTGAGAAAGGGTTCATAGACTTTACTAAACTCCCAAAGAGATCCATGACTCAGAAAAGGTTAAGAATTCTTGCTCTATTTACTTTTGTAAATGAGGAGTCTCTTTCTCCTGATAGCAAACATAGGCATCACAAGCAATTTCCACTCATTCCACATGTGTAACGCTAGAGAGGAACCTCTCTTTCTCTCTAACACCAGATGAGTGATCATGATTACAGTTTCACCCTTGCCAAGACTTTATTGAAATCATAGTTGAATCTAATTTTTGACTTCAGGTTGGTGGGTTCTGTGTTACTGATAGAAAGCTCTCCTGGTTTGGGGGAATACGAGAATAGCAGTTGGGAGAGTCTTGCACAGATAGGGGTCAGGAGCATTATGTAAAGAGTCAAAGTCAGGACCTGAGATTTAAGTCACAGACACAAAGGAAAAGAAAGAAAATGGTGTCCAGAACAGAGGCAAGATTGTGATAGGCAAAGTCCTATGGAGGGAGCGGATAGTGAAAAGCAAGATGAAAGATTAGGTTACAACAACAACATCCCGAGACAGATAATAAAGAATCAAATTTGGCAAATGGTTTTCTAAATTTGCAACACTCAATATTTTTTGATGCCTTCATTTATGGACAGTGGCATGCAGGCAGCCCTGTCTTCCAGCTTCTTTTCAAAATAGTTCTTCTGTAGCTATCCTGGTTACTTTCCATGGTAATAACCATCTCTAAGTTGGTTAGATGTCACATTACTAGGTTAAAGACTGGTGGATGAAACTTTCAAAAGTTGTCTGATTTGCTCAGTTTGTTAGAATAAAGTGTCATTAAAGCCAGGATTGTTCATTTAAAACTTCCAATGGGAAAATGAAAGGATGATATCTAAAAAATAAAATAAAAAGGTGAAAGAGGAATAAATTGGGAGAAGGAGAAAGGGAGAGAGAGAATAGGGTAAATTATCTCATATAAAAGAGGCAAGACAAAACTGTTACAATGGAGGGGAAGAGCAGGAAGGTGAAAGGGAATGGAATGGAACAGCCTTACTCTCATTGAATTTGGCTTAAGGAGGGAATAACATACTCACTCAGTTGGGTATCTTACCCTACAGGAAAGTAGGGGGGAAAGGGTTAAGAGGGGGGATGATAGAAGGGAGGGCAGATTGGGGGAGAGGGTAGTTAGAAGCAAACACTTTTGAAAAGGGATAGGGTCAAAGTAGAAAACAGAATAAGTAAGGGGCCGGATAGGATGGAGGGAATTATAGTCTTTCACAATGTAACTATTATAGAAACATTTTGCATAACTACACATGTACAACCTACATTGAATTGCTTGTCTTCCTAGTGGGGTAGGTGAGGAGGGAAAAAGGGAAAGAATCTGGAAATCAAAATTTTAAAAACAAATGTTAAATTTTTTTTTACATGCAACTGGGAAATAAGATACACAGGCCCTGGGGTATAGAAATCCATCTTGCCCTACTAGAAAGTTAGGGGGGAGGTAATGGGGAAGGATATAAGAGAGAACAGATTGGGGGAAGGGGTATTCAGTAGGCTTGCTGTCTTGGGGTGGGGAGTAGCGGAAAGACGGGGAGAAAAATTGTAACTCAAAATCTTGTGGAAGTGAGTATTGAAAACTAAAAATAAATAAATAAATTGGGAAAAAAAAAGCTTCCAATGGGCCTCTTACCCTCTCATACAAGCTGTGTTCCTAATCCTTGCTAGCCATTCAGTAAATGGTGCACATAGCAAGACAAGGTGTGACAATATTACAATAATAGCACCTTACATTTGTGTGGCAGTTTGTAGGCATTTATTTACTTGGTCCCCCTAATACAGCTTTGAGTCAGGTTAGAACAGATATTATTATCCACATTTTATGATGAGAAATGGAAACTCAGAGAGGATAAGTGGCTAATTATACAACTAATTAATAGCAGAAGTGGAATTAGAGCCCAGGTCACATGATTTCTAGTCTTCCACATCATTGACGAGACAACGCTGGTTTTCATAACCATCCATTAGACATGCAGGGTACTCTCCCAGCTAATCCTCAGTTGTTAGGCTCCCTGGGGCATGATGACTCCCTGTTCAAGTTTCTGCACAGGTCTGTACTCCTGAAACTGAAGTTCATGACTTCTGATCTATCTCCTTTTATTCCTATTTTACAGAGGACAAAATCAACTCAAAGCAAAGTCATTTATTGAAATGGTATCGTAAAAAAAAAAAAAAAAAAAAAAAACCAGATGCTACAAAGCATCTCTCCTGTAAACTAGGGGCAAAATTCTAGAGCTTATTATTGAAGGAGTGGTTAATGAATATCTATAAAAGTAATCCATGATCATAGGGAGCATCATGGCTCCATTAAGAACAAAAAGACTGAACTCACTTGCTTTTTTTGATGAGGTTGTTAGACTGGTAGATCAGAGAAAATCCTCACTAAGAACAATAAAATCACCCTGTTTAACTTTTAAAGCCCTTTACAACCTTGCCTCACTCTATCTTTCCTACAGCCTCGAACATTGCTCTCCCTCCTGCATTTTGCAATCTAATAGTAATGATAGCTAACATTTATTTAGTACTTATTATGTGTCAGGGAGCAGCTAAACGGCCCAGTGTATAGAGTGCTAGGCCTGGAGTCAAGAAGACCCAAGTTCAAAGCCAGCCACAGGCACACACAGCTGTGTGACCCTGGGAAAGTCACCTGACCCCGTTTCTCTCAATTTCCTCATCTATAAAATAAGCTGGAGAAGGAAATGGAGAAGAGATACTTGGTATTATCTCTGCTAAAAAGAATCAGACATGACTGAAAAGACTGAACAATACCAATACTGTGTATCAGGCACTCTGCAAAGCACTTTACAATCACTATCTCCTTTGATCTTCATATCAACCCTAGCCAAACTGGCCATTTCTCTCTCTCTCTCCCACATCCATGCGTCTGTGCTGGCTGTTGCTCATTCCTTGAATTTCCCTCCTCTTTTCCTCTACCTCAGAGAACCCCTCTCTGTCTTCAAGATAAAGTTCAAATGTTGCCTATGTCTTGCTTTTCCCGATACTCCAAACTGCTAGTGCCTCTACCTACCCCAGACTGCCTTGGCTTCAACTACTTTTTATTTGTTTCTATGTATTCTCTTTACATTTATCTTGTATACACTTTTTTATATCTTCATTATCTCCTCTATTAGAACAGAAACTCCTTCAGGTAGGGATTGTTCCATTGTATCACCACCACTTAGCACAGTGCTTGGCACATGGTACCTACTGAATACATTCCTTTTAATCAATTGACTGATTCTTTAAGACATATTATTTTTTGGGAAAAGAAGAGGAAAGAAGAAGAGGCAGGACTGAAGCTTGGGGTTATAGGACAATGACAACATATGACAGATATAAGAGAAAACTACTTAATTCTAATTTTTCTTCTATTTTCTCTGCCAAGGAGAATGATATTTGGACTGAAAAGGATAGATTAAAAATAGCCAGTAGGCAGCTAAAGCCCAAGCTAAAGTAATGAGATGATAGGAGAGCACCCAGCTGCCCTTGATGAGTTTACCATTACCAGATAAATTGCATCCAGAGGTACTTAAAAAAAAACCTGGCAGATATGATTGCTTGGCCACAGTCAGTGATCTTTTCAAGATCATGGAGAACAAGATAGCTTCTGTAGGACTGGACATAAATAAATGCAGTCCTAATTTTCAAAAAGAGGAGAGAGTGATAAATTTCTAGTATGGGGTTAAAAATCAACTTCACAAATAAAAGTTGAAGGATATACATTAGACAGTACATGTCTGAAAAAGATCTGTGGATTTAAGTGTACCACAAGCTCAATATTAGTCAGTGGGATGATACAGCAATCAAAGGAAGTAACTTGGTTTTAGATTGAATTAAGAGAGGATTAGTGTCCAAGAACAAGGGAAAGTATCTCTATTTTCTGTCTTGGTTAGAATATTGTGTTGGTTCTGGAATTATAGTTTTAAGAAGGACATTAACATTGGAAAGGATATAGAGAAGGAAGTCCAAAGTGTGATAGATTGGGAAAGATGTAGTTTGAATTAGATGCCCTATGAGGTCCCTTACAACTGAGAGATTCCATGAGTCTATGGGAGAGCAAGAGTCAAGTGAGACTTGATGTCAAAGCAATATGGCTTTGTGGAGACCTGGTATTTGGGGGTGACTTTCCTCATGCATGGTCTGTTTGTATGGCAATGCACTGTGCATGTTGCTTTGGAAGTTTTTTTTTTAAGTCTTTTTTTTGAGGGGGGAAAGCAAGGCAATTGGGTGTAAGTGACTTGTCTAAGGTCACACAGCTAGTAAGTGCGTCAAGTGTCTGAGGTCGTATTTGAACTCAGGTCCTCTTGACTCCAGGGCTGGTGCTCTATTCACTGCACCACTTAGCTGCCCCTGGAAGTCTTTTGTGATGGGCTGTCTTGTTAGTTTCTTGAGATATGTTTTGGGGAAGTGGCATCTAATATTATATTAGGAAGGTGGTGGTCTTCTCTGCCTATGGTAAAGATGAACCTTGGCACTAGATAACCCTGTATGGTTTATTTACCCCCTTTTGGTTTAGACTTGCTTTTCCTCCCACCCCTAAATTACTTGTGAAAGGCTATAACATCTGATAAAATATTAGCTAAACATATGTTCTTCCCTTGCCTTGCCTGACATCTCATATAATCTTTGCCCTACCATTGTACTTCAAAAATGCTGACTCAAATATTAATAGCATACTAGTTTGGGGTTTTATTTGGTGTATATCAGTGGTGTCAAAATCAAACAGAAACAAGTCATTTCACTATATATAAGGATCCCTTCTGGACACATATTGACTTAGTAAACCACATATTAATATTATCTATGTTCTATTGTATTTTGTTAAATAATTCCCAATTACATTTTAATCTATTTCCTGCCTGCATTTAGGAATTCCAGTGTGTTTGGCACATCTGTGCTACACTACATAATTTTTACCCCTGTATAAAAGAAACCTTTGTCCTACTTCATTGAACATTTCCTAAACTATTCATTTATTTGGTATTACTTTATAGCTCCCACTAAATTATTTTCAGTAAACTTTTTCTTTTTTTTTAGATGGCCTTAAATTATGGGATCATAGATTTAGAACTGCACATGACTGGAGAGATCATCTAGCTTGAACCCTCACTTTGCAGGTAAGGAAACTTGAGGCCCAGAAAGGAAAACTTACCTGCCAAGGTCACATAGTGACAGAAGCAGGATCTGAACCCAGGTTCTCTGACTATAATCCCAGTGCTCTTTCTACTATGCCACTGCTTCTCTCTCTCTCTCTCTCTCTCTCTCTCTCTCTCTCTCTCTCTCTCTCTCTCTCTCCCTCTCCCTCTCCCTCTCCCTTCTCTCTCCCCTCCTCTCTCTCCCTCTCTCTGTTTCCCCTCCCTCTCTTTCTCTCTCTCCCTCTCCTCTTTTTCTCATATCACCCCTGAATTTTGTTCCAGTTTAGGTCATGGTCAGCCAGGTGACAGTGGATAGAGTGCTGTAACGCCCTGAGTTTAAATCTGTCCTCAGACACTTATGAACTGTGGGACACTGGGCAAGTCATTAACTGTTTCAGTTTCCTCATCTGTAAGATGATCTGGAGAATGAAACAGCAAACCACTCCAGTATCTTTGCCAAAAAACCTCAAATGGGGTCAAGAAGAGTCAGGCACGACTGGAAACAACTCAACAGCAAGGTCACTGGATCTCTGTTTTCACTTCAGAAATAAAGACAGATGATATCTAAGGGAATTCAAACAAGGCAGACGGTTATTATTAATAATTCGGCTTGATTTCTTTTCATCAGTAGTCTTTAGGCTATAAGCACCACGACATGAATATGTTGAATGGTAAATATTCTAAACCACTTGCTCAGAGCTATGAGTAGATGTGTAGTAGTGGTAAGAACACTGAACTTGGAATTGGAAAGACCTATACTCAAATTCTGCTCATACACTTCTTAGTCACATGACTGGGCAAATTATTTAGCATCCCTTTACCTCTGTTTTCTCATCTGTAAAATGGGCATAATACCACCTACCTCAAGATTATTGTGAGGATCAAATGTGATAAAATATAAAGTGTTTTTTAAACCTTAGGGAGCTATATAAATGCTAGCTATTATTACTACTAATGATGCTAAAAATTAGCAATTCCAGTGACCAGGGCAAATTTAATTTGTAGAGTTAAATTTTTGTTTTGTTTTTTTCAGTTGTGTCGAATACTTTGTGACCCCATTTGGGGTTGTCTTGACAAAGATACTGGAGTGATTTGTCATTTCCTTCTCCAACTCATTTTACATATGAGAAAACCAGGGCAAACTGGACTTAGTGATTTGCCCCAACCCACAGAGATAGTAAGTATCTGAGGCCAGATTTGAACTCACAGAGATGAGTCTTCTTGACTCCAGGCCCAGCACTCTATTCATTTTGCCATCTAGCTCAACAAGGTAAGGTTAATATCTTCCTGAAAAATCTGTTGTGACCTTGAGACATAAAGTCTTGCTGGGGGAGAGACTCTGGAATAGAGTGCAGGGGCAAAGGTATAAAGACTCCAGAAGAGCCCTATGGGACAGGGAGTGGAAGCAGGAAATCTCAGAATACTGCAGAGGATGGGAGCAACTATGCAGGAAAACCTTAAGCTCTTATCTCAGCTGGCTTTTGGTTGGAATCTTGATTGGTTTGAGTGACAAGAAAAGTTGAGTGCGGTGGGGTTGACACTCTACCTTGGTCTGGAACCATCACATTCTCGTGTGTGTGTGTGTGTGTGTGTGTGTGTGTGTGTGTGTGTGTGTGTGTGTGTGTGTCCTCTGAGAGTACAGCTTGAGTCTTTGCTGTACAGCTTAAAATCCCCGACCATCCCGCCTGAGAGGATGGTGGGGAGGCAGCAGATTGAAGGGATATATGCCTTATATACCTTTTGGTTTGGGAAGATATTCTCCTGGTGGAAGGGTGTGATGGGATAGGATTTTCAGGTATAGTTACCCTAGAGCCACGCAAGAGAACCAATGTGGTCACAATACAGATCTAGCCTGGGTCAAGAGGTCTCTATGCAGGTCCAGCAGAGGACCCCACTAGTGATCTCTATCAGATAGAGGAAGTTACTTGGAAATTGTTGAATATCCACTTACACCCTGGAGCAAAGTTCCAGTAACCTCACTCTAGTTCTGACTTTGCCCATGTAAATTCGGTCATTTTGTTAAAAACTTATAGGACTACATTCTAGAAGGAGAATTGAAAGTCCTAGCCTAATATTCTCTCCTCTTGGGAAATTTCTTAGTAAAGCCCAAATAACAACTATATCAATAATCTAATAATATCCAAATAAGTATGTTAATCTCATTAGCACAGTCTAGAATTAATTACTGCATAAATTTTTGTCATTGTGGTAAAAATGAAGAGAATGTCTATCATTAATCCCTTATTAACATATTCATTTCATACTGCATTAATGTCCAAATTGTTCTCTAATATGTGGTAATGAGATCTGAGCCAAAGCTCTGGAAATAGAGCCTACAAAAAGTGACATGGTTCACTGGGATGAAAAAGGACAGAACTCCTTCGGTGGCACTGACTTGCTGACAACCAGCTCTCACCAAAAATGTACACATAACACTCTTTTAAGTTCATTCTGAATTATTAACCTTTTCTCTATCATTTTCTTAAGCCTCAACAATTAACAAAGCCATAAATCAAGCCCTGATTTGTAGAGGTTTGATGATTTCCAGGGTATAAATGCTTATACTGAAAAATGTAAACATGTGAGCTGGTTTGAGTTGGCTCTAAAACATCTCTTTTCCCTTTCTCCCCAATGTAATAGAAAAGAAGAAAAACAAATTCTTTATAATAAATATAGATTTTCAAGCAGAACTAATTCCCACTTTAACCATGTCCAGAAATGTAAGTCTAATGATCTATCACCTCTGTTAGAAGGCAGTTTATATAGTCTTCAGGAATCATGGTTGGCCATTGGATTAATCAGAGATCTTAAGCCTTTTGAAGTAACTTGTTTTACAATGTTGTTATTATATAAATTATTCTCTTTGTTCTGCTCACTTTATCCTGAATCAGTTCATTTAGGTAGTCCAAGGTTTCTCTGATTTCATCCCTTCAGTCATTAATTATGATACAATGGGATTCCATCACATTCAAATGTAATTTGTTCATCCATTCTCTAATTGATGGACATCCTCTTCCTTTCCAATTCTTTCCCCCTACAAAAAGAGATACTATAAATATTTTTGTACAAGTGGATCTTTTGCTTCTTTCTTTGGTGTCTTTGGAATAGAGGCCTAGTAAAGTTATCAATGAGTTAAAGAGTATGCACAGTATATTAATTTGGGAGACATAACTCTAAAGTTCTTGCCAGTATTAATTCACATAATATGTCTACTTTCCTGTAGACCCTTCCACACTTGTTATTTTCCCTTTTTGATCAACTCTTCCAATATGATAGCTGTGAGGTAGAATCTCAGGATTGCTTTAATTTGCATATCACTAATTTTTAATGATTCAGAGCATTTTTTCATATAGCTATTGATAACTTGAGTTTCTTTCATTGAGAGCTGCCTACTCATATCCTTTAATCATTTGATTGGAGAGCATTTTACAGCTTTTTCTAAAGCACTTTTATGTGTATGATCTCATTTGATCTTCTTAGCCACCATGTGAAAAAGTGGAGGGGGATATAAATAGCTATATTTTACATATGAGGAAACTGAGGCCCAGAGAAAGGAAGTCACTCACCCAAATTTGCACAGCAAGTTAGTTGTGGAACCAGGACTAGAACATAGATCTCTTCAGGCTTTTGAGAGAGCAATGAGGAGCAGCCACTTCAGGATATGAGTGAACCAGACCCACTGAGACAACAAGACAATTAAACTATTTATAAGCAAACTCCTCTCTTTGCATGCTGACTATATGACTGTGCTTCTCAGTGCTCTAGACAACTCTCTAAGACTATCAATAGTGGAGAACGTGCAAGTCTACATTAGATAATAGAAGTCTATCAATTAACAGGCACAGCCCTTCTCCCTAACTAATTATTGTTAAATCATTTTTCAGTTGTGATTCCTCAGGACTCCATTTGGGGTTTTCTTGGCAGTGATACTGGAGTATCACCATTTCCTTCTTCAGTTTGTTTACAGAAAAGGAAACTGAGGCAAACAGGGTTAAGTTACTTGCCCAGGGTCATACAGTTAGTAAGTATCAGGTCAGATTTTAACTGAGGAAAATGAGTCTTCCTGACCCCAGACCTGGCACTCTATCTATCCACTGCTCCATCAATGGCTCACTCTAAGTAATAAACATGTGAAATCAGTATTAGATCCCTAAAAAAAAATCTCAGAAGAGCATGAAATCTATTACTTAATAATGTTATTCTCTTCTATTTCTGATCAATTTCTCTCTTTAATATTTATTTCATTCTGAACTTAAGACATAAAATAAGCATTTCTGTAACACAGAATAGAGAAAAAAAGATGAAAAGGTATGTTTCTTTCAAAATTAGAGCCCTGTCAGATGGTGCTCTTCAACCAATGACTTTCTGTCACTTCTTGCCCGTCACCTTCATGACATACATCTGACGATATCCAGCAGACCTATTACACTGCCAGCCACCCTGTTTTCCCTTTAATCCACTTAAGGGTTTATTAACTCCACTAAGCTAGTGACAATCAGCCTCCGGCCCAGAGTTGTCCACACCCTGATGTTGCTATTACTTTAGTCACAGACTCCTTTCAAACCCACATCTCTAGCTTCCACAGACACCATATCCCATTTCTGCTGCCATATAAGAAAATCTCTGAAGAATTAAAAGAATGCTGCACAGAGGGCAGGGGAGAGGTGCATGGTGGGAGAGAGAGCAGGCTACAGCATCTAGCCAAGGAGGGAGTTTCTCAAGAATAGGAATGAAAGAAGTCATTGGGGAAGTATACAATATACGATGAAAAAAGGAAATGGACTGGTCACAAGAAGGCAAGTGATGACAGAGAGTTCCACTGCTAGTCTTATGATGTCAGGAGAAAGCAAGGAAGGCCTGGTTTTAGGGGTGGAACTTTTGTTTCGAATTTATGGAAAGATTATGAGGTCATCAATTAAGATCTGGAAGGGATATTAGAAGCCAGCGAGTTCAAACCCCATCATGTGACAGATGAGGAAAACTGAGGTCCAGGCAAGCTAAGTGCTGTGCCCATAGTGGCAAAGCTAATAAGTACAAGAGGAAGATTCAAACCCAGGTCTTCCTGACTCCAAATATAACGCTCTATCTATTTGCTGCTGTTTAGTTGTTTTCAGTCATATCTGATTCTGCGACCCTATTTAAGGTTTTCTTGGAACAGATGCTAGAATGGTTTGCCATTTCCTTCTCCAGATCATTTTTATAGATGAGGAAACTGAGGCAAACAGGGTCAAATGACTTGCCCAGGACCACACAGCCAATAAGTGTCTGAGGTCACATTTTAACTCAAGTCTTCCTGACTCCAGGCCCAGCACTCTATCTACCATGCCACCTAGCCACCTGCCCTATCCATTATACCATATGTACAAGAATCCCATAGGATGGCCAGGCACTGATGGGTTGTAATCTGCATCTTTGCAGAGAACATCCAAATGAATTAGATTGCAGACCTATTGGAGTTTAGGTCATATGGGGGGAATATCTGAATCTCCCATATCTGAAATTCTTTCCCTCTTCACCTCCATCTCCTGAGTTCTTTGGTCTTCTTCTGTACTCAGTTCAAATTCCACTTTCTGTAGGAAGACTTTCTTGCCCCTAGTGCCTTCCCGCTGAGAGTGCTTTCCATTGCCACTATATACAGATACACAGATATGTAGATACATAGAGATATGTCTATACCTCTCTATGTATCAAGTAGTAATATATAATATATAAATACATAAATATATCTATATATCTACATATCATTTACATATCTATGTATCTAATAATATATGTAATAATATAGATATGTAATATATGATTAATATATAGATTTACAATATAATGATATATAGATGCATATGTGATAATATAGAGATACATAATAATACATAGCTATATAATATGTGATTTTATATATAGATACATAATATATAGACTTATATGTGATAATATATAGATACATAATATATAGATATACAATATGTGATGATACATACATAATATATAGAAAGATATGTGATAATATATAGATTTATAGTATGTAATTACATATAGATAAAGAATAATACATAGATATGTAATATGTGATAATAGAGATAAAGAGACATACATATATCTCTGTATAAAGGCAGCTAAGTGGCATAGTGGCTAGAGTGCCTAGAGTCATGAAGACTCGTCTTCCCAAGTTCAAATCTGGCCTCAGACACTTATTAGTTGTATGACTCTGGGAAGTCACTTAACCTTGTTTGACTTAATTTCCTCATCTTTAAAACGAACTGTAGAAGGAAATGGCAAACCACACCTGTATCTTTGCCAAGAAAATCCCCAAAGGGGTCACAGAGTCAGATCCTACTGAAAAAAAAAGATTAAATGGCAAATTTATCTATATACCCATGTATCTGTATCTCTATATCTTGTATATATACAGTTATTTACAAATTGTTTCTTCCATTAGACTGAACTCCTTGACAGCAGGAATCATGTTCTTGCATTTCTTTGTATCCTCAGAGTTTAATTCAGTGTCTGGTACACTGGGAGTGCTTACCAAATACTTGTTCATTCACTGATCAATATGTTAATAGCTTGTGTACAATATGAACTTACTTCTAGGATTGGTTGTCTCTCCCTCCAAGGATACAGATAGCAGCCTCCTCACTTACGAGCGTGTCTTCATGAGCTGATACAAATAAAACAATCCATTATTTAGAAGTTGAATCTGGTGATGAGCCTTTCCACCGTTAGCCAAATTGGTCTTAAATGGCCTAGGGGCAATTAGGTGGCCCAGGGGAGAGCGTGCTGCCTTTGAAGTCAGAACACCTGAGTTCAAATTCTACCAGAGACACTTACTAGCTGTGTAATATTGGGCAAAGTCACCTAACCAATTTTCTCAGTTTCCTCAACTCTAAAATGGGAATGATAATAGTACCTCCCTCCCAGGATTATTGTAAAGCATTTAGCTGCATGCCTGTAGCACTATATGAATATCATTACTATTATTAACCTCAGGATACAGATATACATTGTGTCAATGGACCCCTCAAAGATTTTCCCTGTTAATGGGACCTGATGGAGCTTACCAGCATTTCCTTAGGGAACTTGGAATCACCTTCTTTCCACAATGAAGTATCAAAATAGAACTTGAACGGAAGAATATAAACCTTATGGTCTTATTTTTTTAAAACATATGCCCTGGGATTTAATTCAACAAATATTTATTAAATACTTAGTGCTACGATAGGTGTGAAGACAATAGAAAGTTTGGATTAAAAAATCTCTTTATAATCATATACCATAACTTGTTCAGCTATTCGCCAGCTGATGGGCATCCCTGCAATTTCCAGTTCTTTGCCACCACAAAGAGAGCTGCTATAAATAGTTTAGGTTCTTATATAGGTTCTTTTCCTCTTTCACTAATCTTGGGAAACAGACTTAGTGGTAGTGCTGGGTCAAAGGCAGTTTAATAACTCTTTTGGCATAGTTCCAGATTACTCTCCAAAATGATTGGATCGGTTCACAATTCCACCAACTTCAAATTAGTGTCCCAGTTTTTTCATATCCCTCCTAACATTTGTCGCTTCTTCTTTCAATCATTTTAGCTAATGGATAGACTTAGATGAAAGAATGAAGAATGAAATGAGCAGAACCAAGACAACATTGTATAATAGTAACAATTATATTATTTTTAAGAACAACTTTGAGTGACTAAGTCATTTTGACTATTATAAATACTCAAATTAACTGTAAAGGATATATGAAGGAAGATGCTATCTGAATCTAGAGAAAGAACTGATAAATAGAAGTACATATAGAATGTTTTTACACACATATACATATTATATATACATATATCTATATCTATATTTATCTATCTATATATCTACATATATATTTGTATTTAATGGTAGTCATCTGTGGAGAGGGGATCTGGGAGATGGAAGGAAAAAATTAAAAAATAAAGCTACATGTTATCTTTATTATATATTTTAAAAGAATAGCAAGTTGTACATAATAGACTTGCAATTTCATGTACAATAGTTTTTCCTATTCTGTTATGTTATGGAAAGGTTTGTTTTATTTCTTAAGTTCAGAATAAAATCAATAAAAATTTTTAAAGTTCCTTAACTCAGGAGCTAACAGTTACATAGAGGAGATAGAACATAAATTCACAAATAAATATAATATTTATGCCTGGCTTATGCCAGGAGTGCACAAGAAGGGTGTAAGTAAAGTGCCTTGGAAGGGCAAGTTATTTTTTCTCTGTCTCAATTTTCTCTTCTGTAAAATGGGGATAATAATAATTTATTATTATAATCTTTTATTGTTATATAAATATGCAATATATTTATATTATTTATTATTATACATCAATAATGTATAACAACAATGTATAACAAGGGTTGTTTTGAGGAAAAAATGAGATAATATTTTAAATGCTTTGTAAACCCTAAAGAGCCATATAAATGTTATCTATCTTTCTATCTATTTTTGACAGTGCAAATAATTTTCTCTCTAAATGTCCTTGTTTCTTATATCTCCTTTAGTCCTGAGGATTTCTGACTACCAAAGGACCATGCAAATTCACCATGGAAACCAGGCTCTGAAGTCTATTTCTTCTTACTGTGGGAAACAGTATTATAATAGTAACACCTTATGTGTGGAGGGCTTCCTGGGGGAGGTGGCATTGGATTTAGGTATTAATGGATGGATAAGATTCCAAGAGACAGAGGAAATGAGGAGACTATTATGAGTAGGAAAGCACAAGATGTGTATGGGATGGGGGCAGTCAATGAATGATCCAGTTTGCCCACAGCATAGAGTATGTAGAGAAAAATAATTTGGGCTTTTGTCACAGATGAGTATATCTCTGTGTATGTTATATATACCAAATACTTTTAAGGAGTTCTAGTATTAATGGAAATACTTCTTCCAAAGGTACAGAACACAAACCACCCATGCCTGCTTATGCTATGTGATTCTTATCTATGTTCCCCCATAAATCCTCCAGAGGAGCTATACCAAATGTGTCAGAAGCCTTCCTCTATCTCACTCTCCTGACATTGCTATATAAACACAAAGGGAGCGTGCAGGCTCCCATTAGCCATCAGTTATCCCCTCACTACAAGATTCACCTATCTTCTTTTCCAGTCATACAATCCTCTAATGATATATCCTTTGCTCCTCTTCTTCCACATAATTCTTCATTGGCAATAGATGGCAACCTTCTCATTCTTGCCATGTGCTTCTTTACTGCCTCTCAGATGACTTTATTTCTTCAAAGACTGTGAAATTTTATGTCTAATAGCCATAGACTATCCTTGGGAAAGTATTAGTATTTAGATAAAAGGAGGGTCCTTGTTTCAGAGATAAGCTAGTAACCAGTAAAAGCCTAGCTCCTTTTCTGTCTCCTGTTTAATTGCCCTTCCTTAGTGTCTGACCGAAATATATGTACAGTTATCCTCCAATCAAATCCTACTTGGATCTGGTTGTGGTGTGCAGGGGACCCTGACATCTAGGAGACTATGCCAGTGGGGAGAGGATGCATTCTGTTAGAGTGCCACAAGGGAGAAAGGTTTCTGAATGTGAGGATGGTCTGCATATCTGTAGCAGCAAGCACCCTAGCATACCCAGGATGGCTGCTAGCACATGTTCTTTGATCTGCTTTTCTTTTTTTTTTTTCAATATTACATGCTGATTTATTTCTCAAAACCAGGCTTCTTGAACCTGGCAAGTTTTCTGTTCAACACATCACATTTGGTACATATAAAATAATAGACATATACATATAAAATAATAGTGATCCTTGAAAAAACACACAAATGCTCACACAATCTTTGCTCATAGACTGGCTTTTTAACTAAATTCTGAGTGTAAAAAAGTTTGATTTTTTTTTTAAATACAACATAAAAACTTGGTGGAATGGTTTTGAAAGGGTACTGAATTTGAGAGTCAGATGACCTGGAACCAAGCCTTGTCAACAGCTTATTTATTAATTTGTGGCCTGTGCAAGGTCACTCAAATTCAGGGTCTTTATTTTCTTTTTTTTTTATATATATTTGAAACATTTAATGTTACGACCTCGAATTTCAGATCCATTTCCTTCCTCCCTTGTCACCCATTCCTTCTTGGGAGATAAGTAATTCAGTATATGTTGTACATGTCTAGCTATGCAAAACATTATCATGGTAGATATATTGTACAAGGCTGCTTATAATTCCCTCTCACTCATCCCACCCCCCACCTGGTCTATTCCCTACATGATCCTGTCCCTCTTCTATAGTGGGTACTTCCAACCTCCCCTCACCCCAAGGATGCCCTCCCTTCCATCATCCCTCCTCTCATTCCCCTTCCCCCTATCTTGCTGCAGGTTGAGATATCCCATTTAGTATGTATGTCATTTTCTCCCTGAACCAAATTCAATGTGAATGTGGTTTTGCCTTTTTAGCCTTCCTATTCTCCCCCTCCCTTGCAACCACTTCCCCTTGCTTCTTCTACATGAGATGGTTTACCCTACCCTGTCTCTCCCCATCTCCTCTTGCCACTTTCCTCTCTCACCTCATAATTTCATCCCTTGAGTATTCTCCCTTCCCAACAAATTCAACCTATGCCCTCTATCCATATATAACTGTAACCATATACACACACATTCACATATGTATTCATATGACCACACCCCCTTCTTCCATTATTTTCATAGTGAGAAAGATATCATCAGTCACAGTTATTGCTTTTCCATAAAGGAATGTAAATAGTTCAACTTTGATAAGTTCCTTTTGATTTCTTTTCCCTGATTACCTTCTCAGGCATCTCTTGCTTCTTCTGTCTGGATGTCAAATTTTCTATTCAACTCTGGTTTTTCCTCAAGAATGCTTGAAAGTCCTCTATTCCACTGAATGACCATATTTTCCCCTGAAACAAAATACTCAGTTTTGCTGGGTAGGTGACCCTTGGATTCATTCCCAGCTCTTTTGCCCTCTGGAATATCATATTCCATGCCCTTCGATCCCTCAGTGTAGAAGCTGCCAGGTCCTGGGCTATTCTGATTGTGTTTCTACAATATTGAAATTGTTTCTTCCTGGCTGCTTGAAGTATTTTCTCCTTGATCTGGGGATTCTGGAACCTGGCTATAATATTCCTGGGAGTTTTCTTTTTGGGATCTTTTTCAGGAGGTGATCTGTGGATTCTTTCAACCTCTATTTGCCCTCTGGATCTAAAACATCAGGGCAGTTTTCCTTGAGAATTTCTTGAAGGGTGATTTCTAGGTTCTTTCCTTGATCATGGCTTTCAGGTAGTCCAATAATTTTTAAATTGTCTCTCCTGGATCTATCTTTCGTTTGTTTGGATCTGCTTAACAGCATCTTGATTTCTCATAAAGTCACTAGCTTCCATTTGCTCCAGTCTAGCTCTGAAGAAATGAATCTCCTCTGTGAACTTTTGAGATTCTTTTTCCATCTGGCAAATTCGACTTTTTAAGGCATTCTTCTCCTCAGTGCCCTTTTGGGCCTCCTTTGCCATTTGAGCTAGTCTATTTTTTAAGGTGTTGTTTTCCTCAGTCAGGCTGTTGACCCTCATTTCATACTTTTCCTGCATCCTTCTCATTTCTCTTTCTAATTTTCCTCCACTTCTCTTATTTGATTTTTAAAGTCCTTCTTAAGGTCCTCTATGGCCTGCAACCCGCTCATGTTTTCCCCTGGGGCTTTTGGAGCAGGACTTTTGACCTCACAGTCCTTTTCCCCCTCTATGCCCCCAAAATAGGAGTCTAGGGTTGCATTTTTCTGTTTCTGTTTCAGTTTTCTGTTTTGCCTTGGCATGTTGCCACTTAATTGCTTGACTTTTGGGCTTGTTGCCACACTATGGCTTTAAGGCCAGCTAGAGGAATTTTCGTCCCGAACGTGTGGGGGGCAACTTCCGTTTCTGGTAAGCTGTAAACCCACCCACAACTTCCACCCTAGATCACAATCCAGATCCAGGGAGGTTAAAGCAAGAACGATTACCCCCCAAGACTGATCGCTGGATCTCCCCACGGTTTGTAGGCTGGGAGCCAGAAATGCCTATGAAAACTACAAAATGGCGTGTCTCCTCAGAGGCTTCTAGCTCCCAGGGGAGGGAGCTGACGCATTCCCCAAATACAGGTCCCAAAGTCCATAGGACACTAACCTCTTACTTTGTCCTAGGCATGTCTATGTTGATAATTCTGAAGTCGCCACAGCTCCTGGTGTTCTGGGGTTCCTCCAGCTGGCTGCTGGCCCTGCCGCCCTGGGGCCAAAACCTCGGCTCACTGGACCTGGGCTCGGCTC